>CM053595.1:93726123-93765737 GCA_028646575.1 Pseudocheirus occidentalis
GTGGGAGGGGTCTTACAGTGGGATCAATGTTCCGGGCTGGGGGGTAGGGACAAAAAGGGGAGAAAATTTGTAACTCAAAACCTTGTGGAAATGAATGATGTAACCAAGAAAATAAATTAAAATTTAAAAAAAATAAAAATTAAAAAAAAAATCATGCTCATCCTTGAGTCGCCACTTATCCAGATTAAATATCCTTTGTTCTTTCAAGTGAGTCTCCTATGGCATGTTCCCATGGTATCTTCTCAACAGCCTACTTAACCTTCCCTGAATAGATTCTAGTTGATCAATCTTATTCCTAAACTATGGTACATAGGACTGAACACAAAACTCTAGAAGTAGTCTGACCAGGGTGAACTACAGTAGGATTATTTGGTCTTTTTTTTCTCAAAGTGGGCAATGTTTTTGCCTTCTCCAGGAAGGAAATGCGCAATTCCTCTGGGAACCCTCTTCTCTGACCTGGAAGGACTAATTAAAAGGATCCAAACATAGGTAAGGAATATGCTATTCACCCACTCATAGCCACCCCTAGCTTTTTCTTCAAGTATTTCTCTTCAAGTATTTGAAAGACTGCCATGTGGATTAGGGATCGAGCTTGTTTGAGGTGGTGCAATGGAAAGCGCACAGGATCTGGAGTCAGGAAGACCTTAATTCAAATCCAGCCTCAGACACTAGCTATGTGACCCTGGGCAAGTCACTTTACCCTGTTTGCCCCAGTTATTCATCTGTAAAATGAACTGGATAAGGAAGTGACAAACTATTCCAGTATCTTTGCTAAGAAAACTCCAAATGGGAGTCATAAAGAGTTGAACATGGCTGAAAAAATGGTCCACAACAATAACAAAAGTACTTTGCAAAACCTTAGGCACTATATAAATGATGATAATGATTTTATCTTTAATTTTTCTCCTTGGTTCCAGAGAGCATAACTGGGAACATTGAGTAGACATTATTAGAGATATAAATTTGGGCTTGATATCAAACAACAACAACAACAACAACAACAACAAAACCAAGAAATATTCTTAACAATTGGATCTGTTCCCTACCAGAATGGGCTGCCTAGAGAGGCAGTGGTTTCCACCTAATTTGATATCAGTAACAAAAGATGGAAGATCACTCATTAAGTACTTTATATATTTTTATTCAGGTAGAGGTATGAATAGATATGCTTGAGGTTCCTTCCAACTCTGAAATTCTTCCAAACATTCCAATGGATCAAATGGCTTACCTAAAATATAACATTCAGAATTGAATACAATAGAAGAGATGCTAAAATATGCTGGGAATGTGTGTGTATACATGTATATTTTGAGGAGGATTGGTTAGTGTGAATCTATGGGTTCTTCCCTTAGAATGTTAAGCCAAAAACCTGTTATCCAAAACCTGAGAATCAGAATTCATGACTATTATGCTGCTAACAAAAACTTGAGTCCCTTGGAAGAAACCCCTAGAGTCAAAAAAGGACAACACAAGTTGGGAATTGGGGAATGGGCCATAGAGGTAGAATTGGATCTAATTATAAACACTGAAAGGAGCAGGAAGCATCTCCAGGGATTCCCCTAAACTCATACCAAAAGCAGGAAGTGCTGGGTCATGGAGCTGGCCCATGGAGCTTTTTGTTTTTGATCATATAGCCATATTTAATAAATCAGCCCATTAATACTTAGGGTTCAGTTGGCCAAGGCTGGCCAGATTATATGAACAAAAAGCAGTTGTCATGCCACGTGTTGCCATGAGACCTCATCCTGTAGTGAAGTTCACTTCTTTGTGTTCACCCTTGAGTATTTATTCACATTTACTTCCCAGTTCCTTGTAGGGTCAGAGGTGATCGATTGGATCAGAGTGGAAGAATATCTTGAATTGCTAGAAGGTGACTCTGGAGCCTTTCTATCTTTCTTGACTCACCTTTGCCTGGTGCTGGGTCTTCCCATGACACAGAGTGGGAAAATAGAATCATTCAAAAATGATTTCTGCAAAGTCCCACCAAAGACAAATGTTCAGATGCTGCTCTGGTACAGCAGATTTAGAAAGTATTCATGGCAGTATGAGTCTAGTCACAGGAGGAACTGAGGATAACAGCAATTAGGACTAAGACCTTTTATGAGGTAACAGAAGACCTTACACTTCCTTAGAACAAGACATTCAAGATACTCAATAATCTACAGAAACAGGAGTATGAGGTGGCTCTTGGCTTCTTCCAAGAAGGATGATCAGAAAATGCCAAGAACCTGTTCCTCGATCTACAGGATTTTGTCTAATTGCCTGGAAAAACTGTGACTTCAAAATGGAAAAGTCTAGTGAACAGTCATCAGTCATCAGAGAAATGCTCATAGGAGAAACTTGACAAGGTTTAAAATTTAAAAAGAATGCTAGATTTATCCCAGAAGAATGAACTGTGTAAGGTGGAATGCTATACCCAAACTAGATTGAGTCAATCCCAAGGATGGAAGCCCATGAGCATATTCTCAGGGTCATTCAACATTGGAAATGAATGAATGAAAGAAAAAGGGAAAGGAATAAGGACCTACTTTGTGCCAAGCACTGTGCTAAGGACTTCACAAGTATTTTCTTATTTTGTCCTCACAACATCCCTGTGAGGTAGGTGCTATTAATGTCCTTATTTTACACTTGGGGAAACTGAGGCAGAGGTTACATAACTTGCCATCAGACAGCTAGCAAGCATCTAAGACTGGATTTGAACCCAGGTCTTCCTGACTCGAGACTCTATCCATTGCTACACTTAGTTAAAGCACATATTAAGGAATTACTATATACAAAGCACTTGGGATACAAATAAAAAAAACCAAAAACAGTCCCTGCTCTCAAGGAGCTTACATTCTAATAAGGGAAACCCAAGCTAGATGGAAGGTTCCCATGGTTCTTAAGCTGAAACAACAAAAGAAATGGTAATACATCTTCTTTAATATTATTTCCACTGATAAAATCACATCAGTTTCTCATGTTGAGCCATTTGACAGTGCTGAGGAGTTTGGAGGCAAGGACTTCATTTTCTAGTCCTTGGTAGATGTGTCTACATCAACCACAGAAGCAGTTGCACAGAAATGTAAGGAAAGGACGTATTTCTCTCAACAGCACATTTATGTGGCCAAGTCCATGATCATTCAAAATGCCTTTTGTGAGATCTTCCTTTAAAGTCCAGAAGTGCTCAGGACTCAGAAACATGGAGATTTAGAACTGAAAAGTCACAGAGATGTTGAATTTTAGATATAGAAGAGAGTTTCTTGAGGATCAATCCATCCAGAGAAGAATCCAAGCAGCACCTTGATAGGTTCTTTGGAATCCTGTATGATGACTGTTCCCCAGTTAATAGGTATCCCCAGTATCATGTTTTGGAAAGCAGGATTGTGAGCAATTAAAATGAACCTGATTACTCCTCTTTCAACTCCAGAATCTCTCTGTTGCTTCACTTCAACTTCCCATCCCCACCGCCCAGGCCTAACATGGGAGATACAGTTTCTATACATTAAAAATCCCATAATTGAGCTTATCCTGAATCCCCCATTCTGAAGGAGCTACACCTTGTTGCCCCCTAACAATGAATGGCCTGTTCTTGGCTAGCGAGCGGGACTGGGCTCAGTCATCTTGTGGTATGTGACCCTCACAGCATTTAATTCAAGAATTGATAAGAGCTTTCTTTTAACTGTTAGTAAGGAGTGGGGTGGGTGTGGGGGAGCTCCATAAAGTGGTGTGAGTCTTGCTGTGTTACCCACCCCACTTGTCCCTGCCAAGGAAAACCAATCTGTCCCTCCCTGGCTATTGCACAGTATCTCCCCTTACTACTCACAAAACACAGTGTGTGTTCAATCCCATCAATTCTATCCAAGCAGCTCCAAGTGTCATCTTACAGCCAGGCTCCTGGAGGAGCAAACCTTACTCATTGCTTGGGTGAGTTCTCTGCTGCTGGTTGGCTATCTGCCTGCAAGCCCCAGAAACTGGCTTCCAACAGATGCCAGCAAGGTGGTCCTGTCCTTCTTCCATGCCTCCCTCACTGCTCTTTCCCCTAGTCCACCAGAGCTAAGTCACTGAGTTTCAAGTGGTTCTCCAATACAAAATTCCATCTTTATGATTGCCTCCCCCACGAGCCACTCTCTGCAGGGCAGAGAATGCTTTGTCAGACAAAGCTTTCAGGGTCTGGAATGCTTTGGGGGCTCTTGACAATGACAATATGCACGTGTCCTGAGTAATACCCCAAATGCTCTCATTATGAAAGATGAGGAGAATTCTGCTTCTGGATGTATTCAGGTCGTCTGCTCCTGAATATTTCTACTGTCAGTTCAACAAAAGTGTGATGATCACAATTGAAGCTTAACAAAGAAAACGCTGTCAGGCAATTAGCAAGGCAAAGTCAGCAGCCCAAAAGTGAAATCTATCATGTTGGGAAGAGCACATTAGTTTGGTGGTGATAAATGTTTGAGTGGGGTTTCATGCATGGGCCACAACTTTTCCTTCAAAGTTTAAGGCATATTAAAGTTGTGCTTCCCCCCAAAAAGAGGATAAGCCCTTTAAACTGAGCCCAGAATTCTTTCTTTCCCTTCCTTTCCTTTCTCTTCCTTTCCTTCTTTTCCCCTTCTCCTTCCTCTTTCCCCTTTCCTTTTTCTTTTTGCCGTCATATTAGTTTGTCTAAAAATAGTAACTCAGACTTTTTACAAAAAAGCTCTCATAGCTAGAGACTATTGAAACCTATACCTTCCTTCAAAACCCTGCTTGGGTTGTCTCTTCCCCAATACTCCTCAAATTTTTGGGTGGAATTTGTCCCGGCTGTTCCTTCAGCTCATCGCAGTCTACCTTGTATTAGACTTATCTGGGGACCTGACCATCATCCCTTCTCCCCAACCCTGGCAGATACCGTATAATTTTTCATTAACACCCTGCACACTGTCGGTGCTAATCATAAGTGATTAACAAATTCCTTGCTGCTCTTGCTATGTCTTTCACTCTTGAAGGAGATTATGACATCAGGGAGGTGATGCTATGACATGCTAGTGAATTGGATTTAAGTGAGGGAGGGCTATGACGTCATCAGCATCATTTTCTTCTTCAGAGTCATCTAGGTCCAGCAGCAAGATATAGATGAGGATGACTGGAGATGGCCCTGGATGCAGTGGGAAACCTTGGCATTTTCCAGCTAAGATTTTTAACAAATATAGAGCTAAGGGATAGGGACTAGCCCTGTGATTTCACTGATTATCTGGTAACTCTCCGATGAGAAAAGTTCTTCTACCAATGCAGTTTGGCACCTTCTTTGCAACGTAGGTCTTAGAAAGTTGCCTGGAAGACAGAGAGGAAATGGCTTGCCCAGAATCACACATGATAAAGGGAAGGCTTGAACACGAGTCCTCCTGACTTTGAGGCCTGCTTTCTCTCTTCTTCAAGTTGCTGCCTGTCTCAATAAATGTAAATTGAGTCGAATTGTGTTTGCAGAGAACTTTCACATGGTTAGAGGAGCAATACTTATTTTAGACTAGGAAACATTGGAGGAGATGGCTTCTGATCTTAAAGGACAAAACTCAACAAATCAATAAGCACTTATTAAGTGGTTTCTCTGTGCCAGCCTCTGGCATAGGTACCAGGGATCCAGTCTCTGCCCTCAAGGAGCTTACAGGTAGGACTTCAGCAGAGAAAGGGAAGGAGTTTATATAATGCCTACTATGTGCCAGGTACTTGTGAAGTGATAAGCACTCCACAAATAGTTGATTTGATCCTCACAACACCCCTGTGATATAGGCACTCCCCCTTTCACAACTGAGGAAACTGAGGCAAAAAACATTAAGTAACTTGACCAGGGTCACAAAGCTAATAAATGTATGAGGCCAAATTTGAACTCAGGTCTTCTTGACTCTAGGCCCAGAGCTCTATCCAATGGGCCATTTAGCTGCCACTAGATATGTGGAACATCTTTCAAACAGGTATGTTAACCCTTTCAGACAAACACAGGAGAGTCATTTATGAATGAATATAGGTGGCGAGGAACATGAAGTAAAGTAAGAACCACCAAAATAAAGGGACGAGAAAAAGATATTACAGAGGAAGTCTATTTAAAACTCAGAAGTAATACAATAATTAGCTTCACTCAAATCTCAAAGGAGAATAAAAGTTGAAAAAAATCCTGAAACTATCACATCATCATCTCTTTCTCTGTCTCTCTGTCTCTCCCTCTCCAGATGTACCTCACATATTTTTGTGTGTGATATATATCAAGTATATATCAATACATGTTTATATATGTATATATCATATACGTGTTTATATATGTATGTGTATATGTATGTGTATATTTTATATATATATATACATACACACACACACACACACACACACACACATATATATATATATATACATATGAAATAAAAATTTATATATCTCACAGGGGAGGGAAATATTACCTATCCTCCCAGTGGTTTTATTGCATTAAAAGCATCGGACAACATTGCTAACTCACCTTTACCATGGAAAAGCCACAGTCCAGGTGAGGCCTTCCTTTGTAACAAAAGGTCTATTGTTTATTTGTTTATTTCATTCACTTTTAGCAAAATAAAAACCTAACAAAACAAATAAAAAAATCCTCACCCAAGTGGGCTATTTGAATGAACTGGTCTCTTACTTGTAAAAGATACCCAGAAATGAAAGAAGACAGACTGAGGTTACTAGATTCAATTCTTTCCCCTGTGATTTTTAAAAAATTCTTTATAAAATTGATTTTTGAAAAAAATATTTTTTAGAAGAACTGTATTAGGGGATCTCACTCAGCTTCAGCTGGAGGGGTTGAGTTAGGGCCCCAATGCATGGTGATTGTCTTCTGTGAATCCAACATTTATTGAAATCTTACTTTAAACCACAGGACTTCAGATAGCAGCATGGAAATATCCAATTATCTAAAGTGCTGCAGATAATGTCAGTAATTCCTCCCTGCCCCCTTGCTATCTTAAACTTGCAAAGCTGTCTACCATCTAGACAACTGATGCTTTGAGTTCCTTAGATAACAGAGCTGTTAACATCTATGGCAGCCCCAAGGTTTGGAATCAAGCATTCACTGAGCAGCACACTTTGCTAGGCACTATGTAAGAAACAAAAGAAGAGGGGCATGCGGTCCCTCTCCTCCAGAAACTCATCTGCAGAGGTAAGGTATCCACATCCATATAGAACATTGAGTAACTTAACTGAGTAAGAATTCTAGAAGGTGGTGCCCTGATATAACAAAGTGCTCATCAAAACAATGTCACTAGCAGATAGAAGGCTAGCTTTGGAGTTAAGAAGACCTCAATTCAAGCCCTGCCTCTGACACTTGCTAGTTGTGCGACCATGGGTCATTCATCATCTCTCTGTGCCCCATGCAACTCCTGAAGGCTACAAGTGACTGATGTGCAGCCACACCAATAATTTTCAACATGGATGAAATCACAGAAGGAAAGAAGAATAAAAATTAAGTGATGCAGGAAAGATAGGGTAAGCAGAGATAAGGTAGGATAATAACAAATAAGGTGCAGATCACATAGGGTAGAAACAAGTAGCCAAGGAGAGACTGATAAGAAGTAGAGCTGTCACAGGAAAGACACCACACATTCAGCTAAAGAGGGATTTGGCATCTAGATACGTTGTTTTGGACGCCATGTTTTAAGAAGGACATTGGCAAAGTTGAACACAACTAGAAAAGGACTGTGGGGAAGAGGAATGGGTCAGGGGACTTCACTAACGGGGAGAAAGGAACTTACTATAGGAGAGGGGAATTCTGAAGATCAGTTTTACAATTTGGCCTTGGGTGGGTCTCTCTTCCACATTGAGACTCCTCCCTTCTTCAGATCAGGGATAGTGGAGTGTTTATACTGATTTCTCTGCACAAAAAGACCAATGGAAATAGAACAGACAAATTCTTGGAAGTCTCCCAGGCCTGAAAATTTGAATCAGCCTTATTTTCCTGCATATTTAAATAGCCTTAAAGTCATTCTCCCCCCTTATAGAGTCCCTTCTCCTCTCTATGATCAGGAGTAGGGTTACAGGCAGATAGCAAAAGTAAGTTATACTCCCCCCACCTCTTCCCAAGCCCCAGTGAAATCAAATCTGTTTCCAATATTCCCAGACTAGACAATACAGGTAGTTCAAGAAGGATCAACTAGAAATGTATCTTTGTGAGAGCCACAGAGGGAGGATTCCACCTGGGAAACCCTCCACAGTTATATCTCAGTGTGTTGCTACTATGGCAGGTTCATTATACGGCAAGTTTGGATTCATGTTGCCTACTTGTAGTTTCTTTGTGTTTTTCCCCCCAGAAATCAGTGTGGCTTAATAGTAAGAAAAAAGACTTTGGAGTTAGAGGAGCTGGCTTTGATTCTTAGCTCTTCTACTTACTGCCTGTATGACCTTAGCCAAGTTATTTTTCCTTTTGAGGTGTCAGATTCTTAATTTGTAAATGGAAGGGGTTGCATTAGATTTTCCCTAAGGTCCCTTCCAGTTCTAGATCTGAAATACCCTGCCTTCCAGATATGAGAAATTCAGATATTCAGTTTATTTCCTCTCCTTACAACTTCCCCTTTTCACACATACTCTCTGATTGATGTAAAGACATTGCTCTCATTTTTGCTAAACCCATTTTTAAAAACTTCAGTATTGATAAATTAGGAGGCTAAAGGCTTCCATTTTGGGCTAGAATACCCAAATGTTTGGGCAGGACACCTGTTGGGAAACTATAATATTACAGTCAGACTCTATTAGCTATTTTAAATACCTAGAGGAAAAGGAAAACGCAGGTGAGAAGACAGGGTGGTACAGAAGAAAGCAGATTGATTCAAATTCTTCCTCTTAGATTTACTAACCTGTCTGTCCTTGAATGAATCACTTCCTTGGGCCTAATTTTCCTCATCTATAACAAAAAGGGGTTTATTAGATGGCCTTTGATGTCTCTTCTAGCTCTGTCTGTGCTCCTAAATAGAATATATAACTATATGCTAACAGATTTAATAAACCAATTTTAAAGAATCATTTTGAAGAATTAAATAAAAATTTAATTTCATATCATTCTATGTCATTTGTTGAATATTCCTATGCTATAGACTATAGACAAATATTACACAGGAATTTCAGCACAAACTCTCATAACTGTTTCCTTTTAATTCTTAGAAATCAGAATCCCAGTAATGAATTAATTGAGGATCTCTATGATTATAAAAGATGTTGTCACTCAGTATTTCAACTGTAAGAGTTAAGCAATGATCATTAACTGTTTTTGCTAAAATATTGAGTGATAATATCTTTTATAATCATAGGGACCCTCAATTAATTCTGTCCCTGGCATTTTAAAATAATAACTTTGAGCTCCCTGATACCTGAAAGGACCTGCATTTGTCCCACATAGAAGGGATAAATGGATGCCCATGAACTCCATAGAATTTTGTCATCTAGTCTTAACTTGCCATCTTCTGCTGCTCCAGAGAAACCACAATGGTACCCTCTGATACTCCCTTCCGGGAAAGGTCAGAGGCCCCAGTTATTGACACATGCCTTTAATCCTCAAGGCACTTCAAAGGATGAAGATTAGTCCTGTGCCTCAGAACCCATACCCGAGAGAGAACAATTTGTCCAAAAGTTGATATTATTGATGCCAGGAGAGGTAGAGAGGAGTGTGTAATTTATCTAATAAAAGTCGAGCTGTGTTTGCCTGGGCTCCTGAGTTTTCACAGCTCCCTTGCTGAATTATCAGAAGCCAGGACAGCCTCTTATGATAAATACAAATGTTTGATCAGCTATGCATCTTCTTAGAGGCAGCTCAGATGATCAGAAAGGGTTTGGCTCTCTGGCTGTCTCCAGAGTTTTGCTTCTTAAATTCTTTGTTTCCTTCAGAATTCATTATAAACAACATAATTATAAGTCTTTTTCTTTCCAGATTGAGCACATTTCTTACAAAATGATGATTTACCACTTGGACTCTGCAAATAGCGTGAGGGAGTATCATGTTTGTATGGCAGAATTGCCACTCAGCCTCAGAAATAAGCTGAATTTCAAGTATTTCAATCATCATCTTCCTTCTCTGATAAATGCCTGCCTTTCCTGGGTGTAGGTGTTCACTAAAATTCGCTAGAAAGGATAGGAAACCTAGGTGGGCACAAGAAAGAGGGTCATAACTTGGGTACACAAAGATGAAATTGAGCCATAGAATGGAAGTTTCCTGTAGGTGGAGGCTAGATATCCTTTGCTTATATAGCTGCTTAGGTAGGATTCCAAGAAACACTGTGGACCACTTGCCCCCAATTCCTTCATGCTCCACCCCTCCTTTTAAATAATACATAATAATTCTTTGTTTTGAGGCAAGCATTGACTAAGATCTTTGTTTTCCAGCTCTGCAGAAAACAGAAAAAGAGGGGATGTGTTAGATGGAATGTTATTAGTCTTAGCATGAAGGGTTTAGCTGAAGACGATGTTCTGAAAAGAGTGGTTTACATACTTTTAACAGATTACCCAGAGAGACCATTGGATCGATGTATCTGATATGAACTTAAAAAAAAAAAGATAAGCTGGCTTCCCCTCTGTTCAAAGGAGTTTAGGTAGGATATAAGGGAAGGCAGGGGGACAAACTTTCAAGACCTCTTCTAATTTGCATCCTATGATTAAGCTGCCTTGCCATTTTTCTCAGTTTTTCTTGATTTGTTTTAACATGTAGAATCTCTAAATGTGACAATTAAAATATAACAATAATAGCTGAAAAAATGAACTCAGATGAATCAATCAGTCAGTTAATCAACCAATTAATAGGTATATTATGTGCCAACCATGAGCTAGGTACTGTGCTAGGTGATAGGGATAAAAAGTCAAAAAAATAAAATAGCCCCCACCTTCAAAAAGCATTCTGTTGAGCAGATGATATGTAATTAAGCAAATAGGCAAAAATTATATGCACAAGAAATATACAGCTATTTTTTGGGGGAGGGATGTGAGAAAAGCAGAAATAAATATTTGTAGTTATTTTTATATTTATTTATATTATATGTTTATAATATATTATATTATAGATTTGTAACATGTCATATTTTATATTTATTTATATTTACAAAGTAAATAAATATTCATATCTACAAAGTAAATAAATACGTACATTTACAAAGTGAAGAAGTGTATATATATATATATTTACAAAATAAATAAATATGAACATTTACAAAGAATTTAAGAAGCAAAACTCTAGAGACAGACAGAGAATCATAAAATATATAGAAAATACATGTGAGGTAATTTTTTTGTTGGAGTGGGAGAGAGGTATTAGCAGCTTATTAAAGACTTTACATAAAAATTGTCATTTGAAATTTCATAGTGAGTATCGAACTTGTACCTGAATTCCTGCTAGTTTCTGTCTGTCATGCAAGATTTTGGCTTGGACATCTTTCTTAACTACTCTGTGCCTCAGTTTTCTCATCTGTCAAAAGTCAATAACATCTCCTGCCCTACTTAATTCCGAGAGCTTTTACTCAGCTCAAAGGAGATGCTCTCTAGGAAAGCACTTGAGCACGTCAGACATACTAGGCCACAGTAAGGGAATAATACTATTATTTCCTAAGCATTCATTATGCCCCTACCCCCAACCCACAAGTATTATAGTGATAATTTGCAGCAGAGATTGCACAGAAAGTTTATGTCAATATCTAACCCAAGAAAGCTTGTTCAGGTGGGTTTCCACACTCAAGATGAAGGAAAATGCCCATTAGGAAGCAAAGAGCACGCGCTCCCTCACTCACTCAGCGACATGTGGTGAGGCAGACAATGCCCAAATCTCTGCTTGCCCAGAATCAATAATATAAACCATATCTCCATTAAGGTCTTCTCTAATTGAAACTACGTTTGCTTTCATCCCTGCCAGGAAAAAGAAAACCCTGTGGTTCCAGATCGAGCAAGGGCTGCTGTTTTATCTTCCTGACCTGCTTCCGAGCTAAGCCAACTTTCATTAAAAATTATTGGTCTCATAACTTTTTTTTTTGCCTTAAAGAGTCCCATATGGAGTCAATATCATAATAAAATTGGAGTTTCACAGAGCACGGGGCTGGGTGTCTCATCCTTTTCTCCACTGTAGGCCATAAATATGGCTTCAATTCCCCCAAATCCCCAATAATAAGTGGGCTCCACAGCAAATGAACTTGAACCCTCTAAGTCCCAAGATGAAAAAGATAGGATGGGTGGGCACACAACAAGCCACAAAGAACACTGTGTATTTGTAAATATTTTGCTTTGGTGTCTGTATGGAGAATGGGCTCCCGGGTAGGGAATGAGTCCCAAATGGACCTGAAAGAAGTCTCCATTTGTCACAAGAGCTAGCCCATGCCAGCCTGCTTCCGGGGAGCGAGCTGGCATCTGTGCCTGTCTCATTCAGAAATTCTCTGCTAAGACTGTAACATCTGCTAAAAACTCAAAATATGATCACAGTCTCTGCAACAACAAGTATCTTAACAACCCCAACCTTACGATAGGTTATATTTCAGTGACTTGGAAGCCACACTGCATTATCTGAGAAAACAGCACAGATGTTGCCTAATAAACGGTTCGGTTTATGCATTGTATTAACCTCATGAAACATTTATGCAAATCTTGGATTAACAAAAGGTAAAAGAACCATTATATGTTATGAAGAAAACAATGTGACAAGCTTTGTTTTTCACCTCAGTATTTTATGGGGGTGTTTTAACTCTTCGAGCTTCTATTTAGGAGGACACAAGAGCATTACTGATTTTCATCTCCTCTGTTTTCAGTTCTGTTATCATTCCTTCCAGCTGATTTCACATTTTATAATGCTAATAGTGGGTGTATGGTTTTGAGTTTCTCTACTGTCAGCTGGTCAGTAGGTCTGGGGGATATATTTAATAGAATCTGACAGCTGATGGAACTGATCTCATTGAAAGAGGATTTGATATGTGGAATGAATGTGGCGAACCTCAATTCGCCATATTAATGACCATTATTATTCTAACTCTTGCAGCCAATATAACTCTTTTTCTTGGACACCCCAGTACATGTGTATAAAAGAAATGACTTATGGATGAGTTCTTCCGTATACTGATCCGAGTGCCATTTAGATAGCATGTCAAAACAGATTAGCTGTTTTATCCTGCCCCAAAATTAAAGGAAGGACTCTGTACAAACTCCATCAAATGAATGCACATGCACTCATAAACAAAGTAAATATAGAAAAAGGAGAGAGTTTCACTTTGGAGGAATAATGGGAACCAGGCTGCCCTGGAAAACTTGAAACTCACCCAACTATAGGGCCATGATGGGAAATCTGAAGGGTAAAGAGATAAGGTTTGGCTGAGAATACTGTGCTGGGAATCAACAGGTCTGTGTTCACTGGGAAGTTTTCACCAGAACTTTTATTTTCGGAGACTTTGGGGGTAGAGGAGGAGGGGAAAGAAGAGTTGAGAATCAAAGCCCACACCAATTCCATTCAATTGATTTTTATTTGCCAGAAATCAAAATGTACATTGGAACAGTCTCAAAAGCCTAATGGGAACTACAACACTTTCTCAGGCTGCTTGCTGATTTATGTGAAAAAGAAAACCAGCTTCTTTGCCTCCAGTGACCTTCCAAAGATCACCTGATAGGATGATAGGGTTCAGAGCTAGAAGGATCTTCAACATTATTTTGACTACAACTCCCTCATTTTATAGAGGGGAACCTCTACACAACAAACATTCAGTGACTTGCCTAGATTCACATAGGGCAAAGCTGGGGTTGGAATTCAGGTCCAAATTAATCCCTCCTTTGGCTCTTCCCTGCTGCTCTGCCCATACTCCTCTCCAAACATGGCAGTCATTAAATTAAGATGGCTGATTGGGTATTTTTCCTATTCTCAGGTATCTTTCCCTTTCAAGACCTAGGATCACCATCTTCTTGTTTTCTATCCCCTTTTTAAAAATATCATTCTCTCTCTGACAGCTGCCCAAATGTACTCATTCAACATCCTCCACAATACTGTTATTTAAGGCAATGGTATCAAGAATAGCTTATTCCAGATTCTTTCCTCCCTCCCCTGCTCTTTCCCTCCCCCCCCCCCAACTTTTCATTTCTCTACTATCTTCTGGCAAAAAGGAAGTGAACTGAGAACCGAGCAGATGTGTCAGGGGTGCATAAGGAAAGCTTGCCAGATGTTCCTGAGATATACTAGGAGCTGTCTGTTTTTAAATTACATGGCACTGGGACTTTTTTAGGTTGGAAGCATAAAACCTATTATTGATCTTGAACAATGTGTCCGATTTTGAATGTCTGTTCAAGCCCCAGGCACTTCAATGCCACATAATCAATATTTCTTTTCTCTCTCTCTTTTTCATAGCAAATGTGTGGGTTTGTTTACCCATCTTATATGCTTCTAACCTTGCCTTTTATTCTGCCTCCTGTGTGAGACACAGTCTGCTGAGGGACCTGCTGCTTAAAATCTTCGCCCAGCAGGATTATGGTCCTGGGGACTCATGAATAATGTAAGCATCCTGTATTTCACTCATTTATGACCTCAACAACTGTTCTAGAAGGAGGAGATGCCTTAGAATTAACCAAATAGTGGTACTGGTGGCACGTTTTTCTTTTTTCTTTTTTATGCTGGAAAATTATCAAACCTCCTCTGGTTGAGGGTCCTAAGATCTTTAAACAAAGGTGGGACCCTGCCAAGCATCATATATCATAAGGGAAGGGGAACAGTGTGTAGGACATGATCATAGAAATGAGCCCCACATTACAGTTCAACTCAATTCAACCACCAGATCAACTCTCAGCAAAAGGACCTTTTGTATGGTGATTCTCGAGGGCAATCTGACAAATAGGTGTAAATGACTGCCAACAAGGAAAGGGTTACAGAGAACAGAAAAGGTCTTTCACCTAAAAGAAGTCTCTTCCCCTGTCACATACAGTGCCTGAAATTCCACCATTAAAGAGTCTTGGAAAGGTTTAAATCCATTAATGTGAATATAGAGTCTATGCCAGATGAGCCCAGGTACTCTGTCTCAAAAAAAAAAATGCATTATTTGGTATCGCTTTTGTAAAATTTGCATTTAAAAAATAAAATTTAGTTCATTTTTTTTCAAAAAAAGCTTAAATATATTTAAGTTGAGCTTGATGAATAAAAATAATGTCCTTAATCATTAAGGAGTCGATATAGGTTTGTTTTAGAAATAATAATAAAATTCTCTGGTGTCCAGCCTAATGAAATGTTCTGCAGGACCCTTTGCTTCTATTACAATGAAAATGTAGCTAGGTGGCGCAGTGAATAGAACATCGGCCCTGGAGTCAGGGGGACCTAAGTTCAAATCCAGCCTCAGACACTAGCCATGTGACCTTGGGCAAGTCACTTAATCCCAACTGCCCTATGTTCCCTCCTCTAAAAAAGCAAAACAAAACATAAAAAGAAAATGCCCCTGTAAGGGATGAAATCTTAAGAGGGATTAGTTGATACCCACCTGAGAACAAGGCCTTAAGGAACAGGACATAGAAGAGGTGTGAGGTGATGGAGTGGATGGAGTCCCCACTCCTCCTAGCTGTGTGACCCAGGGCAAGTCACTTAACCACTCTCAACCTCTGTTTCTTCATCTGCAAAATGTGAGTAAAAATAGCATCTCACTCACAAAAGTTTTGTGATGATCAAATGAGACAGTATTTGTAGATGAGGTTGGAAGAAGAGACTAGACTCCTAGATGAAGAAATGTTCCCTTCCAGGCTTTCCTGACTGTGGCTGACTCTGTATCCACCACATCATTGAACCCTGGTAAGCCTTGGATGACTTAGGATCTATGGGAGAGGCCTCTAGCTCAGGTGACCAACGAATGGCATGACCCCTTAGGTGAGTGTTCAGAACAATGGGGCAATCATTGACCAGGAAGCTCACAGCTGTAGTGGCTGAGATCCAGGAGTGATCTTTCCAAGGTGGCAGTTTAGAGGGTAGAACAGGACTGAAAATAACCAGGGTATTTTGGAAGGATTCACAGACCAGATTTTAACTGGATGGCACATCCTGGAAAGAGAAAGTGACCAGTAGGAGGAACATAACCCGATCTAGCCAAGAAGCTACTTTTCTTTGAGTTAATGGATGCTTTAGGTCTCAATTCTTGTTATTGGGATTATCTCTCAATATATTACATCTATGTTTAATTCAACATTCAATTTTATTCATATAATATTCATTATAATTCATCATTTTGTCATTCATCATTAGTATGAAGACTTACTGATAGCTATTGAGTCATATTATTTCTATAATCTCTTTAAAGGTGGGAGACATTTCAGAGGATCTTTCAGACCTCCAGAGAACTATTTAGTTTAAATTGATTGATGGGTTTGTTCCTGAGTTGAGAGTTGGTAGAATTAGTCCCCATGATAGTTCAATCAAATTAGAAATTCCTTCTTGTGTTCTGATTTTAGATAAAGATCTAGTTCTCAGTGATCTAGGGGAGCTAGGACCTAGAATTCCACCCTGAGAGTGCTCTGGTACAGTGACCCCGTACTGGATATAGAGTCAGAAAGTCCTAAGTCCAAATCCTGTCTCCAATGCTTACCATGTGTAGGACCCTGGGAAAGTTAGTGAACTTCTTTCAGCTTCAGTTTCATCATCTGTAAAATGGATGTAATAATATCACCTACATCACGGGGTTTGAGTCCCTTCACCTCTTCTAGAAGTGATACTAGCCTATAACTGGGAAACAGACAGGAGACACTTGGCAGTGGAAGAAACATACATCATAGCAAATATTCCCAGAACTCACTGATTGGGATTTTTTAGCCTTAGACAGACAGACAGACACACAGACATGCAGACACACAGACACACACACACACTGATGGGTATTTTCACCCTAACAACCTGATTATTACTTTTATAACCTACTATCACTTCTTAGTTGTTTCTGTTGCTTGTCCTTCATTCTTGAAGAGTCCCATGACATCAGGGAGGTGATGTCAAGACTTGAAAATGAATTGCATTTAATAAGTGAGGGAGAGCTGTGCAAAGTCACCAGTTTCAACTTTCTCCTCAGAAGACATCTGGGTCCAGTGGCAAGGTACAGATCAGGACAACTGGAGATGGCCTAGATACAGTGGGAGATCTTGGCCTTTTTAAGTTTGCCAACTCTCAGTTTGACTACTTGACTGAGGCAATATCCATTCAGTGACTGATCATTGCATTGATCAGATTTCCCAAGTGTTTCAAAATGGTCATCACCTTTTGTATCTTTAAAATCACACCTAATTTCCTTTCCTTAGGAACTCCTCAGAAACACTCCACCTCCTCTCTCCTAGTACCAGCCCCTGATATGTTTAACCAAGTTGCCCCACCCACCTATACACTCTGACAATTTGCTTTACTTACCAATTTGTTTCATTTACATTTCTTACCTTGTCAACTGCCTTCTTCTTTTGTTCCTCCTTGAATAATCTTCTCTTTAAATCCTTCTCTTATCATCCTTACCACTTAAGCCTCCTAAATAGTCCTTAATGGTTTCCCTTCTTCAGATGTCTCTTACAGATGCCAGAAGTAGAATCTAAAGTCATTTCTCTCTCCTTGTCTCACTTTCCTTCTCTGTAAAATGCTAGGATTGGATTAGATGACCTCTAAGGTGCTTATACCTCTGGTCCTAGTAGAGTGCCATATATATATGTATATGTATATGTATATGTATATGTATATGTATATATGTGTATATATGTATATATAGTAACTTAATAAATATTTGTTGAATATGAATAGGCAAGATCTTGTCTTATCCAATTTTTTAAAAATCTCTCCCAGGGTTCTTGTGTCATTAGGTGGCATAGTAGATAGAGCACAGGGCCTAGAATCAAGAAGACCTGAATTCAGATTTGGCCTCAGACACTAGCTGTGTGACTCTGAACAAGTCACTTAACCTTCTTTACCTCAGTTTCCTCATCTATAAAATGAGCTGGAGAAGGAAATGGCAAACCATTCTGCTATTGTTGCCAAAAAGATCCCGAATGGGGTCATGAAGAGCTGGACACAACTAAAGCAACTGAATGTAACAACAACCAATAGCATAATGTTCTGTAATATAGTGCTAAAAGTGTTAGATTGGAATAAGGAGAGAACTATGATTGAATCTGGTCTCTAGCACTTACTATGTATACAACCTTGGACAAGTCATTTGACCTATCTGAGATTAAGTTTTCTTATCTAGAAAAAGGGTATTGTGTTTATCCTTCATTTTCAAAGAAGACCATGGTCTCAGGGAAATGATGACATGACTTGCAGTTGACTTTGATTTGAGTGAGGGAGGCTGTGCAAGGTCACCAGCCTCATTTTCTCCTCCAGAGCCGTCTGGGTCCAGAGAGCAAATATTCATCAGGATGACTGTAGATGGCCCAGGATGCGATGGGAGACCCTGACCCTTTTAGGTTAAGGCCTTTTCATGTACTCAGAGTAAAGCAACACCCGTTCAGTGCTATGTTTGATACCTACTTCATAGAATTTTTATGAGAATTAAATGAAATAATATATGCAAAGTGCCACCCACCTATCATCTATTATTAAGTACTTGATAAATATTTGCTCAACTGATATGAATATGCCTAGGAGAAATTAATTTTGAACAAAAAGAGTCACAAATTAATTTACAGGAATCTCCTCATTTACAGAATACATTTAAGAGATTCTAATAATCATAAAATCTGAATACTACAATTTTTCCTCCATCCAGAGAATTAAGAACTTATAAAGACACAAAAAGAGAACCAAGGGAAGGGAAAACTAGTTATAAGGAGCAAAGGAGAATCTTAAAAGAAAAAGCGTATATTTATCTCCATTTTTATTCAACATCCCAAGAAGAAAATCATATAATAACATTATTTTAGCTCTTTCTTCATCCCATTATCTCTCCTACCTACAACCATTGACAAAATTAATCAATCAATAAGCATTTATCAAGCACTTGGCCTGTGCCAAACCAAGCACTGGAGATACAAAGTTAAAAAAAGGACAATCCCTACCCTCCAGGAGTTTAGATTCTGATGAGGGAGATAACATATAAGAATCAGAATACACAAGATAATTAGAAAGAAGATGGAAGGTTGTGGTTCTCAAACTTCCTAATGCCGGCGACCCTTTAATATAGTTCCTCATGTTGTGGTGACCCCCCAACCATAAAATTATTTTCTTTGCTACTTCATAACTGTAATTTTGCTACTGTTATGAATCTCAATTTAAATATCTGATATGCAGGATGTATTTTCATTGTTACAAATTGAACATAACCCACAGGTTGAGAACTGCTGCCTTAGAAAGACATGAACACCTAAGATTGAGGTGGGGGCTGGTGGGAGGGTGGGAGATGGGGACAGAATAGGATTTCTGAAGGAGATGGTGTTTTAGCTGAGTTTTAAAGGGAGCCAGTAATTCTAAGAGTCAAAAGTTGGGAAGGAAAGAATTTCAGCCTTGAGTCACAGCTAATGAAAAGACATGAAAATGAGGGCTAGAGTAGCACATATGTGGAACAGTAAGTAAGCTGGCATGGCCATCCTGTAGAGTGTATGCAGAGACATAGTGTTAAGATGACCAGGAAAGTATGAAAGGATTGGGTTATGAAGAAACTGAAATGCCTTACAAAGAACCATTTGAATTAGGGAGACAGTATTAGGCTTTAGAAAAAACCACTTTGGTAGCTTTGCAGAGGCTAGATCGGAGTAGAGAGAAACTTGGGGCAAGGAGACCAAGTAGAAGGCAATTGAACGATCTCCTCTGCGCAAGAAGAGATGAGAACCAGAATCAGAGTGGGACTGTACAAATGGAGAGAAATAGATGTATGGGAGAGATGGTGCAGAGAAAGAAGTGACACACTTGGGATGTGTCAGGTGAGCAAGAGGGAGGAGTTGAGGAGAACGCTGAGTTGGAAAGCCTGGCATCAGGCATATACACATCATAGTACTTTTTGTTGTTGTTCAGTTGTTTCAGTCATGTTTGACTCTTCATCACCCCATTTGGAGTTTTCTTGGCAAAGATACTGAGGTGATTTGGCATTTCCTTCTACAGATCATTTGACAGATGAGGAAACTGAGGCAAACAAAGTTAAGTGACTTGCCCAGGGTCACACAGTTAATAAGTTTCTGAAATCAGATTTGAACTCAGGAAGATAAGTCTTCCTAACTCCAGGTCTGGTGCTCTACCCACCTCAACACCTTTGAAGTACTTTGACCCACAAGAACACAAGAAATTTGAGTTGTAATGCCAGCAGCTCTGCTGCCAATTCATCTTATGACCCTAAACAGGTCATATGACCTCTGTCACACCTCAGTTTCTCAATTTGTCAAACAGGACTGATAGCTGGCCATTCCTATATCATAGTGTAGATTAGGTGGGGTATTCTGAGTCAAGGTAAGAGTCATAGATATAAGAGAGAGAAGGTGATGATGATGATGATGATGACTAAACTAAATTTATTACGGGCACAGCTGCATTATGAAAAACCATTTGTATTTGCACAAATATATCAGCTTCACTTTTCCCTGATCAAAAGAGCATCATTTACAATAATAGACTCCTCTCATCAACAAGTAGTATCTTGTGAAAGTATCACTTGTGAAGTGATACCAACAAGTAACTGCTTATCTGTCACAGAATCATTGAATCATGATTTAGAAATGGAAGAGACCTATGACATCATCGAGTCCAAACCCCTCATTTTATAGCTGAGGAAATTGAAGCCCATTGAGGTTAAATGACTTACCCAAGGTCACCCAGTAGGGGAGGTGTTTGAGCCAGGATTTTTACCCGTTTGTTCCGACTCCTAATCTATTGCTCTTTGCACCAAAGAAAGGTATTGATCTATTAAGAATTAGGCCTTATCACAGCAGAAATTTGTTTTGCTTGACTATATATGGTTGTAGAAGGAATTTTATTTTTCTTTCTTTTTCAATGGTGGAGTGGAGGTTTGAGGGATAGAAGGTAGACTTTTGTTGATTGAAAAAACATTGTCAAAGAGAGAGGTGAGAGGGCAGTGTAGTACATATGTAGAATGTTGCATGCACTTTCAGATGAGGTCAGTATTATTAATTTTATTTAACTGTTTAAGAGACCTCTCATGAATTGGGAGTAATTTGTAAATGTTTGTAATTTTAAAACATAACACATCAATAAAACATTTTTTAAAAAAGAAGTGGGTCACATATACTTAGAACTTTTGCTAAGAACTGTTTAATCACATTGGAGTCACTTTTGAAAGATTTATAATTTCATTATTGAACTAACATTTTACCTAATAGTTCACAAGTTTGGTAATTCAACTTGTGTTTGGGTGATATGTTTGCCACTGAGCTACGAATTCCCTGCTGGAAGACAAGCTCATAGCATACGTATATTACATTTTTTCCCATTTGTGAGCATACCTATGTATTTACTTTGAGTGGGGGTGGGGTCAACTTTCCAGATGTGATATGACTAGAGCCTCAAGATCCCAAGAGTTTAAACCCCCAAGAAATGTGGGGTTGTAATAGACTCTATAGCCATTGAAGCTGGGGGTTTCCACTCTCCCAGCAGATAAAGAGAAAATTAACATCGATGCATATTTCTTATTAAAATTGTCACCCTCGTTAGTAATAAGTTTCACTCTCAGATCTCTTATAGCACTTTGGCAACTCACAAACTCACTTACCAGGTTGTATTGGATATTATAGTCATTTGTGTTTTTATGTCTTATTCTACTACTGGACTGTATGCTTCTGGAGGACAGGGACTATGCCTTCCCTAAGCATTGTACCGCCGCCAGAGCCTATCACAGGGCACTCACAGAGTAATCACTTAAGAGTTGTGTCGTACTGGATCATTGTAAAAATGCCCATAAATGCCTCTATGACCCTCCCGGTCCTGGAAAAGGCAGGGTTTTCCTTCTCTAGGTCTCATTTTTCACTTACTTGCAGCCAACTCTCAGACCTAATGATCACAAATTGATTCATTGGATTGGTTACTTTGGTACTCAGGAGCCACACTCCCAGATAAAGCAGAAACGACCATGGTTTGCTCTAGTTGAATGATACTTACTAAGTCTATAAAATACATTTTACCCTATCAAAAATAACTGGTATTACATAACCATAATCTCTCTCCATGACAAATATGCATTTGAAAGGCAGTGAAACATACATAATTACAGATCTCAAAGGCTAAAAATACAAACCCAGAACCACACACATGCAGCATAACGGCTTGGCTTTATAGCATCACTTAAGTTCAATACTTTCACACACAGCAATATTAATATGATTCAAAGCAGCCAGACTTAAATGGGGGAAATTGGAGAGATGAAAATTGATTTCAGAATCGAAAAAAAAGTGATTTCAAATGCTTATATGAAAATAAGCAATTTGTTGTTACTTAGATGCAATCAAGGCAGGCTGCCTTTCCCCATCTTTCCCTTTCCAAGATTATAGCACAAGAATCAGAGAGTCAAGGTCAAGAAGAAGGTGTTCTATAAAGAGGCATCATCTAATAATCTTATCATTGTAATATTATTATTATTAAGAGGTAGCCAAGGGAGAGGGCTGACCTTGAAGTCAGGATGTCCTGGGTCCTCTGACACATTCTGGCTGTGCTCTGAGCATCTCTCTGGGACTAGAAGTAGCAAGATAGGAGCTGATCTGCATTGATAGAGCTTTCCGTCAGTTGAAGTATCCTACGCTGAAGAAATCAGAGGTCCAAATAGAAATAGGTAAATAGACATAGATATAGATAAGTTATTTATTGATGACATAAATAAAAGTGATAGATATAGGTCATGATACCCAAAGCATGTGAAGACTTCCTCTGGCAGAATGGGCAGATGAGAATAATTTATTCCAACACTCATGAAGGTGACTGAAGCAGGCATTGTGGAGTGCTTAGAGCTTGTTCAGATATGGAAGATGCCAAGGTCACTCACTGTATCCCAGGACATCACCAGTAATCTTGACTTTTGTCCTGCCCCTGGACTTTGATGACGTTGGAAGAAAGAGTGAGGTTGACAGCTTTGCAGAGCTCTGCCTCACCTAAATCCAGTTTCCAGACAAGACAAGACATCACCTATGAGGTCACTGGTCCTCTTTGAAAACCAAGGATGAACAACGAAGTAGGTCATGATAGACCGGCAGACAGACAGACAGACAGTTAGAAGTCCTAAAAGCCCATATGTAAATATGCATACACATGTTATTACTGCTATCATTGTCTACTGACAAGAACATTGTACTTGGAGACAAGAACTTTGGGTTTGTGTTTCAATTCTCTTTGACCCTGGGATAATCAGTCTTAAGCCTCAGTTTCCTCATTTGTAGGATAGTGTGATAGGAGCAATTTTGTAACTCTTTCCCCCTCACAAATTAGGTTAGTTTTCCCTGAAAAGATATGAAGGTTTTCCTCAAGATTTGATTGGCTCTGGAAAGTAAAGACTCAGATGGCTGACATTACTTTTTCATCCCCCAAGTTCAAAGCAGGTGCAAGGAAGTAGAGAGACTCCTGGAGGCTTGGCTAGTAGAACCAAATGGGTAACTTAGGCAATGGAATTTGATTCAAATCAGTCAACTCAGGGTGTTTGCAATGCCTATCCTTGTTGAGTAGCCTTCTGCAGTTATAAGAGAGTAAATCTCTTTTTTTTAAATGTTGAATTGTCTTAAGAGTTTCTCATTTTGTTTTAATATAGAACCTAAACTCCCTAAAAACTGGTCTAAGTCAAGCCTAGCCCAGAACAGATGTGGAAATTAATGTGCGTAGTGTCTACCTCACAGGGCTGTTGTGAATACTAAACAAAATAATGCTTTATGAACTATAAAGTGTCATAGAAAGTGATCTATTATGGGCAAATATCTAAGGTAAAGATTTGCAAACTGCAAAGAGCCATTGAATTGTGAGCTATTCTAAATTTTATTGCTGAAAATTACAAACTTAGACTGATAGTAAGAATAAATCTGCCTACCTACTACATTGAACATATCTACAAGTACTTTCAGGTTCACTATCACAATTCATCATAGCTTTGAATCCTGTTTATCCAGGCGGTTTTCAAACACATAAAACCAAATTACAGTTCAATTCCATCAATATGCATTAAGTGCCTACTGAATGCAGAGCACTGAGCTGACAGAGAAAACAAAATTTAGACAAGAGAAGATTCCTGCCTTCATGAAGCTCACTGTCTATAATGGGGAAATAAAGCACAACAGCATTACACAGGGCATTCTGGTTCTCAGCATTGTATGATACACACATTAGAGAGATAAAATGAGGAAGAAGAGCATTATAGGCATAGGGAATAGCCAGAGATGGAATATCTTGTTCATGTAACAGCCCAGAAGCCAGGATCAAAGAGTATGTGTTGTGGAGTACAGTATAAAAAGACTGGAAAGGTAGGAGGGGGCTAATTCATGAAGGGCTTTGAGTACAAAACAATGCATCTTTAATTTGATTCTGGAGGCAATGGGGGGACCATTGGAATTTACTGAATAGGGGAATGAAATGGTCAGACTTTTACTTTAGGGAAATCACTTTAGTAACTAAATTGGGGCTGGAGGAGAGACTTGAGGAAAACTGACTCCCCAGCAGGCTATTTCCATAGTCCAAGCAGGAGGTGATGAGGCCTGACACCAGAGTGGGGGAAGTGTCAGAGGAGAGATGTTACAAAGGTGAAAGTGGTAAGCCTTGGTGACAGCTTGGATGTGAGGGGTGAAAGGAATCCAGGACAACCCTCAGTTGTGAGCTTGAGGAACTGGGAGGATGGTGTTGCCCTCTACAATAACAGGGAAGGTAGAAGGAAGAGAAAACTTAAGGTGAAAGATAGTGTGTTCCATTTTGGAGATACTGAATTTAAAATGTTTACTGAGCATCCAGTTATGTACGTCTGAAAAGCAAATGGAGATGCAAGATTAGAAGTCAGCAGAAATATTAGAGCAGGATGGGCAGATTTAAGAATCATCAACATAGCTATGCTAATTAAACCCATAGGATCCATGGGATCATCAAACAAAGTAGAGTGAGAAGAGAAGAGAGACCATGACAAAGACCCGTGGGACTTCTGTAGTTAATGGCTATGGTCTAAAGTAGGAATCAGCAAAAGAGACAGCAAAGGAGCAGTCTAAAAGGTAGGAGAAGAACCAGGAGAAGGTAGCATCATCCCCAAAACCTAGAGAGAAGAGAATACAAAGAAAGGGAAAGAGATCAAAAGTGTAACAAGCTGCAGGGAGGTTAAGGGGAATGAAGATTGAGAAAAGGTCATTGGATTTGGCAAGAAAAAGATTATTAGTAATTTTGGTGACAGCATTTTGGTGGAATGATAAGCCTGGAAGTTGTATTGTAAGGGGTTAAGAAGAGAGTAGCGGAAAAGTGGAGGTGCTCATTGTAGATGTCTTTTTTCAGGAGCTTAGCTACAAAGCTCCAGAAGAGTTATAGGATGGACATGGATATGGAATGGAAGGACAAAATGAGGGATTTTTTTCCAGGATAGAGGAGACATGGGCATATTCCTAAGCAGTAGAGAATGAGCCAATAGTAGATACCGAAAATAAGGGAAAGAGTGGGGACAACAGAGGAGAGGAGGAGATGGAATGGAATGGGATCACTTGAGCAGGTAGAGGGGCTGGCTTTGGTAATGAGTAAGGCTGTCTCATCATGTAAGACAGAGAGGAGGGAGAAGATGGTGGCAGAAGGCACCTGAGCATTTGGAGATAAGGAAGAGAGAAAAAGAGGGAGCTCATAGCTAATTATTTCAATTTTTTCCCTATAAATATATTTCCCAGTTTCTCAGTTTCCCAGCTGAGAGACTGTGAGGACGGTGGGCCTTGGGAGGCTTGAAGAGAGATGAAAAGGTTTGGAAGAGCCACTGTGGAAAATAGGATAGTGAGTTAATAAGGGAGGCACAGCATGATTACCTTAGCAGCAATGAGGGCCTACCAAAGGTTGTATAATATAAATTTGTAGTGGACCCAATCAGAACGGTTGTATGATTTTTCTCCATCATTGTTCAGCAACATGTGTAGATGGCAAATGGCGGGAGTAATTCAAGACTAAAGCTTAGCCGGCTATAACCTTTGCTATGATAAGAGAGTAGGGATTTGAGAGAGGAGGACTGTGTAGAGTTGGATTGGTTCAGCAAGGGATCAAGATGGAGAAAAGAGGGGAGAGTGGCTAAAGGAGGGGAAAATATTCTGGGAGAGAATTGAAGGGTCAAAGGATTTGGTGGTCACAGTACAAATGAAGAGCATGGTTTTGTGAGACAAGGCAGAGGGAGATGTGAAATCCCAATAAATTGTGGTTGGATAAGGGGGATTCTTGAACATACAGTGAATGAACAAGGATATGACCATCTTTGTATGTAGCTGAGGTAAAGGGGAAGAGTAATTCATGGAAGTAACTAAGTTGAGGGACTTAGTGATTAGTGTTTGAGGGAGAAGATAGATAGATAGATAGATAGATAGATAGATAGATAGATAGATAGATAGATAGATAGACAGATAGATGATAGATGGATAGACAGACAAATGATAGATGATAGATGGATAGACAGACAGATGATAGATAGATAGACAAACAGATAGATGATAGACAGATAGATGATAGATAGATGGACAGATGATAGATAGAGGACAGACAGATAGATCGATAGATGATAGATAGACAGACATAGATAAATAGTTCGATAGATAGATCGATAGATAGATCGATAGATCGATAGATGGATAGATAGATAGATAGATAGATAGATAGATAGATAGATAGATAGATAGATAGATAGATAGACAGTATCAAGCACACATATAAAGCACCAAAGGAAGGAAGGGAAGTGAGGTACAGACCTGAAATCAATAGCTATTGGGGTTTTGATTGGGTTCAGTGATTTGTCCAGAGTCACACAGCTAGTAAGTGTCCAAGTCAAATTGAAAATCAGGTCTTTCTGACTCCAAGCCCTCCACTTCACCCACTATGCCCCACCTAGCTACCCATAGAAATACATCATGGCAAGAAATAGTTAAGCAGAGGGAAACCAAAGCCGAGTAATAGCCGAAGGAAGACCCCTTAACAATGCTCTGACCATTCTAACTTTAGCTCCTGGCCTAAAGAGCAGGGGCAGGGAACCTTAGCCTTCAGGACACATGTGGCCTTCTAAATCCTCAAGTGTGACCTTTTGACTGAATCCAAATTTTACAGAACAAAATTTTGATTCCCTACCCCTGCTAAAGAGACACCACGACAGCCAAGGGGGGGGTGGGGGTGGGGAACCAACAACCTCCTTAAGTCTTCATCTTTCATCTATTTTGCCTCACAACTGCACAAGGAAAGAGGCAGGGCAGTGAGGATTGTTCCAGTTTTACAGATGAAGAGATTGAGGTGTAGTCACTTGCCCCAAATCATACAGTCAGCAGGTAGCAAGGCCAGCATTGAGATTCAGATCACTTGACTCATTCCAGAGCATATTCCAATAGGTTAAACTGAGGGGGGGAAAGAAGTAAAATGCCAGTGCCCTAATGGACACTCCTCGCATTTATTTTTTAAAAGTGCAGGGCAGTTTTTTCATCTGATGGACATAGGGACTGAAATTCAAAACTCAACATTCAAGACTAGGGTTTTCTGAATTCACAGGGATCTCAGGAATCACCCAGGCACAGAATCATAGAATAAGAACAAGAAGAGACAGTAGAGCCTAACTCCTTCATTTTATAAGTAAGGAATATGAGACCTAGGAACTACAGGGAAAAGACTAGAGGGGCCCATTTCCCTCATAAAGCTTGAAGTAGTCAACTCTGCTCTCATTTTACTCATATTTTGGCAGAATGCTCACCCTTCCTGTATATGTGTGTATATATGCATATTATATATGCAAATATATATGTGTATACATATATGCATATATACACACATACATATTTATATGTAAATATATAATTATGTCTTGCTTTAAAAATATGAAAAATATAAAATGAACAGGCATAGGCTGGATGAAGAGAATAAAAAAAAATTAGAAGTGATTGTTCATTATAGAGAGACGCAATGTGGTTGAGTGCATAGTGAGCTGACCTAGGATCCAGAAAGACCTGAGTGCAGAGAAGGTGCCCACCTGCCTTGGCAAAGGGAGTTTTCTTCTCTGGAGTTCTGGGTACCAATGAAATCACCAATCCAGTCTCTATCCCTTTCCTATTCACTATACAAAGAGATTCACTTTTCAGTTGATTTGAATAGACGGCTCCCCTGATGCAGTTAAGTGTTTATTGGTCTAGGAGACATCTCCATGGTCCCATCCACATCTGAAGTTCTATGAGTTTATTCACTATTTGGCCACTTGAAGGAGAATGAGGAGGAGACAGGGAACTTAAAAACTGAAATGCCGAATGGAGCTGCCCACTGAATGCCAGACATCTGATTTACACATCCGTTGGCTATCACTTAGTGGAAACAAAGCTAGTGTGAAAAAGAGAAGTGCTTGCGCTGAAGTCCAAATATACTCTACAGATACTCCCCTAAGGGCAGAAAAATAATTCAACAGAAGGATTGCCAGGTTCATTTGGTGGGGGTGAGGGTGGGAGTAAAATGGGGGAGCTCCCAGAAAGCAGAAACTATGACATCCCCTACTTACTAATTGCTCTTCAGGAATAAGGTGTCAGGGAAGGGTTCTGGCTGGGGTGGGTGCATATGTCACACACACTTTGGGAGGAGAAACTAACCTAAGATTTCCCATATCCACATGTACCCAGAAGCTCACTCCAGAGCCGTCCCTCCCCGTATGTAGGATTTAACTTGGTCACCTCATTTCCCTCCATAAGTCAAACCCAATGACTGCCAGCTCCCCTACCCAAACTCATTTGGCTACTAGTATGTAATTATATGCTCACTAAAGCACTTCAAGATGTTTGATTACTAGGGGAAAAAAGCTGTGGAAGTCCAAGATACCATTGTTTGAAAATTTGTAAACAACATCCCTACCCAGAATTTCAGGCATTATTAGAAATCTTAGTCATCAGATCTTAAAGGAGAACTGGGATATAAGCTCTTATTTGTGTGTTTCTTGCCAGATTATTGAGAGGGAGGGAGAAAGGGAGAAAGGAAGAAAGGAAAAAAGTCAGGAAGACTAATTGAAAAATCAGACACCCCTTGCTATTCCAACTTGGCCTAACCACATTAAAAAAAAATTTTTCTTTGCCTTACTCCACAGGATACTTCCCTTTAAAACTGTCACTGCTCAAGTACTGTTTCTGCAGCTGGTGGAAGTAGTTGATGAGGCCTAAGCAGCAGTGCCAGTTTTCTTAGCCCCAGAGACTCTGAGGGAGAGGTTGAGCAGGGGCTGTGTGGGGAGGTCTTACCCTAAACCAGGGTTTGGCTTACCCAGGGAGGTGCCTGGGGTGAGGAGAAAGGGAAATAGGGAAGGCTGAGCAGAAGAGTTGGGGAACACAATCTCTAGTCATTGGCTCTGATTGGAGCAATGTGGTTGCTTAGTTTTCCCCACCTGTTGCCCATGCTAGAGTTGGCAGGAAGGGCTAAAATTTTCTCTCAGAAAAACGAAGGCATTGATAGACCTCCAGCGATCCATCCCTAAAGATCGGGAATTAAGGATGTCTGAGGAAATAAGACTCCCTTCTACTTCTGTTTGAAGAAGGACCTGGGGTGAGGAAGGTCAATGTCAGAGGCTGGATAGATTCTTTCTCTGGGTCTCTGTGTTTAAGTAGATTGCCAAATTCCAAAGGTCACCTCCCATTATTCTATTTGATTCCAAGGATTAACACAAAAGATTTTCTTTATCTCTCTGTCTGTCTCTGTTTCTGTCTCTCTGTCTTTGTCTCTCTCTGTCTCTATCTCTCTCTGTCTCTGTCTATCTCTCTGTCTCTATCTCTGTCTCTCTGTCTCTGTCTCTCTGTCTCTGTCTCTCTCTGTCTCTCTGTCTCTCTCTGTCTCTCTCTCTCATAGAAGTGAGAACCTTGAAGTCCAGACAAGACAATATAAGCTATATAGTTAGAGCAGTGTGTTCTACAACAGATGAATGTTTAGCTTTATTAAGAGGAATCTTGAACAATTGGGGAAAATGTAAAATGGGAAGCCCAGGTGTAGAAAAGACAAGCTTTTCAGAAGGTAGAACATGGTTAGCCTGAAATGAAAAGAGACAGATAATTCTGAGAGACATCTCCTCCAATGGGGCTTTGTAAGCCACCTAGTCCAACCTCCTTTTTTAAAAAATGAGGTAACTGAAGTTCAGAGAAGTTAATTGACTTGGCCAAGATCAGAAAGAGAGCAATGTTACAACCAGGACTTGGACCCAGGTCCTCTGACTCCTGAATTCTTCCCAATGTAACAGGGTGACTCATAAGATATTCATAAGATAAACAAGATTAGAACATCCCCTGAAAGACAGTTGTAGTTTGAAGGAGGTCCTACCTGGTTTTGCTGCTCCTCGGGGGAGAGAAACAGAAGCAACCTTAACCCTCAAAGCTCTACCCTCATGCCTGTCATGGTGACTGTACCTTTCAGCCTGACTTCCTGCTTCTCAAAGGATGAATAAATACATCCAGTATCTTTTTCCTGAATCTACAGAAGATGGGGCTGGAGGGATGAGATACTTTCTCCACTGAAAAAGCAAGGAACCAGGTGAAAATGACCAATCAAACTACAAAGTCACTTCTTCTAGGTCCCAAAGTTCTTCTCAGTGTTCTATCCACATAATCTTGGTTCCATGGAAGAGTGAAAGGTGCCAACCATGAACTTCCTCCAACGATGTGAGGCATTCTCACCCTTCTGAACCTCCCCTTCCTCCTCTCCTCAGCATCCTCATCTACCCTTTCCAGGAAGAAAACTCAAGAAAGAATAAGCCTGTTTGTGTCAGGCAGAGAAAAATGTGTCTAGATTGACACTCCATTTCATCAAGGCCTCATTTTCAGTTTCAATCATTAAATAGAATTTTTCTTTGAAATGATTAATAAGTTTGAATCTATACGGCAAGTTATAGATTAACAATTGTGGGCCCCATAGGCAAGAACAAAAGAAACTTCATTATTACATTTCATTCATCAACCCTTTAATAAGAATGTCATTACTTAATCGCCTCCACCTTGTAACTATGAACAATAGGCTACTTCCTGAGACTTTTGTATGACTTAGAAACAACCCCCCAAATTAATGCCTACCTACAAGGAAAAAAATATTACCCTGTATTCGTAACTGACTACTGAGCCATGAAAAGGAAATCTGAAACAGTTCTCTCTTGCCTTAAAATGTCTGCACTGTCCACTGAAGGATGGGGAACATGGGAGGTTTTTCACCAAAAGTTTTAAGCAAAATATTCAAATGATGCTCTTGTGATTCTAATATCTGCAATTATTCCAAAAATAACACCCCTAAATAGATGAACCAATGGGTCATGAAAATATTATCCTTAGAAAGTAATGTCTTCTCTGACGCATTCAGCCGAGTGATTTATCGCGCTGACATTGCAGGTATTTGGGGCTGTTTTCAGAGCAGCGTGCCACGATATACGGCCTCACATTTTATATTTCCTACCAATCCAAAAGCAGGTTTTTAATTTCAGTTTTGTTTTTATGCAAAACTGTGGGCTCATTCACAAGTCTGTTGTGTTTTCTTTCCTTTCCATAAAAAGTTTAGCTAACGTGTCTCTAGGCTGTACTTGACACCCCTTCTCTCTAGATTCCAGCCCTCTTTCCCTTAGTTCTTCTCATTTTTCCATCTCTCTCAGCATTTCTACTTGGCCAATTTCCTCTGGATCCCAGGTCCATTTGCCCAGTTGCTATATTTTCTCACACACAAGCTTTGTTCCTGGAATTCAAGATTTTCTATTTGACCTCTTTCCGTATATGATTACTTACCCATTTGTATATGACTATGTAAGCTTTTCAAAAGTTCCTCCCATTCCTCTCTTCCTCCCCCAATCAGATTTCTTAAGTGTATGAGCTTATCAGGATGGTGTACTGGGCAGCAAACACTAGGAAAGAGGGCTCTGATGCTGTTGGTAGAAGATTTCTTACTCCCACAAGGGAGCTCCTCCTTAGCCCCTTCCCAGTGAGATATTCTGGGTTTTGGTATGGGGGAGGGGTGTAGGTGGAGTAATCTAGAGTTGTGATTTTTTTTGTAAGAAGAATCCTTAGTGTCGGTACTTTCTCTGTCAAAGTAGATACAGTATTTCATCATTTTTTGTTCAGTTGTTTTGGACTCTTCATGGGTTTTCTTGGCAAAGATACCGGAGTGGCTTGCCATTTCCTTCACCAGCTCATTTAACAGATGAGGAAAATGGAGGTAAACAGAGTTAAGTGACTTGCCCAAGGTCACACAGTTAGTAAGTATCTGAGACCAGATTTGAACTCAGGGACATTAAGTCTTCCTGATTCCAGCCCTGGCACTCTATCCACTTCTGACACCTAGCTCTTCCTGTCATTAACTTAGAGTCTTACATAATTGCCTTGTACAATAGCTTAAGGAACTTGCCTAATGTGGTCATATAACTAATGTGTACCAGTGGCAGGATTTGAACCCAGGTCCGCCTTACTCCAAAGTTGGTCCTCCTCTCAATGATTCTGCATCTCTCTATGAAGAGTCTGTTTTTAGTTGTGGTTCTCCTCAAGCCAAAAAGAAACCCTAAGAACAGCATACTCTTGTTGGACAAAGACTAGGGGCAGAAGGACAGCAAGACACAAATATTTCAGCCTTAGATTTTCCTCCAGTTTCAGTATTCATTCATTCATTCACTCAACAAATATTTATTGAACGTATGCTATCTGTTGAGCATTGGGCTAAAGCATGCAATTAAGGGAAGAAGTGTCTGCTGCTCTCAGAGATTACAGATTAGTAGATGAATAAGATGCCTGCCCAGATTGTGATGCATGAAGATGTATCCAACCCCAATGAGGTAGCTAGGCAGTGCAGTGGATAGATCAGGTAGGCCTGAGTTCAAATGTGACCTCAGATACTTCCTAGCTGACTGTATGATATCGGGCACTTAAGCTGTGATGTTGGATACTTCCTGTGCCATCTTGGACAAATCACTTAACCTCCGTTTGCTTCCATTTCTGCAACTGTATAATAAGGATAAGAGCACCTACCTCACTAGGTGTGGTATAAACTAGGGTTGTTGCAAAGACTGAATGAGATAATATTTGTAAAGCACTTAATGCAGTGCCTGGCTCAAAGTTGTTGCCATATAAATGTTATTATTATCTTTAAAAAGAAATTAACTTTAATGATCTTGCATCTTGGTTATGCACTGTCCTCTGCTTCTTCCAACCCTAACCCATGACTATGAGATATTGAGATGACCGTTGCTGCAATTCATTTTTCTTCACCACCAAAAAACAGACAACTTCTCCATCTATACAGATTTTCAGTCTTCAAAGCTCAGGAGGAGAACTGCCTTCTCCATGAATCCTTTCCTGATCACAGCCCCCAGAAACCTCTCCCTCTCCAGACGCCTTTTTTATATTTATAGTCTACACCACACAATTAGCACTTGATTATATGTGGCCTCCCTGTTGGGTGTAACTTTACCTACCAAATACTTGTATGTGCTTCCAACACCTTAGCCAGGGCCCTGAGCCCGGCTCAGAGAAGCTATTAAGGAGTTTGAAAAGCTCCCCTTCATTTCAACTTCACAAGGGATTTGCTTGAAAATGAAGCTGAATTTTTAACTCAGATTGTCAGCAAAACTTCTCCCATTGAAGTTATCAGGCTGATGTGTTCATTGTCCCAAATCAATAGCTCAACAGACTAGTGGAACTGGAGGAAAAGAGTCTGGTGCAGGTTAACTTCACAAGAAAATGACCACCATTTTCAAACTCATTAAGATTTAAACTTGCTGCATGGAGAGAGGCAGTATCAAGTAGGTCAGTGGGGGCAAAATAAGGTAGAAACGAGGATCACTAAATTTTAAACGAGGATCTCCATACGTCTCATTAATTTAGTTTTAAAATATAATATTATCTATGTTTTGTTATATTTTTATCTATTTTGTTAAATATTTTTCAAGTAAAATTTTAATCTGGTTAGACACTCTGAAGTACTGTAGACCACATGCCTCTGGGGGCTACATGTTTGACCTCTGGGGTCAAATAGAAGGGATAGTGAGGTAGCCTTAAAGTCAGGAAGATCTGAGCTGAAGTCCTGACCCTGACACATGGCTTCCTTGCTCTCCATGCCCCAGGTTATCAAGTTACTGCTCAGAAAGGAGTGGTAGGATGGTGGAAACTTACATTGGTAGAGGGAGTGTCCTCTTCTGAGAGTTCTGAACATTAATAAAATCAAAGGTTTAGTCCCCATCCCTATCCTTTACAAACATCAGTGAGTATTATCCCTATCTGTTGTTGTTCATTTGCATCTGACTCTTTGTCATCCCATTTGGAGTTTTCTTGGCAAAGATCCTAGAGTGATTTTCCATTTCCTTCTTCAGTTCATTTTACAGATGAGGAAAGTGAGGCAAATGGAGTTAAGTGACTTGCCCAGGGTCATACAACTAGTAAGTGTCTGAGGCTGGATTTGAACTTAGGTCTTCCTGACTCCAGTTCCAATGTTCTAGCCAGCCCCTACCACTATTTACAGTAAGTTAAATTAATTGTAAGTGTGTGAATGGCATCTGTGGAAAGAAGTTCAATTAAAAATCAAAAGGCCTGGGCTCAAATGTTGACTCTGTTACTTGCTATCTGTGGGATCCCCTCTCTAGGCCTCAGCTTCCTCATCTGAAAAATGAACTAGATGATTGTCAATGTTGACTTCAACTCCAAAACAAGGATCTTATTTTTATATATGTCTCTGCACTTTTGGGCCTTCTTCAGGGGGCTGGAGTTCTATGCCACTTCCTTCTCCACTAATGGACCTCTCTCCTGTGGGCCCAGACATACAGTCCAACTGGATTCAATCCTGGAAAAGCACAGTCACTAATGAGAGTGTAGGCTCTCTTTTCTCACACTCTTTGGCTTGTTAAATACTGACCTTTCCTCCATGGAGAAAAAATTACTTAAGGCTTAGATTTTTGGGTTCATGCCGAAGTATCCTCAAAGGGAGGAGTAAAAAGGAACTCAGTGTACAATGTGGATCAGATATGGGACAGGTATTTTATTCCTACATGCATTAAAAGTCATTAAACATTAAAGACATATTAAAACATTAAAAGACACAGTACAAAGTTTAAAAAAAACTATTCCGTGACAACTTAGAACTATTGGAAGCTAACTCTCAAACCTCATTAGAATATATAGCAGTTTGCAGGGCTGCTGATTGAGCATTTTACATTTCACCTTGGCTCTGTACTATCCAAACAACTCCTGATACAATCTGCTAGTAAAATGCCACATTTGGGTCAACTTCTTTTCAAGTTTACCCTCTTTGTTGAAGAAGTTTTCCCCACGCTAGTCTGCTCCATTCATTGGACCTGGGTCCTGCAGACATCTCAAATTCATGAGGTTACCTCTGAACCTAACCTCATCCACCTTGAAGCTAATGTTAGCTCACCTACTCAGGAAAGGAAAAAAAACACGGAGTAGAAAATGCAACTAAGGGCCAAGGTATAAACTTTCTAAGTTAAGACCATGATCCATGTGGATCTCCCATCATGCAGGGGAAAAAGAACACAACCCATTCTACCATTTTCCCATGAGGAATGTGTAGAGACAACATGCTACTTTCTACATGGAGGAATTCTAGTAAGAGAGACCAAACTGTAAGCTTTCTTTTCTTTCAAAAGATCCACTGACTCATCGGCTCCTCTGCCTTGGCAGTCTATGAGAAGATTGCTTCATAATTTCAAAGCTCCTATGTCCTTCAGCAAGGAGCTACCACCTGGACAGAAGCCAGCAAGTTCATCATCTCCAACACTCACTAAAGCTGAGTCACTAAATCCCTGAAGCTGAGCAGTATCCAGAGAAGCTCTGGGTACACACTTCTTGGGATGATTGCTATGCATCAGTTCAAGCTCCACTGTACCCACGTGTATCCATATTCCTGTTCCTGGGATCCTGAGAAGGCTCACAGACTGTCACTACAAATGCCTCCCACAGTTCCTTGTACTAAAGAGTCTATGGAATGTTCCGTGGCAAAGTTCTTTAGTTATCTTTGAAGAAGACTCAAACCTATCACATAGCTCCTGGCCAGGAGATCACTGTCATCTTCAAATACAAAATTATGCAAAATGAAAAATATTTTATAAAGCTTATCAGAGACTTCAACTCAATAAGTACTTACAGTACCCATAAAATACTTATATAGTTCTTACAAAGGGCCTGTCCCCAAGCTAAAAGAAAAAAGGTAGAGGGAAATGGGATAAAGCAGTATAAAAAAATAGCAAAAAGTAAAAGTAAAACCAAATTTCCCATTTCATGTAGAAACTAGTTCCAAATGAGTTCACAGTACATGTGGGGCTATCCCAATAGGTGTTAAAGACCTGGAGTCACTGGAAATTAATTTCCCATAGGTGAGAAACTATACTGTTCAGGAAGAAAAATCTTCTACAATTCTTTTCAGTACACAGGATTATCCAACTGGTTGTTAATTGTTGTTCCATCATTTTTGGTAACATCTGACTCTTTGCGACCCTATGTATCCCTTGGGATGATTGCTATGAACCAATTCAACTTCCACTGCACTCTTCCTTCAGATACATATTTGCTGTCCTTAGCAAAGATACTGGAGTGGCTTTCCACCATGTTTGCCTCAGTTTCCTATTTATGAAATGAACTAGAGAAGGAAATGGCAAATAATTCCTGTATCTTTGTCAAGAAAAACCCAAATGGGGTCACAAAGAGTCAGAGAAAAGCAACTGAACAACAAATGAGACTTATTAATTGGTTGGATATGGGAGGGGAAGAAGAGTGAAGATTGTAAACACAAATGACTGAAGGATTCAGTTCAATAAGCATTTATTAAATGTTTCTAGGTTCCAGGAGGATTGAGGTGTTTTTTTTTAATAGCTCTATTCTGAAAAGCTAACCTGTCATTTAGAAAAATCCCAACTTTGTTTCTAATTAGTAAGGTCACTGGATTTGGATGCAGTTGACCCTGGTTCATATGTTAGCTCTACTACTTGTTACCTATGACCTAAGGCCTCTCAGAGCCCCAGACACTTCATCTGTAAAATGAGGGTGTTGGACTAGATGACCTCTACTCAGGTACCTCCTCACTCTAAATCTATGAGTCTATGAACCTATCCCAAGATGCAGTGGATGAGGCAGTGAGAAATCCAAATAAACCACAAATGATTGTATCTAATGACTATGTCAGAATGAACCTGGAGTCCTAGGAGATATAGCCCTAGTTTGGGGGCACCAAATGAGCATACATGGAAGTTATATGATCATATGGTTTGTTTTCCTTCAAAATGTGGCTTCAGAGGAAGACAAAGAAGGATGGAGGAAGCAGAACAGAATAGTTTTGCAGTCACAGAATCTCAGAATTTGACGGACCTCCAGAAGCCATCTAATTCAACTTACACCTAACAAGAATTTCATCTAAAACATCTTCAACACGTGTTCATCTAGTTTTCCCTTGAAAACCTTTGGCATAGGCAACTCTGGAGGCAAATTTTAACATTTTTGGATAACTTGGTTGTTAGGACACATTTCCTTATAGGGAGACAAAATCTGTCTCTTTGTAGAAGAGACAGAACAAATTTAATCCATCTTCCGAAATGGCAGCCCTTTAAATCCTCAAAGTCAATTCTCATTTCCCCATTAAACCTTCTCCCCTCCAGGCCAAACATTCCTAGTTCTGTCAATGGCTCTTGATGTGATACAATCTCAAGGCTCTTCACCATCCTAGTTGACTTTCTCTGGATTTTCTTCAGCTCCTCTAAGTCCTTCCTAAAATGCAGTATCTGGAACTAAACTCTTAATACCTCACTTGTAATCTAAGTAAGACAAAGTTCAGTGAGACAATAGCCTGCAGAGTCCTAGATCCTTTGCCTCTTTTATTGCATTTAATGCAATTAATGCTTTAAATAAAATCAATGCATTCAAATACACTAGCTTTTCTGACTTCTTTTTTCATATTAATTTTTATTAAAAAATATTGCCTATTTCTTGCACCTCTTTTTGCACCACTATAAATTTCCTTTTTAAAAATAATTTTAAAAAATTTCCCAGTTACATGTAAAAACCTTTGTTTATTTATTTCTGTGTTTTTAGTTTTCAACATTAACTTTTATAAGATTTTAAGTTCTAAAATTTCGCCCCTTCCTTCTCTCCCACCTCCCCAAAATTCCATACAAGCTGGTATAGGCTGTACATGTTATGTTTGTCATTTGTTTTTTAAGTAGACCATTATATCAGGGAGATGATGACATGACTTGCAGTTGACTTTGATTTGAGGTAGGGAGGGCTGTTTGAGGTCACCAGACTTACTTTCTCCTCTGGAGCTATCTGGGTCCAGTGGTCAAATATCCATCAGGATGACTGGAGATGACCCAGGATGAATGGGAGACCCTGGACCTTTTAGGGTAAGGTCTTTTCAGGTGCTTACTTTGAGCACCATTCAGTGAATAGGCCTCTTTAAGAAGTAAGTCAAAGGATGGCCCTTTAATTAAAAACAAAACAAAACATGAAACTGGGAGGGTGAGATCCTCAGGGCTTCTGCCCCAAAGAGAAGCAATTATTATTTACATTCACTTGAACCAGGAGGGTCCAAAATCTAGCCACTAAGTGGTGCTTGGGTAAGAACCTATTGTTGTCCAATCTGTGAGCTCTAGTGAAATGGACAATCATGGGGGGGGTATCTCTCTCTTGGTCACTGCTGGCAAGATTCTTGCCAGAGTCCTCCTTAATAGGTTGATCCTTCACCTAGAAGATGTTCATCTACCTGAGAGCCAGTGTGGCTTCAGAAAGGACTGAGGAGGGGGCGGAGCCAAGATGGCCGCGTAGAAGCAGCAAGGTCCTGCAGCTCCCACACTGCCACCCTAAACACCCATTAAATTATGAGCCCAGATAAAGTCTAGGACTCTCAGACTCACAAAAATACAGAGAACCCATCTCTCGCTGAAGGCAGCTCTGCAGCAGGGGCTCATCACGGCGGCCTAGAGCAGAGACTGAAACAACCTGAAGCTGAGACCGCAGCCAGGCCTGGGACGGTGGGAAGGAGCTGGGCTGAGCTGAGCCAAGCGGGCACCGCAGCCAATCTGCACAGGTTCTACAGCCTCCAGCACCTACACATCTGCCAAGGTGTGAGGAACTGGGACGGGAGAGGTGCAGCTCCCACCGCAGTGGAGCAGAGACCCGGCCAGCCCAAAACCGCAGTCGCGGCCAGGCCAGGAGGCCAGGCCCCAGGGCGGCCACGAGGAACCTCCCAAACCCTTGAGTCTACTTCAAAGAAAATCTAAAGCACCTGCCTAAGGGGATCTTAAAATCGTCAGAGACGGTTAGTGAAAGTGAAACTTTGAAAATTAATTTGGGAGAGGTAAAGCAGTTCGGCCAATCTGCCCCCGGGGCAAGGAAGCAGTGGGGGAAGGGAACTGCTGGAACCAGTGGCAGCCCCCACCAGGCTGCTTCAGAGTCCCTGGCCTGCGGACTCCGCAGGGGGGGCTGAATCGATTGATCAGGGCCAAGTGCTCTTGCGTTGAGTGGCCTGGATCTGAATCATGGTCTTGGGTGGTGGTCCTGGGGTGCACTTTCAGCAAGCCAAAGCTGGGGGGACTTGCAACACCCCCATAATA
>CM053595.1:93766237-93805735 GCA_028646575.1 Pseudocheirus occidentalis
GGAGAAGAATGCCTTAAAAAGTTGAATTTCCCAGATGGATAAAGAATCTCAAAAGCATTTTGAAGAGAATAATTCCTTCAGAATTAGAGTGAAGCAAGTAGAAGCTAATGACCTTATGAGAAACCAAGATACTATTAAACTGTTACAAAGAAATGAAAAAAAAAATAGAAAGGACTGAGAAACAGCCTATATGGGGTTTGCTGCCTGACAACTCCAGAAGAAATGCCAGGAGCGGAACAGAGGTCTGTATGCAGCATTTGTAGATTTGACAAAGACCTTTGATACTGTTAGTTGTGAGGGCTTATGGAAAATTACATCAAAATTTGGTTGTCTGGAGAAGTTTATCAGCATTGTACATCAGTTTCATGATTGCAGGCTTGACCAGGTTCTAGATAATGGACAATGCGCTAATGCTTTCTCATAATGAATGATAATGGACATCTTTCCTTCACCCCTGATTTTATTGGAATGCTTCCAGCTTATTCCCTTTACATATAAAGCTTGCTAATGATTTTAGATAGATGCTACTTATAATTTTAAGGAAAACTCCATTTATTCCTCTGCTCTCTAGTGTTTTTAATAGGAATAGGTGTTATATTTTGTCAAAAGCTTTTTCTTCATCTATTAAGGTAATCATGTGATTTTTGTTAATTTTGTTATTGATATGGTCAATTATGCTGATAGTTTTCCTAATATAGAACCAGTTTTACATTCTTGGTATAAATACCACCTGGTCATAGTGTGTTATCCTTATGATAAGTTACCTTAATCTCTTTGCTAATATTTTATTTAAAATTTCTGCCTCTATGTTTATTAGGGAAATTGGGCTATAATTTTCTTTCTCTGTTTTAGCTCTTCCCAGTTTAGGCATCAGCACCATATTTGTATCATAAAATGAATTTGGCAGGGCTCCTTTGCCTATTTTTCAAAGTAGTATATATAGTTTATATAATTTTCTTTAAATGTTTGGTAGAATTCATTTCTAAATCCATATGGCCCTGGAGAATTTTTCTTAGAGTTCATTGATGATTTGTTCAATTTCTTTTTCTGAAATGGGGTTAAGTATTTTATTTCCTCTTTTGTTAATCTGGGCAATTTATATATTTTGTAAATATTCATCCATTTCATTTAGATTGTCAGATTTATTGGCATACAGTTATGTAAAAAGCATTTTTAACATTTATTTTTTAAAAAATTTAAGTTCTAACTTCTCTCTCCCTCTCTATCCTTCACCCTCCCTGAGATGGTAAGCAATTTGATACAGGCTGTACATGTGCAATCATGTTGTTTCCATACTAGTCATGTTGTGAAAGAAAACACAGAACAAAAAAAAATGATAAAATAAAGTGACAAATAATATGCATTCAGACTCTATCAGCTCTTTCTCTGAAGGTTTTTTCCACCGTAAATTCTTTTGAATTACCTTGGATCATTGTATTGCTGAAAATAGCTGTCATTCACAGTAGATCATTGTACAATATTCTTGTTACTCTTAACAATGTTCTCCTGGTTCTGCTCACTTCACTTTGCATCAATTCATATAAGTGTTTCCAAGGTTTTTTTAAATCATCCTGCTTGTGATTTCTTATAGTGCAATGGAATTCCATTAAAATTATATACCACAACTTGTTAGTCATTCCTCAATTGATGGACATTCCCTCAATTTCTGATTCTTTGCCACATTAAAAACATATGATGTTTCACAAATTTGCATGTCACCCATGCCCAGGTGCCATGCTAATCTCAGTATCATTCCCATTTTGCTAGATATGCTTCCAAAGTGAGCACACTTTGGTGGCTTCTATATCACATTGCTGACACGTTGAACTTACAGTTCACTAAAATAGTCAGATTTTTTTTTCAGGTGAATTGCTAAATAAATCCAGGATTCCTCTCTCTCTTGTACTTGAGCCATTGATCTTTTTTAACCCAGGTGGGAGACCTTACATTTATGCCTATAAAAGTTCATAGTGTTATATTTTGCCCAAGATGTTAGCCTACTGCACTCTTTTTAGATACCAATCTTGTCATCCAGTGTGGATGCTATCCCTCCCATCTTTGTGCATTTGAAAATTTTAACAGATAGGCCTATGCCTTTGTCCAAATGATTGATTAAAAAAAATAGCACAGATTCAAAGACAAATCCCTGGGTCACTCCACTAGAGAACTCCTTACACAACTGATATGGATATATTAATGCCTAATCTTTAGGCTCATCTATTTAATCAGTTCCAAATCCACCTAAATGTAGTGTCATCCAGTCTACATTTCTCCATTTTGTCCACAAGAGTAACATGGGAATTTTGTCAAATGTGTTGCTGAAATTTAGATAATTTATATCCACATCATTTCCCTGATATACTAGTCTAATAGCTTTGTCGAAAAAGGAAATAAAGTTAGTCTGGCATGATTTGTTCTGGCTCATTGTAATCATTACTTCATTTTCTAGAGGTTCCCTAACCATTTCTATAATAATATGCTAGAATTTGTCCAGGAATCAAACTCAAGCTTACTAATCTGTAACAGCTTGAAAGTTATACTCTCCTCTGTCTCTGAATCTTTATGTCTCACTGTTTGTCTGTTTCTCTCTGTCTCTCTGTTTTTGTCTCTCTGTCCTTCTCTGGTCCTACAGCAACTCTAAGAGTGTTCAAAGGTCACTGATAGTGGGTGACAATTCTATTCATTCTTTTAGCATCCATGGATCTTTTTCTTGTAGGCATGGCGACTTTGAAATCATTCTCCTTATCTTGGGTTGTAAGTTTCTATTTTTCATTTTATTCTGCCATTTTCAGTCCCAAGATGGTTCTCCTTGAAAGAGAAAACAGAAGGGATCCGCATGCCATAATCTTTTTCCTTAACCATGATAATAATATTTATATGGCACTTTGTTTTACAAAGGTGCTTTACATATATTATCTCATTTCATCATTACAGCAATCCTAAGGGGTAAGTGCAATTTTATCCCCATTTTATAGATGAGGAAACCCAGGCAAAAAGCTGTCAAGTGACTTGCCCAGGGTCACACAACTAGTAAATGTCTAGGGTTACATTTGAACACAGGTCTTCCAGTCTCCAGGTCCAATGTTCTGTCTACTGAGCTACCTATATGTTGAATAATTTTGTAAATATAGATCCTTTCTTTCTCATAACTCTTTGGGGGTATAGGTCACATAGTAGTATCAGTGGGTCTAAGAGCATACATTGCTGAATGACTTTTGAGGGGAAGGGCTCCAAGTTACTTTCCAGAATGGTTGGACCCATTCACAGTAAAACAAGCTATTATAAGTGCATCTCTTCTCCAATAACCCCTCCAACTATTGTAGTTTTCCTTATTTGTCATCTGCTAATCTGATGGATTTGAGGGGAAACACAAGAATTTTGAAAATTAGTGTTTCTCTTATTATTAATTACTTGAATTATGCTTTCAGATGATTGTTTATAACAGCTTTATTTTCTTGAGAACTACTTATGGTTATCCTTTAACTGTATATCTATTGGGAAATAGTTTTTCTTCTTGTATATCTGTATCAATTCCTTATATATCTTGGATATTAGAGCTCATCAGGGAAATTTGCAGCAAAATTCTGCTACTTCCTCAGTTAACTGTTTTCTTTTCATTCTAAGTGTATTATTTTTGTTTGTGCAAAACGTTTTTTTTCAATTTTATTTAATCAAAGTGGTCCATTTTATCTCATATCATCCTCTCTAACCCTTGTTTGATAAGAATTCTTCCCTATCTTCAGTTATGAAAAGTATCTCCAATTTCCCATTAACTTGTTTATGATATGACCTTTTATATTCAAGTCATGTTTTCATTTGGAACTTATTGTGATATTCAATACAAGGTGCTGATTTAAGTCTAATTCTTCTGTGACTGCTGTCTAGTTTCTCCAAGTTTTCCCTTACCCCCACTGATTGCTTACCCCAGTAGCTTATATTCTTGTCTTTATCAAACACTGTATTATTATACATTTGCTTTTGGATCTTGTGTGCTTGATCTGTTCCACTGATCAACTTTTTCATTTTTTTTTGAGCAGCACCAAATAGTTTTGGTGAGGACTGATTTGTAGAATCAGCTACGAACTGGCTAGGTATCACAATGGATAGAATGCCAGGCCTGGAGTCGGAAGCTTTGAGCTCAAATCTGGTCTCAGATACCAACTAGTTGCATGACCCTGGGCAAGTTATTTAACCTGTTTGCCTCAGGTTCCTCATCTGCAAAATGTGGATAAGAATGGCACCTACCTTCTAGGGTTGTTGTGAGAACCAAGTGAGATTATGGTAAAGCACTTAATACAGTGCCTGGCACATTGGGAGCACCATGGAACTCTTAATTATGGAAAAGTAGATGGCACTCCATTCAAAAGTCTTTGCCAAGAAAACCCCAAATGGGCTCAGGAAGAGTCAAATGTGACTGAAATAACTGAACAACAGCAGCAACATTAGAATAGTTTGAGATCTGGTACTGTTAGGCCTCTTCCTCCCAACTTTTTTATTTATTTCTCTGAAGATTCTTGATCTTTTATTGCTCCAAATGAATTTTGTTATAATTTTGTAGTTTTATAAAGTAATAATTTAGTGGTTTGACTGGTACGGCACTGAATAATAGATTAATTTAGGTAGCATCATCATTTTTGTGGCATTGACATGGACCAAACATGAGCAATTAATTCCACTCTAATTACTTCTCTTTCTTTATTTCTGTGAAAAAGTATTTAGTTGCTGTATTCATACAGTTCATTTGCATGTTTTGGCATATGAACTCTCAAATATTTTATATATTTGGAAAGATGTTTGAGTAGAGCTCCCTAGCTAATAGCTTTTTCTGAGTTTTATTGGTAACGTAGAGAAAAGCTGACTACATTTTGATTTTATTTTCTACCATGCTACTGCACACTGAAATTACTAGTTATTTCTATTAATTTTGGTCTACCAAATTTTGTCAAAAGCTTTTGTCAAACAGCAATCCTTTCCCAGTAGCTCTGTTTATTACCTGCTAGGGTACTAGATATATTGGCATTTATATGTTGTTGCTAATCTGTTCCACTGATGAGTGTCTCTATTTTTTCTAACCAGTTCCAAATTGTTCTGAGAATTTCTGCTTTGTAATAAGTATAGTTTGAGATCTGACAATGCTAAGCTTTCAACTGAAAAAATGCTTGCATAAATTGCAGTATTTAAATCTAATGGAATATGATTGTGCTGTGAGAAATGAGATAGATTATTTTCTTTAAAAACAGAAAAACATGAAATGATGCAGAGTGAAGTAAGAAGAACCAGAAGAATAATTTGTACCATAACATCAATATAAAAACAATTTTGAAGGCTTTTATAAATGTGAAAAGAATGAATTGAGCTGAACCAAGAGAACTTTTTATACAATAAAAATGATGTTATTGTTGTTGTTCTTTCTTTGTTTTTGAAGAGGACCAGTAACATCATGGGGTGATGTTTTAACTTATGTGTGAATTGAAGTGAGGCAAAGTTGTACAAAGTGCTTAGCCCAACTCTTTCTTCCAGTGTCATTGAAATCCAGTGGCAAGACAAAGTCAGAATGACTGGTGATGACCTGGGATGCAATGCATGACGTTGAAGGTTTCAATATCTGACCAAACTCTCAGCTCTCCACAGCACTTGTTCAGCTGCCTCCATGGCCATTGGAACAAATTGCTCTCTTCTGCCCATTCTGAAAAGGGGAGTCTTTACATGCTTGGAATACACACCCCCTTAACTGACAGAGAGGTTTGAGGCCTGTAGGTCAACCTCAACCTGATGTAGCCCATCTGAAAAGATGGTTTTACCCAGAGGTGGCGACAGTGCATTCTATGGCTTTTATGAACCACAGGTAAGAGTTGAGTGCCAGGTGGACACTAAATTGGATGAACAGCAAAGGTGGATGATTACAACACTATTGTAAAGACAAATGACTTCTAAAATTGTAAGAACTATGATCAATATAATGACCATCTATAACCGGAAGGATGAATAATGACACACTATCAAACTCCTGAAAAAGAGGAGAAAGATTTAGCGTCCAGAATGGGATATATATCTATATATCTATCTGCTACCTATCTATTCATCACTCTATCCACTTTATCTATCTATCTATCTATCTGTCTGTCTGTCTGTCTGTCTATCTATCTACCATCTATCTACCTAACTACTTATCTACACACATTGTGCACAGACAATGCAAACATCTTCTTTGATTGACGACACATATTTCTTACAAGTAATTTATTTTTCTCATTTCCCCCCAATTAGATGAAAGATGAAGAGAGACAATAGATTTCCATTCATTAAAAAAACAGAGATGTTGGGAACAGTGCTATGGATGTGGAATGGTGCACCAAGGATGGGGAGCCTTCACCCTAGAAGCTACATGTGGCCTCAAGACCACAGGTTCCCCATCCCTGAGTAGGCACTTTCAGATGTGGTCGCTGTAAATTTAAATTAAATTAGGGGTAGCTAGGTGGCTCAGTGAATGGAGCAGAGGCCCTAAAGTCAGGAGAACCTGATGTAAAATTTGACCTCTGACACTTGATACTTATTAGCTGTGTGACCTTGGGCAAGTCACTTAACCTTAAGTGCCTTGACTCCACCCCTCCAAAAAAAGAATAAATTTAAAAAATTAAATTATTCATGAACAAAGTTAGTTGTTTTACTTTGTTACAGCAGATTTCTCACAGAGTGAGGGTCAAATGAGATAGTAATTATAAAGAGTTTAGCACAATGCCTGGCACATGTTAAGAGTTACATATGTTTTAGCTATTTTTATTGTTTTTAGAAAAGCTTCTGTTGATTCTCCATTAAGGATGATTCGCTTAGCTCTGAACTTTATATAAATACTGTTTATAACATTAAGAAAATATCCATTTATTCCTATGTATATTAGAATTTTTAACATAAAATATTTTGTATTTTGTCAAGAACTTTTTACATACCTTTTGATACGATGATATTATTTTTATTGTGTTTGTGGTTAAGATGGTCTTTTATGTTTACGGTTTTTCTAATATCGAACCAACTCTGCATTTCTGATATAAATTCTCCTTGGTCATATTGCATAATCTTTTAACATGTTCCTGTAGACCTTTTACTTATATTTATTCAATATTTTGCATTGATATTAATTAGAAATATTGGTCTTCAGTTTTTTTTCTTTGACTTCTCACTCCCTGGTTTTAGCACCTGGAATATTTTTGTCACTCTTCTCTTTTCCCCTATATTATTTCACTTGGTGACCTCATGAGTTCCTACAGGCTTAATTATTATCTCTCTGCTGACAGTTCTCAGATCTACCTGTCTTGCCCGTACTCTTGGTTGACCTCAAATTTCACAACTCCAACTTCCTTTCAGACATTTCAAACTGGATGTCCAATAGACATCTTAAATTCAATATGTTTAAAATGGAACTCATTATCTTTTCCCCAAAGACTTTTTTTGTCTATTTATTTGCCTCCTATTTTGTCTATTACCATGGAAGGTATCACCATCTTCCCAGTACCCCAGACTTGCTTCTTTACCATCTCTAACCCCTGTTCCCTCCCTTCCCCTCAAAAAAAACCTGATCGTGGTGATTTAGAGTGAAGGCACACTAGCAACTGAGAGAATTAGGAAAGATCTCTTGAAGTGGTTGGGACTTGAGCTGAACCTTATTGAGATTTAGAAATTCTAAGATGAAGAATAAGAAGAGAGGATTCTGAGCATTCAAAGGTACAGAGGAAAAGGAATGGAATGTTGTGTAAGGGCCAAGTTGTCTGGCCAGCAAGTAGGCCAGTATTACTGAAAATGTATGACATAGATAGATAGATAAAATATAGATACATAGGTAAAAAGAGGGAGATATTGTATAGATGGTTAGAAAAACAGGGACAAATCATAAATAGACAGTAGGTAGAAAGATAAATAGGTTATATAGTAGATAAAGATAGACAGACAGCAGGTAGAAAGACAGATAGACAGATGTCATGATACATCTATTGAAGATAAAAGATGTCTCTGAAATACCACTTAATGACCAAACAGCAGTATTCTCTAAATCCTTTAATCCGACAGCTTGGGATTTCCCTCAAGAATATTGTCCCTCTGTTCTATTGCTCACAGCCATCAGTCTTCAGAAAATTACCCTAGTTATATGTAATTCAACGGTCTTCTCTTAGTCTCCAACACAAGTTTAAGTATTATCATCTTGGTAAACCTGTTCCCCTTCCAGAAACAAAACAAAACAAAACAAAAACAATAAAACCCCAAATCAAAACCTCCACATTACTACATATCATTCCTTCTGAAGTTAGGTTAAATTGTTTCCTTCCTAACAAAACTATCATTAATACATGAATTGAGACCTTATCTTCAGGGTGAGCATTAATTAGCTAGAAAGGAAGTTTCTCCCTAGAGAGATCTAGGAAACTACATTAGGTACCATTGCATAGGGACAGAGAACTCCAGGTTTTACAAAATTCAGGAAAGGGTCTTAATGTAACTACCTGCCTCAGCTCTCCAGATGGACTGTAAGCTTTTTGAGGACAAGGGTGAAATAAAAGGCAAGGAAACAGGGAAGGAATGATAGAAGGAAGGAAGGAAGGAAGGAAGGAAGGAAGGAAGGAAGGAAGGAAGGAAGGAAGGAAGGAAGGAATCCACACCCACAAATCGAGAAATTTTCTCCCCTTTCATTTTTCCCTGGACAAGGCTCCATAAAGGAGTTACAGGAAACAGCTGAGATGAAAAGTGAAAGAGGCCACACAGAGGTTTGCACCACCACATCCCCTCAAGTTCAGACCAAGTGCAGCTTGAGAGGCTGTTTCTTTTGTGGTCAGCCCCCAAACCACACTCTGTTATACTCCCCTGGGCTCAAAGATACCAAAGAGGAGGCAGTGTTTTTTTTTTGTGGTCACACACCCACAGGGCTCAAAGCTGCCCTGACCCTTCCTCCCTGCTCCCCATCTCCAGAGGGAGTTTGAAAGAGTTGGAAAGAAGGATAAGAACAGAACCTTAACAGAAGGAATGATAGCATCCACCTTATTTCCTTTCTCTCTACCCATCATCCACCATAAACAGGCCATTCCTTTTCTTCAAGCTCTGCTATATATCCTACTCTGTAATGGGAGAGAAAATTCTAGTGTGACCTGTCTCCCTGATAGAGACACTATGAGCACACAGTGTAGATTGAGATATAGAAAGTTTAGACATGGACAACATAATACTCTTTTTTGCTTAACTATGCATTTTTGTTACATAGATTATGTTTTTTCTTTTTCTTTTCCCCAATTGGAGGAGGAGGAAGAAAAGAAAATAGATCTTTTTCACTAAAAAAAATGTAACTTTATAAAGAATTCTAGTATGGTGTTGTGGAAAGATTTGGAATCAAAGACCCTGAGCTCAAAACTCACATTCTTTTACTTACTTTACACCTGTGTAACCTTAAGAAATTAATTTCACTATAACCTCAATCTTGGTGGTCTTATCAGGAAAACAAAGGCATTAGATAATCTCTAAGATTCCTTCTAATTCTGCCATTGTGATTTATGATTCAGAAAAAAAAATTGGCAGAAGTTCTAATGGGATGAGGAAGCAGAATGGTCTCAAGGATCCCTCCCTCTTCGAAGAGAGGAAAGGATGAGGGCTACAACATGTCATACCTTGAGGAATTGGTGATGGAGGGATGAAGGGTCCCAAGTTTCCAGGGAGATGGGGGTAGCTGATGTGAGTTAGTAGCTAGACTTCGATGAGTTCCTGTAGTGAGAGAGATAACATAAGATTTCTTTAAGATGTGAGTGCCTGGTGCTCAAGCATAGACATACACACACACGCGCACACACACATACACACATATACACATACACACACACACAACTTTGAAAAAGCCCCAGATCGCCAGAGGCAGCAGCAGGAAGCCATTACTAGTGCTTGCACAATCTATTCTCGCTGAGAATGTTGCCCAATATAATTTACAAAATTTCAGTTGGAAATGCATTAGCAGTTGAGCAGTGAGTAGCTTCTAAGGGGTAAATAGAAAAACTAAATTAAAAACCCAGCTTCGAATGCTATTGAATGTCGCTAGCAACCCCTGCAGTGGTCTATAACCTTTTCAAGTCCAAAGAGCACTTTCCCCCTGTATTTTATGGGTTGGGTTTCATTTGATTTGGTTTCAGAAAATTTTTATGGAACTGTTCAAATGGAGGACTATTAGCTCACATACAAAATGATCCATTTGCACATAAGGGGGAAGGGGAATGGGAGGAGAGAAGACACAAACAAGCAAACAGAAAAGCAAGAATATAGTACAAGGTTTACCCTGCTTTTTAAAAATGTGGTTATGAAAGTAACTCCCAAGTGGTTGCTTAGCCCTCTCAAGCGAATGCTCATACTGAAGTCATATCCATAGAATAACAATGTCAGAGCTAAGAGGGACTTTAGAATGTCAGAAGTGGACATGATCTTGGAATAAAGAATGTTGAAACTGGAAACAACATACAGTTAGAACTGGGAAAGACTTAAGAAGTCCGCTGTTCAAAAAATCTTATATTTAGAAAGGATTGCATTCAAAAAGCATTTTTAAGCAAGTACCTACTTTGGGCAAGGTAAGTGACAGGGATACAAGGTAAAAAATGAACAATTTCCTGACCTTAATAAGCTTTCATTTTTTTTTTGCTACAGCATGTACTTGGAGAGGGAGAGATAGACACACAGAGGAAGACACACAGAGAGAAACTGGCAAAGACAAAGAACAGACATGTAGACAGACAGACAGACAGAGAGAAAGAGAGAAAGATAGATAGATAGATAGATAGATAGATAGATAGATAGATAGATAGATAGATAGATAGATAAAGTAATTGGGAGGAAAAAAGGTCAGAGCAGGACCAGGAAAGGCTTCATGTACGAGGTAGTGCCTGAACTGAACACTGAAGTAAGTTAAGGATGACAAGAGGCTGTGGTGAACTTAATATCAGATCTGCCTAGAATGTAAAATATTCAATCTGGAAAAAAATTTAAAGATAATCTTGTCCCAAATCCTCATCTTACCAATGGGGAAATCAATGCATTTTTTCAGAAGATTTAGGAATCACACAAAATGGTGTTTATGGGTTGTCCCCTTCCCCTTCACATGTGCTTACAAAGCAGGCTGAACGCCCTACTCCTTACCCAAAACAAGACCCTTCTTTGACTCCATATGGTTTTGCCTCTCCCCATTATAAGGGAATCTCTTTTCAATCAATCTGTCAATCAACAAATACCAAATATATGCCAGGCACTATGAGAGGTCCTGGGGACCCAAATAGAAAAAAAAATTAAATAATCCTTAGTCTCAAACAACTTCATTTCAGCAGGAGAAAGTTGTGCATGTATATAAGAACATATCTTTTCTTCATTTATATGTTGTTGTTTTTTTCATTCCTTTTTAGCACAGGGAAATCATATACAGATAAGAAAATCCAGGTTGGAATCTCCCATGAGATCATTTTTCCCTTATGTATTTTACTCAAGGGTGAGACACTCAGAAGGCATTAGGGGTGGAAAGCAATTCCATCCAAGATCCACCTGCCTTCTTTAGATGAGAAACCAGTACTAAAATCTCCCCTGATTAGCCTCACTCTATTAATCTCCCTTTTCTTTTCTAATCCTCTAATGCTCAGATTGAAATCTCCATGTAAATTTATAATTCCATTTGAGATTTGGGAGTTTTCCTTTCTCTCACACAGTATTAAATCAGCTTTGTATTTGGAATGATATTGTAAGGTAAAGAATAACCAGAACTCCGATACCACCATTACCGTGGTATCACACTTGGGCTTTTCCTCTGCTCTCTAAAATCACAGAATCTCTGAGAGAGAAAGTTATTTTAGGATTATCTATTCCATCTCTCTCATGAGATCATGGATTTAGAGCTTTAGAAAGGACCTCAAAGGACACTGAATTCAACTGCATCCTTTCGCAAATGATGAAGCTAAAACCCAGAGAGGAAAAGTGCTTCAGAGCCAGACTTCCAATTCAGGTCCTTTAACTCCAGATTCAACATCATTTTCCCAACTGTACTGCCCCCACCCTCACTTTTATAGGAGGAATGAAAGTTTAGGAAAGGGAAATGATTTGCCTACGGTCACATCATTACTTGGTGTAGCAGAGTTAAGAATATAAACCAAGTCTCCCAATTCTCTTTCTGGAACATAAAACAAAATGGAAAATAAGCAAGGGCAGAATTTCCCAAACTAGTTTAGCTACAGAACATTCTTGGCTTGCAGTTTTTTGAGAGTCCATAAATGCTCATACCTGAGGTTACAGAATGATTAACTATCAGGATAAAGGGAAGTTGGGATCATTTGTAGGAAAATAGAGGAAAGAAAGCATCTAATCATATCAACAAATTATTTGTGTAAGAATACTTATCATGTGACAATTTCATATTTAATACATGAGGAGAAAATATAATTGGCACCAAAATTCTCTCATGGAATGTATATTGCACAGAAAATCTGGTATCCATAGAAAGTGTCTTGAGACATGCTACATTAAGGAATTAAATAACTTTATTACTGACAGGGGTGTATAGGAACAAGCTGGAACCAGACTGCAAGAGCTGATTGTTAAATTTTCAGTGTGAACATTTACACCTTTGAAATCAGCAAATGCTACAAATTAGGGCTTGATTTATCATGTTTTAAAATTGCCTAGAGATGTCAGATTTAATATTAATAATTTAAAGTCATGTCCTAGGTCCATCTTTTCCTGGAGAGTCAATTGTTAAACTTTTACCAAAACACCCCTCAATCACAAGGACAACACTATTTCTTTGTATATATTATAAGATTCTCCTTTTTTTGGAGGTTATCCAGGGTAAGTGAGTTGCCCAGGGTCACATAATTAGTAAGTATCTGAAACTGGATTTGCATTCAAGTCTTTTTTGACTCCTGATGCCTGACTGGTGCTCTATTCACTATGCCACCTAGCTTCTCCATTAGGATCCACAAATTGGTGTGTGTGTGTGTGTGTGTGTGTGTGTGTGTTTTTCTGGAAGCCTAAGTAGGAAAAATGTCAAAGTATTTTCCACCAAATATTAGATTATTATGTTAACAGCTACTATTCATAAGGTGGATTTGACTTGTGGATTACTCTAGTGAATGATGTATAGGTAATGGACAGTTTCTTGTCTTATTGACGAGCATCTGCTCTTTGAGTTGTTACTTGCAGCAAAACAAGGTCCCTTCCTTCCTTCCACTTGCTATGTTTTAGAAATATGGCAGTGGGTTGCTCATCTACTTAGGGAACTATAACACATGTGACTTGACTTATCACAAAACGAACACCTATGTGTTTGAAGAGAGAAAATTCAGGGAATTAAAATATGAAAAAGTCATGTTTTCAAAACTTCTTTTGTTTAGTTGTCTGATAGTGAAGAATAGCTATAGCTTAGCTTGTAGGGAAAAGACAGCCTAAAGAGCAGTAGGGAGGGCTGGCTGGGTAACACAGTGAATAGAACACTGGCCCTGGAGTCAGAAGGACCTGAGTTCAAATCTCATCTCACTCAACACTTATTAGCTGTGTGACTTTGGGCAAATCACTTAACCCCAATTGTCCTGACTTCCCCTTTCTAAAAAAAGCAAGCAAGCAAACAAAACAACAACAAAAAGAACAGTAGGTAGACTCTGAGCTCAGCTCTTTGTTTTGGGTACTAAAAAAATAATTTAGTGAGCTACTTTATGGGTACCTTTGACCCGTGAAAGTACATGATTTTTTGGAAAGCTTACATGAAGAAGATGATCAGAAAATTTGTGCACCGAATGATTTATTAGAAAAAGCAAACAAATAAACAACTTTGTTACTACCTTGTTAAATTATGTATCTTTTATATGTATGTGTATATATATACATGTATATCTTTAAAAACTATATAATGAAAGTTTGCAATTTTTTACACACTTCCCTTTTTCCTTCTTTGTATATTGACATCTTTGTTGATGATTAAGTAGACAATAAAAAACAAACAATTAAAAAGAAAAAGAAAGTGTTCCAAATCAATAAAGCTGGCTTCTAGTTGTGACTCTGTCTCTAACTAGCCATGTGACCTCAGGCAAGTTATTTCCCTGTCTTTACTACCATTTCCACCTCTGTTAAATGGGGTAATATTTCCCACCTCTTCTTTATAGGGTTACTGTAAAGATCAAATAAGAGACATTATTAAAAAAAAAGCGGCCCCTGCACTTTCAGCCCAGATGAGATAGTCTAAAAAATAAGGTGGAGAAAATTGGAATAATTATATGAATGAAAAGTATTATTGTTTTTATTATTTTTATATTTTAATGGATCTATGACTGTAAGCACCCTCAACATCAATGCGTGTTACAAACCTTCTACACCCTCCTCAGTAGATCGTTTTATGAGTTACTCTTTTCAAAAACACCCAGAATCCAGGAGCTGAGCCCCTGGTGATAAGCATCCTCACACTTGGCTAGACCAGCCCTCAGATGATTTACCCCCTACTGGTGGATGCCATGTTTGAACCCTTTCTGGGGTGGTAGGCTTTATCAGACAGAACCTGTGCTCTGCTGTCATAGACCAGAAACCCAGAACCATGCTGTTGTCATGGTGTGTCTGGAATCAATAAATCAGAGTAGAACTTTAGGGGGTACAATTATTATTATTTCTATTATTGTTATTATCAGTAATGATTATAATACCGCTGTCAGAAACTGGACTTGTATTTGCTGTAGTTTAGATGAGCCTAGAGAGGATGAGCTTATATTCTAAAGATTTGTTCAGCTACAGACAGCAATTATTTTGGTGACTTGTACAAGAGTCCACAGATTATCGAATATAAAGGAATCAGGGCGTATTGTTTCCCCCCATTAAATAATGAGCTTTTTGAGGGCAGGGGCTCTCTTTTTCTTTTCCTTTTGTGTTTTGGTAACTCCAGGGCTTAGCATAGTACCTGAAATGTTGTTGTTGTTGTTGTTGTTGTTGTTGTTGTTGAGTCATTTCTGTCATATCCAATTCTTTGTGACCCCATTTGGAGTTTTCTTGGCAAAGATACTGGACTGTTTTGCCCTTCCTCCTCTAGCTCATTTTACAGATGAGGAATTGAAGCAAACAGGGTTCAGTGACTTGCCCAGGGTCACATAGCTAAGAAGTATCTGAGGCCAGATTTGAACTCAGGAAAATGAGTCTTATTGACCGTAGAACTAGCACTCTATTCACTGCATGACCTAACTTCCTTGAGGTTAGTAGTAGTAGTAGTAGTAGTAGTAGTAGTAGTAGTAGTAGTAGTAGTAGTAGTAGTGGTGGTGGTAGTAGTAGCAGTAGCAGCAGTAGTAGCAGCAGAAGTAGCAATAGTAGCAGTAGCAGTAGTAGTAGTAGCAGTAGTAGTAGTAGTAGTAGTAGCAGTAGTAATAGTAGTAGTAGTAGTAGCAGTAGTAGCAGCAGTAGCAGCAGTAGCAGCAGCAGTAGCAGTAGTAGTAGTAGTAGCAGTAGTAGCAGCAGTAGTAGCAGTGGTAGCAGTAATAGTAGTAGTAGTAGTAGTAGCAGTAGCAGTAGTAGTAGTAGTAGTAGTAGTAGTAGCAGCAGCAGTAGCAGTAGTAGTAGTAGAAGTAGTAGCAGCAGTAGTAGCAGTAGTAGCAGTAATAGTAGTAGTAGTAGTAGTAGCAGTAGTAGTAGTAGTAGTAATAGTAGTAGTAGTAGCAGTAGTAGTAGCAGCAGTAGTAGTAGTAGTAATAGTAGTAGTAGTAGCAGTAGTAGTAGCAGCAGTAGTAGTAGTAGTAGTAATAGTTGTAGTTGTAGTAGCAGTATAGTAGTAGTAGCAGTAGTAGTAATAATAAAAATTATATATTGTTATTGATGATGACAATTATAGCTCATATTTATATAGCATATTAATGTTTTCAGAGTATTATGCATATGTCCTCTCAGCTGATCTACTCAATAACTCTTTGAGATAGGTGATTGTCACTATCCCCATTTCACAGAGGAGGAAGTTTAGGTCCAGAGAAGTTAAGTGACTTGCCTATGGTCACACAGCCAGTAAGTGTCAGAGGTAGATTTCCAAAGCAGGTACCTCCTGGTTCTAAGTCTAACAGTCTCTACTACAGCATTGATAATAATGCTACTTGTCTACTCATCATCATAAACCATAAAAACTGATACTACCCTTTTCATGCTTTAGTATCAAGGCAAAGTAGGTTTATTTTAACAACCTTCTAAGGATACTTCCTGGATTCAAGGAATTCGAATCTCTAGGTGTTAAGACTCTCAAAACTACATTAGCCTTGTTACCTGGAGCTCCCTTATGAGGCAAACTGAAATAACTCACAGAGAAAGTACGCACCCACCTACAACCCATGAAGCAGAATGATGCAGTGGCCAGAGCTCTGCTTCTGGGCTCCAAGGGTTTGAGTTGTAATACTGGCTTTGCTCGTGCTTGTCTGTGTGACCCCAGACAAACCATTGAACATTGGGACTCTTTTAATTGTGAAACATTTATCTGTCCTTGTCTACCACTGAGTCTACCACTCAGAACCTCAGTTTCTTTACCTGTAAAATGAGGGGATTGGAGCTGATGATCTAGATTTGGTGCTTCATGAACAACCATAAAAATCATAATTTCCCACATAAATGGCATTTCGGAGGTACCTTCAAATCCCTGTGATACCACTATTGAGCCTACAGTCTGGCAGGTAGTTATCATAGGATCATAAGTTTGGACCTGGAAGGAAGCTTAGAAGCCAATTATTCAAACCCCTTTCATTTTTACAAATGAGGAAACAGATCCATAAAATTTAAGTGACATATCCAAGTTCATATAGCTAGTCACAGATGGAGTCAGGATTTGAATTCAGGTTTTCTAATCCAAGGGTTTTCTATGTTGTCTCTCAAGGACAGATATATATATATATATATATATATATATATTACATAATTAAAAGAGTCCCAGTGTTCAATACCAATATGATCTGACTTTCTGGTAAACCTTTTAAAAAAAAAAGATAAGGATGAGGAGTTTCCTAAGGCATTCTTACATAGAAATAGAGGCCATAGAGAATTGGGGTAGATTCTAATGGTAGACAATGGGAGAATAACCAAACCTAAATTCAGGAGGAATCCCAGGCTAGGGTGGATATTATACACTCCCAAGGGTTGCATTGCCTCCTGATTGCATTGTATTCCAGGGGCAGGCCTAAGGAAACCCTGATGAAGCATACCAGTGACAGTTCAGGAGCTACACCTAAGCTTGGCAGCACCAGCATTTCCCTTAGGATTCTGAGAGTAAGTTATAGCCGTATGGCTACACTGACATTCTAGCATGGGTACTGGTTAGGAATCATCTGAGAGAAAAAAGCTAGTGGCTAGTAGGGGTGGGAGTGGTAGAGGTAGTAATGTTCATGTCCCATACCACACCACACACATGCTACATTTTTCAGATAACACGGGGACTTTTAACAGGGACATTAAATCCCTTAACACAAAGGAAGGACTAATGATACAATTTCAGGCATTCTAATGAGTAGTTGGGGGAGAGATGTGGGGTTAAGGGGAACCTGTCAACATCCATGTTCAGAGCAAAGACACGCAATCGCCTACTCAACCTACAGATAACAATTAGCCCTGCAGTTGTGTGAGATTCATCCAGAGAATCTCCAGGTGGTCAGAAAAACCCCACAAATTCCTTTGCCCATGGACATTTTCTGCGACTCTGTCCGAGAGAGAAGAGAGGCAGGAAAAGGAGATGGAGCAGCCTAGCCGATATTTCCTACACTTTACTAATCCCAACTCCTTCTCTTCACTCCCACCCCTCCACTTTTTAAGGCTCTTGACTTTTTATGCATTTGGCCCTTTTTTTATGAACTTTTGTCTGCAGAATGTTAAAACAGCCGAGCCAAACACCGCGTGAGCCCCGCTGCCTGCAGAAATCCTTGAAGTTGTTCCCAATAATTCAGCCAATTTATTATGAACATAACCTCTCAGTGAATTGCGCTTCCATAGTCTAAGGATCAAAAGAAGCCATTTACTGTTGCTGAACAAATGCCCCAACAGCTGTACAGCTGAACGCAGACATAAATAAGGCCAAGAATGTATGCAGGAAGGTGTGGTAGGGCCATATACCCAGAAGATGATGGATTTAATGGGTTGAAAAACAAAGCAGAAAACAGGCTATTCTTAGTCCCCACTGCAAACTCTGAACCATATGCAATAAATACATAGTTAGCCTATCAAAATGACTAACTGGGATATGAAAACCAGAAGATATTCAATTTTCAACTCACTGGCCTCACTGCTCACACACAATCCTTTGATGGCTCTATTTACTACTCCATACCTCCTAGATCTGGCTGAGACCAAATAAATCATAGCCTGTTTCACTGACCCAAATCCTATTTGTGACTAACCATCCTCGGCGGCTCTCTGGTAAGCCTGCATGCAAGGGTAGTAAAAAAAATTATGAATCCTTTAGGGTACTTTTCACCAATTAAAAGTGGTGTATTAAATTTCTGAAAAACCTTTTGTAATCTGCAGTATAAAACCACATTTTATGTTAGCAGATAATTTAGCATCCATAAGCTAATTAAAATGAAGTGAATGACAACTGTATTCTCTAGATAAATGATATATCAGTGGCAGATAATGTACAAATTTAAGGGACTGGAACCTTTTGAAAAAAGTTGAGTCACAAATGTTGGCCCTAAACATAAATCCAACTAATTATATTAACTGTGAAATGGAATTAATCGCTAGATTTTCCCCCCTTCCATTCCTCAAAGGATTATGGGAATCACTTTTCCCATCTATTAAGAAAACGACAATCTCATAAACTTGTATGTGTTGTACCCTGGCTCAGGCTCTGTGAGAAATAACCTACTAAGCCCTCACCTCTAGCTTTCTCTTTGCCTAGGTCCCTGTTCTACTCAGAGGAGTTCAGAAGATGTTGCTATGGCCATTGGGGGTTGGCGATGGATGAAAAGATTGATATAGAATAACACGGGAAAATGACATCTTCACGCCCAAATTGCTTTGTTAGAGTTCACCATCAGGCTTCAGGAAAAAACAGTCTTACCACTCTTGTTTAAGTTACAATTTCCCATATCTAAAGATAAAGGTCACTAAGATGGCAAGAATCAGGTCAATTCCATTAAAATACCAGTTCTACGATTTGGCATCCCCCATCCCTACCCCAGACCAGAACTTCTAAGGTTATGATCAGTATATTGTTCGGCCTCAGTATTCTAGAAGAGCTGTCATAAGTAAGAAGAATGGGTTCCCTTGGGAAGTAGTAAGCTGAGAAGTCTTCAAGAGGGATGCCAAGTTGTTAGGGACATTGATTGTAGGGTGGATTCCTGTTTATCTGTGGGTTAGCCCATATCTCTACTGAGGTCCATTCTGGCTCTAAGACCCAGTAAGTTTAGGGCAATCAATGTGATGGAAGGTAATTTTGACATTTTAACTCTCCAAGGGTCTTTAAACATGACAGTCAGAGAAAAAGAAATTTGGATTTAAGTCCAACACTTAAAAATTGGCCATTCCAATGCCCAATGCTTTTGTCAGATAAAAATATTGTTAAAATGTGTTTTTTTAACCTTTAAAAAGACTATTTGATATCTTCAAAAAAAATTCTCCATATAATTTTTAAGAGAATTGGAAGGTAGGAGCAGATGCATCTAAGACAATCTGTTGCCTCTATATGTCCAGCATGGATGGAGATAGGCTGGTTATCAAGTGATTGGTTTAACCCTGAAACTCTTCATGTTTCAAAGGACTTTTCTTCTATAAAAGCCAGTAGAGATACACTCTATTCCTCAAAGTTATTGTCCTGCTTCTCTTCCTCTTCCTCATCTTCCTCCTTCTCTTCCTCTTCCCCCCTCTTCCTCTTTCTTCTTTAGAAGCTGGGAATAGTTTTCCTTTGGTGACTTCCTCACTGACCCATCTCTGGTGAGGCAAGACATCTGTGTAGGTACAATGCCTGTATAGAGAATATAACGTTCCAGCAAAAGATGACACCTGCGCCTTTGGTGTGGGAGTAGTCATGGTTACCATTTTGTCTCCAAATTCTTTAGGATGGTTCTCTTTAGTTTGTTTGTTTGAGTGGGGGGAGTAGGAAAGGGAAATGTTAAGCATCAGTGATTTCTCTGGGAACTTCAGATGAGAAAATGCCCTCAAACAATGCTCATCAACAACTGTCCTGCAATTAATAATATCAAACTGTTGCCTAGGGGTACGAAGCGGTTACATGACTTGCCAAGGGTAACACAAACAGTATATGCCAGAGCTGGGCTTGAAACCAAGTGTTCCTAACCAGACCCCTAAACTAGGCCTGCTTTTTACTCATTCATGGTCCTGCCTCCCTGAACTGTGTTACTGGTGAGAAATTTAAATTATACCTCTATGTCCCAAGGATCCAAAATGAGGACCAAAACAGAAATTCTTTTTCCACAATTTAAAAAAAAATCAATTTTGCCAATGCCACCATTCCTTAAACTGGCCCCTTTTTTTCTCTCCTCCTGTGGCCTCCACCCTCATTTCTTCCCTCTTACTTAAGGATTTCTATGCCCCTACATCTGCTTGCTTTGTGCAGACTTTCTTCAGGTTTCCTGCTCAAGAGACTAGTTTTATCTAAAAGGTCAATTCTTTCAGCGGGGCACCAAGCAGAATTGAATATAATTATCCCAATCTCTACTGTGTAGAATTCATGCATGAATTCATTCAAAAAATAGCAAGCGGTATAATTAACTCGGAGTCCAGGCAAATCTATTGAGAATACCTCAGGTATCATACAGTTCCACTTACAATAGAACATTTTCATTTAAGGACATTGTGCGTATTAACCCAAGTCAGCATCCAATTACTCTGAATCAGTGAATTCTCTGTTCCAGGAATGTAATTTGAAAATGTTGTCATGCAATCTGAGGCAAAAGGTCCTTTTTCATTAATCTAACTCTCATTAAAGTAGAAGCCTGTAGGTTATTTTAAATCCATTAGTTTTAAATACAGGTGATTACAATTCTGTTGTACCTAAGACAACAGAAATGTCTGTCAGGGAGTATTGGGGAGTTTGGAATGGCTAAGGTGAGTTGGTGGCTTTTGCTGGACTTGTGGGAGATGGAGTCGAGGTCAAGTGGGAGAGTGTCTGTGGTGTGGAAAGTCAGTTAGAAATACAGGAAGAAATAAGCATAGTCCCATGATGTGGAATGGAATGGTAGTGAGTCTCCATTTATCCTGGTCTCCTGGGATCCATTGTATATCTTCCTGTCTTCAGGCCCCCTTAGCCTTAGGAGGCTAAAGAGGTCAATTCACAACAAACCCCCTTGTCTTGACTCCTAGCATTTCCCCTGCAGGGAATTCCTTCTCCTACCCCATCCCCCTGTCAGAATGCAACCCTTTCTATAAATTCATACTCCAATCCCTACCTCCATAATTCCTTGTTGATTGACTTCTGCTCTTTTCCACACTGGACTCTGGTTGCATTGAAGTTCTTCAGGACTCCTGGGCAATTAATTCATTTTGTGTAAAAAAAAGATGCCTTTTCTATAACACAATCCAAATTGAAGCCAATATCCCTTCTTTGAATAGCAGCACCTAGGACGTCTAGGCCATGGTAAGTCCCTAGAGTCATACCTCCTCTCCCTCTCCCTGTCCCTCTCCTCTCCTGCCCCAACCAGGCAACCCTTGCTTCTCCGACCCTCCCTCTTGTCCCCTGCATGGTTAGTGTCTGAGACCTGGAGCCAGGCTGAATTACACACACAACAAGGGACCAATATTTTCAGAGAAAGGTTTTTATTACTTAAAAAAAAACCCAAGTAAATAAATAAAAGAGGATGACAGGTCCATTTCCACGGTGTACAAACTTGCCTGTTTGGTTTCGGTTCACACAAGCTGGGGCCACCACAAGGATTTATGGACACTGGGGACATCAGTGAGCTCTGAGTCCCTTCTCTCTGCCTCCTCGTAAATCTCAGAGAAATAGGTCTCCTACTATTGGGCCCATCAGGCATTTGTTTGCCCAACTGGAGCTATTCTTAGCCTACTTAGGTGGTAGGTCTACAAACAAACCCAATAACTCACAGCGGGAAAACTCACTCACTCAACCAAACCATGGGGATTCAATGAACAGTGCTCCCTCCCTCCTTTCTTCATCTCAAGTCAGGGGAAGCTGGAAATATTTCCAGGATGATAAACCCATGGTGAAGGAAAAACATATCTGAGAACTTATGAAGATGAAGAGGAAATAAAGCGCTGGCTCTGGCATCACAAGTTCTGAGTTAAAATCTCACCTCTGACACAGATTACCTATGGGAACTTGGGCTACAGGAAGGAGGAAGGAACAAACATTTATCAGGCTCCTACTCAAGCGCTGCACTAAGTACTTTAGACATAGGGACGAGAGGGAAGGGAATAAGCATTATGGTGCCTACCATGTGCTAGGCACTGTGCTAAGAGGTTTATAAATATTCTCTCATTTGGTCATCACAACCAGCCTGTGAACTAAGTCCTGTAATTATCTGCATTTTACAATTCAGGAAGACAAAAGTAAAGTGACTTGTCCAAGGTCACGTAGCTAGTGAATGTCTAAGACTGGATTTAAATTCATTTCTTTCGAACTCCTGATCTAGGACTCTATCCATTGCACCATCTAGTTGCTCCTAGTCCCTTAACCTATCTGTCCTTAGTTTTCTCTTCTGTAAAGTGGGGAGGGGGAGTTCCATCAGTAAAATGGAGGTCCCTTTTATCTTTAGATGTACGGTTCCATGGTCTAGCCAAGCTTATGGAATTTCTGAGATAAACTGAGACCTGATTCCTTATCCTCAATATTTTTCAGCACTATCTAGATGGAATTACTTAAGGGGCAGCTCGTATAAAGGAAAGGGCACTGAATTTAGAGATACAAGATCATGGACCCAGAACTTGAAGAGGTTTCAGAGATCATTTAGTACAATTCCCTCAATTCATAGATGAGGAAACAGACGAAGAGTCTATGTGCAAGTTCACAGGTAGTCAAGTATCAGAGGCAGATACTTTGTACAATAGCACAAATCATTGTACAGATATCCTACAATTGTATAGATAGTACACTCAGAATCTCTGACTGTTCCATATAGAATTCTAGGACCTAGGCTGGGACTTGGTGCTGCTTTACTATGGGAGTGACCTTGGACAGGTCACTTAATTGTTCTGGGTTTCAGTTTCTTCACGAGGCAGTTGTACCAAATCATTTCTAAGAGGCCTTTCAGCTAAAAAAAAAATATAATTGATGATTCTATCAATGATCTGGTGATCCACAAGGTTCCCTTTGGCTCTAAACCTTAAATACAAAGCATTCGGCTTAGGAAACATGAGTTATAAAAACTTCTCAATCTTATCATCCTCTCTACTCTCACAACTCACAAATCTTTTTTCTGTAAAAGAATACCAGGCTGGACATGGTGGCTCCTGCCTATATAATCTCTACTTCCAGGAAGGTTGGGGCTGGTGGATCTCTGGAGCTGGGGAACTGTGAGTTACAGTTGGGCCAAAGCCAGTCAAGTTTCTGCACTAATATGGTGGGAGAAAGAGGGTCACCAGGCTGCCTGAAGAAGGAGAGGTAGCAAGTCAGTTTGGAAACAGCAGGTCAAAACTTTCATGCTAATCAGCGGTGGGATTGAGCTTGTGAGTGGTCTTTGGACTTCCAGCCTGGTCAAGATGGGGAGACCCCAGTTAGGTTGGGAAGTAGAAGAGAGTAGAAGGGAGAGGAGGGAAGGAGAACCAACAGAAGACATCCATTTTGTTTTCCCTGAAACAAACTAGTCATTAGCCAATAAATGTTATGTGTTGTTGTTCAGTCGGTTTTCAAACATGTCCCACTTTTTGTGATCCTACTTGGGGTTTTCTTGGCAAAGATGCTGGAGTGGTTTGCCATTTCCTTCTCCAGCTTATCTGACAGATAAGGAAACTGAGGCAGATGAGGTTAAATGACTCACCCAGGGTCACACAACTAGAAAGTATCTGAGGTTATATTTGAACTCAGGAGAATGATTCTGCCCTAGCACATGTTTATACCTACTATGGACTCAGCGCTGTCTTAGGCACTGGCAGGAGAAACATAAGAAATATAAGGAACACTACTTATTGTCTTGGAGTTTTAGGATTAGTAGACACCACAGACCAAAAGATGAGCCCTGAACATATTTTTTACTTTCAGAAGAGGCAAAGTTTTTTTATTGATAATGAATTGGTGATAATAAGAGAGCAGAGCTGAAGGGACAGTGGGTCTAAAAACTTGAGGGAGAATCCCCATTTCTAGCAATTGCCATCTTTACCCACAGTAAATTATTAATTACTATGCCCACAGAATGGAATTCCATTTGTCTCCAAGGTTCAGTCGGACACCAAAGGCTTGAAATGGGCATGTCTCAAGAAGCACCTTTCATGGCCATGGTACACCAGAGGTCTTTAGGAAATACAGAAAAAAGAGAAAATGATTCAAAAAATGTAAAACTCAGCTGAGGAATGAAAGTGTACCCTATTATGGTATATGTGAGCTCATAAATGGTAGAAATCACTAGGCCTCTGTCTCTTTGTCTATAAAATGAAGGGTCTAAACCGAATGTCCTCTGAGCTCTCTAAGTTTGTGACCCTATGAGAAGGAACATAAGACAGGCCTTGAAGCATGGATAGACTTTGGAGCGATGAAGGCATTCTGTACTGGAAAAGCAATCTGCCTTTCACATAGCTACCAAAATCATCTTCCAAAGGCAGAGGTCAGACCAGGTCATTGCCCCACTCCAAAATCCCTATTGCTCCCTATTGCCAACTGGACAAACTACAAACTCAGGGCCTCTAGAACCAAATTCAGCCCCTCTTCTGAGGTTACTTTTACCTTGGTCCTCCTCACATACTTTGCTTTCCAGCTTTCAACTAAAGCAGACTGTTAGCAGTTCCTTGAACTTGTCATTCAGCCTCTCGCATCCAAACATTTGTCTATGCCTAGAAATACACTCTTTCCTCACCTCCACCTTTCAGAATATGTAACTTCCTCAAGATCTGACTAACGTGTCACCTCCTCTGTGAAGCCTTCCCTGATACTCTCAGTGATGAGACTTCTCCTTTTTGTCGCATTTTCTTAAAAGTGCTTTTGTCTTTGTCTCTTCTTGCCCCATTGCTCCTTACTAACAATATTCTAATTTGTGTACGTTTCACATTCTACCTCCCCCCACACCCTACACAAGCACCAAATAGAATTTGAGCATTAGTTCTATATCCTGCAGACCACAGTTTATGATTACTCTGTCTTCCTGCCTGGAACAGTAGCAAGACTGTGTGTACACACAGCCTAACACTCACTCTCTCTCTCTCTCTCTCTCTCTCTCTCTCTCTCTCTCTCTCTCTCTCTCTCTGTCTCTCTGTCTCTCTCTCTCTCAAAATCCTTAATAGCTTAGATTTATACAGTGCTTTAAAGAAGACAAATATTTTGTTAAAATGACTGCCCCCATTTTACAGATAAAAAAACTGAGGAGCTGGGAAATGAAATGAATTCCCTAAGATCACCAGCTTAGTGGCAGAACTGACATTTGAACCCAGATCTCTGAAATCCAGCCTTCTTTCCAACAAATCACATAGCCTCTTAGGCATACAACTCAGCAATATTATTCTTTGCCAGAAATTATCCTTCATGCATTTGCCCCTGAAATCTACTTTCTCATACGATTTTTTTCCTTTTGTTTCCATTTCCATTTGGCTTGGGAGCTACTCCAAGCTGGGGATATTTGCTGAGATACTACTAGGAAGCAAATATCTCAGAGTATTAGTGAAAATATATGCTGTGATGTCTCTCTGGCCCCTCTTTCTCCCCCTGCCCTTAGAAACAACCCAGAAACTAAATCATATGCTATCCTCAGTAATGCAAGAAAACCTCTGGGCACACTCTGATTCTGAGCATGACATAAGAGAACTATAGCTATTATTAGTACCCAAAAACGTTAGCTTTGAATTTGCTTTTGAATTTTCTGGGTCTTCCCAGCTTCTGATAAGAACTCACGGTCTGACAACAACTACTGAGAAAATCACAAAACAGTATGCCAGAAACTGGACATAGATCAACGTCTAACACCACATACCAGAATAAAGTCCAAATGGGTATGCAGTCCAGGTATGAAAACTGATACTATAAACAAATCAGGGGAGCAAGGAATAGTTTATCTGCCGGATTTATGAAGACTGGAGGGATTTATGGCCACAAAAGAGATAGAGGACATTATGGGATGCAAAATGAATAATTTTGATTACATCAAATTGAAAAATTTTTGCACAAAGTCAATGCAACCAAGTTTAGGAAGGAAGCAGAAAACTGGGAAAGAATTTTCTGGGTTTGTTCCTTTGGAGTCTCAGGACAAGTCTCCATTCAGGGAGAGAGTACAGGAAAACACAGACTGCAAATTGGAACTCCTGAGTTCTCTTCCTATCTCTCATTCATTCACTAGTTATGTGACCTTGAGCAGGCCACTTCCCTTCTCTTTGGAGGCCTCAGTTTCCCCACTTGTAAAAAGAGACAAGAAGATCTGTAAGAACCCTTCTAGCATAAAAGCTATGAGTCTATGACTAAATGGTCTTTAACAACAACAAAATCCCCCAAACTGTAATTTTAGGTTTTACAAAATGTACAAATATTCAAAGTAGAGAAGATATTAAATTTACTAGTGAGTGTTCTTCCCTAGTTTTTTTGCTTATAATCAATATTTTAGAAAAGTGAAATCCAACAAGAGATATAGGGTGAAATCTCATTCTTTTACTCTTCCCTCTCCCTTCCCCGCTTCCTGATCTAGAAGTCATAGAGCAAGAATTCTCTGTTCTTGGGCACACGTGGTTAAAATTCCATTTAAGTCCCAACACAAGGGACATGCGGATTACTTATTGTCAGACAAGGTACCATAAACACACTTCCTAGTACAACCTTATCAAATGTAGGCTCCCAGTCCTTCAGGATGGAGCATTGTCTCAGGGTTATCATCATGGACATCTGTTGTAATAAATGTTTGCTGTTCTATATTGTTGGGAGGCCTTGTAGTCCTGCAAATGTTCAAAGGTACTGGTCAGAAAGAATACCAACTGGAGAAACAAGCTCTGGTTTTCATTTAGATGTTGAACAACACCAGTGCTTGGTACAGTGGAAAGAGTCCCAACTTTAGAGTCACTGGACTTGAGTTCAAATGCAGGCTTTGCCATGTAGTATGTAAAACCTCAGTGTATTCATTTGTCAAATGAGAAACTGGACAAGATAAACTTGAAGATCCATCTCTAGAATTATGATTTTTCTAGCAAGAAAAGGCTTACAAAGAGTCCTCTAGCACCACAAGAAATAAATCTGAATTCACTGACCTGAGTTCATATCATAACCCTGATAATGACTCCTGCTGTGACCCTGGGAAAGTCACTTGCCCTTTCTGGGCTCCAATTTCCTCCTCTGTAAAATGAGAAGTTTGGACTTGCTGATTCCTAAGGTTTCTTCCAGCTCAAAACTCTATCTTAGAAATGTCCCCAGCCTGCTGTGTGTTTGAGCTCTCTGATTCTTCTACTCTCTGGACCCCAGTTCGCTCATCTATAAAATAAGGGGTTTGGAAAGTCCCAGCTTCAGATCTATGATCCTATGAGTTCACGGATGCATTTTTAAGTGATAAAAATGACATTTCTTCCAGAATGTTTTAAACTTGTTACTAATTCAGTTTGATTTCTCTCCTCGTTTTTGTTAGTTCAAAACTCTGAGATTTCGTCTTTAAATATAATATAATGGTTGGGAGAAAAGTGTCTAATGTCCTGTCTCTTCCTTCCAGATTTTTTCAATCTATCCTTCCTATTCAGCATCATTTATCTTCATTCTCCAATATAGTCCAATAAGCATTTATTAAATACCAGGTCACTAGGCAGTATCTTGCATAGAGATCTGGACCTAGAGTCAGAAAGAGCTGAATTCAAATCTAACCTCAGATACTTATTACTGTGTGACCCTGGACAAGTCACTTAAACTCTTTCATCCTCAGTGTCTTCATTTATTAACTTTAGATAATAATAACACCTACCTTCCAGGGCTGTTGTTAGAATAAAATGAGACAGTATTTGTGAAGTGTTTTGACAACTTTAAAATGCTATCTAAATGCTAACCGCCGTTGTTATTGCCACATATAAAGTGCTGTGAGACACTAAGAATACAGAGACCAAACATAAATGAGCCCCTGCCTTCAAGGAACTTCTAGTCAACTAAGGGGATAAGGCATGGAAACAGATAAGCATTTACACAAAGATAATCATGTGCATTTTTTTGTTCACAATTCACCATGGAGCTCCAGCCTTGTCATTAAAAAGAAGAAATGGAAAATAGAGCAAATTTTAATTTGGACTTTTTTTTAATTTTTAATTTTTGCTTTTTGGAGGGCAGTTGGGGTTGAGTGACTTGTCCAAGGTCACACGGCTAGTTTTTTGTGTTAAGTGTCTGAGACCGGATTTGAACTCAGGTACTCCTGACTCCAGGGCCGGTGCTCTATTCACTGAGCCACCTAGCCACCCCTTAATTTGGGCTTTTAAAGTCATCTCCTTTGCTTCCATTTTTCCTTATAGTAAGTCTGTTCTTTTTTCCCCTGCTTCAATAATTATCCTGAGAACCCATGTAGATGTCTTGAGGATAGGATGGTGATGGTGGTGATGAGGGGGATGAAGAGAGGGAAGGGTATTATTTGAAAAGAGTGGGATCTAAAATTTCTCATTTAGAATAATAGAGAATATTGGTCTTAGAGTCAGGATACTTCAATTCTAATTCAGGTTGTGTTACTTATTACCTGTGTGACCTTAGACAATTCATACAATTTTTCTGGGCCTCAGTTTCCTCATCAGTAAAGTTAAGGTGTAATGGACTAGATTATCAGATGGTAGGATTTTACAGCTGGCAGAGACTTGAGAAATAATCTAATCCAATCCCTTTATTTCATACATAAGAAAAGTAAGGCCCCAAGAGTGAAAGTCACCCATTCAAGGTTACAGAAATAATTTTTGGCAGAGTCAAGACTAGAACCCGGTTTTCTGCACTCCCCATGAAACCAAATGGTCTCCTTCTTAGCCATGAACTTGGGACACAGCTCCTTTTACTGCAGCTGTGAATCAAACTCCTCATTCCTCCACCAGTCCCATTATCCAGCTGAAGAGCTGATTGATTTAACCTAACAGAGATGGATCGCCAAAACTGCCCAAGCAGTAGGTGTAGGTGAGTAATGATACCCAGGAGGGACAGGTAAGCAAAAAAGGGAACATAGGCAGGCAATTTCCAGACACCTCCACTGTCCATTACTTTGTACACTTAAATAAGCAAATAACCCCCAGGAAGTCACTGGCCACAGCCTCGTGCAACTGCAAGAATTAACTCCCTTCATTATATTTGAAAATGGATCAATTCACCTTAATAGCGGCAATAGCGTTGCCTAAATATAGCTGATTAAGCTCCTTGTCAAATCTCTACTTCCAGGCAACTCTCCCACATAAGGTGAGAGAAAGGAGAAAACTTGTCATAATGAGGAATCTCTGATACCGTTTCTATCAAAAGTAAAACCCACTTTTGGAGTAGACTAGCAGGGAGAACTTGGAGACCTGGACTATAGTCTTAACCCTGGCCTTTCTACTTGACGTTTTATAAGCCAAACTAGATCAGTTCTCCAAGCCTCAATTTCTCCATCTGTATAATGGGGTAAGTAGTATCTGTTATCATGTGTAAAATTTTTTAAAATAAGTAAAACTTATCTGTGGGGGGGGGGAGTAGGTAGAAAATGCTTTAGGAGTTAAACCACCACAAATTACAAGTCACTACAGGACTGCTCAACCAACCAGAAGGGTGTCTGACAAACAGTCAAATGACCCGGAAACACACACGTGTTTTTGCCTGAAGAAGTGGCAAGCCTGTAGAACAATGAATCCTAGCACCAACTTCTGGGATCCACTGTGTCCTTGGCCAGTCACATCTGGAAAAGAGCTAGGGTACAGCTGCCAAAAATAACCTTTCAAAGTCTAAGGTCTGACTGCCTGCTCAAGAAGTCTGAGTGATGGGTCTTTATTGCCTTTAGCTTAAAACACAACCTCCTCTCTTTGGCATTTAAAACTCTTTGAAAAGTGGCTCCATTCTTTCTTTCCCAACTGGACCACCATCCCATAGTCCATGCTCTCACCTCTCTGTTGTTCCCCAACCATGCATTTCCATTGCAGGACTCAATGCCTTTCTTTGGAAGAGCTGTTTTCCCTTATGCTTGAAAGGTCTTCACCTCCTCTTAGAATCGCAAGCTTTCTTCAAGGTTCATCTCAGGTAGATACCATCTCCCAGAAAAGATCTTTCCTGGCAGTAGTGCTGTCTCCTTTCCCTCTGAAATTCCTTATTTATGTAGGCACAGTCTTTCTCCCCTAGCCCAGCCTACCTCCCAGTAGAATGGAAGTTCCCCAAGAGTATAGGAATGGTTTCTTCTTGTCTTTGGATCCCTGATGACCTGACATAGTGTGCTGGCACATAGTGGATGCATAATTACATTTGTGGAATTTAATTGAATAATTCAGAAAGCATTTTAAGACCATTAACTCCATATTTTGTAGATGTTCAGAATGATCAGTTAGTAGACATTCCACTGGATAGAATATCAGCTTACCCACTTTTATCATAGAGTATTTTGTCTTATTTCATTTGAATTTCTTTTTTAAAAAATTGTTCTTGTCATTGCTGGCACATTCTTACAAAATAACCAGGGGTTTTCTTTTAACTGGGAAAATTTTGCAACAGGTGGTAGTTATGGTGCAGGGAATGGATTTACTATTGAATGGTCAAGCTATCCCATCTTCCTTTTCATTAAAAAATACTCCTGTGACAAAAGATTTCCAATAATAAACAATGGAAGGCAATCCCTGACATTCACTGCACTCAATTAATGTGCCCCAGGCCTTTCTGAAGCAACACATAATAGAGCTTCACTCTGTCCAACCTGAATAGAAACAGGGACCCCTAGCCATTGTGTATCAGGATTCCAGCAACTCTCCTTAGCCTAAGGTCTGTAGCTGAATCCATGGTTCTCCAGTCTTCCAAAAGATGCCCTTCAGCTGTTGGCACATCTGTTTTTGCATTTGCCACGTGTAGGGTAGTGCTATTTGGTCTGCACTTAAAAAAACACTATATACATAAAGTTTGTGGGCTGAAAATAGATGGGGCTTTTGTTGTTTTTGTTTTTGAACAATATGCATTTGTAGGTAAAACTTTTCAGTGTTACTCAAGAGTCAAAATTGAGAAATGAGAGAACTGAGTACTCTGAGTGAAGTTTCTTCTTTAAAGTCAGCTTGGGACCTGCAAGCCCACCCCAATTCCCCAAACCCCCCTTTCAGTTTTTCTCCCCTTTGAATGATCTCGGTGATTGTCTCAGCTCTACATATCTCTTTCCATATCCTAGGTAGAATCAGTGAAATTAAGTAGCCTAGGCAAGTTTTGGGAGTAACCCTTCAAAAAAATGAAAAAAATGCCCCTCAGTACAAATCACAGTTAACTTCATAGTCCCAGACCTGTTGATATGCAAATGATCATTCCCCCTTTCAATAAAAAGCTAATACCATTTCACCAGATTGTAATGAAAGCCTTGATCAGAAGCTTCTCTCAACTACCCAGTTTGTCGCTATTGGGGGTTTTATGTTAAATTCATCCCCAAGTAGAGGGAAAAAACTGTACCTCTTGGGCAAGTCTCTGATCCCAACAAGTTCCTGAAGGGAAAGGAAGAAAAAAAACAACAACCTTGCAAAAGGTCAAACGCCTTAATTCAGCAAAGCAGGACTGATCAAGGAAACAGGACTCAAACGGAGGCCAGGGACTTTGGGAAACTTTTCTCACAACGCCCTGTTGAGTGTTTACAGTGCATGGGCTCACCCCCCATCCTACACATTTCAACCAGCCGAAAACGACAGAACAAGACAGGAGATTTGTTACCACTGATGTGTGGCCTGTTTGAATGAAGGGGGCTTTTCATTAACAAAGTAGCCGGCGGTATCATCTTTCCCTGAGTAGGAATCATTCACTATTAGCACAATGTGTTATTATTGTTTTTTTAATTGAAATGTAAATTCTGGGAACACTCTGACCCAATTTACTCCCAGGGAAAAAAGGGCAAAATTCTCATTTTCAAGGCACTAGAAATGCAAGTTAGTGTTATTAATGATTAAGCTTTTTTTTTTTTCTCCCCCTGCTGGGGGGTAGGGGCAGGAATAGAGGTCTGCTTATCTGGTGCACAATGGTAATGCTATGCCATCCACAGAATGCATTTGATCAGCAAGGTAAATCACTGTGTGAAAAACTCATATATTTCCCCATGCTTCTCATTGGGGTTGGGATCTTCACCTAGAAGTAGATGGCATTCACTTGTTCAGTCTGAAGTTTAAACATTGCATGTTTGGTGATTATATAACTATCATTATTTGCATGGAAAGGAAGTAAGGAATTTAAAGCATTTTTTTTAAGTTTTGGAAAAAGACTCCTAGAAGGGACAGAATTAAGTGTATAACTCCTATCACAGACACAAAGTTTCAGACATGATTCTGGATTGTGTTTCTATTTTCCAGTCATAATCTGGTAACCGGCACTTTCAAAGTTGACAAATAGCAGAGGATTTTTTTTTAAGTCCAAAGTGACCTCATGTAGGGAGATCTAGACAGATGACCTTTAAGGTCCCTTCCAGGCCAAACAGCCTATAAACTCGGACTACTTCATAATTTTTTTTTCCTTTCCCACCCTAGATCAGTGACTAAAAGTCAGAATTCATTTTTCAACAAAACTCCTCCAAAGAAATTTCCTTCCTTCACTTTGTTACTGACGTTCATAGGAAGGGTGGCGGCATCCCACTTCAGAAAGGTCTTGTCTTTCTGAAGGAGCACCACATACTTTGGAGTCACAGGTTTTCTAGTTATTCCAGTAGCATCTTGCTCTTCGTGATGGCCTTTGGGATTTTCTTGGCAAAGAAAATGGAGTGTCTTGTCATTTCCTTCTCCAGCTCATTTGACAGATGAGGAAACTGAAGAAAATAGGGTTTAGTGACTTGCCCAGGGTTACATAGCTAGTAAGAATCAGAGGCTACATTTGAACTCAGGAGCGTGAGTTTTCCTAACTCCAGGCCCAGCACTCTCTCCACTGTGCCATCTAGCTGTCCCTTGGAGTCAGAGGACTTAGGTTCAAATCCAAGATCTGAACTTATTCTCAGTGTGAACTTGGGCAAACCTCTTCTATTTTCTGGTCCTCAGCTTCCCTATCTGGAAAATTCACTAGATAACCTCTGAAGTCCCTTCCAATTCTAAATATACGTTCTTATGATCTTAGTGCCAGTCACTCGGGGAACTGGGGAGGGAGACAGCAGTGGAAGAGTTAGGAAACTCAGTAGATACAATCAAAGTAGGAATCTTTAGGCCGAATCTGGACCATAGCTTTGTGACTTTACTTCCCCTTTTTAGGTATACTGTGTGTCTGAGCTCTAGAGTTCCACAGTCTTATGGCTTTGCTCCACTCACTCAAGAACAGTTTGCATATATACGTAATCTGGAAGACACAAAGAAGGAAAAATAATACCAGGAACCTTCAAACCAAGGATGTATCACTGCACTGATTTTTGCTGTGATACATAAAAAATTAAATATTTCAGACACACCAGCCCTGTTCCTTCTTTTTCCCTGCCCTAAATACCTCCAGTACCTACAGGTACAGAAGGGAGTGAAGACAATCAGTTCACACCACACCCTAGTTGTTCTCTGCAGGCCTGGTGTGGCAGAAGGCCCCAAGGAGAGTGACACTGATGCATATTGCCTTCATGCAGCAGCATCTACATTCTCCTTTACCTCTGCATCGGCTTGTCCAATATATTGACAAAGAATCTGGATCAGGGAAAAAGGAACCTCTGATCTAGGGTAAGCAGAGAATAGAGAAGAGAAGATCTGCAAAAGTAAAATCGGAAATATTGTTGCAGCACAAGACAATCCTTATAACATACCTCTACAGATGGGGTTCCTAACCTTTTTGGTGTCATGCACCCCTTTTGCAATGTGGTGAAGTCTATGGACCCCCTTCTTGAGAGAGCAAGGGCCACTGTTTTTTTTTAAATAATAATTTTAGAAAATGCTAAATTTCAGTTAGAGGTTAATAAATATAAAAATGTAATTTTTTTCCCCACCCAAGTTCATGGACCCAAGGTTAAAAATCCTTGCTTAGATAATGATCTAAGAAATGTCAAAAGGCCATTTTATAATACATTGCCAGAAGAACCCTTTACTCATTTGCCTAAAACCATCATTCCTTCCTATTTGACTTTCAAACATTTCAACCATTAGAGCTAGTAACAGAGTATACAAGAAAGACTGGGCCATTGTTTCCACAAGGCTGCTGTTAAATAAAGCACACAAGTTATATAGAAGGGGCCCCCTAGCCCTCTTCCAGGCAACAAACACTATTTGATTCAACAAACATTTATTAAATGCCTATTGTGAATAAGAAATTGTTTGGATCTGGGTGAGCTGGAAAGAACCTTAGAGGCCATCTTTATAGAAATCATAGAACTATAAAATCCTAGGTCTAGAGCTGGAAGTGACCTCAGAGGCTGTGTAGTCTCTAGCCCCTTCCCCCTTCCTCGCAACCACCTCCTCATTCAGTCTTGGGCACTGGGGAAACAAATACTAAACTGAAATAGCCTTTGCCCACAAGAAGAATTCCTTCTAAGAGAGGCAGACACATACATGTATATGTGACCTTATTGCTACTTCTCACAGATGAACTCTCTCCCTATGTCCACCACTAGGAATCCTTGACTCCTGATAGTGGTAGATATTTTTATGTATATGTATATATATATATATGTATATGTATATGTATATGTATCTCAGATACAAAGTCACTTTGAAGGAGAAGACACTAAAAATTGGGGTGGGGTGGGAGGACTGGGAAAAGTTTCTTGTAGTAGGCATGGAACTTGAGCTAAAACTTGAAGAAAGAAGGGATTTTAAGAGACAGAGGTGGGAAGGGAGTCCATGATACCGTGGTGGCCAGCCAGGGGAAAGACTGAAATGGAGGGTGGATCTTTTAGGAGGAATAGCAAGAAAGTCAATACATCTGGTTGAAAGAGTATATAGACTAAGAGTGTGGAAAAGCAGTATGGGGTCAGGTTGTATAGAGCTTTAAATGTGAAATAAAGGATTTATATTTGGTTCTAGAGGTAATAGGAAACAACTGGAGTTGATTGAATGGGAATGGGCAGCAAGGTGGCTCAGTGTGCATTGGGCCTGGAGTCAGGAATACCTGAGTTAAAATCTGATCCCGAACACTGACTAGCTGTGCGACCCTGGGCAAGTCACTTAACCCTGTTGGCCTCAGTTTCCTCATTTGTAAAATGAGCTGGAGAAGGAAATGGCAAATCCTTGTACTATCTTTGCCAAGAAAACCCCAAATGAGCTCAGAAAGAATCAGAAATGACTGAAAAACAATTAGACAGCAACAGCATTAAATGGGAAGAGTGTCATGGTCAGACTTGTAATTCAGTGAAATTAGTCTGACGGAAATGTGGAGGATGAATTGGAGTGGAGAAAGACTACCTAGGAGGCTATCCTAACAAAGACAAGAGGTAATGAGAACTTGAACTAGCTTGGCAGCCATGTGAGTGGAGAGAAGGGGTGTTTGTGTAGGTTATGGTGAAAATAGATACAAGATTTCCCATTTTACAGATAAGGAAACTGAGTCCCAGAGAAATGAAGTGATTTGTCCAGGGTCCCAAAGCTTCAGAGGTGGGATCTGAATACAGTTCCTTTGACTCCAGAACCAGGGCTACCACACTGCCCATTCACCTTATTTTACAGATAAGATTATGTAACTTACCCAAGGGAGAATGGGACTTGGTCAAGATCATACAAAGATGAAAAATGTTGTGCCCCTTTCTTTGAGGACCTTATAGTATAACAGAGAAAGAGGAATAGGACATCTATGTAAATAAATAAGATTTAAGATTAGACTACGGTAGAAGTAAAAAGAGCACTTTGTTAGAGGGATTTGGTGAAAGTCTGAGAAGATTTCATAGAAAAGGTGGTATCCAATTATCACATCACAGATATTTTTTTAAAGATTCAGACTAATAATAAGAAAAGATCATGAAGGTTATTTCTTTGTATACGTGGAGAAACTAAGACCCAAGCAGGGTAGGTGACTGTTTCTCTTCCAAAATTAGTTTTAGAGATAGGTAGCATAGAGCACTGATTCTCAGCCTTCCTAATGCCAAGACCCTTTAGTACTCGTATGTGGGCATATATGCCTGTGGGCGGACCAGCCTCAATAGAGGAATGGTGTCTCAGTTCCTCAGAAACATGTTTTTTCCCATTGTCTTAGGTGACCCCATTCAACCCCCAAAGGGGTCGCTACCAACAGGTTGAGAACCACTGGCATAGTGAAAGAAAAGGCCTAAAGCAAAACTGACTTTCTTTGCCATTTCACTCAGGGGCCTATTGCTGCTTCCTTTCTTATCCCATATGGACAGAGATGGAGCATGTGTAAATGGGCTACTCCCAGGATGGTGAACACACATACAGACCTCACATGAGTACTCCTGCCTTCTCCCCTTGGTTCATACTACCCTTGTTTGAGGAAAGGGAGGGTCAAAGAAGGAGGGAAGAGCAGCTATTAACTCATGCCATTAATGTTACTGTTTGAAAGTTATTTGTGGTTAAATATAAGAAAAAAGAAAATAAATAAATCAGGGTTGGTAGAAAATTGATTGGCAAAGCTATGAATCAGCCATCTCTAAGGCTCAGTCCCCAGGGAGACTTAAGAAATTTTATGTCTCTGTGCCACGGCAGAGGGCGAGTGGAATATTATTGTTTGTTATTGGACGATACGTGGGCCAAATCTTCGGTTGTGTGTGGTTTTCTTTTTAAAGCAACTTGGCATTTCATTACGTCTACTTATAGACCATAGATCAAGTGCTCAGTACAGGAATGCACTGGGGCGGGGGAGAGACAAGAGTGATGTATGGAAGGCCAGGGAGAAATAAAGCAATAAAAAGAGTAAAATCTTAAATGGGCTCCACCTTTTCAGTGACTGAGGCTCTGATGCTATGTGTTTACAAACCAGGAGCCTGAACTGAGCTAAAAATAAATCTGGCCTACAGGGTTCCTTTGGGGGAGCCAAACTACAGAAAGCCAGCTCCACAATGAATGGATCCCGTAACCACGTCAGGCCTTGTTGGCTAGAAGGGGATAATTTCAGGACCTGTTACAAACTCATCTTCCTGCTAAGTCATTTCTCAGCCAGGCAACGAGCAAAAGTCCTTAGTAAAACAGCCAAGGTCAACCCACAGGTCCATGCTGTAGGGTGAAATAGTAACCCATAAGTTGCTTTCTCAGGACTAGAATTCATGTATTGAACAAGCAAAGGCTTTCTATATGGCCAGCTCTACATTTGGTGCTATAGAGAAGACATGATCCCTGCCCTCAGGGATCATGCAGTCTAATTAGGGAAGCAAGATTTATACATATGGAAGAGAGAGGGAGGGAGGAAAAGAGAGAGACAGAGATATAGAGAATTAGAAAGGGAAAAAGAGACAGAGATGGAGAAAAACATATAGAGAGCATTTATGAAGCACTTATTCTGTACCAAGTACTGTTCTAAGTAGAGAAAATACCGCCAAGTATGCACAATATGGAAATTTGCTGAATGGAATTATTCTTTAATATAGTAGATATCAAAAAGATAAAAGTAGGGGAAAGGACCTATTTGTATAAAAATATTTATAGCAGCTCTTTTTGTGGTGGCAAAGAACTGAAAAATGAGGGGATGCCCTTCAGTTGGGGAATGGCTCAATAAGTTGCAGTAGATTGTGAAAGAATACTACTATGCTATTAGAAATGATAAGCAGGCTGATTTCAGAAAAAAAATTGGGAAGATTTACATTAATTGATGCAAAATGAAGTGCGTAGAACTGGGAGAATATTATATACAGCAATAGCACTATTACACAAGGATCAACTGGGAATGACTTAGCTATTCTCAGCAATACAATGATCCAAAACAGTTCCAAAGGGTTCATGATGAATAATGCTGTCCCCCTCCAGAGAAAAAACTGGTGGAGTCTGAATGCAAATTGAAGCATACCATTTTTCACTTTCCTTTTTTTCTTTTTTTTTCCTGTTGGTCTTTGCCTTCTTTCACAACATGACAAATATGGAAATATGTTTTGCATGATTGTACATGTATAACATATCAAAGTGCTTGCCATCTCAGGGAGTGGGGGTGTGAGATAGGAAAGGAGAAAGTTCGGAACTCAATTTTTTTAAATGAATGTTAAAAGTATTTTTACCTGTAATTGGGAAAATATTATTTAAAAATAAATGGTAGGTATAGTTATTAATTATATCTGGAGTTTGCTAAGCAACTCAGTGAATGTTTATTAAATGCCTACTACATACAAGGGCCTGCGCTAGACATACAAAAAAATTTAATGGTATAGTCCAGGGGTGGGGAAACTGGCCTCAAGGCCACATGTGCCCTTTGCACTCCAGGACATTACTTTCTATTGGATCTAGGGAAGAAACCGATTCGACTTATACACAAAAAAAGAACAGTATAAGGTAGTAGGTATGATGGGACCACAATAGAGATCTAGAGAAAATGTTCTTAAAATATTTGAAAAGAGAAAGAACACTTTTGACTGGAAGGATTAGGGAAAGCTTCAGAGGGAAGGTGACGTCTCAGCTCAACCATCAAGGAAGACGATTTTGACAGACAAAGACAAAAAGGGAATGTATTTCATTTTGGGCAGCTATAACACAATCCTTGAACCAGGAGGGGCTATGTACAGCTTAGGACATAGCTAGCAGTTGGGCTAGTAGGTCAGTCTTTTATGTACTCAGTCCTGTGCCAGGGACTGAAAAGAGATGCAAGTGTAAGACATGGTCACTATCCTCTAGGAGGTTTCGTTCTGAGAAGAACCAGAATTACAGGATGATAAAAAATGTCAAAACACGTGTTTGAATCCCTCAGGACCCTGATGGGCCGTCTGTTGGATGACTGTGGTAGGTAGCCTGTTTCATAACAATGTCTGAAGCATATACCACCACCCCAACCAGAAAAAGGGGATAAGTGTCTCTGAGATGGAACTAGATGATGGTCATCAGTCAACAAACATCCGTTAATTAATGAATGACGCCTTTGCCCTGCACTGTGTTAAATTCCTGTCCCTACCTCAAGTCATGGGAGACACAGTCAGTGGGCCACACTGCCCCGGAAAACAGATTCCCAACCTCTCACAGCTTTTAGTGCTACTAAATACACTAATGTACTAAATGTAGCAAACAGTGTACATGCTGTTGTACATGTGAGTCCGTAGCCCCCTCCACCCAGTCTTCTCCTTAATCAACTGCTCACCACCACCACCAATCACCACCACCACCACCACTACCACCACCACCACCAATCACCACCACTACCACCACCAATCACCACCACTACCACCACCACTACCACCACCA
>CM053595.1:93806235-93831675 GCA_028646575.1 Pseudocheirus occidentalis
CACTACCACCACCACTACCAATCACCACCACTACCACCACCACCACCAATCACCACCACCACCACCACTACCACCACCACCACCAATCACCACCACCACCACCACCACCACCACCACCACCACCACCACCACCAATCACCACCTCACCTGCTTCCTCCCAGGAGTGGTAAGTGGCATATTCAGTCATCTCGGGTAGCTTCCAAAGAGGAATTCTGATTCCTCTTGAACAAAAGGATATGAAGAACCTATTACGTGCATAGGGCTGTGCCAGTTAGGCCTGGGGTGGGGAAAGGGGATGTAAAAAATAAATACCTAGTGGTTCATGCTTTCAGGGAGGTCACAGTCTAGAAATAAGAAATACGACATATGCCCAAATGTTACACCACAAGACTATATGTGATAAATGCCATAAAAGATGTCCCAAGGACCACCAAAGGTCAGGATTTAGAGCCAAAGGCACCTCAGTAATTATTCTATCCGACCTCCTTCATTGTACTCAGGAAAAACAATATCACGGTGTACTAAAAAGGGCACTGAGTTTAGAGACAGAAGACATGAGTTCAGATTCCAGCTGGTTCCATCTACCACCTGGGTGACTTTGGAAAGATGCTTCCTGGCTTTGGACCTCAGTTTCCTCATTTTGAAATGAGAAGGCTAGACGAGATGACCCCTAAGATCCCTTCTGACTCTGAACCCCATGAGGCTATGAAATCAGTATCTAAAGAGGGTAGAAAATTGCCCTAGGATCATCCAGCAAGACCTCACGTAGCTATAGCTGGGACCTGCCTAAAACAGTATCCTTATGCTCCATACTCTTTAGAACATGTCTAGTAATCAGTGACATCAAGTTTATAGTATGAGATTATTTTTAAAACAACTGCTAGCAGGGGACGCTGCGTGTGCTGTGAATAGAGCACTGGCCCTGGAGTCAGGAGGACCTGAGTTCAAATGTGACCTCAGACACTTAACATTTACTAGCTGTGTGACCTTGGGCAAAGTCACTTAACCCCAATAACCCCGCCTTCCCCCTTGCAAAAAGAAAAAAATTACTGCCAGGATAGCTAAGTGGTACAGCAGATAGAGCACTAACCCTGGAATCAGGAGGATCTGAGTTCAATTCCAGCCTCAGTTGCTTACCAGGTATGTGATCCTGGGCAAGTCACAACCCTGATTGTCTCCAAAAAAATAAAATAAAATAAAATAAAACAAAACAAAACGAAATGAAATGAAATGAAATGAAATGAAATAAAATAAAATAAAAAGCAATTACTAAGACATCATCTGGAATTAGGAAATAGACAAATCTCTTATATTTTCTGCCTCTACTTGATTCATTTTACAGGGTCCACAAGAGCCTCAGATAGCCCAGAAAATATGTTATGATTATAGTGGGATACAATTATGTTTCCTTTTTGTCAGTTTACAGTAGAGCCAGAAAATGGGTTCTGACATTTACAAAGATTTCACAAAAAGGATGGAAACAAGATCTTTTCCTTAGTGTTAGTTGTCTAGGACATCTAATTAACCTAAATCCCCAGTGCTGGATTATTCCTTTGAATTAGTGTAAAAGGTACATTTACTGGATCTTTTTTTTTATAAGACTGGGTCTCCCTATCTCTCCCAGGTTGGAAGAGTAGCAGCCTCTGTTTGGCAGAATCTTACTGATAACTGGTAAAGAGGCATTAATCTACTCCCTTTTTTATCTTATTCCTCACTCCATTCCACTCCCCATATTGGTCTCACCAAATTCAGTACTGACCTCAAATTGGACTGGCCTTTTTCAATTCAGAACTCTTAAGTTCACATGCTCCAGCAGCTTCAACGTCCCTGATAGCAGGAACTACAGGTATGTATTACCATGCCCTGTTGGATTGTTCAGTCAGTACACTTACCCTTATCTTTGCCACATTCAGAGCCCCACTGTACAGTATGTTATATTTTCCAGAGTAGTATGCTGCATGGACCTTTTTAATTTATTACATAAGAGATTACTGGTGAGACCAAGTAAACAGAGCCCTGGGTTTTGGAGTTCCTGAATTACAGAATCTTCAAGTTGGAAGGGATCTCAGAGGCCAAGAAATGATAAAAAGGATTCTGTGTTTGGAATCAGAAGACCTGCTTTCAAATCCCAGTGCTGCCTCTTCCTACTTGGGTGACCTTTGGCAAGCCACTTAACTTCCTCAGGCCTCAGTGTCCTGGTTTGTAAAATGAAAAGATCTGACTCGATTAGATTAGAAAGCATTTGGCTAAATTAAGTCCCTTCCAGCTCTGTGTCTGTGATCTGATGGGCCTGTATTACTGTCATCCAGTTAATGCAGCCCACACTCACTTGAGTATCTCTTACATCACCATCAAAAAGTGGTCATCCAAGCTTCCCTTGATGATTTCAAAGGAAAGAGGACCCGCCATTTTCCAAGGCTCTTTGGACAGCTCTAATTGTGAGGAAATGCTGCTTTAACTGGGGCTGCATTTGTCCCTCCAAAGCTGCAACCCCTTATTCCAGGTTTTGCTTTTTGAGGCCAAAAAGAAGAAAGTAAATCCCTCTGCCATGTGGCAGGCCTTCAAATACCAGGAGACAGTCAATTGAGTCCCTGCTAAGTGTCAATATCTCCATTTCCTTAGACTGCTTTTTACACAGTCTAATCTCCAAGCCCTTCTCTGGCCTGGGCATCCTCTCCAGGACTTGTTCCAACTTGTCTTGATCAGGAGGGAAAGAGAGAGGAGAGGGAAGAAAGAGAGGCAGAGAGGCTTTTAGTCCTTGGTCTGCCATTTACTACCTGAGTGACCTTAGATGAGTCATTTCTTCCCTCCTAGACCTCAGCTTTTCCCATCTGCAAATTGAGAGTATTGGAATAGATGCCCATTAAGGTACCTTTCAATTCTAAACCCTTAGGTATTTACAATTAATATCAATATCACAGGGTTCATTAAAACAGACAAATGAATATTGCTCAGAGTTTTCTCTTTAATTTCACAATCACCCTTTAGATAGCTGCAGGTACCCTCGGGTGTTAGAAAGCCAGATTTGGGAATCACTTAAGTGGAACAACAAGGAAGCTGGACCAGTTGAAAAATCCATAGGACAGGAATTACAGGCTATCATCTGATAGTTGGGAGAGTCATTTAACATCTCATTTTCTTGCTGTGTGAGCTGAGAGAGCGCTCGAGATGGGCCATCTTGGAGAGAAACAAAGCGTACCAATAACTAACGCGGGATTAAAAGAATATTGATAGCCTGTGACAGGCTGCTTCCTGAGAAATGTGCCTTGGTCAAATAGCAGCGATCATTAAATATATGAGGGTCAGTCAATTTAATCTGTTCTTTTTATATGGATTGATTGGTTTAGCAAAGTAACAGAGCTGGGAGACAATCGACATTTCTGTATGCTCCCTTCTCTCATCAGGCTGGGTCAGGGAAAAGAATTTATTCAAGGGGGAAGTGTCCAGGTGGATCTATCTCTGGATTTCCAAGAGGGCCTTGCTCTGACCATTGAAGTTTACATGGTCAGTCTAAGTGAGGTTCAAAGTCATGGTCACAACACAAAGGGAGTAATAGCTTCAACAAAACTGCTCTCTCTTCTCTCCTTCTTCCTCTCTCTCTCCCTCCCCTCTCTCTCTTCTCTCCCTCTCCTCTTCTCCCTCTCCTTTCCCTCTTTTCTCACTCTCCTTCTACTCTCCCCTTCCCTTCCCATTCCCTTTCCCTCCTTCCCCTTCTTTTCCCTCCCCCCACCCTGCTCTCCTCATCTAAATGATGCATCTCAAGACCCAGGGACCAAAGTATCTGCTTCAGACCCAATACATGGGAACAGGCCACTTGTCCCTGAGAGTTAGTTAGTGTACCCTATGGCTACAGTGCTCAGCTGTTCAGTACGGAAAACCAAGAATAAATATTAAATAAAATTAAATAATTAAATAAATATTATATCAACACTTATTCTCTTCCTTCCCTACCTCCCCTACTAGCATAGAGTAGACTCTTTTATACAACCTATAGTCTTAGTTCCCTGGGACACTAAGAGTAAGGGATTTGCCCAAGGTCACACATTCAATATATGTCAGATACAAAACTTGAACTCAGATCTTCTTCATAAATCCACTATACTGTTCCTACCCAGGCACACAGCACATTTAATTATGGAAAATTCATTTTATCTTTACGCATCAAAGGACAGCAGCTCACAAAGAATAAAGTCAAAAAGAAGGGAGAGAAGAGTACATCAAAAGCCAACAGAAGAAAGAGATGAAACGCATCTTTTCTAAACAAGGTCAGCCTACTCCAGCCTGAAATTGTCAGCTTTCTTTCAAAAGCTGACCAGGGACATTCTGACATCAATCAAGAACTCTTTCTCTGACAATTTTTGAAAAGAACTCTTTGGACCAGTGGAAAGAGCACCATGTTCTTTGGATATTTTAAACAATACACTCAGTCTTGTCTTTCCTGTTGCCTTTCTGGGATGCCCTCTGCATTCCCTGCCATTTCTTTAATTGCTACCCATTCATCCAGTCCTATTTCTTCCACAAAGGCTTCCCAGACTACTCCTGTCCACAGTGATCCCCTTTTGTATTCAGAACCTTCAGGAAGTACAACAGTGTAGTGGAAGGAAGACTGGACCAGATGTCGGGAAGCCTAGCTTGTCTCCTCCTGGTACTGACGCTAACCAATCCATCCCTGTTCTTCCAGTTTAGGCTATGACTTTTTAACTCTGAGCAAGCTGCCCACTCTACTCAGGTCTCCCTCCCTCTATCCCCATCAAATTTCCCCTTTCCTCAACCTAAAATGGGAAAGTGAGTTGGCTTCTTAGTTTCTGTCTTGCTGTAGTTCCTATGAATCTAATCACGTACTGCCTTGTGACATTGGATCATGAGATCCTACACTGAGAGCTGCAAGGGACCTCAATGATCATCTGGTCTAAAACCTAAGCAACTCATCTGAGGTCATTTTCTAGTAAGTGACAGAAGGGGGATCTCTTGTGTGGTTGTCTAGTAATGATACTTCAGGGTTTGAATTAATATTCATTTTGTCCATAGTTCAAATTGAAAGTGGTCTGAGAGGCAGTTTGGGGCAGCTAGGTGGTGCAGTGGATAGAGTGCCAGTCTTAGAGTCAGGAAGACTCCTCTTCATAAGCTCAAATCCAGTCTCAGATACTTACTAGCTGTGTCACCCTGGGCAAGTCACTTAACCCTATTGGTCTCAGTTTGGTCATCTCTCCAATGGGCTGGAGAATTTGAAAATGGCAAATCATTCTAGCATCTTTGCCAAGAAAACCCCAAATCAGGCCACCAAGAGTTAAGCATAACTGACAGTGACTAAACAACAAAAACAAAATTAAGGTCTTCCAAAGGTGAAGTGACCTGCAAAGAGTCACAGAGAAGATCCAGACTTTAAACCTAGACCTCTAACTCTAAATTCAGCTATGTCAGCTTGCAACCTTGAATAGACTGTCTTTAATCAATCATTCATTAAGTGCCTACTATGTGTTAGTAACTATACTCACATGAAGTATACAAAGACAAAAATGAAATGATTTCTGCCAACACTGAACTTATATTCTATTAGGGCAGCCAGCTATCCTCGTGTTTAGAGCCAAGAGTAGATAGGGCTTAGAGTCTGGAAGTCCTGAGTTCAAATCCTACCACCGACACTCACTACTTGGGTGACCTTGTGACTATTTGTGCAGATCACAATTTCTTTCACCTCAATTTTCTCAACTGTAAAATGGGGGTAATAATAGCACCTACACTGCAGGGTTGTTAGGAGGATAAAATGGTTTAAGAATTATAAAGTGTTTAAAATGGTGACTGGCATGCAGTAAGCGCTGTATAAATGTTAGCTATTATTATTATTACTGGGGGGGGAACTTTAAAGCATTGCTATTGACAAATTAATAATTAAATTAATAATAATTAATTAATTAACACTAAAAACAGACCTCGTCTCTCTTTGGCTAACTTGGTAATAAATCCTTCCAATCAGGGACCCTCCTGTGAAGAAACCTCCTTTTGTATGTCTTTGTATAGAGAGCTGGAAAGAAGTTCTATCTTTCTCTCATGGTGCTGATTTAGATAATGAAGCCTGAAAGTCAAGATGATAGACCTTAGAGCTGTATGAGATCTAGAGATCTCTTTTCCTTGTTCAATACAAGGCCTACAACTACGCTGAAAGGTTTCCCAGCTTCCTGGAACTTGGTAAAGATTTGGGCTTAGCCTTCAGTAATGGAAGGCCATTCCCCTCTATTACCTCTTTGGAGGTGCCAGTGAAGGATAACCCTCCTATACTGTGATTTAATTTCTCCTACATTCATGTCTCCTTGCTCCATCTAGAAGGTAAGCTCAGTGAGAGCAGCGACCACATCTCATGCTTCTAATTAATGTCCAGTGTACTTTAAACACATGACCAAGGCTAATAAAAATTTGAAAAAACAAACAAAAATACACACACACATATTTACCCACATAGGAACAACTAAATTCTTCTGTGTTCCACAAGCAGAGAGAGAATGACCTCTAGGTTTTACTCATTCTGTATTTTGCACACTTCTAAGGCATGAACAAACAGTTCTTCCAAACCCTTCACCCACATGAATTATATCATACCATAGTGCCAGGTACAATTATATATGGAAAAAAATTTCTATTTTTGTCTCTCGAAAATTATGTGAATTTACTAAAGTTCAATTTTAAAACATGGAATATGACTGAACTTAATGTTAGTACTTAAGAAAATGTTCACAGTAATTACAGCTGAGGGTACATGTATGCAATTTATTTCAAATTTAGTAATACAAAAAAATTCTGGATCCTAACATGACTATTTATAACTTGGCCAGGAGAAGTCTGAGAATCCCAGTTATTTCGCCAGAATAGGTTATTCTTCATGTATCTTATTTAAGCAATAAGGCATGACAGAACGTGAATTATGGCATATTAGTTCTCACCTAATGCGCTAGAGCTGTCAGCGCAACTAGGCATGAATTAATATCTAATAATTCCCCTGCTGAAGTGTCTTATTGAGATTATCATGTTTTATTATTAAAAGTTATTTCTTTAAAAATGTTTTTATATATTAATTGAGAGAAGATGGCTGAGAAATCCAAAGTGCTTCTTAATGTTCTCCACAAGTTCCTTCTTAAAATTTTCTTTGCCTAATGAGGCTTAAGATATTCCCCTGTCTTTTTAAAGTCTTTTAAAAAATACTAATATATTAAAACCAAGATAGACACCTCAGCACTTAGAGCCTCCATTTATAAAATATTCAATGGTACTTATTTTAAAAGTTTAGTCTACAAATATTAATTGAACATGGCGGGGCAGTACAAAGATCTTTAAGATACAACACTTGACTTCAGGGAGTTTATAGTCTAATTGGGGAGACCCAAAATAACTTACTTTAGGATGAGCAGAATGTGTAAATTGCATAATAAATATTCTCTTTTCCTTGATTGTTTGCTTCCTCAATTTAGGTCCTTATTACCTGTGACCCTGCCTGTTCCACCTAAGTGGTCTTTTCTTCACTCTCTACTCTGCATCCTTCTTACACAGTAGACTAGAATCGTTTTCCCAACCTTCTATTTTTGCTGAGTTACTCCTTTACTCAAAAACCTTAAGTGACTCCCAGTTGCCTACTGAATAAAGTCCAAACTCCTTTACCTGGATCCAAGGCCCTGTATACTTCAATCCCAACTGTTTTTTTTTCTCCTAATTTTAGTTCCTACTAATGCCTGAAAGTTCCTTGATCTAGAAAAAAATGGCTTATAGGGTGTTTCCCAGAAGAACTTTCCTACCTCTAAACCTTCACTGACAGTGTTCCTCCTTCGTAGAATATCCTTCCTTACTCAGGTCCACCAGCCTCATTCTCATTCTTCTTTTTAAGAATTCAGTCTAATGCCTTTCCTGACTCTGCTGCTCACCCATGGCTCAGTCCAAGCAGGGAGGTATCTCTCTCCTCTACAACTTCAAATTAGGCTCTGCCACAGTGACTTGTAGTCACATCTTATATCATTAAGACTATTCAATGTCCTGTTTAATGTTCTGTTTCCCCCAAATTACCTATCATAAGGCAGTGAACACAGTAGACCACAAGAAAATATTTGTGGAATAGATGACTTTCTTTCATTTCCTTCCCCTAATGGTAACTTCCTTTGTATCAAAGGAGGTAATATATGTAAAGTGTTTTAAAGTGCTATATAAATGTCAGTTTTATTATAATCATCATCATCATTTCCCCATTGTGCCCTGGACCTATAAAGGGATGCTAGCACTCCACTAATGGGATTAAATGAGTGATTCAGGTAAATAAAGTCTACTCTACCAGGCTGCCTCTCCAACTTTGATCCACAGATACAAGTATCATTAAAAGAACAGGGAAACAGGGGAAGTGGAAAGAAGCTAGATCTAAAATCAGGCTTTGAGTATAGGGGAAAAATTAATTAGAAAAACAATAAAACCCCAGAAAAGTGCAATCTATAAAATATTTTTTTGGATATCCATTCTGTGGACAGTATTGTGTGATGGAGGGATAAGAAGACAATGTGCTCAAACTGCTTCTGGCCCAGCTAGACAAAATGAAGAGTGCCGTTGGTATTTAAGGGTTAAATGTTATACAGAGAGCAAAGAGGAAGGAGAATAAGTAGAGTATACAGAAAACACCAGCTTGGATAGGACACTGGTGGTAACAAGTAAAATGTTAGTGATTAGGGAGCCCTCCAGAGATAAAGAAATCTATTAGCAATATCCCTCACCTTACCAAATATATTCCAAGACAAGTCTAGGATTTTAGAGTTGGAAAAGATTTTAGAAATTGTCTACCAGGAGTGGGGAACCTGCAGGCTCAAGGCCACATGTAGTCCTCTAGGTCCTCAAATGCGGCCCTTTGGCTGAGTCCAAGTTTTACAGAACAAATCCTTCATTCTGTAAAACTTTGACTCAGTCACCAGGTTGCATGTGAGCACCTAGAGGGCCACATGTGGCCTTGAGGCTGCAGGTTCCCTGCCCCCGCCTCCCCCAGTTACAGATGAGGAAACTGAGGCGCTTGGGGTCTGAGCAACTCAACCAAGGTTATACAGCTAGTCATTGGCAGAGCTGGGACATGAGCCCAGGCTCTCTAGTGTTCTTCCCACTATTCTATGGAAAGAAGTACATTATTATGGAAAGGGCTATAGACATTTTCTCTGGTGGAGAATACTTGGCTAAAATTTACAGATTTGCTTCAAATGATTCAGGGGAAAGAAGACTGTTTCAATCTATCCCAGCTATTTGACAAAAGCAAAAGGGGTTGTGTAGAGTTTGGGAGCTCAAGCATCTCTCCCACCCCTACCCCACCCTCAAATGTGAAAGAGGCTCATTAAAGCATGTCAAATGAAGTCACTCATGTATAAAAATCAATACAAGCAAACTCTCAGGGATGCCGCATCCCTCCCCATGTGTACACACATTTGCCAGGAAAAGACACAGCTCAACACATACATTAACACTGCTAGTTCCTCACAGGATTTTAATGGGCATAATTAAGTCTTGAAAAGATCCGAAGAACCATCACAACGAAATCACAAAGCCATGGGGTTAAGGAGGAATTGTTTCCAGGGCAAGAATGGTGAGGAAAACACTCTTCGTCTTCCAGACTCAGTTTTCCCTCCCTTCCTCCCATTTATACACACAGGAGGGCAAAGGTACAAACACACACACACACACACACACACACACACAATTTGGGGTAGGTGACAGAGATACACTCCAATTTCAACATTCCAATAAACCCCACTGCTTATCAGGTTTACGACCCTGAGTCTTGGCTTCCCCCTCTTCCTGGGTTTCTGTAAAAGGTTCTGTCAGTGTACTCTCTTTTCTTTTCCCACAAAATATAGAGAGATCATCGTCCCTAAGGTTTCCTCTGTGTCCACACAGAAAGATGGCCTCAGTAAACCTTTTACTATGCATTTTGTCTAGATTCACCCTACAAGTTCTCCCAAAGCAAAAATGAGTCATTTCTGTCTCTAGAATGGCAAGGAAATCTACAAAAGCAGCCCAAGGCAAATAGTATTTGGACCGCACTGTAAAGGAGAAGGGACATGGGGAGGGAGGGCAGGAATCAAAAGCAGGGTGGAGTATCCAAAAGCAGAGGCTAAGCTCAAAATGATTTAGGTTCAGTACTGGTTCTAAACTCCAAGAATGCGCTTTCCCACCTGCTCCCCAGAAAACAAGAGTGGGGCTATCACAATAACCTGCTACCTAACCTTTTTTTCTTCCTAGTAGTGCCTGCTTTTGAGGGTGGGTGGAGCTAGGAATTGAAGGTGGTGGAGCTCCTGGGGAATCCATTCTAACAATGGGATCACTGAGGCTGGGGGAGATGCACATTCAGCACTGACAGAGATCTGGGTGGAATTAAAGAGTCTTCCATGCTTGTTGTCTCACAGTAATCACCATCACTTTTTTGGGGGGGGGTCTTTTCTAGGCCAATTTCAAGAGTGTTTTTTTTAAGTGAGTGCAGAGCAAATGCTTTTAGATAACTCTAGCTAGCCAACTTGGTTGAATGTTTAGAGAAATTATTTTTTTTTTTAAGTTCCTCTTTTCTGTTTGGTATTTTCTTTGTTAAAAAGCCCTTCTCAGCTTTGGCTTAATGTAATAGGTTTCACGTGTTGCCTCACCCTTGCCTGGATTTAACATGGCTGCCTGGGGGAGATGAATGGGAGGGAGTCTTCTTCAAAGATTTTCGAGTGCCCCTGGCCCCTAGTCCATGGCCTGCTTGGGGGTACTGAGTTTAGGTCTTCCTCTGGGTCCCTAAAGCTGAGACCCTTCCCCTGCTCTCAGCCTCGGAGGAGGTAAGTGAGGTTCTTGTGGAAAGCAGCTGGGCCTTTCTTGGCAGCTGCTGAAGATTAGTAAATTACAAGTTCAGGATTAAAAAAAATGACTAAAGAATAAAACCTTTAGTCTGGCAATTTGAAGTCAAGCTACCACAATGAGCACCTGTTGAGATAGACCATTATTAGGAGCTGGAGTCTCTGGGTGAAAAGATCACTGTGAATTAATTTTGATTACTTCACAAAACTCTGCATAACAACTGATCTCCGATGGGGGTATCATGGGACTTCCATTTGAAGGGGGAAAAAAAGATTTTGTTTCTAGAAAGGTAACATAATCTCTGCCGTGACATTAAAATGCGCCATTGGCTGCACTTGTCTGTATTCCTTTGTTGAAACAGATTGTGCACGCTTAGGTTACCAGGTATTATGCTTCTGGGGGTGGGGGGTGGGGGTGGGGAGGGAAGCAATTGATATCAAAATCTTTTTAAAAGATTAGCTGAGCAAGCATGAGGTCAGAGACGCATGACTCTCAAATTGTTCAATCATTTATGTCTGCATTTGTCTGATGGGTATTTGTGTGTGCTCTGGATGATGCCTGTATGCATTCTCTTTTATTTTATTTTATTTTTCCTGGATAGGAATCCAGGCAGGATTGGCAATTAACAGAATAACCTGCAGTTAAATAACCTTTGCACTTTGTCTTGTCCTCAGTAGTGAAGCCGAGCCAGGCAATAGAGAAGGGAGGCAGGGGGTGGTGTATGCGTGCTGGGGGAGAGGATACTGAATATTAAGTAGATTCATTCTTTCCTGAAAAGAAAGAGACTCCGACTGAAATATACGAAAGTCCTACCTGTCTTCAGTTCCTGATTAAATCTAAAACCAGGCATCCCATCTGTTTGTGCAAATGAAAAGTGCAATATTCTAACTACTTTCTATTATCACTTTCCTGAAGAGTTTCCTGCAAATGATCCCCAGTTCATTGGAGGTTTGTTTGGAAGAACAAAAGGAATACCTAGAAATCTTTATGCTTTGGAGTCAATAATCAGGGTCCCACTAACTCCAGTCTTAGTTTTCATCACTTCCCGATTAAAGCAACAGGAATTGTGGTCATAGGCATCCGCTTACCAGAGGAAGCAAAACCAAAAACACTCCATGTGGGACATGTTTATGTCTAAGAACACAAGCAAAACCTTACTATCTATTCCTATTTCTGTTTCAGATCTCTTTAAGAAGACAGGCAGGGATGTTGTGTAGATTATGTAACAATATTTTCTCCAGCAAGCATGCCATTCTACTAAATGAACCTTAATTATGCTTTGTTCTTTGAAATACCTCCTCTCGGGGGATTAGCCTCCAAAGCCTGATAATAATAAATAAAAATAAACTCTCTGCAAAGGTATCTTCTAGTTGGATGTCTTTGCCACAGACTCACAGCCTGAACATGCTTCAAGCCTTGGCCTGTATTTCTCTTTCTATCACTCAAGAAGATTGTTGAAATCTGTTTAGGAAGGTGGGCTACCTTAGCTGATCTTAAAGAAATTCTTCTTGTTTCGTTTTTTTGTCTTTGTAGCCCCAGCATGAAGCACTGTTCCTGCCGATTAGCAGGTAAATCCTTATTTGAATGAATGGAGAACTCTCCTTTCAAATAGAGGCAGCATGGTTTGGAGTCAATTTGGAGTCAGAACTGGGTTCAGATGATGTCTGTGTGACTTTAGTCAAGTCCACGTTATGGCTCCCATTTCCTCATTCGTAAAATAAGAAGGTTTGAATAGAAGAGGACCTTTAGCTCTCTTCCGGCTCTAAATCTGTGTGAATGGACTGGACAATGTGCTAGATGCAAGTTCTACTGATCTCTGTATTCTAAAAGAGGGAGGGGGGGGGGGATCTGTGTATTTAATAGCCCTTTAATATTGTAGCCTTGGTGTTTTGGATTTCAGCAGCTAAATAACGGAGGCCATTCATCATTAACAAATGACCAGAAAAACTTCCAGATGACAAAATCCATATCTCACTAGCATCATGCTAATACTAACAACAGTCCTTCCTTTAAAAATAAATCCGAATGCTCTTAATGTTGTCATTCGTTTTTATGATAGACCGGATCTTAAATATTACTTATAGAGCCCCAGATGAAAAAGGGGAGGGGGCAACAAATATGTAAACGTGGCTCTTCTGTTTCCGTTTCACATGAATACAAAATAAACTATGAATGTCCCCACGCTGAAAAGTTCTTCCTTAAAGTTAATAAAATCTGTCAGCTTCCATAATGGCTGATTTGAAGAAAGTCCACAGGTGCAGCGTTCTGTTGTTCACAGCTTGGAAAGTCAAGGCTTCTAATAAAAAGCCCTGTGAATTATGTTCCTCCTTCCCCATCAATTCACATCAAGTATTATTAGAATCATCTGCCTCCTCAGAGGTGCTTCCCCTGTGCTCACGCTGCAGAAGCAACAATGACATTTTATGGCCCTGCAGGTGTTGCTGTGTGTGGCCCTGAACACATAAGTGTGGCCTGCTATTGTTCTTCACTGGCACTTTGATCTCAGGCACAAAAAGCCGCTTAGCTGGATCCCCGGTTCATTTTTATTCTGGATTCACGCAGGCAAGAGATGGGGGGAGGGGGGAGAAAGAGGGGGGAGGAGGAGGAGGAGGGAGGAGATCCGAAAGGACTGGGGGAGGGGAAGAGAGAAGGAGGGGAGGGGATATAAGAGGGGGGAGGGGAGAGAGAGAGAGAGAGAGAGAGAGAGAGAGAGAGAGAGAGAGAGAGAGAGCCACAGACCCGAGAGATGGGTGATCCATAATATTTATTTCAACAACTGCTTCAAATCTTTTTAAACATCATAAGAACACGGCTCATTAAGCCACAACAGCCTTGAAATTGTGTTATAAAACCACAAAACAAAAATCAATACATCTGCTGGAAAGGAGGTAATGAAATATATTGAGTTGACTGAAAAGTGGTTTGTATGAATCATAATATTATTATGTGAGCATCAATTCCATTTCCAATACTTAAAGTTAACCAGCTAGGGAGAGTTTCCCTAACCATCGCTTAAACAAGCCCTCCGAGTTATTTTCCAAATGCAACCCTTCTCCTATAAATAACCCCCGGTTGGAGGCGGGGTTTTGTCGGGGAGGGAGAGAAGGTGGGAGGGAGAGAGCGGGTAGAGATCAATTCGACACATATTTGCTATCTGGCTTCAGCTGCTGCTGTATTACTTCACAGTCTAATCAATAGCAAGCTCTACAATGGTCAGAGAGAAAGCCACCCCACCCCGATGAGTCACTCCGGGCTTAATACCCACACTAAAAGCAGCCCCGACGCTAATTTTAATAAAGATCACTTTGGCTGGCTGCACGGCCTGAGAAACCAAATATTTTAACTTTCCTTCCAACATCTCTTGTGACAAGATTCAATTTTTTTATTTGCTTTTCGCGGCGTGTTATATGAACGCTGAGGCACTCTGGGACGGCTCCTGAAACTAACACCTAAATAATTATCCAGGGAATGACTCAGAATTCTTTTTTTTTCATTCACTTTAAAATGATGTTATTCTCTTCCCCTATGCTCTAGGTGAATTAAAACAACAGGGTAGATTTTCTCTTTCTCTCTTTTGAAATAAGTTCCAATCCTATAATGTTTAAGCGGTTGAAAGGGGGGGTAAAAATCACACCGTCAAACAGATAGTAAAGAGGCGACTACCGACTCCTGCTCCTGTGATGTTTAGCTGTGACAGTGAGGCCACACCATCCAGACCTACAAAATAGATCACTGCACACATCATTTTGCAAGGCCAGCTTTGCAACAGAACCTATCCTAGGAAAGGGCTTCCCCAGTGTCATATGAACCTAAGGTACCAGGTCTACAACACTATCCTGTTCAATGTAACTGGCTAGTGGTGAGTATGCAAATCATCATAACAACAGACACACTACTCTGAGATTTGCAAAACACTGTCTGTACATTAACTCATTAGGAGGCATTTATAAGGGAGTGTAGGATGTAGCCTGACATCTTTCCTATTCTAACTCCTTTGGGTGCTGGACTTTAAGGAGGGATTCACAATCTGATAGGACTTACAGTTCTTTCACTCTTAAGGTCACATGATGAATTTGGACCCAATTAAAGCAAGTGATGAGGTAGGAGGAGGGAGAAGAAAGTGTTCCTGAGGATAATAGATTTAGAGCTAGATCAGTTAGTCTAGCTTCCTCATTTACAAATTAGGAAACTGAGGTCCAGAGAGCTTTAGTGCCTACTAAGGTCAGGAGGCAGTAAATGACCAAGGTTGGGCTGTCTATTGTCTGTCTCTCATTACCTTTCTAGATGTGGAGCATTGAGGAACAATCACAGCACAGGCAAACATTCATGCACTCACCTAAGCTCCTGTGCAAGCACTAGTCCCCAGGTCAACAAACTGACAACTCTCCAGATAATTAAGGTTTTTAGATAGCCCTCTATTCCTGCCTCAAGGAATATCAAGGAAAAAAGCAGTTTGAGGGTCTGGATTATGCAAAATAATTATGAACACTATCTGAATTCCTCCACTTCACTTGAGAGATCTCTTCTGCTAGGCTTTGTGAATGTATGAAGCTTTCCCTAGGTGTAAAGGTGGGTGTGAGATTACCCATGTACCATAGCATAGATTCCTAGCACTTAAACTAATAACCCCTGGCATCCTCTTACTGAGAGAGAAGGATGTGATGTGTTGTTAATGCTGTTCTTGCTATGGCCTTCCCTCTTGATGCTGAGATGTTTGTTGTTGTTGATTATGTCACAGCTTCATCTGCTTAAGGTCAAATGTCCCTTCCTCTACCATTTTCACCTCCCACTGAAGAGCCCTATTCCAGCCAATGGAATTGTTGGTTAAACTGGTATATTAAGAGTCAGCTCCTAGAACTCCCCATAGTGAAATTATCTGACTCAGTGAGAGGTGCTTGAATAAATCATGACTCTTGAAACCAGCAGCATCTTCCTCCATTCAACCCACCCTCCCACTCCCATCCCCAGTCCTACTCCTTTTGCTACCTGGATGAAAATTTCAGATTCTACACTTTGAGATGTAGATAACAATCATTCTTTTCTTCTTCCCTTCCTCTTTCTTTTTACCCTTTCTTATTCTCCCTTCTCCCCCCCCCCTTTCTCCCAGTGGTCATTTTCTCATAATAATTCCTATGTTTATTGGGGGCTTTGTTTCCATTTGGGCCCCTTGGCAATTCAGAAGTTCATACAATCCAAGTATTCTGCCTTTGCTGGCTAGTGCAGACTTTCGGTCACATGAAAGAGCTCTGACATTATTTTTTCTTTGTTCCAGGAGAGCAGTGACGTAGATGCTAAATAATCACAATTAGACAGAATTATCTGACTCTGGTCATTGTTGACCATTGATTGTCCAGCAGTTCACTATACATAATTTTACTCTGTAAATTGCAGAACCTGGAAACTGTCGTAATTTGGAGCCAACAAGATGAATTTATTTAGCCCATTCTCACAGATATTCTCCCAATCATTTGCAGAACTAAATTGGTGTAAATTTGCTTGATAGTGTTTTTGTGGGAAAGTTTCTATTTAATTGTTTTCACTCCCCGTGCCTGCTTGAGGAGTGAGGTCAAGAACATTAGACACTGAAAAAAGTGTCAACACAGTCGAAATTCAGACACTTTTCTTAGAAAATTTATCCTTGGTACTTACATTTTAAAATTTTTGAGAGATTGAGAAGTTGCATGGAGCGTCATATCCCTAAACACCTCAAGCTTTTCCTCATAGCAAAAAATGCACTCATTCAGAAATACATAGAATTTGCAGTAATTTAGGCATTAAAAATAATTATTAGATGGCAGATAGAGTGGTAATAGCCAAAAGAACACTTTTACAATCAGCTCTAGGATATCATATTTTGTCTGATCTTAGAAAGGCCAAGTTAGCTGATGTTTAGGAGCCATGTAACCTAGGGTAAAATACTGTTTGAGCCTTAGTCACCTAATCTATAAAATGAGAATGCTGATACATTTCAACGTCTCCTTAATGGGAATATCATGAATGAGTGTGATAGTTTTATAAACCATAAGACACTGTGTAAATGTGAGCTATTGCCATTATCCTTATTGAGTAAGAAGGTCAAAATAATTTCTTCCCCTGAATGTTCAGGGTCTTGAGAGTCACATCTAAAAGCAGTACCTATTTCTAATCCAAGTACTCAACAAATTAAGAATTATTATGTTATGCTTTCAAGCAGGGACAAAACAATTTTTGTGTTATATTTGTGAATACAATATTAAGTAGAACTAATGCTAATTATAACTGTACAAATTTGTACTAATTTTTATAATAACTCATAATATTGAAAAGCACATAGGTACCTTGAAAACACATAAGTACCCTGTTCTATCAAATGCATACACACACACACAGAGTGTATTTCTGAGAAGTCCTGCGTCAATTGATTTTATCAATTTGTCAATCCTATTTTTTGGGGGGGTTCATAGCATCATTTAAAATATACTAGTGTTTCTATTTAAATTAGTCACATGGTAAATCTTTTTGTAGTCAGTATTTCTCAAAGAAAACACTCATTTCCTAGGTTATACTCTTTGGAAATTTGAGTTTTCAAAAATTTTATGTCCTTAAAGCAACATAAGCTCGTTACTCTTGCATTTTTGTAATCCAAAATTCACGCTTTTCACTAAGCCAAACTGCCTCATTCTCATTATTGTTCTGTGTTAGTAGAGTTTTCTTATAGTTTACAAATCAGGATGTTATCCTTATCTTTCCACATTCAATAGAGAATGCACCTTAATCTTGGATCGCTAAATACTTATCTCCCTTAATATCTTTCAGTTGAGGTGAATCTCTTAGGATGCTATCTGATTGTCTGGGGATGTGTCCCTGAGTAGAAGTCACAGGCTCTAGGATATCATATTTTGTCTGATCTTAGAAAGGCCAAGTTAGGTATCTGTTGGATGTCTCAGGATCCACTCCTTTTACCCCACATGCCCGTATCAAAACAGGTCTTCTGTTCTGGCCAGAGAAACTCCCCCAAAAGTTCTTTGCTGTATTTCCTATGTATACACATGTGACTGATGCCTGTTTCTAAGAAGGTTCTCTGTATCCTTCTAAAGAATTAGACCAACTAATCCCATTAGTATTGAATGGTTTGAGAGTCAACAAAAATCTGGAAGGCATGGCTAGTCCAGCTTCAGTTCCCTGGGAAAAGATCTGAGCTACTGTAGGACTAGATCCAGATTTGAAACTAGGATTTTTTTGTTTGCATATGGGGGCAAATACCTAGGAAAAGCAGAATAAAGTATATCCTAGTTGAAAAGTAGGGGTGAGGGGGGGAGAGGAAGAGACAAAGACTCACAGATACTTGTTGCTACTGGGAAGGCTTTTGTAGAGTGATCGCTGAGAGGAACCAGCTCCCCCTAGTCTGTTATCTGGCAACATTATATTTTAATTCATTATTCTTTTCTAAAATAGATTTTAATTGATAGCTTCTGAATTCATATCTCCTATATTTTTCCTGATTGCCTCTTTTCTTTTGCTCTCCCAGAGAGCCATCTCCTAAATGAAGAATTTTTTTCAAAAGAGAAAAAAGAGGGGAAAACAATAAAACTTATCAAAAAAAATCTGGTTATCTACAGTGTTTTAGACTTATGGAAAATATTGGAAAAGTTGTGTCTTCTTAAATCTCTTCTTGGGAGCCAAACTTGTTCTTTAGAATGTCACAACATTCAGTTTTGATTCCTTTATTATTATTGTTCTTTCCATTTCCATTGTTATAATCACTGTGAACTTTGTTTTTCTGGCTCTGCTTAGTTCATTTTTATCAGTTAATATGCTTTTCCATATATTTATCACGTTTGTCTTTTTTTAACTACATTGTCACAATATTCCATTTCATTTGTGTACCACAACTTAGTCATTCCCCAATCAATTGGTTGTTTCCATCGAAAGCACTGCTAGAAATATTTTGGTGTCTATGGAACCCTTCTATGTCAATGACCTCCTGGGATTACATGACCAGTAATGGAATCTCTAGGTCACAAGGTATATAAAATTAAAACTCACTTTTCAATAAATAAATAATCAGAGGATATGGACAAATAGCTCTTAAAAGAAGAATTGCAAACTATGAACAACTGTATGAAAAAAGTGACTCTGAAGTCACAAAATATAAGAGAAATACTAATCAAAACAAGCCTCAGATTTCTTCTGTCTACTCAGAAAATTGGGAAATAATGCAAAAAAAAACAAATGGTAAATTCTGGAGGGGCTGAAGGGAAAAAAAAGATACACTAGTGCATTGTTGGTAAAGTTATAGATTAGTATAACCATTCTGGAAAGCAATTTGGAATTATGTAAATAAAATTATGAAGCTAATTATTCTTACTAATTAAGCTGTTTAAAAAAACCTTTAAGTATTGTGGGTACACTCTAAATTTGGTGTCTTGGGACAAAATCCTGTTTACCTAGCCCTTGATATAACCCTAGATTTTTTATAAGAACTATTTGGCAAAAAGCTTTGGGTGCCTTTCCAGAGTTAGTATCAACTCAAATAAGGGAATGCATGGAAACCATTTTGTAAACCTGTAAGTGCTATCCAAATTTCAGTGAGTCAACAACATTTACTGAGCATATATTATGTGCCAGGCACTATGTTAAAAGTTCTGGAGATACAAAGAAAGGCAAAAAACAATTCCTGCTTTCTTCTTGTTAAATGTCAAATACCCTAAAGTCCCTATCACAGTAAATACTGTAACAGCACCATTTCCTAGGGTCAAATAATTTCTAGCCTGCCCTGACTCCATTATATCCTCTTTTCCACTACTCCATATAGGCTAGTTCAGTCCATAGTACTTCAGCTCCTTTCTAATGATCTGGCTTCTTTATTACCCTGAATAAATGCCAATACAATCAAATGCTACTGGCTTTAGCAGTTTGAGTGCAGCATGAATGTCCCAGAGAAATCTCCCACCTAAAGCGTAGTGTACCCCCTCTTCTGCCTCCCTTTGTGTCTTGCTCTCTTTACAATATTGTCAGCTAGTTCTAGAGTTTTCTCTGGGAACCAGGAGGTTATGTCTCCTTAAAGGAAGAGGGTATTTGAAGATTGCTCGATGACTTGACCCTGCATAATGAATGGGCCCTCTGGGCCCACAGAGCACCACCTAAGACAATTACTAAGTATAAGCTGGACTATTAATTGTGATGTTGATGAAGACAAGTAATCACATTGACTGATTTTGGACCTTGGGGCTGATTTTTCTGTCGACCCCAAAGAATTCTGTGGAAGAAGACCCCTTCACTCAGAATTTTACTTGCCTCCCTGCTGCCTCAGAATTGGGCTCAGAGTTGGAAGACTTGGGTCAGAATCCTGACTCATTGATGATTTCCAGCTTTGTGAGCCCTGGCAAGTCACTTTTCCTGATCTGGACCTCAGTCTCTTCATTTGTAAAAAGAGAGAGTTGGACTAGATGACCTCTAAGCTCCCTGTCAGACTTGTGATTTCATAAAATCATAAATATTCCTCATAATTAATCCCAAATGTCAACTTGCTTTGGATCCTGGTGGAGGAAATGCGTGTATACATAGATTGCACAAATATATGTATGTGTGTGCATATTATGCATATGTGTGTACTAATGTACCAGTATATATGTCAAGAATACAAAAAGGTTTTGTTTCTCTAGCTTGCAAATATTAAAAATATCTGATATTATCTTTCTGAGAAGAGAATCAATAAGGAAATGCAAGCTGTACGTAATAGGGAATCCGTTTCATGTACAATCCTCTTTCTCTGTTTTACTTTATATATGGAAATGCTCATTTGATTTGGCATTTATTAAGGTTATGAACAGAGAAAAATTAAGAAGAAGAGAAAAATACATGAATGGGAAATTGTGGGGAAAATGAATATTTAGGAACCAAAGAGCAGAACAGGAAAAGCCTGTATATCACCTAGTAAAGAGTGACCTGGAAATTAGCTTCCCATACATCTCTTTTATTTCTGTACTAATTTTATAGCAGACTTATTCCCTTTAGCAAATGACCCCTTATTTTAAATTATCTTCCAAACTTACAACTCTGTCTCTGCTTACCTCCTCCTTTCCCCGTACTTTTCTTACAGTCCCCATACTTTCTCCCAGGGATACCTCCCATTTCATTGGTTGGTAGAGCTGACAAGAATCTAGAGATGTCAGATGACTTCAGCCCATTCTAGGGTAGATGAGGGGTAAGGTGAGGCCTTGGTCTGTGCTTGGAAGACAATCTGAAACCCCTTTGTCCTCTCACCACAGATTCTGGGATCCTGTGAATGAGCCAAGCAAGGTATTCCAAACCACAAAGCTGCCAAACTGATGTGAACAGAGAATGATGATCTAGGTCAAAGTAAGGAATCAGTTCCAAGGCATGAATCAAACTTGACCTCCATGTGAATACACTCTCAGTTCTAAGGATAATTTAACTAAAGATTTTTTTTCACCATTATTTTTGTCTCAGAAAGTGATGCTGTTTCATTTAATTCTTCTATTATACAACATATACCTGGTGATTTTCTTTTTTTAAAAATCACCTGAAACCCTAAACTTTTCCCAGCATACTCTTCTTCCCTCGATAATGAACTTCAGAAAGTCTCTCACCAGGAGAAGAGAATGCAGAAACTATTCTCTTTGTTCTGAATTTGAACAAATGGTATTTGGATTATCCATAGGGAGAGTACAGTGTCAATCTTAGTACAAAGGTTGAGTAAAGCTCTTTGAGGGTGGGGGCCCTACTTAACAGAGCCAGTGGTGGGGCCTTTTTAAAATATCTTAAGTTACTCAGCTGAACATAACAGTGATTTCTTCCCCCTAACCTTGCCCTTCCAATTTGGTAAAAACTCATTGGAATGACCATGAAACAATGATTGAGATAACTTAATGTTCTGCTTAATTGAGGGTCTCAGAGGAACTTCTTTCTATTTCAGCCCTTATTGACCTATATTTGAAAATGTCTACATCCAAACTCCTATTTTATTAAATCTAGCCCTAATGAACACAATCACCTGTAACTAGGATAAATGTAGATCTGGCAATACCTTAGGGAGTCTGTTCTGAATATGTATTTTCATTGTCCACATGGGTAGAAGCAGAATTGCGGTTCCAAGAAGTCATCTTGTCCAACAGTAATGGTAATGGGATTTGAAGATCTTCCATTCCCCTTGTACTGGCAAGCTAACAGGTACTTAGCACTTAGTTTCAAGTTCATAATTGTGTCAAGTATTAAGACTCAGAACTTGTGAATCACACAGTGGGATGAACTTGTTGAAGTAATAGGAAGGGATGGGGCAGGGAGGAGCTAATACCACATATAAGGAGAGGCCCAGGCTGCAGAGGGAAGAAATTTTGAGGACAGAACTTGTGGTGGCAGAACTTCTCCTGAGAGCCAGCCAGAACTTCTGCTGAGAACTTTTGAGAGCCAGCTCCATGAATGAGGAGAGGAGGATCCTTGTTTGAGGGAGTGAGTGAAGAAAGGAGGATCCTTGCTTGAAGGAACCTGTTTTGTTGTGAAGGCTTTGGAATGCGGGTGTTCAATGCATTAACTATGTGTACCAACTTCATGGTTACAATAATAACTTTGACCTTCTGGTTTGGGGACTTGGTTTTCTGATATTTGAATAAAGCCTTTGGCTCTGTCCTCCATGTGGAGAGCCTGTTACATTTTTGTGATTCACAACTACACCAGCATATTTATAGTCACCATAGGCACTGTGAATATTTCATTGGTGTTATACCAACCTATACCTGAATAGGAATGCTTACTATTATATCCCTGAATAAGCAGTGTTCTAGATTGCTTGAAGACTTAGGAGGACTGGAAAGTCACCACCTCCTGAGGCAACCATGCCTACTTTTGGACACTCCTTCTTGTTGGAAAATATCCCTTTTTAACTAGTCTAAATCATCCTCTCTGTAGGTTCTAACAGTTGCTCCCAATTCTGCCTTCCGAGACCAGTGTGAACAAATCTAACCCCTTTGACAACTCTTCAGACAGCTATTCAGTTCAGTTCAGTTCAATCCAACAAACATTTATTAAGCTTCTACCATGTGCCAGGCACTACACAGGATGCCTGGAATACAGAGAGTGAGACATTCCCTGCCCTGACCAAGATTCTATTCTGCAGTCAGATCTACCCTGTAAGTCTTCTCTAAGCTAAACATCAGAAGTTCTTTCGACCAATCTGCATATGGTCCTCTTTACCATGCTAGTTGCCTTTTTCTGGATGAGCTCCAACATCAATGTCCTTCTTGAAATGTGGTGACTTGAAAATAATATAATACTTAAGTGGTCTACAGTAAGTTTTTTTTTAAATCCAGCCTTCTAACCTTGAGACAGGTCTATACTTAAGCCTGGGTATTGACCCAGAGCCAATAATTTAGTGAGTACTCAGAGTACCTTCCTAAGAGTACTTCCTCCCATGCAAAGCTCCATTCCTGGCAGAGAACCACTAGTGAAGATTTGTATGCCCCATACTTGTCCCAGGACATTTACCCTTAGGAACAAATTGCCTAAAAATCAGCATCTTGAAAATGGTTAATAAAAAGTGAAGCAAATTTTCTGCCCCCTCCATTAGTGATTGCCAGCTATTATAAGAATAGGACACACAGTATTTTCTTCCAAGAAGGTAAAAGACAGGTCCCTCATTCTACCCTTGCACTGGCTGTCTATCACGCCTAGAATACTCTCCTGCTTCTCTTCTGTCTCAATTTCCTCATCTGTGAGGGGAAGGGCTTACAAAATGTGAAAAATTCCTTTCCACCAGACCTCAAACTACATTATAAAGCATTTGGTCAAAATATCAAATATCATCATAGGAATATCAGAATGATTTGGTGTCGGTGAAAAAACTAGAGTTGATCAATGGAACAGAATAGACAAGGGAGAATCAGAAATAATGGAACTCAGAAGCCCAGTGTTCAACAAACCTGGACACAGAAATTACTTAGGAACTTCCTCTCCATTTGATGAGAACTACTGGGAAAAGAGGAAAGCAGTCTGGCAGAGATTAGGCTTAGACTAACATACATATTCCATAAAAAAGTCAAAATGGAGCATGACCTGAATATGCCATAAAAATTAAGAGCATATATATATATATATATATATATATATATATATACACATACACACATACTTATATAATGTACACATATACTTACACATGCATACATGTATACATATATGTGTGTGTGCCCATATACATATGTGTGTATACATATATTTGCCTTTCACAACCATGGTTAGAAAGAAATGTTTTCTTAACAAGGGATAGAGGTAGTTTCAGAAATAAAATAAATAATTTTGATAGCAATTAGATGAAACTGAAAATTTTCTGCACAAACCAAATGCATCTAGGCTAAGAAAGGAAGTGGTCAAATTGAGATCAAATCTTTGGATCAATTTACTCAGATAAAGGTTTGATATCCAAGATATATGGTCGACTTATATAGATGCAGATATGAAAGAATACTCCAAATCATTGATAATAAAGGAAATGCAAATAAAAATAACTCTGAGAGTTTCTCCTCATACCCAAAAAATTAGCAAACATGACAAAAGATAGAATAGACAGCATGGAGGGGAGTACTAGGTAGAAAGGCACATTTGTGAACTGTTGAGTCTGTGAATTAGTATAACCATTTTATAAATCAATTTGGAATTATTCAAATAAAATGACTAAAATGGTCCATAACCTTTGATCCAGCAATTCCACTACTAGGCATATAACTCACCAAAGTCATTAACAAAGAAGAAAATCTTCATATATGCCAAAATAATTATAGCAGCACTTTTTATGATCGTAAAGAATTGGAAACAAAGTAGATACCCATTGATTTGGGGAATGGCTAAACAAATTGTGTTATATGAATATAACGGGATATTCCTGAACTATGAGAAATAATGAATACCATGAATATGGAGAAGTTGTAGATAAAGTGCTGGTCATGGAATCAGGAAAACCTGAGTTCAAATGGTAGCTTCAGTTCTTATTTGCTATGTGACCCTAAGCAAGTCACTTAATTGCTATGTGCCTCAGTTTCTGTATCTGTAAAATGAGGAGAATAATAGTGTCTGCTTTGCAGGGTTGTTGTAAGAATAAAATTAAATAATAATAGTTAAAGTACCTTTCAAACCTTATAGCTCTCTCTATATGTTAGCTCTTATTATCATAATACGTTATGATTCAAAATTAACTAAGCAGAGTCAACAAAACAACATACTTAATGACTAAAACAATGCAAATAGAAAGAACAATCACAAAACAATCAAGACTGAATGTTGCAAATTAATCGCTCCCCCAAAAAATTCAAATATGACCTCAAACAATAGATATGAGAAGATACTCCTTTTTTATTCTTTTTTAAAAAAATGATTGATTTTTTATTTGTTTTCTTGTTTACATTATTCATTTTCATTACATATTTGAATGACAAATTTTCTCCCCATCTTGCCCCTGTCCCAACCCTAAAGCAGCAATCCCACTGTAAAGCCCCTCCCCTGCTCTGCTCTCTTACTTTCTGGTAGGGCAGGGAGGGTCTCCTTATCCCAGCCCCTATATATCTAAATTCCTAGTTGCAGGTATTGCAGAACTTTAAATTCTAGATTCTTTCGATT
>CM053595.1:93832175-93854675 GCA_028646575.1 Pseudocheirus occidentalis
TCTTTTTCCATCTGGGTCATTTGACTTTTTAAGGCATTCTTCTCCTCATTGGCTTTCTGGGCCTCTTTTGTCATTTGAGTTAATCTATTCCTTAAAGTGTTGTTTTCTTCAGTCAGGTTGTTGACTCTCTTTTCGTGATTTTCTTGCATCATTCTCATTTCTCTTCCCAATTTTTCCTCCACTTCTCTTATTTGGTTTTCAAAGTCCTTTTTCAGTTGATGTATAGCTTCTAGGCATTCTTCAATTGTCTTGGAAGCATATGGTGTGGGAGTTCCGAGTTCTGGGCTGTCTTCCTCCCATTCCATGCTTTGACTCTTTTTTTCCACAAAAAAGGATTCTAGAGTTTTATTGTTTTTATTTTGCTTCCTTTTCCTCATGTTGGTCAGTCAATTAATTGGTTGGGTTTTTTTTAGCTCTGTGAAACTCTGCTTCCAAAGGGGTAAGCTCTGGTGCAAATCGCTGGGGTTTTCCCAACTGCCAGAGCTATTAGGGGGGTGTTGCAAATACCCCAGCTTTGGGTTGCTGAAAGTGCACCCCAGGACCACCACCCAAGATCACGATCCTGATCCAGGCCTCTTAACGCAAGAGCGCTTGGCCCTGATCAATCGATTAAGCCTCCCTGCTGAATCTGCAGGCCAGGGGCTCTGAAGCAGCCTGGTGGGGGCTGCTGCTGGTTCCAGCAGTTCCCTTCCCCCACTGCTTCCTTGCCCCGAGGACAGATTGGCCGAACTGCTTTACCTCTCCCAAATTAATTTTCAAAGTTTCACTTTCACTAACTATCTCTGACCTAAGCTCCCCTCAGGCAGGTGCTTTAGATTTTCTTTGAAGTAGACTCAAGCTGAGGCTTGGGACCTCCTGCTGGCCACCCTGGGGCCTTGCCTGGCTGCTGCTGCAGTTTTGGGCTCTGTGGTCTCTGCTCTGGTGCAGGATGCCCCTCTCCTGTCCTGGTTCCTCACGCCTTGGCAGATGTGGAGGTGCTGGATGCTGTAGAACCTCTGCAGACTGGCCGAGCCCGGCTCTTTCCCACTGAGCCCGACGCTTTCCCACCGCTGTCGGCCTGGCCACGGTCTTGGCCGGCAGCTGCGATGAGCCCCTGCTGCCCAGCTGCCTTCAGCGAGAGGTGTGTTCTCTGTATTTTTGTGAGTCTGAGAGTCCTAGACTTTCCTAGACTTTGTCTGGGCTCATATTTTATGGGTGTTTAGGGTGGCAGTGTGGGAGCTGTGGGGACCTTGCTGCTTCTATGCTGCCATCTTGGCTCTGCCTCTGAGAAGATACTCCTAATCTTACTCCTTAGCAGAAGTGAGAAGTCTGTGGGTGTGATACATTGCTTATATTTTCAGTCTTTTTTGATGTATTGGTCAATTTTGTTTATTTTTCTCTTCTTTTTAAAAAATATTATTTGTTATATGAGACTGCTGTAATGGGAGGAACACCAGAAAAAAAATTAGGTAAAGTTTAAACAATATAGCAATAAAAATTTATTTTAAACATCGCTTGTTGTATGGGACTGTTTTCTGGAAGGGGAAAGGAAAGAGATATCAAAAGAAATTTTGGTGATAAACAAAAGACATAAGTAGAAAGTTATTTTTTAAAAAATAAATTGAATGCTGCAGAATTACAGAGAATAAGTTTGACCCCAAAGAAGAGATATGAGAAGAACCTTGCACTTTTATGCAAAAGTGAAAGGTCCACTAGTTTGAATTGTTACGTATGTTTTCAAATTTTTTCTATGTATTGATGATTTTGCTTATTTTTTCTTCTTCTTTTAAAAATATCCTTAGTTATACATAAAGGCTTCCTGGAAAGGAAATAGGTAGCAATTTAGAAGATATGAAAACAAAAAAATTAATTTTAAAATAAGTTCCTTTCCAGTTCTAATATTTTGTGGTGAATATCAATTTACATTTAGACAGTTCTTTATTAAAGTATATGTTTATAATTTTAACTTTTTCACTAAGTAATCCCAGTTTGGCACTTCTCAGTTGGGGACCACTCGGAGAGTAAATCTTCATTTCTTGTTCTCTCAGCAATATCTAAATTGTATTGCATTGTTTTAAACTGAGTTTCATAACTTCTTTTCCTTGTTGATGCAACAGATGACGAAGTTGATAAAGAAGAGGTTTGAATGCTTAGAATACTGTTTCCAGGTGGCCAAAGGACAATAGAGAGTAATGCATGATTAGGCTGCAACACATAAGCAAGAACGAATTGCTCAAGGGAAGCTGGTATAAAGGATATCATTAGAGAAATGTATGAGCAGAAAAGCCAGTAGGCCATCCAAGCTGGTGGACAGCTCCACAGGTTTGCATACACTATCAGGAGGTACTCCTGCATGTTGGCTATCCTTTGCTTCCCAAGGAGGTATTATAGGAAAACATGCACATGAGTCAGACTGACAGGGCAGACCTGGATGAGTTATTGCTTGTCAAGATGGAGGTAGTATTGTATCTACCCGGGTAGATAGAAGTTCACTCCACTTTTAAATTGGAAGTATCCTCTAATCCCTGGGGCCTTTCTTTCTGATTGGTTGATTCTTTCCAGAAACTCCATTTAAAGGATAACTAGACCAACCATAGCTTCACTTTTTGGGGTGTGGGGTGTGGGGTGTGTGTGTGGGGGGAGAATGTCAGTCTTCACTACTGACTTATCTCCATAGGAATTTTTTTCCCATGTTCTTCCATCTTTTACCTTCACCTACCTACCTCCCACTTCTCCACTCCCTTTTATGTGTTATCTTCCCTGCTTAGAAGGTATTTTCTTTGAATGCTGGGGCTGTCTTTATTTCTGCTTGTTTTTAAAATCCCAGCACTTAGTAGGAGAGTGCCTAGTCTATAGTAAGCACTTAACAAGCCTTTGTTGACTGACCAATTGACTGATTGACATGAATTGGATAACAGATCAAAAATACCAAAGCATTAAAAAATTTCAGCCCATACAAGGAAGAATGAATGCATGAATGAATGCATGCAGGCATGAATGAATGAATGATTCATTCAAAAAACAACTAGGTGACACAGTGACCACTGCATCACTGGACCTGAATCAGGAGACCCGAATTCAAATCCAATTTCAGTCACTTACTAGCTATAAGAGCCTGGGCATATCACCTAACCTCTGTCTGCCTCAGTGTCCTCATTTGTAAAATGGGGATTATAATAGTACCTGCCTCCTGGGGTTGTTGTGAGGGTAAAATGAAATAATATTTTAAAAATGTTTTGCAAACTTTAAAGTATTATATAGATGCTAATAATTATCATTTATTAAGCACCTATTAGGTGCCGAAGACCAAGTGCTAAGAATTCAGATACAAAAACATAGGCACTTCCTGTTCTCAAGGAGTTTAAATTTTAAGGGATACTTATGGTGACTAGGAAGGGACCCTGGTTCGGAAATTGTTAGGGGTTGTAGATGAGGCAATGTGGGAATAGATTCATACACCCTATCCCGAAAGAGTGGCAGAGTTGATATTCCAGAATGGGGGACCTTGGGTGGAAGGATAGGAAAGGATATGCTGGGGGTCTGAGGGTGTTGGTGGGGAGGTTGTAGAGTAAGTTACCGGGAGGAAAGTGGAGTAAAGGATAGTTGGGAATTTCCTGAAATAATGTTGGGAGAGTAACAATCAGGAGAGCAGGGCAGCAGGATGGAAATTCTCACAGGGAATGATGCATGGTGAATTCTAGGAACTTGCCATGGAAGTTGAAGAGAACGTGGCCAAAGAGAAGGGCAGAATCTCTTGAAGGTGAGACATAAAAATGACTTTTTGAGGGTGGGGAGAGGGAAGGAAGAAGTTAAAGAGTGATATTTTCAGTCTTTAAACATTGGGAAGAATATAGAATCACAGATTTAGAACTAGAACTAGCCATCTACTTATTTTATAAATTGGAAAAATGTATGGACCCGAAAAAGGGAAGCTACTTTTCTCAAATCTCACAGGTGATCTGAGTGTAAGACAGGGTTAGGACTCACATCTTTGGATTTAGCACTTTTTCCACTGCATTGAGATTACCATTGTTCAGGGATGATTCAAGTGTAAGGTTGGAGAATAGAAGAGATGACTTTCAAGGTCTCTTCTAGCCTAGGATACTGTGAGTTGGTGGGTTTGTTGGCTTTTTTGTGTTTTGAGAGGGTTTTTTGGTTTATTTTTTTCAATGTTTCATTCTTCCTCCTGAAATTTGAGGGAAGACTCTGCAAGTCAAGACACTATCTCAATCCCATAACACCTCCCATTGACCTCAGTGGAAACAATGAAAACCTCAGTCCCAAGGAGTAAACTCTCTAATGAAGTGACTGAACGTGGCTTTTCAGTTTAATTTTCAAGTGGGAAGAGCACAGGGAGAGAACTGAGTCTGACCATTCATAAAGTATGAAAAAAGTATGACATTTCCAACTTCCCATGTGACTTAAATAAATTATTATCTGCCTTGTTCAGACCACATCTGAAATCTTTTGTTTGGTTCTGGGCACCAGAGTTTATGACAAACATTGATGAACTGGAGTGGATCCAGATGAAGACAAGAAGATGGCGGAGAGCCTTGAGCTCATTCCATGTGAGGGACTCTTGAAGATATTAGGATTGGCTAGTCTGGATAAAAAAATCTCAGGGGCAATATAAATGTTTTTCAGTATTTGAAGGGATGGTTTGTATCTAGGCTCTGACCATGGAATCTTGAGCAAGGTACTTAACCCCTCCCCATCTATCCCAGTTTCTTCTGAAAAAAATTATGGGGTTGAACTAGATGGTCACTAAAGTCCCTTCCAATTCTAGATACCATGATCTTATGATTCTATATCTGGCACAGAGTAGCAGTTTTACTAAATATTTGTTGATTGATTTATTGATGTCATATGGAAGAGTAATTAGACTGGAGGGCGTGGCCAATAAAAATAATAGAATTGCAAAGAGAGAAATTTACATTTGACATCATGGGAAAAAAATCATAGCTTCCTAACATTTAGAGCTATCCAAAAATGGAATGGTCTGCCTCATGACTAAGTGGATGGAGCACTGAACTTGGAGTCTGGAAAACCTGAGTTCAAATCCAGATTCAAGCACTTATTAGCTATGTGATCCTAGCACTCTCCATACCTGCTCCTCACAACAGGATCTAAAAAGATCTTCCCATGTTTGAGGGCTCTTGGATGTAGAGCATGGCATGGGAGGGCATGATCTATACCTGCCTCAGTTTCTTCAACTGTAAAGTGGGTATAATAGCAGCACCTACCTCCCAGGGTCATTGTGGGGATTAAATGAGATATTTACAAAATGCTTAGCATAATGCCAGGCACATAATAACTGCTTAATCGATGATTATTTCCTTCCTTTTTTTTCTTGAGAACGAGCAGACTTTCTCCATGTTGGAGGTCTTTAAGCAGACACTGAGTAGGCTTTGTCAGAAATGCTGTAGGAGTGATTCTTTTTATACTATGAGTTGGATTAGAGAGCTACCAAGTTCTCTTCCAACTTTTTTTTAAATTCTGCAACCCTATTATAGTTAAATTGCCCATGTTAAATGATATAGATTCTACCACTAGTAGCTGCTATCTAGTATTCTCCATTCACCTTGCAGTGGGCTTTCTATCTCAGCATTCTCCATACCCAATCCACACGACAGGGTTATGAAGCTTCTACAAAGATTTTTAAGGGCAGCTAAGTGGTGTAGTGGATCCAGTGCCAGGCCTGGAGTCAGGAAATTTAATCTTCCTAAGTTCAAATCTGGCCCCAGACACTTGCCAGCTGTGTGACCCTGAACAAGTCATTTAACCCTATTTGCCTCAGTTTCCTCATCTGTAAAATGAACTGGAAAAAGAAATGGCAAATCACTCCAGTATCTTTGCCAAGAAAACCCCAAATGGGGTCATGAACATGACTGAAAATGACTGAAAAGCAACAACAAAAAGATCTTTCTCATATTTGAGAGATCTACAACTTGTGGGAAGGAAAGACATAATAATAATAATTTACATCCATATAGCACATTAATATTTACAAAGTGCTTTACACATATTATTTCACTTGAACCTCATAACATCCCTGAGGAGTAGATGCTATTCATATTACAGATCAGGAAAGTGAGGTTGAAAGAGGTGATGTAACTTCCCCAGGGTCACAAAGTTTATTTCAGAGGAGCATCCAATCCCATGTCTTTCTGATTCTGATTCTAAGTGCAGTGTTCTTTCTACTATAATAAGCACACATTTACAGGTTTCCACAGTTCTCACTGCCCCAATCCTCACACTCAATCATGATTCTTCTATCCTCCTCTCCATAATTGTTTCCCTTCTTTATTTTATACTCTTCCCTGAGGACTAGAGAGAAAGGGAGAGGAAGGCGAGAAAAAGAGAAAAAGAAAGATATCCGGATTTCTTCCTGCAACAAACTATCCCCAACAAATGCCATAAGTTATAACAACTGACACCATCTCTTCCTAGTTTCGTAAGTGATCTCCAATAAACACATCATTGACTTCCTAGGAATTTTCGAATCTTGCTTTTTGAGAATTTTGAAATGAGAATATCATTGATGCACTTTGTAAAAAGGCAAAAATCAGTCAGACAACTGCAAGTGCCTCCAAACTCTCTCTTTGCTTTTATAATTCAGACATGGCTTTATTCTGCTTTAGTTTTTTTTTTTAAATCAAGCCTTGAAACCAATGGGGGAAAAAACGTCAAAGAGAAGGTTGGCTTACCTGAGAGATATAATTCATTGGACTAGAATGATTATTATCCCTACCTAAATGGTGAATAAGTTCACCTCTAAGTTTTAAGGCGGTCTTTGTATGACAGATGAGGAATACTTAACATAGGAATTTTCAACTGTTTGTAGATGCCAGATAATGAATAACTAGATGGTCTCATCTCCACTGGAAAATGAACAACACAAACCAATGTCATGATTCATACCATGAAGGACTAAATATAGATAAGAGGAAAACTAACTTTCAGGAAGGAAGGGTATCTACACTTTCCCCCAGTACAGGATTGGGGAAACTACCTTGCCCTATGGATATGCGACCTTTCACATGTCTCAGAAGATAAGGTTGCTTAAAGGAAAATGAGTTCAACCTTGATAGTTGTGGCCTCTTTATGTTAGACCTGGTAGGGGCATGGGAGATCATATAATTCACCCTCCCATTTTCCTATAATTTTACAAATAGCTAATGTTGGATTTGGAGCCAGGAAGGCCTAAGTTTGAATCTGGCCTCAGACACTTACTAACTGTATGACCCTGGACAAGTCACTTAACTCCCTCAGCTTCAGTCTCCTCATCTTTAAAATAAGAATAAAATAGCACCTCTTTATCAACTTTGGTGAGAGGATTAAATAGGAAAACACATAACTTTGGAAGTTTGGAAGGGGAGGGAGCCTGAACCCAGAGACAGAAGCTCAATCAGGGTGGAAAAGAGACTTCAAGGGATGGTGTAGATTGTTGGGCATAATTTAACTTTCCCAGTGGTATTTTCCTGCTCACACTTTCTCTTGTGTCTATTTAAAACAAATCCTCTTGTGAGAAGAAATTGTTATACTCTTCCATATGGAAGCAAAATGTCTACATAAGGCACCCTACCTAGACCCAGTCTTGGGTATGCCTTTTACCTTTATGGAGGCAACCAAAACATTGACGAATAGATGAAAGATTGTATACTGAATTAAGGTAGAGTGCAATGGCTGGAATTCTGGGAACCTGGTACTTGTCATCACCTTCTCTCCCCTCCACACAAGCTCATGCCTCCAATATACACTCCATACATGCACACATGCACACACGCGCACACACACACACACACACACACACATATACACCTGATATTCCATCCCCTTTCTGCATGTCTGCGTCTCTAGGTAAGAGGGAGAATGGGAAGAAAAGGAAATACTGTAAACTCTTTTGGGGACAGGTGTATTATAAGGACAAAAGTTAGAATGAGCTTTCTCAGGGAGTAATGGGTCCCCCAGACCTGGAGGTTTCCAAGAAGGAGGATAGGAGATATCTTATCTGGGAGGTAGAAGGGAATATTTCTGCTCTGGTATGGATTTTGGACACCTATTCCAACTTGAGATGTCCTCTGTATAGTTCTTTGGCAAATCTCAAAAACCAAAACCTGGTCATGTTGGGATCTAGGGTTAAATGGCCTTAGAAATCATTTAGTCCATTTTTTTGCCGATGAAAAAGCTGAGACCTGACTCAGCTGAAGTCCCACAGTGTGTAAGTAGCAGGACTGAGATTTGGACTCAGGTGTTATGATTAAATCAAGAGCTCTTTCCATTGTACTACATTGTTTCTACTTGGAGCAAAACGTGGAGTGGTTATCAACTAAAGAAAAGAATAACTTATGAAAGGTGAGAGAGTTATGATAAAGAAACAGGACACAGTGACCTTGGGCAAGTCATTAGTGTTTCCTGAGCTTTAGTTTCTGTCTATAAAATGAGCTCCACTAGATGATCTCTAAGATTCTCTTCAGTTCTAACCATTCTATGTTTCTGTACTAATTCTACTCTGTCTCCAGAGCCCTTCTAGAGGGCTAAGATTTATATATACTATATACATATGTATATGTACATGAATATGTATATATGTGACATTTGCCATACATGTAAGTTAAATGTTTAATTCAGATAGGGAGAATACTTGTGATTATATTGGTATAGAGAACTCTCAGGTGAAGAAAGCTCATCTACCAATGCATGTAGACACCTTCTCTGCAATTTAGTATTAGAGCAGTGGTTCTTAACCTTCCCAGTGCCACGACCCTTTAATACAGTTCCTCATGTTGTGGTGACCCCCAACCATAAAATTATTTTCGTTGCTACTTCATAACTGTAATTTTGCTACTGTTATGAGTTATAATGTAAATATCTGATATGCAGGATGTATTTTAATTGACCACAGCCCACAGGTTGAGAACTGCTGCCTTAGAGGATTGGCTAGGACACTGTGGGTTAGTGATTTGCCCAGAGTCACACAGCCCATATATGTGAGAACTAAAACCTGTACCCAGGCATTCTTGCCTTGAAGGCCAGCTCCCTATACACTAAGACATGATACCTCTTAATAGTGAAGCAATATTTCCTACTAAGAGCGCTGTCTGAAAGTCCACACACCTGTATTCATTCCACTTTCAGTTTCGCTGCTGGATAACTCTGTGACTTTGGTTAAATCAATTCCCCTCCCTGGCTTAGGTTTTCCCATTTAAAAATGAAGAAATTGAGCACTGATGTCCTATACTTCTGTGACTAGATGGCTATCTCTAAGTTCCACTTTATCTCTAATAATGATGATATAATGCTTTCCTTACCACCTCCTCATGAGGTAGGTAGTATAATTATCATTTACCTTCATTTTACAGATAAGGAAGCTAAAATTCTAAAAGGTTAAATAAGATGGTCCTCATCACATAGCTAGTAATTATGTGATTGCCTAACTAAGTCTCTTGACTCCAAATCCTGTGTTCTAGCCTCTGGATACCTTGGAAGTCCAAGAGAACCATGATGTTGATGTCAGTATTTCTAATTGACACCCTATATTTTATACCAGCTGATCTTATATTCCTTAAATGAATTTTTATATCTATCCATAGTCACCTCATCCATATCTATATCTAGCTACGTTATCTGTATTTATAGATAGACAATTGTATGTGTAAAACTGGTTTTCATTGTAATCCTATTTGTTTTATTTCACACATTTAAAAATGTAATTTTGAGAAGAGGGTCATAGCTTTCATCAAACTACCAAAGGAGTTGATGATATAAATGAGTGAATGAATGAATGCATGCATGCATGTGAAAAACTCCCTCTTTAAACCAATGATGTCATGTCATGCTTTTACTCTAGGCAATTCTGATCAAGATGGCAGGATTTTCCCATGGAGCAGCAAATCCATGCAATAATGAGATATATTAAAACAGTGTTCTCATTTCTTTTTCTCCCCAAGCATACTCTTCTTTCAAATGTCCTTATTATTATAGAACACACCGCCATTCTTCCAGTCAAGGTTGATAAGACCGTAGTAGTGTCCCTGCCTTTTGCCTCTCCCTCACTCTACATATCCATTTGGTCATCATCTGTTGCTGTCTCTACTTTGACAACCTGGCCCTAACTTATCCTTCTGCCTTATTGTGTGATGCTCTCCTTCCTCTACTCCCCCATCCAGTCAAACTGGTATCTCAGTTCCTGGAACTTCTCACTCCACTTCCCATCACCTGGAAGGCACTCTCTTCTTATACATCTCATAAAATTCCCCACTTCCTTCAAGACACAACTCAAGCTCCAGTTTTTACATGGTCTTTTCTGATCCTCTCAGCTGCTAGTGGTCTCCCTACTTGACTACCTTGTATTTATTGTGTATATACAGTACTTGTGTATAAGATTCATATTGTCTGTTCCAACAAAATGTAAGCTCTTAGAGAGTAGGGATCATCTCATTTTATGTATTTGTAATCCCAGCACCTAGAATAATGTCTGGAAATAGCAGATATTTAATGAATACTTGTTAATTGACAAGCTAGGTTCCCACTTCAGGCTCAGAACTGAAAGAGCTCATTTATATAGAGAAGGAAACCAAGGCCCAGAGAAATGACTTGCCCAAGGTCACACAGAATGTAAAATAGTAAGAGCCGGAATTCAATCCCATGACTTCTGACTACAAATCCAGTATTCTTTCCACACTACCATGCTACATTCTGCCTAAGATCATAGAGGCTCATCCCCAGAGAGTTAGTGAGTCTATCAGTCAATAAACACCAAACACTACAATGTGCCAATCATTGTGTTGGGCCCTGGGGCATTTAGTAACAAAAATAGAATAGTCCTCCTCCTTAAGGGACTTAGATCCTATTGGAGAAAACAGCACATGAATATATAAGCAAATTTATACTAAGAAAATAGAAAACAATTTGGGTAGGGAGGGCCAATAGTAGGGAGGAAGTTGGGATGGGCCTCTTGCAAAAACCTTGAGCTATAATTGAAGGAAGCTAGCAGCTCTAAGTGGTACAAGTAAAGAGAGGATACATTCTAGGCTGAGAGACAAAACTGAGTTTTGTCAGACCATAGAGTATAAGAAATAAACTAATGTTTAATAAGCCTAGAAAGAAGTCATGGAGTCATGGTGTCAAGGGCTTTAAATGTCAAAGAAAGGAGTTTGTTTTTCTTCTTAGAGATACAGGTGGTCAACAGTTAAACTTTTTCTGAGCCCAGCAACTCATGATGATGGTCTTCTAATTTATGGATGGGCTGAATCCGAAGACAGTACCACCAAAGATGAAATCTGTATCAAAGTATAACTGGATTCTACTGTTTTTGTTATTCTGAAATGGGTGTTGGATTTGAAGAGAAAGAAGTTGGTAGACTTGTCCTAATACTTTTTTTTTGACCCCTTTGACCTTATACCATTTTTCTCCAAATTTTTTGTGTGTGACAATAACAGAAAACAGATCTTCAGGCATCCCTTTATGAACTGAAATGTCAGAAAGGTTCATGCTATTGCTTGCCTGTGAGAAAGCTCTTAAAGGTGCCACCTCTTTCCATTTGCTCTCAACATTGGAATCCTGGAAAAAAACAACATAGAAGTTCCTTGAGGGCAGGGTCTGTTTATGGCTTTGTATCAACAGCACTATGTTTTACACATAATAGGCACTTAATGAACATATTGAAATGACTAATTGGCATTCAGATGGATACAGAAAAGGGAATGGCCAAATAAAATTGTACCTGACCTAGTAATGTGTCTACATCATTAAACTCAAAAGAGACACTTTTCTGTTTTGATATTGTTTTAATACTTTACTGCGGATATTTCTGAAAATCTAATGTTTCCTAGCAAGTGATAAGGAAGCCAAAAAAAACATATTGCAGTAGGCCTATAGTATGTCACCTTTTATTATAGTACAGGATTTATGCTCAGCTGCTAAATTCAAATTACTTCCTGACTACATGGATCCAATAGACTCTACCATGCCTGTGTAACATTTTCTCCTTTCCTAAGTGAATCTGCATTTAAAAGACAGACCAAACTTTCAAGACAGAAGTAGGAAGTAGGAAGAATACCAGAGCAAGAGAAAAGAGATTTGGGCTCAAATACCATCTCTGACCATTTTAGCACCTTGGACAAGTCACTTTACCTCTCAAAACCTGTTTGCTCATGGGTACAATGAGATTAGAACACGTGATCTCTGAGGTCCTCTTCCAACTCAAAAGATATCTCCTGATAGAATGTGAACTCCTTGAGAGCAAGAGCTGCTTCCATTTTGTCTTCCTATCCTCAGAATCTAGTTACAATGTTTGGCACATATCAGTTAAGAAGGATGGTCAAAAAGGTATACTAAAACTAACAAAATCAAAGCATTTATGGGTAGAACCTGGGCCATGGTGCTTAGTGTAGCATGAGGCTTTCTAAAGAATTCAAAATACATGAAAGAAGTCAATACTAATTAAGTTATATTTAAATTGTTGTTAAAAATTTTTAAATGAAATATTAAAATATTATGGTATACTAGCCGATAGGAGGGAAGAAACAAACACTTGGCTGACATAATTAAATTTGGGTGAAATACTTTTGGTGAAGATGCATGTTTTGTGACATGTTTCTCATCTACCGAGAGAAAAGAACAGAAGGAAGACCAGAAAGGACAGACAAGCAGGACATCTTTGGAAGCTATAGTTTTTTTTAATCTTATTATATAATTAAAGAGATAAGCAAGCTGTACATAACAAAAATCTGAAGGTTGTAGTCCTCTTTTGTCTACTTTGCTGTGTATATGAAAATATCCATTCTATTTGGTATTTGATAACTTTTAAATAAAAATTAAAAGTTAATGTAAAAATGACATGTTTCTCATTAATCCAGCTAAAAGCAATATTCTCCACTTTTCTGTTAGCTAGGTAGATGGTTTGTAGAGAAGATGAAGAATACAAAATCTGGAAGAGGATGATCTAGGTTAGTTTAATTCCTTCATATTACAGAAACCAGGGCCTAGGAAGGGAAAATAACTTGTCCAAGGGGATATGGTAATAAAAAACAGTTGCCATCCCCTTTTACATCAGAAAACAATCTCTTTCCATTGGAAGGCTTATTTGCCATCACCTAATCATTGGAACTGAAGGGGACCTTAGAGATCATTTAGTTCAACCTTTTCATTTTGTAATGAGAAACCAAACTCAGAGATGGGAAGCAATTTGCCTAAGGTTGAGAAACAAATTACTGGCAGAACCATGTCATCTTTCACACAATCCTTTCTCCCTTCTTTCATGAAGAAGAGAGTCAGAACAGCAAAATTATGGCTGTATCTTATCACTCCAGCTTTCAGTTTTATCAACAGAACAGACCTTGATCTAAACATGGTTGCTGGAGCTTGTATAAAATGGCTTAAGTTTTGTCTTATCCAACTCCAGGTTTTGAATCTGGGATTGCTTTTTACTATTGAGAGTCTTTGGAAATTCAATTTCATAACTTTTCCTCCCATCTAGATGTCATTTTAATGTTATTATTTCATCTTTGATGAAGGATATAACTTCTGGTACTGTTTAGATTGGTGGTTTTCTTTTTTTTTTTAAACTAGACTGATGGATTTTCACAAGGTAGGTGCAATACTTTTCCCTCTCCTTAACATTAATAGCCAAAAACTATAAACAATTCATCTGCTAGTTTATATTAAATGCAAATTGTTTTTTTCTCTTTGAACACACTCTTTTTCTAATTTTTTTTAAGTGTAGGAGTAACTCAAGTCCACCCCATAAAAACTACTTAATTTCAATAAACTCAAACTGCTGGGACTGGGACAAGAAATCAGTAGGCAGTAATTAGAATTTAACATTAATGTATCACCAGAGTTTCTGACCCTGAAAGCAGCAAGAGTGGGAAACTAGTCCAGTGCCGAGTAAAATTTTGACCATTCAGGGTCTTCTTTCCCTCCTCCCTCCTAAAGGTCCTTTTGGTCACCAAATTGTACTTTAAATCAGTATATCTCCTATGAACAAGAGGGAAAAGAAAAATCAAGAAAGAAAAAGGAAGAGAAACACAAAAAAGGTAGATTCGTATAACAAAGACAGCATAAAAAGAGACAAGAAAACAGAAGGGAGAAAAATGAAACCAAAGAAACGAATTATGAACAGAGGTAAGGGTAGAGATAATTATGGAAAAGAGACATTATAGATTCTTCACCAAGGCTAAAGAATTGGACAAAATGTTAATGAAAAGGGATTTATTTAGATCAAATATTTTATGACCTCAGTTGTCATCATCCCACACAACTGTGACTCTTGGTTTAACATAGTCCTGGTTGGGGTTGGGGTGCTATAATTATGGACCACTAATTCCAAAATAAACTTGATGAATGTCAGGTTGAAGAAGGGTAAAGAAAAGGTGGGGGAAATGGAATGAGGAAGGAAGGGAAAGTGCTTCAGCATTTTTGCCTTAAAATAAACCCTGTTGCTTTATAAAATTCAATTTGTTTCTCTTATGATGTCTGTCAGGAGTCAGCAAAAAAAAAAGAAAGGAAAGCGTGTTTAGCAGAGCAAATTCGCAGGGGTGAGGAGTGATTTCTGTGCCTTAGAAGCGGGAAACTGGGCCCTAGGGTCGACTTCTTGTTTGCGGAATGAATTAATAGGATAGATAGACAAGGGCTTTCTTCTTGTTAAATGATTTCCACTGTTATCCCAGGAATTCTGTTGTAAACTGGTTAACAGCTCTTTCGGTGCTTTGGGGGCTCACTTTCAGTACAAAGTCAGAGGAAAGGAAAAAGAGATGACAAAGTTCAAGAAGAAAAGAATGCTCAGGTACTAGAAACCCTGTTGAGTCAGGTTCTGTGATCCCTGGAGACAACGCACTGGAATTGTAACAGATTAGTTCTCTAGCCTACATGGGGTGCTAGAAGGTTGCTGTGACCCTTGAAAATGAAGTTCGGGTTCATAGATTTAATAGACTGTACCCATCCTGACTGGGGCTCTAACCTGCTCTACGGAGAGGGTAAGCAGTTAAGAGTGAGAAACGCTGGGAACTTCAAAAGTCGTCCCTAGGACTGTGGTCACTTCGGGGGAAGAGAGAGAAGGGTACCCTCCTTACACATTCTCTTAGGGCTTCATTTTCCTTACTATCCCTTCTCCGTCTCCCAGGGCTTGAGGTCAAGGATCATCTTTTTGGAAGTGATGGGGCTGGAGTTACAGAGGCTTGGAGCTCGGGGGAGGGGTGGGTCGGCGGAGGGCAGGAATCAGTTTTCGCTGCCTCTAGAAAGATGCGTTATCTCTTGGAACTTTGTGAAACTCAGAACCCCGCGATCATTTGCCTCCCCACGTTCCCACAAGCACCAATAAGATTCAGAGACACCCTCCTGTGCGTGGGGCCCTGAGCTTTGGAACTTCTCTACTAAATCTAACTCACTTTAGAACTCTCAAGGGATGGTCGAGAGATCCTGAGGACTTACTTGAGGGAGGGGGAGTGCGGCGAAACGGAAATAAGGCTCTCAAACCCCAGCGGCTCGCCTCGCCCTTTTTTTTGCCCACCTCCTTCCTTCTGCAAGATGACCGCTTTTCTAAATGGGGCGTACGGTTGAGGTTTATTTGGTGTAAAACGCACTCCTTCCAAAGTTCTGTGAATCACGGGAACATCGAAACATAACCTCACATCCACAGGAAAACTCACACTATTTTACTCTGAAAGAGCTTGAGCGTAATGCTGTTCCCCATTATTCCTGTTAAGGCCAGCCCTTCTTCAATAAAACCCATTTTATTACACCGGCCTTCCGCGTCTTCAGTCCCCAGATGAGGAAGCGGTCTGCCAGGACATCCAGAGGTGCCCACAGCCCTCCTTCTCTCCCCAGCCTGGCCTTGGTGTGCCCTGGTCAGCCCCTGAGCCCTATGCAACCGCATGAACCAGCGCATCCCAAGCTGCGCTCCCGAGATGCTGCGGCTTTCCGATAAACCTCACCTTCCCCGACTCTTCTGCACCAGGACTCAGGAGAGTCTTCCTAACCCTCCCCCTCCCTCTCCCTACTGCCCCAGCCTCATGAACACTCAGGATACCGGGCTAGAATTAACCTGGAAAGGGTTTGTCCGCACTAGGGCTCCATGTGTCACCCATCCCTAAACAACCTGGCTTATTAGGATTGCCCTGAGACACAGGCTCGTATCGGTCTCAGATAAAAGCACTTGAGACATTTCAGAGAATCTTCCTGTATAGGAGAAGCCTTCTTTTCTCCGCAGCAGTAGCAGAAACATGCCCAAAGAGTAAACTAGCTTTTTTTTTTTTTTAAAAAAAAAAGGGTCACGGGGTATAGAAAAAGTAGGTTGCACAATCCACTATGTCAGAACTAATGGCTTCATTCACCAAAGGGTAGCCTCAATTCTTCCCTTTAGCAAACTAGAGGATGAAACTCCAAAATGTCAAAGAAGAAGAAGAATGAGCATGAAGGAAAGATCAAAGCGGGATGAGAGGGAGAAGAGAATGAAAAAATAAACTTTCACTTGAGTTTGGGGACTATCATACTTGTCTATTTAAAACACACTTGTATCAGTACTTAAAGTCTGTCCAATTGCTTTTCTTATTTTTGAATTTAAATAACTAATTCAATAAATAGTCCGTTGACCTCTCCTGGGTGCAGGCCTAGTTTCACAAAACGATTTCACAGTCAAGTTTATAATCTTCCCTATTCTGGAAATTCTCCATTGCTGCAATCCACTCCCAACCACCCTGAATACCCTGTACAACACCTGAATAAAGAAAGCCACGTAAAACTTAAGTCGTTGAAATAAAAATTAGCCTACAATCCAATATAATTTCTGTCATAAAGAAACTTACCTGATCTTGATAAAATCATCCTTTAGTAACTTTTGGCTTAGGGCTGGGAAGGGAGAGGAAAAAGACTATAAAAATATTTGCAAACTGGAAAGAGGGAATAGTGTTTAACAAATAATGAGGTTTCCAAACATATTTTTAAAATAAGAACAACCGTGCAATTTTCTTCAATGAAGTCTATCAGAATTACATTTTAAAGAGAGAGGAAAAAAACAAAAACCCTGCTCACATAATGCAGTTAAGTTCACTGCTACTCAGGGAAAAGTTAAAATAATAACTACATTTGTGGACATTACTAAATACCAGTATAGCTTAAAAACACAGACACAAGTGTTTTGTTTTATCCATTGCAAAAAAAAAATGTATTTGATTACTCAAGTAGAATTACAGTATCTCTGTTGTTAGTAAGTATTAAATGTTAAAGAAATTGGACCCCTTTTTCCTTTCAACTTTCCAAGAAAGTGCATGTAACAGTCCAAGTTTTTTTTTCCAAACCTAATACAAAATAAACAAACACTGTTCCCTTGATCAAGAAGATGAGCTCACCTTGTAAGGAACATATGTACATTTTAATGAAAGTGATATTTCTTATTGTATATACAGGAGCATCTACAATTTTTCCACGGAAGGTTGTTCAAGATGCTATACTTAGCAGCATTGTGAAATTCCAGCACATTTTCTATAATGAATATACCTACAAGGCAAAATGTTATGTCTCAGTTTCAACTACCAAAACAACACTTTTGTATCTTCTCTAATAATCTTCGTGCTTGTTACTGTACAGAAACTTATTAAACATTTAAGACGACTCAAGTAAAAAGCACAGTACAAATAACAGTTCAAAACGGAAAGCATTAAATCTACCCCCAAAATTAAAGCAGTTTTAATTTTATAATAAAAATCAAAAACTGAACCTTTTGCAAAGAACCACTCTGTTCAGTCTGTACTGTTGGGTTTTTTCAGTCCTTTCCTTAGATCTGTTTTGGAAGATTAAACAATGTGTTTGCTGATAAAATTTTCCAGCAGGATCAAAGTGTACATTTATATACAGACTTTATTAGAGATCTAATGCATCACTGAGGCATTGCATCAACACCAGAGTTCATGTTAAACTGGATATAGAAAATAAGTTAATGCCAGAATAAGGTCATCTATCAGAACAACTTGCAATTGCCATAAATGTTACAGCAAGTTTACAGCACTCTAGTCAATTAGTATTTAGTTCAAAATACAGAAGACCAAAGTTAATGCTTGCATTTTTTTTTTGCAAAGCAAGGTTATATCACTAATAAATAAGCTCTCTTAGAACTCTAGAAGTTGAACATGGTACAAAAAATGTCTTAATAATGTTGTTGTTCATAGATCTGGGCAAGGGAAGTAGGGAGGGGAAGGAAGGAAGAGGAGACAACAAGAAAGCAACCCTAAGTTGCATTCTGAGCAGGAATGTTATTTATAAGGTTGATTCTCTTTAACTTGTTGCGATCTCTTTGTTGTCCTCCACAAATCGGGTAAAACGGAAGTTATTTCCATTTTCACTGCCTGCCATTTTCTCCAGACCAGCTAGAGGAGCATTAGGTTCAGAGTTCTGGAGCTTCTCCAAACTTCCCGTCAACCCACTAATAGGTGAGCTACTGCCATTGCCAAGGCTTCCAGGAATTGGAGGGATGCCACCATTCTGAATGACAGAGATCTCGTTGGTCTTCATGGCCAAACCATTGGAGAGTGCAGCTGCATACTGATTCCAGAAACTGGAAGGATCTCCATTTCCTGACCTTGCAGCCAAATCTTTCTGGAACATTTCTGGGAATTTTACAGGATTGCCTCCCAGAAATGTCATGGGACCATCCACAGAAAGTCGCCTGCCTCTTCTGGCTGGGGTACTGTTCCACATGTGAGTGCCCATGTGTACCTAAGAGGCAGAGAATACACATAAAAAAGAGAGAGGAGGGAGGGAGGGAGGGAGAGAGAGAGAGAGAGAGAGAGAGAGAGAGAGAGAGAGAGAGAGAGATTTAATAGTCCAATCTGTCTAAATTCATATCCAAACACTAGACAAAGCTGGTAGTCCAAATGTCTACTCTTGTTATGTGAAGGACAGTGGGAAAGGTAGGGGATAAGATCCCCTCCCTTCAGTTGGTAATAACATATGTGTTTGTTATTACGACACACTCTTTCTCTACAGCACAAGGCCTGCTTCTTCTTGTGGAAGGATGCCATGCGGGGCTTACTCTATTTTATTACAAGTATTTAGCTTATAATGGCCTTAGGAGATCCAGTCAGTTGCAGATAGCTACTTTCAGGGTTAGAATTGTTATGTCCACTTTCATTGTGATGGTAAGTATTGTATTTGACACCCTTTACCCTATAAATGTCCTTTTCAGACAGGAAGAAAGTATCCCTCCCTGATTGCTCATTGGAGAGTTTCATGTACAGACAGAATGGCCAGAAAGTAATTATTCATCTCACATTACTGGCAGCAATCTCTAGAGAAATACTCTGTCAACAGAAAAATGTACACAGCAAGAGTGCTCAACTGGTACTCCAAAACTTAAGTATATTTGCTTTATTTCCAACACATATCAGTAGGAAATGTTATATAATCAATTAACATAATACCCATTAACTGTAGTTATACTATCTTTAAAAAGAACAACAACCATCATACTGTGCTGTACAGTGATGGAAAGAGAAGTTCACATTTAAAAAGGCTAATAATTATTCAGTGGTATGTACAGGACCCAGGCCATGTGGAGATCCTTAATCAATACCCCATGGCAACGCTGTGCTGTCTTATTTGGTAGGTAAAGCAATTCATTCAGTGTACTTAGCTGGACAATGGAAACAGGCCATTGCACTGCACATGTACCAAATTGTTCAGCACATGGATGTTCAGCAAGGAATAACATGCCAAAGTCAGGCCAGTGAAGCCCATTTTCAAACAAGTATCTAAAAGTTGCATGCTTAACAACATTCAATAAACATCTTAACATGCGTACACACACACACACACGTGATGTGGGGTAATAAAGGGGGAAGGGAAAATTAGGGAGCAGAAAGACACTGCTGAGTACCTTAAGATTGCCTTTTGTCGTGAAAGCTCTCCCACAGATCGTGCAGGCAAAGGGCTTCTCTCCAGTGTGTGTTCTTTCATGGATTTGCAGAGCACTGGAGGAAGAGAACGTCTTTCCACATGTGTTGCAATAGTGCTGTTTGGGAGTTCTCCTAGGGAGGGCTGGGAGCAGAACTGGAGATGTGGCAGATGAAGACAGAGGACCTGTTGGGAGCAGGCTCGAGGAAGTGTCCTTACCGTCCTGAGAAGAACCGTGCACAAAGCCATTGACCTCGGTTTTGATGAGTGATGACAGTGAGTTGGTGGGGATAACTGCAGAGTTCTGACTGGGGCCAAGGTTGGAGTTGGGCTCGAAGAGTTGTGATGGTAGATCTCGCATCTGATGTGTCAACATATGCTGCTTCAAATTACCCTTTGTGGAAAACCCACGATTGCAAACTGTGCAAATAAATGGTCTCTCTTTGGTATGACTTCTGTAATGAATGTCCAAGGCACTCTGACAAGCAAATGTTTTGCCACAAATGTCGCATGCTGTGTTTTTAAATTTACCCCGGTCTCTGAAAGGGAAGAGTATGCCCAATGAATCTTCTTTAATAATTTTATCTGTGTGACCAGATGTCAAATCTAAAGCTCCACCATTCACAGGAGTGGGAGATAAACCATTGGCAAACTCACTCGGCAATGCTCTTTGTTGCTTCTCCTCAATACTTGGTGACTTGTGGTAATCATGGGTGCTGTTGGATGGGGACAGGGCCTGCATGGAAGAGGTAGACTCTGAAATAGCAGGGCTTCCAGCACTTTGGCTCTCCATATCACCCCCAACTGAAGAAGAGTCATTTGTCATCACATCCCCCTCTACGGACCCATTCTCAACTGACTTGAGGCTGGCCTGAAGCTGCTCAGCCAATCCAGCATTGATCATCTTCATCTGATTTTCCAAAGCAGCAATACTTGACATTTCTAGGGGCAAAGGGGATGAAGACAAGCTATCTTGTGATGCATCAGCAGACTTGGGTGTATCAGGCACACTGCTATCAGGGCAGTCTTCCATGTTTTCATCTGAGAAGTTGTCTAGGTCATCAAAGTTCTTCTCATCAAAAGAACCTGTGTCTGATTCCATTGACTCAGGGTAATTTTCAGTGATTGGGGTATTAGGAATCTGGCCCCCCATATGCATTCTGATGTGCTGCTGAAGTACCACAGCATTAGTGAATTTCTTCTGGCATATAGGGCAGGAATGCTGGACTCTGAGTGGGGGCATGGCACGGTGGACACTATAATGAGTTTTAAGATTCCCTTTCGTGGTGAAGGCCCTACCACAGATTTTACATTTAAATGGTCTCTCCCCAGTATGGGTCCGATAATGCATCTTCAATGCACTCTGGCAACTTAGAACTCGATGGCAAATGATACACTCATTGGGGTCTGTTGCCTTTTTGTCAATATTTTCTACCAGTTGCTGTAATTTTGATGTCTCTGAAGCTTGTGCTGAGTCCAACAATCCTCCAAAAGGGAACTTTGCCTTGAACTGTTCTGACATAAGGGGCATCAGAGGGTTGGTAAAAGTGACCACACTGCCAGAACTGGAGTCTGCAGCTGGGGAGCTCACAGAGTTGCTAGTGTTTGTGAGTGAGTTGGGTACAGGCATGCTCTCATCTGTCTTACTGTTAGATGGTGCCAAAGTGGACACCTCTGCTTCTTCAGAGAGCCCGCTTGAGTTCCTTGGGGCTATTTCAACCACTCCTGAATCACTTTTAACAGAACATGGTGGGCTGGTGGCAGAATGACTGATGGGTATTGGGGCTGGTTCTTCAGTCTTGATGAAGGGGGTCAGGCTGGGGATTGTGGGAGGAAGAGGCAAGCCAACTGAAGTGGTCAGTGTGGGGAGCACTGGCTTGGTGTCTAGCCAGCTGGTGACAGGCTTCTCAGGTGGGATGGACATCCCATATGGGATACCTGTACTCGTAGGGATATTGTCCAAGTGCTCAGGCACAGGGTAGGGGTTCATCTGGATGTGAGGATATTTCTCTTTGTGGCGCTGAAAGTGGACTTTTAAATTTCCCTTTGTGGAAAATCTGTTCCCACAGATGTTACATTTGAATGGCCTTTCACCAGTATGAGAACGCAAGTGGATCTGCAAGGCACTGTCACTACCAAAGACTTTAGCACAGAATTTACACTTGTGTTTGAAGAATGCCTCGTCAGAAGTACTTTTTGCCTCGAAGGCAGTTACGTTTGGTGGCTTGCTTTTTCTTTGCTGGGCCAAGGCTGACAGAGAGTTTAAATCCTCTGCAGTTGTTCCAATATTGGGCAAGGGTCCGGGGAAAACAGAGTTACCAGGGGCAGGCTGAGGTAGAAGTGGATTAGATGCAGGACTTAATAAACTACTTATTGCAAAAGCTGGTGAGGATGCTGATACTGGTGGGTTGCTAACCTGGGAGCCACCAGCACTTGAAACCACTTTTTCTGAGGACGGAGTTGTAACTGCTGCTGCCAATATGTTAAGATTTGGAGAAGAGCCACTGCTGGATGGGATGATCGTGTTGCCAGGACTGCTCTGAGGTAGCTGTATTGGGGGTAGCTGTTTCACACCACTGATGCTGGCAGATTGACTAGCAAGGCTCTGTGCTAATCCAGCTGCTGCTGCCAGCT
>CM053595.1:93859675-93889363 GCA_028646575.1 Pseudocheirus occidentalis
TTTCAGTGACACTTAAAAGAGAACCTCCTTAAGGCTTGAGCTAAACTTTGACTACATAAACATTGGCAAAGGGACAAGAAACTAAATCCCTGTTGTTTGAGGGTAAAACTGAGCTATGGGAACTACCTGTCAATCTTCCCCTTCGGGGGTCTGGCATCTGAGGGTGACAGGGGAATAAGGTTAGCAAAAGAAGCCAGGCAGATAAGGTGAAACTAAAATAAACTCCTAACTTCCTGCTAAGTGACTAGTAAGACTCAATTTGGGGGTCATTGGTAAGATACTAAAGTACATATTGTGATGTGGACCTTGTCACCTTTGGACGGAAGAGGGCTAGCAAAGGTTAAAATAGCTCAACACATGGTGGGTTTTTTGTTTTTTGCTCCCCCCCCCCCCAAGATCCCTACCACACAAACTTTTCTCGAATATCAGATCAGTCTACCAAACTCTGCACTTGCCTAGTCCAACTTTTGATTCTCTAAGAAGATTTTGAAAAAGGTTAGTGAGATACACCATGACATGTCAGGCAAAACAACAACAACAAAAACAAACCCCAAACAAACAAAACAAAAAACACCACTTTTTTTTAAGAAAAAATTTACTGTCTGCTGGGGAGTGCTTGGTTTTAAGTAATAATGTCATAAAACTTCTCTTCCCTCTCCTCCCTCACTTCTACTAAGTAGAGGATCTTTTCATTCTGAATGAGTTTTTTTTGTTGTTGTTTGCTTTTTAAAAAAAACAAACAAACAACTCTATGCTTTTAAAATCACCTTGCTATACAACCTGACCTAAAGAAACAAAAACACAGAAAGACAATAAACAGCCACTTGTGCCGGGAAAGAAAATTAGACATACAAGTACCACAGCCTCAGAGATGAAGAGACATACGTATAATATGAAGATTCAGAAATACACATATAATATCACACATATTGTTCAAATTGTTTTATAAAACTTGTATAAATGTATCTTCTTAGCCCAAAGAATGTTTTCTCACTCTGGGGTACTCCATTATGTAGCAAACTTAAAACAGGCCTGACTAAACATGGATTCCTTTCAATTGCCCTATCTTGCAGGTGTCGGTTTATCCAAAAAAGCAATTAATTCCAGTTCCCACTAACCTTTTGGGTCCAGAAATCAATGTGTGGCCCATTAGCCTTCTCACAATGAGTAAATTACTTCAGTAAATAACAGAAATTCATTATTAATATAAACAGAGGAATTGATTTTTATGATTCTTCATATTAAAGGGTAAATAAATATTTCATCAATAATGTATGGCTGCTATTTTTTTCTCTCAAAATTACCTTTACCTCAAAAACTCTTGAGTAATCAAGTCATTTTCTCATATATGAGGAAGGTTAATTAGGCCACAAAGATATTCCTATTTTAAAACCAAAACCAATCAAATAAAAACCAAACTCACAGAAACAAGAAACACTCAAAAAAGTAACTGAAATTCAAAATTCCCAGAAAACACAAATATCTAAAATATAAATGCCATATTATTTCTTCTCAGAACTATTAATCCAGAGAAACAACCCTTTAAAGGGATGTTCATCTTTTGACCAGTGATTCTTCACTTGTTGAATAACCTTTCAATGAAAATTGATATTAGGCACTTTCAAACCCCTGTCCCCCACCCCCACCCCCAGTTCAGGAGCCTATTTGAGATGTAATTCTTGTATCTACAGATATGTAAAATATAACTTAAATTATAAAGATGAGAAAGATATATTTCTGTTTCCTCTCACTTGGCAAAGCAAAGTTATAAGACATCCCTAAAATGGCTAGCACTTTCTCTGTAATCAAGCATACATATTTGCTTTTAGTCTTCAAAAATGACTTGAACCACTATGCCCACACTTCTAAAGAAGTTTCCTAGGTCATGGGGAGGGGGAGATGATTTCCTGCATCATATTTTGAGGGGAAAATACACAAATCTAAAATGGTTAGGTCAAGCTGTGATGAGTACATGTAACTGTTTACATGAAGCACAACTTTATCTCTTCAATATTTCATAATGCCATAATTTAAACCTGCCTCTAGACTTAAAGAAATATCCTCCTGGAAATGTTGATTTCCATCTGGATATTTTAACTGTTTTATTGGGAAAATTATTTTTAAAATAAAAAATATGACTGAAGTATGATTAGAAGGCATGGGTAAAGGTGGGGTGCTGAATTATCTATGGAAGGGACAGGTTAAAAGATAAATATCTATATCTATATATACATATATATCTACATGTATACATATACACACATATGGTAATTTTTAGGTTTATAATGAACACCAAATTCCATCTTTCTCACAAATATACTCGACTGATGTGTGGTGAATTGGAAAGGCACTCTTCTAAGGCTGGTGCTCTGTAGGATTAGTTGTACACTAATATTATTACAACATACTAAATCCTGTAACACTATTACAAAATATACCCTCCAGGCAACTTCGACAAAACTTATTGTTCAAGCATGTAAAAAAAGCCATAACCTAGAACCATTACTACAAGGGAGGAAGAGGGGGTTTGAGGTGAAGGACCCTGGCTGGGAGGGAAGTTTCCTACCTTGTTTCTAATTGTTAACTGCTAGCACTTAAAAAAAAAAAAAGCAACAAAAAACCTTGACTCTCACTTATTTACTTAATTAACTTACCTTGCCGCTCAAATAAACTTAAGAAAATGAGGTAGTGAACTTTTTTTATGCTGCTCTTTATGAGAAATATTAACTATTGAAAATTCAGGATTTCTGAGTAGGGGCAAGAGAAAAGAATGTCTACCAAATGAGGTTTGCTAAAGCCCTGCATTTTGAAAACCTAAAAAATAAAATAAAATAAAATAAAATAAAATAAAATAAAATGCCTTTAAAAAGTAACAACATCCACAAAAAGGAAAATGAACAGATACCAAAAACTTTGTGGGGGACTGCTACAGAACCATATGGGAAAGTAGAAAAATAATACAAAAAAAACCCCACTTTTACTTCCTGCAAGTTCATTAGTTAATTGCTCAAGTATTTACAGGTTGAACTAGATTAAGTTCGGGGGTGTTTTCAGTTTGCCTTTTCTTACTTGGTTCCCGGTTCTAGGTGGGTTTAGATTGAGTGGAAAATAAGAAAAAAAAAATTTGCAAAACATATTCCATTTTATGCAAGCGCAGACCCCAAGCTTTGTCCCGGGTCTCTAGAGCGGGCACCCGAACCCGGGACTCTGAGACTTTTGGACGCTTACTCTTCCGTTCCCCTTCTTCACTCCCTCCCTTAAGCCTGAATTTCCAGAGTGTGTAAGAGTGTGGGTGAAGGATGTGGAAAGGGGGCTCCCTGTTGTAACCTTGTCTTCTCGGCATCCTTTTACCTATCTGGAGTCTCCCGAGAGTCAGAGGTGGCAGCTAGGGGATAGGCTAGGCCCCAAGGGGCACGCGGACCCCGAACCAGAAAACCACAAAGGCCAGGCCTACTTCTTCTTGGATCTCGGGATTTGGGGTATTAAGATGAGTGCGAAGGGGACTTGATGTAGGGTTGAACTCACGAAAGGCCCCAGATCTTCCTCCAGAGCGGTTCCCTGGTCCTTAAGCTCCCTCCTTGTCTCCTCTTCCCAACTCCTCCCCATCCACTGCCCGACAATTTCGGGTCCAGGCAGGGAAGCGGAAAAGAATCGAGGACCCAGAACCCCAGCTTGGGGACGGCTGCGGACTGTGCCTTATCCTAAAGGCGGAGGAGACACAAACCGAGATGTCCCGGGTGGCCCAAGCTGATCCCAAGGAGGCGATCCCCTGACCTCCTCCATCAGGGCCTCAGTCCTGAGAACGCCCAGAAGTTGTATTACTAGGGGGCCGAAAGTAGATTTCTCTGCTCTGGCTCCCACCATCCCCCTACCCCGGTTTTCTTCCCTGATTCCCCAGCATACAAACTTTACGGCACTTCCTTCTTATTCAGCACCAAGTGACTTTTTAGTTGCAGTGGGAGGAGAAAGGATGGGGGGGGGGGATGTTTAAACTACCCCCTCTCCCAGGTTCTACAGCCCCTTCTCAGCGCGATAACCCTACCCAGCCGAAGTGCCCAAAGAGCGAACCAACTCCCCTGTCCACCTATCTCCAGCAACACAGAAGATGCTGGGGCGGATGAGGGGTGGGAATAGAATTAAGCCCCCTGTCTTTCCTTACCTCTAGTTAGCCCCATTGACCTCGGGCAAAAGGCTGCTCCCGCCCCGGGCTCCAGCCAAGTCAGCGGCAAGCAGACCTTGAATTCGCTCTCACCTTCTCTCAGTCCTGGGACCCCAAACGAGTCCCTAGCCTTGATCCCGTTACTACCTCCACCACCCCGGGCAACCGGCCTGAGGGAGGTGTAGGTTTTGTGCGTTCGGGGCTAGGGCTGGGGGCAGGGAAGAAAGAGAGGAGAGGCGCATCTCCCGCCGCTACTCCCCCCTCAACCCCCCCCCCCCCATCAACTCGGAGCCAAGCTCCGGACGACGAAGTAAACTTCCTTTTCCGAGCCAGGACTGGGGCGACGAAGGGATAGGGGCTTATCTTGGGGCGACGGAGCCGAAGGTTTTGCTGTCCACAGAAAGGGGTGGCGGTGGCGGTAGGGTATGTATGAGGGAAGCGGCGGGGCTGGGGAGGAGGCTGCAATCACAAGCCCTAGGGACAGGGGAGAAGACCGGTCCGTAACCGGGATATCGAGTCCCGATCCTCGCGTCCTTTCCCCTAATCCCGGCTCCGCTTGGGACACACTGTCCAGTTGCTCCCTTGCTTCCTTCACTCTTCCCCTCCCCCATCCCCCGGGTCTCTTCTCCCCGGAAAAAGAAAGGGAAAAAGAGAAAAATATCCTTCCTGCCCTCCCCACAAGATGTTGGATGAAACCAACAACTCCTGAAACTGTGTTAGAGCTATGAGAAGATCTGGGTTTGTTTGAGGAGAGAGAGCGAGAAAGAAAGAGAGAGAGAGAGAGAGAGAGAGAGAGAGAGAGAGAGAGAGAGAGAGAGAGAGAGAGAGAGAGACAGAGAGAGACAGAGAGACAGAGAGACAGAGAGAGAGATTAAAAATGCATATATATTTAAAATAAAATCGCCAAGATGAAGGGTAAACCAGGAGTCTGGAGGTGACGGCGGGGAAGTTGGTGCGGAGCGCGTGGGGTTGTGTGGAGTGTGTGGAGGAACGAGTGTGAGTGTGTGTGTGTGTGTGTGTGTGTGTGTGCGCTGCGCGGGCTAGGGGACTCACCATCTCGCTGGGGGAGCGAGGCCAGAACGGGGTCGGATTGGAAATGTTGAGGCTTCGCTTGCTTTCTCCGCGACATGCTGGCTCAAACATCGGCTGGGGCAGAATAAAAAATTACTAAAAAAAAATCTTCTCAAAATTACGGAAATCGAGCGGCGGCGGTGGCTCCCCCCTCCCGCCTGCCCGCCCCCCTCCCCGACTCCCCGGCCCTCCGCGCAGCGCGCATGTGTCCTGCTATAATTATGATTATCAATAATGCATTGCGATTAATCATAGAGGGGCTCTTTGAAAGGCGATTGGCAACGGGCCAGCGCTATTCAAACCCGCTCGCCTTAATCAATTAGCTCGTGATTTGCTGTAGACCCCTGTCTCTCTGCCGCTCCTGCCCAATAAGCCGGCCGCGGGGTTGTCTCTCCCCAAAGCGGAGCCAGAGACTGTGTTAACCCTCTTAGCAACCGGCTGGGACTCCGGCAGGCGCTGTTGGCCTGCCTTCTGTAGGAATGCGAGTTTCCCCTAGTCCCCGTCCGCGTCCGCGTCCTCGCGCCCCCCCCATCCCACCACCCCCAACCCCCCCTTCCCCAACTCCCTGCTTCAGGCTGGGCTGACCCAAAAGAGCAAGCCCTCCCCGAAATTAAAATACTGTTAGGGAGGGGTGGAGAGGAGTAGGTGGGGGAGGAAGAGAAGTGGGACAGCTACAGCGAGGACTGCAAACTTCCCAACTTGGACCGCGCTTCACAGGCTCCAGCAAGCTACGGGTTCCCCGGACCAGGCTGGGCTGACCAGGGCTAAGGGACGTGTGCAGGACAGTTGCGAAGGGTGGGATGACAAGGTTTCTGGGGGGGCGAAAGCAGGATCCCTGCTTGGAAGCAACTGACCCAGAGTAAGCCATTAACCCCCTATCCGGATCTGGTTGTACATTTCCCCTTTCATCAAAATCAGTCAGAAAACACTAGCGGAAAAGTATCGCCCCCACCCACCCACACTGGGGGGAAAAAAAACAACAAAATAGTCCAGCGTAATTTTGCCTCCTGCTTGTGTCCGCCGCGGTTCTCTCTCCCTCCCTCCTCCGCTCCCTGCCCCTCAGCAGTCCAGCTCCTCTCCCAGAGCTCAGCATTCCCAGGATCCAGGGCTCCGGGGGTTCGGAGAAGAGGATCCAGGAAAGGTTTGGGAAGGTTTTTTTTTTTTTTTTGGTTTTGTTTTTCCTCTCCTGTCGCCCTCCCCCATCTTTCTCTCTCGTTCCTTTTCTCTACCTCACTCATTCCCAGGACAATTAGAGCTTAAGTTTTAGTTTTCGGGAGAAGCGGCCCCGGTGCCAGTGGGATAAGGGGGAGGCCCGGTCCCGCCACGCCCCCGGCAAGTGTCCCCCCTCCTTTTGCCACCCCCCAGCCCCGCGCCCCCCGGGGTTGATAGGTATGAGCGTCACTTGGCCGCGGGGAAGGAGGAGGCTGCAGAGGAGGAGGTGAAAGAGAGGAGCCCCCGGCAGAGAAAGGGGACTGGGCACGGAAGGGAGTTTTTTCTTCGAGCAGTCTGGGCAGGGGGGCTGCGTATCAGGGATTGGGCACCGAGGGTTCTACCCCCTGTTCTCTATCCCTACTCGTCCTGTATCCCCCCCCCCCCCGCCTTTCTGTCCCCTACAGAACTCGGGACTGGGTCAAGGTATCCCACCAGCCCGAAAACTGGGGTCGGGGGAAGAAGATCCTAGGCCAGTGGCCTGTGACCGAGGCCCTGGATCCCTGAGGTTCGCACCTTCCCAGGCCTCTGTCCACTGTGCGACTGTTGGCTGAGGGGGGCGCTGTGAGCCTTGCAGGGGATTTGGGGGGCCAAAGGGGCAGCTACTGGAGCTGGCCCTGTCTGTGTCTGTCCTAGGCAGAGTCTGAAAATTAGTGTGAGTGTGCGTGTCTGTGTTCGTGCGCGCGCCCGCTTGAGCGCGCGCGTGTGCAACTGGGAAGGTGCTCTGTGCGTCTGTGTCAGCCTGTCCCTTTGACTGTAGCGTTCTGTTCTCTCTCGGCTGTAGAACACTACTAGGAAATTTCCAGATCCTAGGCAGGAGCGCTCAGTCCGGGAGAAAACTAACCCTGTTGGTCTCCCCAAGCCCTGGGTCCTGCGTCGCCCTCTCCAGCCCACATGCGATCCAAGGCGCAGGCTGTCATAGGACCAGAGGTTCTAGGAAAACTTCTGTCCCTTCCATTTGGAACCTGGACTGCCCTCTCTCTCTCTCTTGTTTCTTTCGTTTCTCGCTTATCATTTTTTCTGGGGTCAGGGTAGTAAAGCTCTCCTCGTCTAGAGGAATTACAAACTTCTTTGTAGAAGGAAGGAAAGGCCGGGGATTGTAGGATGCTGAAGTTAAGTGAAGGGATATAGACATTTCCATTTCTAATGTCTTTAGTAAAGTTGGATGGAAGTATAAAAGACTCCCTAGTTCGGAAGCACAGCTCCTGATTTTGCAGCTCATGCAAGGAACGAAGTTAACCGCCGCTTCATCTTAGAAATAAAGACAAGGAAGAGCGAGTCGAGCTAGGCGCGCAGTTAGCTTCTGCTACTGGAGGTTCCCCGGAGTTGCTTTTCGTAAAGACAGTTTCTGTGTCTCCCTCCCCCTATCTACCCTTAAGCTCTGTAACCGCTTTTCTGTCTTCTAGTCTTCATAGTTCTTTCGCTCTGTTTTTCTTTTCCTGTCTCTGTTCCTCTGCCAGCATGTTCTTTTTTTTCGCTCAGAAGTTTTACCTCTCTCTCTCTCTCTCTCTCTGTCTCTCTCTCTGTCTCTCTCTCTGTCTCTCTCTCTCTCTGTCTCTCTCTGTCTCTCTCTCTGTCTCTCTCTCTCTGTCTCTCTCTGTCTCTCTCTCTGTCTCTCTCTGTCTCTCTGTCTCTCTCTCTGTCTCTCTGTCTCTGTCTCTCTGTCTCTGTCTGTCTGTCTGTCTCTCTGTCTCTCTCTCTCTCTCTCTTTGCCTTTCCTGTCTATTCAAATCTCTGCCTTCCCGGGTCCTGTTGCGTACAGTAGATTTTGATTAAAAGAGAAACGAATCTATCAGTGGGGATGATGTTGAAGAATGAAGATAATAATGTTTCTATAGGTGCCGCTTCAGATGCCATTATTTTCCACTGAATATTTAAAGAGATCCCCTCAGTAAAGATGGATCTACTTCGCGCCTGGTGTGTCAGCCACTCTTCTTTCCCGGCACCAATTTGTGTGCGGATCAAGGCGCAAGAAAATGTACTAACCAGTACTTACACCCCAATCCTCACAGAGACGCACTGACACAAGGATGCGCGTAAACGCCAGTGCACTCTTAAAGACCCGCAAATACTTGTGTATGCACACAAACACATTCATTTTTCACACTTCCACAACCCCCCTCCACCCCCTGGAAGAACCTTTTCTGGAAACTTAAAACTACCATCAGAAGCCCGCTGGGAGGAGAGTAGTTACTTTGCACATACAATTACTTTCTCGTTTGTACGTTCAGTGTATGCCCAAGATCTCTCTTTTCCAAACATTTGCACCCGTGTATATTACTCGGTGTGTGTGTGAACATTCAAGCCTTCCTCTCGAAATACCTGTCCCCGCAAAGAAAAAAAAGAAAAAAACCCACGAAACTAGTTGCTCAAATGTTTTAATGTTGAAATAGGCTCGCGGAATTTATAAAACTAGAACAACAAAAGTTTAATAACTTTTTTCGTTCCTTTCCATACTCTATAGTATTGAGATGAAAGGTACTCTTAGAATCCAAGGTTGATGGCTAATCTATTGTTTGTTTTCTTTCTCTTTAACTTTAAAGGAATGGGAGAGGAGAGGTAGGTGGAGAGGGGAATAAGGAGGAGGAGGAGGGATGGTGTCTGTAGGGAAAGAGAAGAATTGGTCTTTATTGTTGTTGATAGCAATACATCAATTAAGTGCCATTGTCTTCAGCAGAAGTTCGTAGTGTTTACAAGCCGGAATGGCGAGATGTCAGGGTAGCCGCGAATGTGGTGTGTGTGTGTGTGTGTGTGTGTGTGTGTGTGTGTGTGTGTGTGTGTGTGAGAGAGAGAGAGAGAGAGAGAGAGAGAGAGAGAGAGAGAGAGAGAGAGATTATGTGCCTGAAAACGTCGAACGAACCTTAGTGGCTCTGTGAGGGCTGATTTATCTGGGGGAGGGAGGAGGGACAGTGGAGGGAAGAAGAGAATGAGGCAGAGTTAGCATCTCCAACGCCTGGTCCCAGACTATTTACCCTGCTTTCCTGCCCCTGGGATCAGCGATCTATATTTCTCCGCTGTGAAAATCCGCCCCCGGGTGAGAAGCAGCTGGGCTAGGGAATCGATGTCCGGCTTTAGGAGATGAACCAGAGGGGAGGCTTTTGGATTTGGGGGGGGGGGGGGTTGTGAAGAGAATAAGGCCTGGGTCAGGGTGCTAGAAGCAAAGGAAAGAAGGAATTAATCCATGTATGTAGGTGCGATCGTAAAGCAAGCAGAGGCCCTATTTGTCACCCATTTTCTGCACCTCAAGCAACCCATTCAACCATTGCTCATCTCCGATCTGACTCAACTGTTTTTTTTGGGGGGGGGTTGGGGGAGGCGGGGAAGGATAAAAGTTTTTTTTAATACTCCTGCTTTCGAGTCCTCCCCCCCCCACACCTTTACTTCAGAGTCTAGACTTTCTCTCAGGCTTCCCCAAATTTGTGGACCCTTTAGAGGCCCCAGTCCAGATGGACGCATACAGAGACAGCTGGAGCAGGGAAAACAGTCAGGAGGCCGCAGCTGCAATTGTCAAAGGCAGACTCCTGCAGAAAGTTTAGGGCTAGCATCTCTCCTTCCCTCCCTTCTCCCAGCCCTACGATGTGGTCAAGGATCTCAGAGATCCTCTCCTTTTTCTCCCTCTCCCCATTTTCTGATTTACTTCCCTGGGAGGGACTCTCAGATCAAGGCCTTAAGTTCTGCCTGTTTTTCACGTTGCCATCCCCAGAGAAGTGGCCTGAAACCGAGCAGCAATCTTATTTTAGTAGTCTTCGGAGGCCTGATCTAGCTTCCCAAGTTGTGGCTAAGAGAAGGCCTCCCGTGCCTAAACCAGCAAGGTCTCTGGAACTGGGGTGAAACCCCAGTCCTTCAGCTGCCTTCCCCTCAAACCCCTCCTTTCTGGATTAGGACAATTGAGCCACTAGTTCTGTGCTCCCACACTCTTGTACTCCCCTCCCCCATCCCATTCTCGGGGCTCTCTAGGTTTGGAGCACTAAGAATGGTGCGTTTTCAAATACAAACTAAACATAGCCGAAGAGCGGGCAATGAGCGAGCTTCGGAGTGGGAGGCAAAAAAGAAAGCATCTGGATATGCAGGATTGATGAGAAACCATTAGGTAAAGAAACTTGGAAATCAAATCCCCAGTCTCCTTCCTCGATTTCCCTCATTTCCCCCAAGGAGGGTGTGATAGAGTAGGGTGTGTGTGTGTGTGTGTGTGTGTGTGTGTGTATGCACATGTAAATATTCGGGTTTTGGTTGGATTCGTTTATTTGCGTGCCCATCAGGGTTGCCTCGGGAGTTGAGAAGTGGAAACATCCTTGGTCCAGCGAAGGGAGCACACTCCAGAGCTCTTATGACCAATGCTGCGTGTCATGATTCTCCAGAGGCACACACAAAAAAAATCAACAATGAAGTTTGTAAAAACAACAACAAAAAAAAAACAACCAGCAGAAGTAGATATTGGAATATGGTTTTTAAAAAAACAACACCCTTTTACCTTGCAGCAACTAGAGTTTTTTTTCCCCAAATATAAACTAATCCATTGCAAACCACAAAGGAAAAATAGAGAGGAAAGTAGATGGGGGATGTGAGAGGGGAGAAAGAGAGACATAGACAGAGAGAGAGAGAGAGAGAGAGAGAGAGAGAGAGAGAGAGAGAGAGAGAGAGAGAGAGAGAATGTCTACAACTACGATGTAATAGTCTAATGCTGGCATCTTTCAGAGGCCTCTGAGATACTCAGTGGCCGCGTCGGGTACGTGCATTTCCTTCTGCATTTGGGTAGCCCGATGTCCTGTAGGATAGCGGAAAGAGCGCAGAAAAGTGTATCAAGTGAGTCCGCATTGGTGTCCCTAGCCCCACAGCGCTTCTAGGACTCGGAACAGAGCTATAAAAACAGCCCAGATTCTAGCCTCGTTAATAATGATTTTCCTCTCTTCCCCCCACCCCCGCCCCGCCTCACCATTTCAATCCTTTGAGTCCTAGTCGGCGGAAAAAGTCGACCTCGCCCAGAACTCTTGACTTCCAGATTGGAGAGGTTCCTTTGCCTTCTTGCTGAGCCATACGCTCCCGGTGCTGGACGAAGAGTCTCCTGGCGTCTCTTTCCACAGCAGGCTCTATTCGAGCCCAGAGAAAGCAGCTCTGCGAAGCTAGGGGAGGCTTCTCGGAGACCACACCCGGGCCTGAGAAATATAAGCCCAGTCCCACTTTATGAGGCAGCTGCTGAACCCTTGGCTTCCCTGTCCTGAACTGCCCCGAAAGCGAATTGCCTTCCCTTTTGTGGACAGCAAACTTCACCTTTCCTCTCTCCAGGCTGCATCAAACAGAGGCTTAAAAAAAAAATGGCATCACCAAGGACCCTTACATTAAAAAACAAACTTTCTAGCCTTCTGCTCTAGCTAACGTTTCATCTTTAAATTCATTGGACTTCAAATGCAAAATACTTACTTAAGAGTACAGTGTGTGACATTTTCCAGGAGAAATGCCTTAAGAAAGGAAAAAACAGAACAATTCCAATTTAAAAGAAAAAAAAGAAAGAAAATCCACCTTTTTTTTGTTTGAAACCTTTTCACAATTTTCTAAGCATGGGAAAAAAGATAATTTGTCTATATGTACTGCAGTGTATCTAATAAAAGGACTGTAGCAGTAGAATCTCCACGATGCCACAGGGGAATTTACCCATTATCCAATAACTAGCGTTTAGCTCTTATGAGATAACTGTCCAAAGGGAAATGGTCCTTCTTATCAACTAATTGACTGTGGGACCTGTATGTGTGAGAGAGGGATGTGAACCCCTGCTCTTTGAGTACGGGCACTCCGGGGGCATGTTGGAGGAATTAATTTTTATTTTGATAAATAATGAAGTAAAGTTTTCCACACTAAGCAGTAATATGAACAGGGCAAAACAACTGGCTATAACTTGCAAAACAAAACACCACCTTCTGTCACCTTCCACAGACAAAGTCCTTTGTAAGGAAAAAAAACGTACCAAGAATTGTCACCGGATGTGAATCAGCATTGGGGGTGGAGGGGAAGCCTGTTCACAGTGAAATCGAGCTCTGTAGATGACTTATGCCTTTGCGGTTTCGTTGCAAAGAAACACCTTTTCTTTCTCTTTTCATTAATCAAACGATGAAGAAGAAACTTAGAAATAGGGCAGAGATTAAGCAACTTTACTAACATACCCTTTAATTTATGCCCTGAACCTCACTACCATAATTGGTAATTTATAAGGCATCCTTAGGACATTGGAATAAGCCCTAGTGCCGGGTCGTCAGTCTTTACTGGGATGAAATATGTAGTTCATACTAAGAGATTCAGAAATGAATCCCTGTGATTTTATAATATTTCCTTTCTGATTTTCTGACCAAAGTAGGTTTCCCAGGAGTGGAGAGTCTGTTCTTAGGGATGCCTCAAGCACACTGAAACCTTTCGGGTTTGGCCAACTAATCAATCTTACTAAAATTCGATTCCTGCTGGTTCCACACTAGACTCAGAAACAATTTCAGCCCCAAACTGCTGGACTATTCTGCATTGCTTGCAGCAGCGAAATATCCGCCTGCTGGGAGAATCAGGATCTCTGAGAAGTAGGGGGAGAGAGAACGCATTCATTCAAACCCTTCCTTTTTCCTTCTATTCCTCTTTCTTAATTAGAATGAATCTTCTGGATCACAGTGTCATTGCTTTGTTCTCTGATTCTCTAGCTATGTTTCTTTGGTCTTTAAAATTTTTTAAAGAAAAATAGCACCTATACCATTGCTACCACCCTCTCCATGTTGACATCTGGCTTAGTAAATAGGCTTAAATTCTTTAAAATACCCTCTTCCAAACCTTGTTCTTATAGCCTGTCTAGATCTCCTGGCTCTCTCAAGCCTTCTCAAAACAGAAGCAATTATCCTTTAAAGTGATAATCCTAAAAACATTATTTTCTCCTTCTGTCCTCCCCCAAAACTCACATTAATGTTAGGAACCTGATCCAATTTTTCCCTCATCCTCCTGGCTAAAAATTCTTACCATTGGCCCTCCCCACCCCACCCCCATCCCCTTCCTGGCCCCCACCCCAAAGTCTTTTTTTAGTTCCAGTTTTTAGAAACAGTTGTAGCAAAATCTAATCTCTACCAGAACTTGCTCACCAGCTGATTATGGTTTCTTTGCAAAAACTGGGGATTGAATGAGAGAAGTCCGGATTTCAGCAAATCCCATCATCTTTCACTAGATCAAAACAATTAGAGGAACTACAGGTATAGAAGGTGAAGTGTCCAAATGGCTTACATTTTCTATGGACAGTCTTGCTTCTTTATTTCCTCCATCTCGAAGTATTCCTAATTTGGGTTTAAGAGAAAAACTGACTGAAGTGAATCCATGGCTCCTATGTGTTCCCTATCTTGCTTTCTCTTGCACTGATCTAAAATCCATCCAAAATCAACAGGGAACAGCTTTATTTCCCTTGACCCTCTTGGAGTTGGAGCTTGGGCTTCTTTCCTCATACTTGTGCTGAAGCACATGGAAAAGAACTTGAAAATGGGTGAACTTCGAATTTACTGAGAAAAGTGTGAAAATTCCCTCTCCCCCAACCCCAGGGCAAATGCATAGCAAGCAACAGGTGTGAAAAGTGGCAATCTGTACTCTTTGTGCCAAGGCTACCAAATTGTAAAAGGACTTCAGAGAGGAAAGAGCTGCTAAATTCTTTGTGAAGAGAAAAATTGTGAGATGACAAAGAATGCACAACATTCACCTTGTACAACCTATCTTGGGCATTTGGCACTCTTTGTCCAGAGCTACCCTTCATTTCAGGGAGGGGACTGACAACTTTTTCTAGAGCATCCACTAAGCAGTCAGAAAAGTAGCTGTTGAAGGGAGGTACAAAGAAGGCAATAAGACCTCTGCACTTGGGAAGTTTATGATCAAGATGGAAGAGGAGACTTCTACACAGAAAACCACCAAAGATCAGAGCTTCCTTTTGTGCGTTGTCTTCCCCTAATAGAATGTAAGCTTCTTTAGGGCAAAGAACTATCCTTTTTTAACTTCTATTTATTCCTATTGCTTAGCACAGTGCATGGACCATATTAATAAATTATCATTGTGGTTGTGGCTGTGGATGATGATAATTTGTTGTTGATGATGATGTTAAGAAATTGAGACTCAGAGAGGAAGAGTAACTTGCAGAGAGTCATACAAGAAGTACATAGCAGAGTGGAATATGAACTTTTTCTGATGCCTCCAAGTCTACCACTCTTTTAACCTAGCCTTTCTGTTTATTGTTAAGGGCAACAAGAGGCCACATGCCACTGATGTTCCAGGTTGTCATTGGTTGTTGACCAAAATGGATTGGCTTAAATTTGCAGATATATTTTATTTTGTTTGTTTATAATGAGATGGACTACTGCTCTGGGATATGGAACAATACACACACTCACACACACACACATGCACATGCACGTGTGTATACACAGACACACACACAGAGGAACCCTTTGGTAGGACCTTTTGGATGAGATAAGCCAAAGTAGGCATTATAGGCAGCAGTAGCAACACATTTTCACTTCCATTTCATTTTACTTCTTTTTTTGCCAGTCTATAAAAATTAATCAAGGTGATAACTGCAAGCCATTAAGTGTAGAGGTGACCAAAATCTAATGGCCTATGGAAAAGCTTCAGCACTCCACTGATGTGGGTTAAAATGCCATGTTGCAATTACACTATCTAAAGGTTGTGGAATTGATATAACTTTTACTATCATCATCATCATCATCATCATCATCATCATCATCATCAGACTAGACCTGTCAGTTCATCAGTGTAGGGAAATTCCAGGTGAGAAGATTCCTTTTTACGATTAAAAGTCTGGAGTTTTTCCATAACTTAAGAATCTTGGTGGATTGCCTACAGCAATGAGAGGTTAACTGACTTTGCCAAGGTCACACAGCCTATAAGAGTCAGAAGTGGGACTTGAACCTAGGTTTTCCTGATTTTTAGACTAGTTTTCTTTTCACTATGCCTCCTCCACCTCTTCTTCACCATCATCATCATATCATTACTAAGGGAAGATCAATGTGGCTGGGAAGTGGTCCATGATTTTGTTTATTAACACATTTTTTATCACAAAGATTTTAAAAATATATTATTGACCTGAAATGCCTGTCATAGAAATGTTTTACAAAATGAGAAAGACAAAAGAATGTGTGCACTTTGTTGGGCAGAATCACTTTTTCTCTGGGAAATATTTGACAATAAACATATTATGCAACATTTTCTGATGCTAGTGAAATAATAGTGATATTTCTTCTTCTCCAGGTGAACAAGCTTTATTTAATCTTTCATTCTAGACCTTTCCTCTTAAAAAAATAAAATACAACAGTATCCTGGGCCCCAAATGGTTTTCAGTAGAGACTTCAGTATTCAAGATAGTATGTAAATTATCTGTAAGTGCCCTTCACTATCCAGATGGGTAAAATCTCAGTGACTTTAAAATGATTGAGCATTTCAAATGATTTATAGGACAACTAGAGCCATCCATTTGGGTGAAGATTGGATACAGTTTTTTTCCAACTAGCTTTGGCTACTGCCAAAGTTCTCCTATAATCTTTCTTGGATTCTGTCTTATCCTGCTCATCCTAGGGAGTTTGCTTCAAGATTAACAATTCCCAGCTCTGGGTTGGGAGTAGGGAGAGGAAAATGTTTCTAGTAATTGACAAAATCAAATCCATTTTAATTTTATAAGTTTATCTCATTAAGCACTTTCAAGATGATTGTTGAAGATTGTATTTTGAGGTGGTGGTGGAATAAAAACAAAGCAAAAACCCCTTCAGTTATTCCATTGCAAAGGAAAACTATTCAGCTGTTGACAGAATAGCTTTCTTAATATTTGGGCTGGAATTGAGAGGATCTGTTGAGAGGGAGGAACAAGGACAGTACTACATCATTTGGGCTTCTGAAGTTTCCTGCAGACAGAGAAGGAGCCTAGCAGTAGAGAAATATCACTGGAAGTTTAAATCAACCCTGACTTCAAATTTTGGATCTGGCCAGTTAAGAATTGTGTGATCTTAGACCAGTCATTTTTGCATCTCTGGGCTTGGTTTCTTTCTTTGAAAAATTAGAATTAGATGACTAGAAGTTTATTTTATTTATCTCTGGTTCTGTGAAGGATACCAGGATCTAAAGATTTCTCTGTACAATGCAAGTAAGTCATGTTGCTGTTTTCTCTATGAATGGAATGGATGTTGTTTACACTGAACTAATCAGTTCATTGCCTTTGCATTATTAGTCATGACTGATACAGACAAGTGTTAAACATGTACAAAAGTACATTTTCATCTTTCTACCAATTAATTTACACCCAGAGTTTTAATTGGGCAGATTTTTACAAGCTCTCAGTTCTTTTGGTGTGTGTGTGTGTATATGTGTGTGTGTGTGAGTGTGTGTGTGTGTGTGTGTGTGTGTGTGATGGAGTCAGAACTAAGGTTGGAGTTAGAGGATTTAGATTTGAGTCAGAGTTACTATATACTACCTGTGCAACCCTGAGTGCTTGACCTTTTTTCTCATTAGTTTCTTCATCTGTAGAATGAGGAATGTGGATTATCTCATCCCTTCTAAATCCTATGACCATACTCAGAGGACATCTGTGGAAATAAAGTGAGGAAATGTGCATGAAATCCCTTGCTTTGAGAGGCATCGTGGTGCATTGCTCTGGCAACCAAAGAAACAGATTCAAATTCTGGCTCCATTTTTGTATGCCCATAGCCATGTAAAATCACTCAATTTTCCTGAGCATCTCCATGTCATTATAAGGAATAATAGCTATAGTGCTTCCTTTTCACAAGACTTTTGTGAAACTTGATGCAAAGGGTTTTGCAAAACTTAAAGCTATTTATTTCCCCTTGAAAAGGCCAAATTAACTCTCTGCTTCATTCATTCTGCTGAAGAGGAGAGACAGTGAGGTTCAGGAGAGGGAAATTATTTCCAAAGTCATCCTAGCAGGTAGCAGAGACTGAACCTGAGCCACTCAAACTCAGGTCATCTGGTTTCTGATTGTGACTAACATGAATCTTTCTTTCACTGCAGCATTTGCTTTCCTTGACATGGATGAAAGAAATCTAGTGCATGAAATTCCTTTTATCAAATCTGTTTTAATTTTTGCCAAATTGAGAGATTAACCATAAGTAGTAGAAACTCAGTGAATATATAGGGATATAACTTTTGTAGCATGCAGTAGCTAATGATGACTTCCTGGAGAGGCAACAAAGCACAAAGAAGAACACTGTACTTGGGGTTTTAAAAACTGGGTTCAAATTCCAGATCTGATACCTGTGTGACATTGGAACATCACTTCTACTCTCTGAGATTCAGCTTCCTCATCCATAAAATGAGAGGAAGGGTTGTCCTACTATAATGTTTCTTTCAGATCTAAAATCCTATTAAGATCCTATACCTTAAGTTCAACTGTGAAGGATAAGTTGGATCTAAACCAAAAATTGTAAAAGAACAGAAAAGCTTGATTCCAGGGGAGAATGGTATAAGCAAAGATGTGATGGTGGGAATAAGCCCAAATTATTCAGAGGACAGAAATAAATATCATAGAGTCCATATTAGTCATTGGAAAGTTAACTCTGGAGCAACTACATTTGCTAAACCAGAGAACCAAAAACACAGAGCTCATTAAAGGGTGTTAAATACAGAAAGAAGCATTTCTTTGCCTGATTATTGACTGAGTGAGTCTATAAGGTGCCAGTATCATGGTACAAAAATGAACAGCATATGGATTTTTCAAGCTAAAATGTATGGCTATAGATACACTATAACTCTTTTATGATGTGACCATCAGTATCACATAGATTTAAGTTTAACTTGAATCTATTTGCTTCTGAACTGTCTGATCTCAGGTGGAGTCTAGTCTAACAGAGTGATGCTTGCCTGTCTATTTAGTCTAACCAGACAATGTCCAGAGGAAGGCAGACAGCAATATAATGAGGTAATCTGAATCTATGTCACATAAGGACTGACTTAAAGAATATTAGTTGTTTAGCCAGAGGTAGAGAAAACTCAAGGAAGACAGGAAGGGATGAATTATATTCAAATATCGTATTCATTTGTATTAAAATATTTTAAGGGACTACCATGGGAAAGACTTGTTCTACTTGGTCCTAGAATATAGAATTAGGAGCAATGAGTTGCAGAAGTTACTGAGACAAATTCCAGTTCATATAAGGAAAAGTTTCCCAATCATTAGATCTCTTTCAAAGCGAAATGTGCTTCCTTTGGAGATAATGAGTACACCAAGACATGGCCGTGTTGGGGGTGTTTTTAGATTAGATTATCAGTTTAATGAGGCTTAAGAGGTCATGTCTTATCTAAACTTTGTATCTTCCCACAATACTAGCACACTTCATTAGGAATGAATAATGTTGATTGAATAACGTAATGGGGATTATTGCCTTCTTTTAGGCCTAAATATGACTTCAAGGTCTAACTCTTGGGGAGGAAAACCTGTGGCCTTGAGGGCATGTGTGGTCTTTTGATGGAGTTCAAGTTTTACAGAACCCATCCTTTTATTAAGGAGATTTGTTCTGTGAAGTTTGGATTCAGTCAAAGGGCCACACTTTAGGACCTAGAGGGCCACATATGGCCTTGAGGCTGAAGGTTCTCCACCCCTGGTCTAACTATCTCTGGGATTTTATAGTTCTTTATTTGTACCTTGGAGACAGAGTTCATTGTCATTGTCACCTGGGTGAGTAGCTTTCTGGAAAGAATCACACCAATGAAAGAGCTTATTTTTGTCCATTGATTTGCTACTTAACCATAAATACAACAGAAGTATAAAATGATCACTTCTATTAGGTATGAGTTATCCAGATGAGAAATGATCATAGGACTGCTAAGAAAAAATCCATACTGGGATCTGTAGCCTTATTGCCCCATACCTAATTTTTCTGTACTAGGAAGAAGAATGAATAGTAGCAATGAGAAAGAATAGAAGGCCTTGCCCATTTATTCCCTCAAAAAAGACCATGTTACATATATGCTAACTTTCCTGAATTTTCGTAGCTTCTCCTGGAAGAGTCAGCTGAGTTCCTTGGGGCAGAATTGTCTGATTTAAGAAGCTGCCCCTCACCAGGTTACTGGTGTAACTTTTAAGGCATGTGTTTGTTTTGAATTTCCCAGAAAGACTGTCCATAACTCCCCTCTGCCCTTTTCTTGGAGCTAATCAAGATTTAAGGCACCACCTTTTTAGAGATTTCGTTTACAGAAAAGGGTTAAGAAAGTACCGTAAATGTGCTGTTGGTCAAATAAGTTATGGAGTCTCCGCCAGGACAGTTCAGATCTTTCTTTTGAGGACTAGCGACACTTCCTCATCCCTGTCCCCCCTCCCATTTCAGCTTTACTATAAATGGGCATTCATCTCATGGGAGAGAGATAAAATGCTTAGATCTACCTTTCAATTTTTACTTCTAAACTACTTTTTTTTCTTTCTTTCAAAGATGAAGGGAAGAATATTGTTCTTTAGGCAAGAGTTTGGTAGAATATAGCTTCCCCCCCTCCAAAAATCAGAAGGGACTGTAATTCCCTCAAGTAATTTAATTTGGAACGGATCTCAATGGTGCTTGGGTCCCCTGGAAGATCGACTGCAAGAGTCTGTAGAATTCCCTCTGGCAGCATCTTGTGCTCAGTGACAAAATGCATTGGAATAAAACCTAATGTTATTATATTCCTCCGCTTCTCCCAACCTGCACCAATTAGCCACATTAAAAATATATCCAGCAACTCGAAGAAAATTGCAATTGGACTGAATGGCTCTGGCAAGTTTGCCCCCTTTAAAATGGTTTTATTTGTTGCAATGCAGTGCCCGAGATGTTTATCAGTAATGGGCAGACAGGCCCACGGAAGGAAGAGCCTTAATTCTGTCTGAGACAGCTTCTTATTGCTATTGATAGTTAGCAGTGGTGTCCAGCCTGAGAAATGGAACTGCTGCAGGCAGCTTCAGTCAAGACATCTTATTGATCTACTGCTTTCTTTGCCTCCCCGGAACTAGAAAAGAAAAATAAAAAGTCAGGGAAAGCTGGTGGTATGAGGACTATGTAGCAGCCCACTCTATGGTCTCTCAGAAGAGTGTTTGAGTCTGTGGGGGTGCGCATGGATATATATATATACTTGGTGCTTCGGCAACTCCACGGACTATCCATTCTTATCCCACAGTTTGAGAGCGAAGCGTCAGCAGTTCGGGAATAACGTCCTTTCCGGAAGAATTGTCACTGCAAACTGCAGTTTGGGGCATGTGACTATTGCTCCACCCGTCCCCGTCCCCCCCATTCCCCTGCCAGTGACATACGAGACCCTCTCCTAAAATCTTGTTGAATACAATCCATCTGAACTAGAACTCCTATGAATCCCATTCAGAAACAATACATTTCCAGGTCAGTCTTCCCCGGCCAGATTTTACAGTCCCAAACACCTAACCCAAATGGTGCAAAGAAACAATGTGCCCACCACTCTGATTTTGAATATAAGAATGTATCTCCGGGATCCATTAACCTACTTCTCTGAGCATTCAGGGGACGTCTTTAGGGTATGTATGTAAGAGTTTATAAGGGAGAAGAGACAGAATCTGCCGTCAGTACTGTCTATAGAGAAAAACGATTTCCATCTTAAGGGCAAACTTTTCAGAAGTCATATTAAACAGTGGAAAGTGTGCATAATTCTAAGGACTACGGAGAATGAGGACTCTGGGACGCTTAGGAGAGGAGACTAGGATTGCAGGGAGACAACTGGGCATTTTCTTTTTTTATTATCATGGGGTTATGTTGTAAACAAGGTGAGATTTCCTTGGAGGAAAAATAGGGCATATGCCCAGTGGGTAATTGTCGTTCCAGGGCTTAATAAAGGGTGTGTGTTTGGGGGATGGGAGAAGTGGGGTGGGAGGGGACCAAACCTGAGTAGACCTGGATCCCTGCAGCCAAGAGACAGCAAATTCACTCATAGAAATTATTCCAGCAACATTATCAGTCACTATTGGGAACTTATTACTTACTAATCTAAAGAAGGAAGAAGATCTGAGGTTCAAAAAACAAAACAAATCAGATTTGACCATAGAAAGGTAAATAGAAGTATTCTGTGAGGTAGGAACTGGATCATCCTTCCCTCTGTGGTGGAGTATTGTTATATAATAATCCCTTGTAGAAGACAAAACTGGGTTCTATGAGGTTGATTATTGGTCATACCCTTAGGCCTGACTTAATCAACTTTCCTTCTGCTTCTGGTATTGGTAATAATAAGGGTAATTTAAAGCATTTTGGAATCTTCCCACTACAGAGATTAAACCCATAAGGGGAGGAGGTATGGAGAGAAACCTGTGGAATCAGAAAAGCTATAATGTTGTCACCTTTACCCATCACTCTGGAGAGCACAGTATGCACAATGTATTCTGAAGGGTCTCCCTTCAGAGTATATCAAATGTATGTCATGAGAGGATGTGCCCAGATTGTGTTAAAGAGGACCAGGCTAGCAGTGCTGCCATACTGAATGTCTATTTCAAGACTATTGTTGTAACTAATATTTTATCCTACTTAGATCCATTCTTCCCTCAATATTCTGCCTCCTCCCATCCCTACTCCCAGCAACCCACACATTCTCTCTTCTTTCTCACACACTGAGAAACATTACGTTCAAATCCAGGCACTTTATTCTTTTTGTTTTAAAAGCAATACTTCAAAGTGTGTAGTATTGGGCAGGACAATGGACTTAGAGTGAGGAATATGTAGGTCCAAATCACACTTCAGGCATGTTTATTTTTTTATTTTAATTTTTTATTCTGTTTTTTTAAATTTCAGTTCCAAATTCTCTCCCTCCTCCACCCTTTGAGAAGGCAAGAAATATCCATTATACAAATGATTCAGGAATTTTTTTAAAGATAGGATATATGTGTGTGACCCAAGGCAAACTCACTTCACTTCTGTAACTTAATTTCCTCATCTATTAAATGAAAGGACTCTAAGGTCCCTTCCAGCTCTAAACCTTTGATCCTAAAAATCAGTAAGTAATAAGAATAAGAACTAGCATTTACATGGCACTTCAAGGTTTGTAAAGGTAGTTTTACAAAATTTTTAAAAATCATTTTATCCTCACAACAAATCCCAGGAAAGGTAGGTGTTACTATTCCTATTTTTACAGATGAGGAAACTAAAAACCTACAGAGATAAAGTGATTGCCCAGGGTCACAACACTGTGATTTTTTTATTTGAGAAAGGTTTTGTGGGATGGAGGGGTCTCTTTAAGTTCATCTCTGTGATCTGGTCTATTTATGTGACTAGTGATGACCAGGTACAACTTTTACACAGTGAAGGTCTCCATAATAAAAGCTCAATAAGTCCCCCGCCCCCAAAAAAACACTCCAGGTGAGTTTCTCTTGAGTAACAATCAGAAAGGAACTGAAAAAACATTCTTACTTGGATCCTGGGGAGAGGCAGGGGGTGCCCTCTCATAGGAGCTCATAGGAGCAGTTTGGGCTCTTAAAGAAGGTCTGACAAAAGAATCAAGTGGGCAGTGGGCCAAGTCTTTATTGTGGTTTGCTTTGCCTCAACAAAGGAAGAGTCCAAGGTCTAAAATAAAATGTTTGAGGGTGGCATGTTAGGGGCAACAACAAAAGAGCAAATAGAGAATATTATGGAACTTAAATGGGATGATCTTTAGACCAAAGCAGGAAGAGGAAAATGAGGGTCAACAGGGTGAGAAAAAGGGATCTCACAGTGTCCACAAATTCCCTGCAGAGGCTATATTATTTGGCACATTCTATTTTCTCAGTTCTTCTCATTTCCTCCTACTTAATGTAAGAGACAGATATGACCTTATCTTCTTCTACACTGGGACATCTAAAAGAGGTAAGGAGGGTCATGGGTTTTATATGGAGGTGGGAGGAGTGTTGATCTGGTTTATACATGTCTGATTGGTCCCCTATATATCTGATGGGAATTTTCTTAGCCCTTCTTCATTCTTTTTTATTTTGTTTTTTGTTTTGCTTTTTGGGCAATTGGGGTTAAGTGACTTGCCCAAGGTCACACAGCTAGCAAGTGTTAAAAGTTTCTGAAGTCAGATTTGAACTCAGGTCCTCCTGACTTCAGGGCTGGTGTTCTATTCACTTGGCCACCTAGCTGCACCCCCTTCTTCATTCTTCCTAGTTAATGTTGGTCACAGCTTCGACCTTGTCTTCCTCCACTCTGGGACAACCAAAGGATGTGGGTGAAGGTTTTACAGAGGGATGGGAGGAGTGACATAAGGTTTTGATATATCTGATTGGTCTCCTATCTCTGATGTCAGAAGAAGGGAGATACTCAGGATAAGCTACTGGGACTTCAGCTGTAAAAACACAATTATTTCCAGAAAAGAATGGAGTGCCCCAGAGCAAGGGCAGTCTGAGCAAGTCTTATATCTTAGAGAAACCCCCAAAGAGATCCTTTTTTTTGGAATTATCACAAATAGGCATTTCCTCTTTAAAATAACTTCATTATTGCTTATCTCCTCTTAATTTGGCAGAATCTCCTGCTTCCTAAATCTCTTTGTGGGTCAGGGAATATTAAATATTTTTATAAATTCTTTATTTATATTTAAATAATACTTCAAAATTAATTTTAATTAATTACATTAAATTTTAATAAATATTTAAAATTTAATACCAAGATAAGTGAACCACATTAAGAAGGGAAATTTGCTGCACAAATAATACCTTATGCATTCCAGAGTTGAACAGAAACATTTTTGTTTCTGTTATTGTTGGATTATCCATGCTACAGTCCCACTTGGTTTATGATAATAATTCACATTTCTGTAGTACTTTGTCATTTACCTTTAAGCCCTTTCCTTATAACAACCCTGTATGTAGTGCAAATTACATTATCCCATTTTACGGCAACAAAAATCAAACAGGGAATATATGAAAACTGGAATTGGAACCAGGTCAGTCAGGGAGTAATTTATTAGGCACCAAGAACTATGCTAAAAGTTAGAGATTACAAAGAAAGGCAAAAGATGATAATTCTCAGTAATAGGAGCTCACAGTGTAATGGAGGAGATGATATGAAAACAACCATGTACAAAGATGATGAACTGGAAATAATCAATGGAAGGAAGGCATTACAATGAAGGAGCACTTGGAAAGGCTTCATTTCCTTTAGATTTTCAGAGGTTCCCAAAATGGGCGATACTGTGCTGTTGGTGTGCTTGAGTGATGGAGGGATTTCAGAAAAAAATTGGGGGGGGCATTGGATAAAAATAAGGGTGTGGTGGAAGCATAAGGAAAGAATAGAACAGAATTTTGAAAAACTACTCATACATGTTTCATCTGTTGTGTAACAGAGTTAAAAATCATAATGATTACGTTGTTTTCCAAATGAACACACAAAATGCAAGTTATAATCCATTATTGCTCAAGTCTATCAACAGGTCTTAACAAGCAAGTGTTGGTAGGTGAGCATGTCGAGCACTGTTGGGAAGTCCACCATACATTGGCAGGAATACGTGCACTTAATGACTTATTTATAATACAATACTATATAGTTACATGATGTAAATTGCATCATAAAAATTTCAATGCAGGGAAAACCCCACAAATTTATGATAAATTATTAAATTTATGACACATCATTTAAAAAATCATATATTTAAATAATGCAAATAAAAAATAAGGGTCTAAGGAAAGTAGATTTCCAGGGGGACACTGAATAATTTTTTTGAAAAGGAGGCAATAAGCCAAATAAGTTTGGGAACCTCTGGTTTAGAAGGTAGGCTTTAACTGAGACTTGAAGGAAACCAGGAAAGGTATGAGAGAACCAGGAAGAGAATTCTGGGTATGGAACACTGACTGCAAAGATATTTGGAGTCAGGAGATGGAGTGGCCTTTGGGAGGAATAGCAAGGAAGCCAGTGTCACCAGATTGCAGAATGAATAGGGGTAAGGTGTAAGAAAACCTGAAAGGTACCAAGGAGATAGGTTATGAAAGGTTTAAATGCTAAGCAGAAAATTTCAGATTTGATCCTGGAGGTAATATAGAATTAGGCCTCCTCATTGCACTTCCAGCACATTTTCTCTTATGTCGCCTCCTACTTATATTGATGTTCTTCAAGAGTTGTCTATATGTGGTGTATATTTCAATCATAGTTCCCAAAGCAGCTACTCCGGATGACAGGGAAGAACAATCAGAAAGGCCCTCTAGAATATTCAAATGACCACTGGCTGTGGAGTCAGTAAAAGCCATCTTTAAGATCGTATAGATCTTAGCTAGGATATTTACCAATAGAGTGACCCTGGGCCAGTCATTCAATCTCTCTGAGCTGAAATCTATAAAACTTTGTAAAATGGGGATAATAATAATTGTCCCTGTAGGGTTTTGTGAAAAAAGTTGTTTGTAAGCATCAGTGTCTAGTATATGTATATTAAATATTCTTGTTAGTAATGACTAGAGCTCGAACTATCCCAGGGAAGTTAGTGCTAATGTGGGGGGATGCTTCCTCTCTCTCTCTCTCTCCACCTCCATTCCTGCTTTATTGGTTTCATTCTGCCTACCTCCCAGGGTCCTATATACAGCATGCTTCATTACACCCCTTTTCTGTGCCTTCCCGTGAGAGTTGCCTTTCTCTATCTCTCCATAATTCACCTTCCTCTTTAAGAATCCAAATTATGAGAGATGTTTGGTATCAGTGCAAAGGAATGTAGAGGAAATCAGTGTGAGAAGAGAAGTCAATGTACGGGACCAGTAAATAAAATTAGAACAAGATAAGCACAGGATAGGGTGAAGAATCAGTGCAGGAAGGATGTGCTTGCTGGCCTCTGCTGACCTTTGCTAGCCTCCCCACCTGGCTACTAGTCATCTTAATCTACCTCTCTGGTTCCTAGCTTTCTCTGTCCCTCCTCTCCACTGTGCTCTTTGGAAATCTTCCATTATGAACAAACTCGTCTGAGAGTCTTTTATAATCCTTCCATCTTCTGATGCTCACTGAAACCTGGTTTTTACCAGCAGACACCCTATCTCTTACACTTTTTCCAAGGTTACCTATTCCTACTTTCCTGTTCCTCATGACATATAGGGCTAGGAGGAGGAATTAATTTACTCCTTGGTCCTTACTGGACTTTGCAGACTTTCCTTTGGATACCATTATTCAGCTATTAACCTTTACCTCTTTCAGGTTCAATCCATTCTACCCAGATCCTTATTGCTGTCGCCTTGTAGCCTTCAAGGTTATTCTCTTCCCTCACCAATAAGTTCAATATCTGGCTCATGTTATTTTTCTCCCCTTCAACTTCCTTCCCTCTTAGAGTAACCCAGTCTTCCAATTCCTCAGCATCATCAGTTCCCATGACCTCTGTCTCTAGTCTACTTCAACCATGTTTAAGAGTGATCATACCTTAGAACCCTCCTTTCCTTCAGCTAATTTATTCTGGGTGCTGGAATTCCTAGATATGGTTTGGATAATTAGGGTTCTATTTACCTTTCTGTTGTCAAGACTAATTAAATAAAACCCCTCAGATCTACCTTCATTAGAGCAATAAGTGCCCAACCATACCTGGTAATGTGCTGGAATTTCTATAAGTATGTGTGAAATTAACACATTTTGCCTTTGCAGCAGGGTCCCAGGTTTGGTCAATATTTTGACTATAATGACACCTGTAATCAAGGCATAAGGTCTTTCTTAAGCTAACAAATGATTTTCCTTCACAGCAGAAGTGTAAACAGAACACTGATTCATGAATTTGCTAATTGTTCTTCCCAGCTGTGACATTAGCCACTGTCCAGTTTCTAGCCAAAACAAATACATTACATAGACACCCTGCATTGGGTCTCTGCCAATTATATTCCATCAGTGCTGCAGTGCTAATTATACTTTGCAACACATCCTTTAACAAGTTGTTTGACTTAGTCCCACCTCCAACACAATGATAATGATCATAGTAGGCACCCCTCACTTTAAGAAAGGGAATGAGAGCCAGTTCTTAGAAGGAGGATTTGATGAAGGTAAGGTATTTAAAGAGACAAGAGGGAAAATGACAGGACACATGTCAGTATTCCCTTATGAGAACCTTGTGCTGAGATGGTATTTGGAGTTCTCTAGGAAGAGCTGGGAATCTCATGGTGGGGGGGCTGGTGGAGGTAGAATTATTCCCAACTTTCTCGTACTCATTACAAGAATTTATTTATTCTAGTATTTTAGTGACAGAAACAAGAATCTGAGAGATGGCCTCAGAACCATAATCTTTAAAGTATTTGTACTTTAAATTGATAGAATATTTTGTCCTTGGTGAGAGAAGCTCTCCCTATTCCAATCCCATAATGCCAGAGTTTCCAAGTTATCTTTTCACCAACACATCAATCCTCAGGTCAGAGACCTGCAATAGTATTCTCTTTCAGGATGGTAAAGTGAAAGGAACATTGGTTTGGGAGCTAGAAGAACTAGGTATAAATCTCAGTTCTGACAGGGACATTAGTTAACTGTGCAATTTTGGGGTGGTCATTTAGTTTATCCATCTCTTCCCTCATCTACAGAATAGGTATAATATGTACATTACTTACCTCAGAGGGATGCCAATGCTCTTTGCAAACTTTAGTATGTTATACATATAAGAACTATTATCATTTGACTCTAAAATACTTATCCTGGGTTTTCAAGATCTCCTATAATCTGAACCTTTCTTCACCACCTCTCTGTACTCTTTCCCATTCCCTCCTCAATACACACCCAGCTCTTCATCAAACTAAGTTGTTTCCTACAGCATCCTTGACCACTCCTTTCTATGCCTTTGCTCAAAGATTACCATCTTGGCATAGAATGAACTCCATCCACTTCACTCTCTGTCAATCTGAATCTGACCCATTCTTCAAGATCCAACTCATTTTTTTTCCATGAAACTTTCCCTCACTATATGCTCCAGTTTTTATTGAGATTCCTCTCTGCTACACTCCTGTAACACAGTCTGTGCTATACTTTAATTAAATGACTGTTTCACATTGCTTTGTTGAATAATCATAATAATAATGACAATTAACATTTATATAGTGCTTTACAGGATTTTACCAGTGCTATCTCATTTTTCTCTTCAGGACAACCATGTGAAAGTAGTATTGTTTTTTTTTTGTTTGTTTGTTTTTTACTAATTTTACAAAAGAGAAAACTGAGGGTGAAAGAACTTAAGGGCCTTGCCCAGGGTCACATAGCTGTCAGGAAGAATTTGAATTCAGGTTTTCCTGAGTTTAAGTCAAGTACTGCAACCATTACATTATGTCACCTAGATTTTAAGTTTCTCAAGGGCACCTACAATCTTATTTTTATTCCATTGCCTTTTCTGTCCCCACCAAGGCTTAATACAGTGCTAGTGATTTAAGTTGCAGGACAATACATAGATAGTATGGTACAGTAAAAAACAAACAAGAATGACCCGCAGAGACCTAAGAGTCATTGCATTGTTCATAGGATAAAAAAATTGAGCTAATTGTCTATCAGGCTGTGGTTGACTAAATCTCCACAGAGAAAAGGGGGATGAGTTGGCAGTGAGGTGACCTGAGAAAAGCTTTCCCAGAGACGAGATATAAAATCCCTGGGAAGGATTCAGCTCTGCGTCTTTCCAGCAGGGAGGAGGGAGGAGAAAGGTTAGAAAGCGGTGCCTGTCTACAGCCTCTACCCCCGCCCTCTGGCTCTGCTCTAATTAGCTGTGTGATGTTGGGCAAACCACTACTTAGGGGCCTCAGTTTCCTCCCCTCTACAATAAAAGAGTTGGACTAATAACAGTAACTCACATTTCTAGAGCGTTTCAAGTTTTTTTTTAAATTCCTACAGCTCTCTGAGGTAAGTGGTGCAAGTAATTTTTATTCTACTTTACCACAGAAGAAACAGACTCAGAGAGCTTAAAAACTTTTCTAAGATCACACAACTAGTAAGCATTGGATCTGGGAGGACGGGGAAGGGCACACATCCTGATTTCATAGCCACTGCTCATCAAACGTCCGTCCTCTTTTCCAGCTCTTACATTCTATGAATGGGGATAGATTCTTATTACTGGGATTATTTCAGCCTTCCTTAATTCTTAACTTCCCTTCCTTCCTTCCTTCCTTCCTTCTTTCCTTCCTTCCTTCCTTCCTTCCTTCCTTCTTTTCTTCCTTCCTTCCTTCCTTCCTTCCTTTCTTCCTTCCTTCCTTCCTTCCTTCCTTTCTTCCTTCCTTCCTTCCTTCCTTCCTTCCTTCCTTCCTTCCTTCCTTCCTTCCTTCCTTCCTTCCTTCCTTCCTTCCTTCCTTCCTTCCTTCCTTCCTT
>CM053595.1:93889463-93903349 GCA_028646575.1 Pseudocheirus occidentalis
AAAGGTGTGATTAATCTACAGTATTTATTTATTTTTAGCAACCTTGTTTTGAGAGCTACCTAACTTCATTCTCTCCCTTGAAGTATCATGGAGGCTTGAGAGATTAAGCCAGTCATAAAAAAGGCTAGTTCTATACTACAACAAAGTCATGAAACCACAGAATGTCAGGGAACCATAGAATATTTCTGTAAGGGAACCCTCAGGGATCATCTAATCCAAGGGTGGGGAACCTGTGGTCTCAAGGTCACATGTGGCCTTCTTGGTCCTTGGATGCAGCCTTTTGACTGAGTCCAAGTTTTACAGAGCAAATCCGTCTATTAAATGGATTTGTCCTGTGAACTTTGGATTCAGTTAAAGGTCTTTGTTTCACAATTGATAATAATGATTGTGGTAGTTGACATTTCTATAAGCACTTTGAGATTTAAAAAGGGTTTTCCTTTCAACATGCTTGAGAACTAAGTGGATTAGGAAATATCATCTCCATTTTACAGATGAGGAAACTGATGTTCAGAGAAGTGAATATTACACACACACACACACATTCACACACACAAGTATCTTCTTAAAATTTCCATTTTTGAATAGCTCATGTTTAAAGATCATTTAAGGTCCCTTGCTTATGGAGCTATGATTGGTCCAACCATTCTGGAAAATCATTTGGAATTATGTTTTAAAAAGTGACTAAAATGATCATTCCCTTTGAACTAGATATCCTCCTGTTAGGCATAAACCCCAAGAAGATTAAAGGTCCAAAGAAAGGTTCTATATACACTAGCATATTTGTAGCAGCATTTGTTGTAGAAGTAAAAAAGTAAAGTAAATTTAGATGCCCACCAATTAGATAATGGCTAAGCAAATTATGGGACATAAATACGATGGAATATTATTCCATCATAAGAAATGAAAAACATAAAGAATTCAGGGAAGCATGGGAAGTCTTACATGAACTAATCTAGAGTGAAGTTAGTAGAACCAGGAAAACAACATACACAGTGAGAACAATGTGAATGGTGACAACAAAATTTTGAAGGTAAAGCCTGTATACTTATTTTGCTTTTTCTGGAGGCAGTCAGGGTTAAGTGACTTGCCCAGGGTCACACTAGATCAGATTTGGACTCATGTCCTCCTGACTCTACAACCAGTACCCTATTCACTATTGCTACCTAACAGCCTCTATCCCATATACTTACAATGTCCAAGCCTCACCCTAGAGAAGAGTAGAGAAAAGGTATCTCCTCCACTTCTTTGCTGAGGTAAGGGAGTAGAGGATTAGAGTTCTGGAATATTGTCTATACTGTCAGGCATGGCTAATGTGTTGGTTAGTCTTGCTGAACTGTTTTTCCCTCTCTTTATTTTTTGTTCTTTTTGATGAAGGCTGGTTTGTTGGGAAGAGAGGTGAGGGATATATACAGAAATGAAGCTGTACAAACGAAAGCAATCAGTAAAAATTAAAACAAAAAAAATCAAACAACAGAAAAAAGAGTATATTTAGATAAATACACACACTATATATGCTAGGCACTTAGATATCACTGGGGAGGCCCCTCAGTGAGTAGGAGGGATACTTCTTTCACCTTACCCTTTGCCATGGTTCCTGAGACAAGACTTTCAACAATGGACAGGGTCACCTTACCAGTTTGGGGAAGCCTAGGGTACATTAAAATGAAAATTAGTCTCTATGACATCATTGATTCATTTTGGGTAGGAAGTTTAATTCCCTTTAAGGTTCTTTTTTCTACAAGTCTGTGATACTTGTTTTTTCTAGCCCCCTTTTAGTATCTCAAGATGGTCTGATATAGTCTATGCTTTCCTCTTTGTAATATTTTTGTGACATACAAGAGGTGGAGATTATTATTTTTGTACAAATGGGGTGGGGTTTTGGCCTAGGAAGAGCTATGATTTTCCCAAAGGTCATTTTAATTTTATTCAATTAAGTGAATATTGATTTAGCAAGGATTTTTTATATTTAATTTTTATTTAATTTTTCTCAATTACATACAAACAAAAATTTTTAACATTCTTAAAAAAATTGAGTTCAATATTATTTCCTTCCCTCCCCTCTTCTTGAGAAGGCAAGCAATTTGATATAGATTATACATTTTACAGGAGAAAACACAAACAAAAAAATCCAAGAATAATAAAGTTTTTTGAAAAATATACTTCAGTCTGCATTCAGACTCCATCAGTTCTTTCTCTGGAGGTGGATAGGATTTTTCATCATAAGCTCTTCAGAGGTGTCTTTGATCATTGTATTGTTTAGAATAGCTAAATCATCCACAGCTGAACATTGTACACTATTTCTGTTACTGTGTATAATGCTCTCCTGGTTCTGCTCATTTCACTTCACATAAGTTCATGTAAGTCTTCCCAGGTTTTTCTGAAAACATCCTGCTTGTCATTTCTTTTAGCATAATAGTATTCCATCACAATCATATACCACAACTTGTTCACCCATTCTCCTATTGATAGGCATCTCCTAAATTTTCCATTCTTTACCACCACAAAAGAGCTGCTACAAATATTTTTGTGCATGTAGGTCCTTTCCCTTTTTCTTTGGTCTCTTTGGGATGCAATCCTAGTAGTTGTATTGCTGGATCAAAGTATATGCCCTTTAGGTGTAGTTCTAAACTGCTCTCCAGAATGGTTGTATCAGTTCACAACTCTACCAACAGTGCATCAGTGTTCCTATATTTCCATACCCCCTCAGCATTTGTTATTTTCCTTTTCTGTCATATTAGCCTATCTGATAGACATGAGGTGGTACCTCAGAGTTGTTTTAATTTAACAAGGATTATTTAGTAAGAAATGAACAGACTTGGAAAATAGTGATGAGGAGTTCTTTATGCTGGAAGATCTTTAGACATAATCTGAATGACTTTTTTTTTACAAGGGATGGTGTAGACAACTGAATTAAATGACCTCTGAGTTGGATTAAATTCTTCCACATACTGAGATTCTATCTGTTTCCTAAGGAACAATTCCATATTATATCTGCCTCAGGTGGTTTTTTGGTGTAATGGAAAGAACACTGGCCTTGAAGTTAGACACTTGACATATCTGGGTCTCCATTTCTTTAATTGTAAAATGAAGAGGTTGGATTCAGTGATCTTAAAAGTCCATTCCATTTCTAAATTTGTGATTCTATTATAGCACATGATCTGGGCTACTCTGTCATTTTCTATTCACACCATCAAGCTGCATCCCTAGAGGGATCCTACCATGTTCCTTCAGGTCTCCAAGATTAACTCCAAGGCACTGGGGCTGTTTTTCTAATGTTATAGTTTATAAACCTTCACCTGTGTCCCTCTCCCTAAGATTATTCATAGATATTGATTAGTTAGCAATGCAGTTACCTTTTAGGGAGAAGATATTTATGGACGTAGAATAATAAAAATAGTTAATTTAAGACATCCTCTGCAAAAACCTATGACATATTCTCCAGGACTTATGAAGTCCAAGAGAAAGTGGGCTTAAGCTTAGAAATCTCAGGGGTCCTGGCTAAGAGGTAACTGGTAGATGTTGCTTTTTTGAAGTCTTTTTCTCTCCATCATGGGGTACTAATTAATGGAGGTCTCCTTAAGCAGGGCATAGCTTTTCTGCTTTGCTTCTTGCAGAATCTTGTAGCTGTTTTTTTCTCACTGTTTGTAGTTTATTCTTGGTTTTCCATGTAGACATTGTCACTAGCTGCTACTACTGCCTCTGTGATACCACTAGGACACTAACGAGAAACCTGCATCTTTTGACACTCTTGACATTCACAAAGTTCTCTGCTCAAGGCAGGAGTCTTTGGAGACTGAAGTCAGACATGAAACTTTTTTCCTCTGTTTCCATCTCTAAAGCAATTCCGTTTCAGGGGTTTAGCTAGAATGACTCTCCTCTGTGCTGGTGAACTCTTGAATTCCTGATTCTAAAATAGTTTGCTGGTTTTATAAAAGACCCACAATGCCTGACAAAGTCTCCTCAACTAATCTGGATAGATTTTATGAACACCTGTCAGTCCAATTCATCCCATCACTTTCATGGACTTTTAAAGTCTTTGATTGATTGATTCAATAGAAATGTCTAGGCCCTGGTCACACTTAGTTCGCACGTTTGCTTTTTCCATTGACTCAGTGGAAGTGTTTTCATCTGATAAAGGTACCACAGCTAAATGGAGTGGTTTGATTGATTGATTGACTCAGTCATCTCTCCCCTTTACACTATGATTCTTTCATTCATGACATCTAATACAATGTATATGTGTCCAGACATGGAGAACTGAAGCCATCCCATGGACTCTATACCTAAATGTGGGAGAGATTCCTACCTAGAACTTAATGTCAGAGAAGATTAGAGATAGATTTTGTACTTCCATGAAGGGGAGGGTGATGTGAAAATGACACAACTGGTGGGAGTGGGGTGAAGGACAAAGTTCAGGGGAAGCTGGTCAACACGGATTCTGTGTCAAAGAGAACCAAATCCAGACAAGTACAGGGCTGCCTCACTTTGGGATACTTGCTCAAGGTGAGTTAAGTAGGTACTTTGGTGTCAAAGTCTGCTGTGGTTTCCAGGAGAATGAAAATAGCAAGGTACTCTGGGTCTTTGAGATGTAAGTTTGCTGAACCTTCTGGTAGAGTCATCGAGATAAAACCAGGGCATAAAAATACAGTCAAGCAGTTCAAAGTTTTTGAGTAGTTAAATAGGAAGCCAGCTAGGTAAGTTATAGCATGATCCAGTACTAAGAGCCAAAAAAAAGACAGATTTGTATTTGGTTCAGTAGGAGGATTTCTATCACCTTTCTTCATGTTATTTCAAGGTCAAGGTAAGGCTTTCAACAGGGGAGTTTTATTTTCTTGGCCAACTGGAAGTTTTTCTAATTTTAGAGAGAGTTTTTTTGTTTGGGGGAGGGCAGAAATCAGGGGAGTTAGGCAGGCAAAGGGTTCAATGGAACCAAAGGAAAGTTCATTGGGAATATTGAATATTGGGTACGAGAGACAATGTAACATAGTGGATTTGGAGTAGAGAGGTAGGTATGAATTTTATGTATACATTAGTTTTTTACTTTATTTTTTTGGCAGGGGTGGAGTTCTGCTGGCAATTATTGTGTAATTATTTGGTTTTGGAATTTTCTTTTGAAGTTCTTTTAAATTTTAGTATTTGTATCTACCTCTCTCTCTTTCTCTCTTTCTCTCACTTTCTCTCTCTCTTCCCCCTAGGGATGGCTGGTGAACATTTTCCTTCTGGTTATCTTTTTTCATCTTCTCTGGGCTCTACAATTGCTGGAGTTATTATCACTCCAGTCCCTCACTTAAGGATGGGAGTGAGAGCAGAGGTCTGTGAGTAGCCAGTCACACTGAACTCTTAATCTTTGACTTGGAGGAAGACAGTCAGCAAACTTGACTAATAATAACTTCTTGGCCCTGGCCCCTCCAGCAGTTTTAGGCTGGGGCACCAAGACAAAAATCATCATCCTGAATGGAACCTGAATGGAAGCCTGATGTCCTAGTGCCTGTGCCCCATCTCTTGCAACAGCCCACCTCCCATCATTGTTAGATGTACCTGTATTATATCTTGTCATTCATTTGTAACAGTATCCTAGTGATTCCCAGGCTTTGTCCTCTGACACAATTCTGAATTGGGATTCTGGATTAGGGTCAGGCTCTGCCTCCTCAATCTTTCCAGTCCTGGATAGGTTGGTTTGCTATTAGCTCTATAACTCTGGACAAATCACTTTATATCTCTGAGCCTCAGTTTCTCCAGCTGAAAATGATATGAATGTTTTCACTATTACTTCATTGGGGTGTTGTAAAGGAAGTAATTTATAAACCTTAAAGCAACAGATAAGTGTGATGAGAGGAGAGGAGTCTGAAAACCTGTTTAGAGGACATTTTTTTTGGATGGTTCTGATATTTAAAAATAATAGTTGGAGATTAAACTTGTAATTTTATTGATCTTGGTAACTCTTGGATAAGGAATCTCCCTTTGCTAGTGCAGACAGACACCTTGGCATTGTACAGTTGGAGCTTACGTAGGATCACAGAGCATGTGCCCAAGAAAGATGGAACCAAGGCCTTCTGCCTCCAAGGCCAGCTCTCTCTTCATTATGCCACAGCTTCCTCTCCAAATAATATTTATTGGGAAAGAAAAAAAAGGTCTCTGTGCTGTGTGACTTTTGGTAAGTTGTTCACTCTTTCTGTGTCTCAGTTTTCTTATCAGGAATGTGAGGAATATGATCCCTGCTTTTTCCTTTTGGTGTGAACTGCATTCCCTCCCCTACTGTCATTGTTCAAAATCCCTGAATGGATGATACCTTGTGAGTAACTATTTGTTCATTCATTCAATAAGCATCTCTTAATTGTCTAGTAATCAACAGAACATTGTGCTAGGCTGTGGAGTTACTTACACACACACACACACACTGCCCACCTTCAGAGAATTTCCACTCTATTAGGGGAGGGTGCACAATGTATACAGAAAAGTAAATATGAACACAATAGATAACATAAGGCATTACATTGTTCAGTAGTTTCATTGTGTCCAGTTCTTTGTGACTCCATTTGGAGTTTTCTTGGCAAGAATACTGGAATGATTTGCCATTTTCTTCTCCAGCTCATTTGACAGATGAGGAAACTGAGGCAAACAGGGTTACGTGACTTGCCCATGATCATCAAACTAGGAAGTATCTGAGACCAAATTGAAACTCAGGTCTTCCTGACTCTAGACCTGGCACTCTAGATTGCACCACCCAGCCCCTCCAATAAGGCATTATACATATAATTAAATACTAAATCGTGTGATTCTGAATATGTTGTAGTCAGAGAAGGTTTGCTGAGATGAACTGAATTTAATTTCATTGAAACACTTTGTCTCTTGTATATATAAGTTAACTGTCACCACCCCACCTTTACAGACTTACCTAATATGACTCCCTTCCAGCAAATACTCTGTGCTCCAGTCACAGTCTCTGTTCCCAATACACCCCACACTGTGCCTTTATGTCCCCATGCCTTTGCTCAAATTTTTCTTTATGTGTTCTCCCTTTCCTACCTTCACCTGTTGAATCCCTGACTATCTGGCACCTGCTACCTCCTCCAAAAAACCTCTCCTGGTTCCCCTGATTAGTAATGACCTCTCTCAGACCTCACATGACATCTTGTTTTGCGTTTCTCTAATGCACTTATCTTGAAATTCTGTGTGTCATTGTTATTTGTGCATGTGTCTTAACAGTGCCAGCACGTAAGTTCTATGGGAGCAGAGACCATGTCTGATCTACACATCTGATGTCTCTCAACATCAGCACATGGATATTATTGCACGCAAAATAAATGTTCATTTTATTTGCATTTGTGATCATAGATTCTTAAAGCACAACCAAAAAAAAGTGTAGAAGGAAGTTAGCAGAGGAGAAAGGAGTTTGTTTAAGACATTGAAAGAGAATAGACTTATCGGCCATTGGAGGGAATAAACTTGGACCAGCCCCATTCCTTCTAATCCAAAGCAGAATCTTACTCAGCCAGTTTTAGTTCCCCCTTATTTTAAAAAGTGTGGTATTTCAAGTATATGGGACTGTGTGGAAACAAAGGTGTTGATGAGATCATTGTAATCAGCCTCTAGCAAGACAGCCATTGAACTACATGTAAGGCCATGAATCCCCCATCTTGGGCAAGCCTCTTCACCTTTCAAGGCCTCATATTTCTTATTTGCTAAATCGTCCAGGTTTCAGGCTTCAAGTGTTTGATTCTGGGTGACAGGTGAAGAAACAAGAGAGACAAAGGGAATGAGATTAACTTGTCATACTCACATAATCACATCTCAAGCAGAAGGGACCCTAGAGGCTCTCAGGTCCAAACTGTTCCAAGCATCAATCTTTTCTACAACAGATCCAACTCATGGTAATCCAGCATTTGCATCACAGTTTCCATATTAAGTGTTGCTAAATTGGGAAAACAAACCTGGACAAGAAAATTTGTCCTAGTGGGCCCTGAAAAGGTAGTTTATGTTTAGCCAAGGCTGTTAATTTTTTTTTAATGCTCTGCCTTTCCACTCCAGGCAGGGTCCCACTAGAATTCAAAGGGCCAGAGAGACAGTTTGACCTAGGTCTGTAGCAGAACAGACATATGAGAACAGGAGAAGAGTCTGTCCTGTCAACAGAGAAAGGGAATAGAGAAGAAGGGGATCCTGCCTGCAAGGGCTCCCTGTGGCTGCCTTCCTGGGCTCCTTCTTGGAGTTATGATATCAGGTTGTAGGATAATGGATTTAGAAGAGACATTTAGATCCATCTAGGCCAATTCACTGTCTGTCTGTCTGTCTGTCTCTCTCTTACAGAGAAGGAGTATGGCATAGCAGATAGATAGTTGGACCTGGAGAAAGGGAAACCTGGATTCCAGTCTCCCTTCTGGAACTCTTAATAGCTGGGCAACTATAATATATGTATACACACACTACATGTAGATATATACACCCATATATCTGAAGGCACACACGTGTGTATGCACACACATATGTCTGTGTGTATATGTGTATATGTGTGTATATGTATGTGTGTGTATAAAGACATATATCTTTTCTGAATTCAAGTTTCCTCACATGAGAAGTAGAGCCAATAATATCAAAAGTAGCAGTCTCATTGGCATGTTGTATGGCTGTCATCACATGATGGAAACATAGATTTAGAGCTGGAAGAGCTTAGAACATGAGTTCATATCCTGAGTTCCACAGAACTCCAAGGATAGATTTCAAGGGGCTCATGAACTTGGATGGGAAAAAAAATACATCCATATTTTTCACTAACCTTTAATTGAAATTTAGCACATCTTTCAATTGCAAATGTAGACAACAATAGAATTTTCTAAGAAGGAGTCCATAGGTTTCACCAGACTGCCAAAGCGGTCTATGGCACAAAAAAGATCCTCTCACCTTAGCTTTAAAGTATTGGTCCAAACTTCTTATCTTCCAAATGAAGAAACCAGCACCTAGAGAGGTGGTGACTTGCTCAAGGTCATACAAGTAATAAGTGGTAGAGGCAGGATTTAAACCCGGGTTCTCAGAGTCTAAAGCTAGACCCCTTTCTGCCATGCCAATTTTGTAAAAATCCTTTGCACAGTTTAAAAATAACTATATAAATGTCCGTTATCTTTATTACCAATTAGGAAATTGAAGTCCAAATGAGAAAATGATGTTCCCTATGCTATACAAGTAATAAACAGCCATGTCAGGATTTGAACTCATGTCCTCTAAACTAAATGTCCAGGGCTCTTTCTATACATTATTTATGAAGTTGGGTCCCATTTCATAGAGCTGGACCAGCAAATCCTTCCAGAGACTCAGTGAAGATAGCGGCAGCACTTCGGGGAAATGTACTTTGGAGTGAACCCAAAATTAATTCAGGAAATGGGAATGAAGTGAACCAAATATTTGTCTTCTTCCTTTTCCAGTTTGTTTTGGTTTGGGTTTTTTTGGTGACATTTCAGAGTGTCTTTGTAAGAAGGCGATACACTTTTTCAGTCAGGGTAGAGGGAAAAACAGTCGCCATAATCTCTGTACAAATGCTTCACTTTCTAACATCCTGTCCAGAGGCTGTGTATAGTCTGTTCTACAGGCATAGTCTGGTCCTGCTCTTCTCTATATGACAAGTCACTTTACTCTCTGAGTCTGTTTTCTTCCCTTTAAAATGCATTCTATTCAGATGATTTCTAATGTTCCTCCCAGCTCTGAGGGGGCAGTTTATAGCACAGTGGAAAGAACACTGAAATTGGTGAAGAGACATGGGATCTGTCACTTACTGACTGCATGATCTTAAGAAAATTGTATAACACTTTGGGATCTCGGTTTCCTCCATGTAAAATGAGGGGGTTCAACAAGAGGCCCCTTCAAGTTCTCACATTCTGGTATTCTAACAGTCTGTGGTTCTCTCTGTGCTATAGACAATGTCCCTAATTGGCTAACGTCCATAACAACCAATAAACAATATTTGAGTCATGGGGATATTTTGGAAAGATGCAGGGACTTTTAGGTACAAATCTATGGTCAAGTGGATAAAAACTGGAGAGAACCAATAACCTTAACATAAAAAGCTTCTGAACCATTGGCTCTAAAAATAGCATTCAGTGATTTGCATATAATTTGCCTTCAGTTTTTTAAATGCAGAAAATATAGAAAAGTAACCCATCATCCAGCTCTTGTACTTCTCAGATTTGTCCCCTGCCCCACTGGGGCTCATTTTCTCCTTGTAACACTAGCTGAACTCAGACTGATCTGAAAGATAAAAAAAGGATGAGCTGGACTGGGAATGGAAATGCTCCTCAGCTCCCTCTCTCCCTCATTCCAAAACATTTGGGAATGGGCAGCACTGCCCCGCGGAATCCAGGGCTTCGAAAATGGTGGGATTCCAGGCCAGTATGATTGATGGCTTGGCATCCATGCCAAACAATAAGCGTGATTGAATTTTCACAGTTGAAACCATTAAAGGTTATTCTACTTTTAATTCTTTGTGGTCGGTGTTCTCTCTCTTTCCTTGGAGAAACCCTTGATTTTCACTTGCGAGATGCTTGGCTGCGCTTGTCATACCCTAAAAGGTGATTTCAGTTCTCGGATGCCAAAGAACCTTTTCTTCTAATCAAAACACAGCTGCATAGTCCCGTGTGATCTGCTAATGGGCACCCCAACTCTGGGGTATGTCTTTCTGTACCTGTGAAAATAGATATAATTAGTATAACAGATATCATATGTATATGCAAATCCAGCAGGTAAAAATGACTAGTAATGAGACAGGGTTTTCGTTTGCCAAACCTAATCAAAGCAAGGGAGCAGCCTAATCAAACACATGCGACCCCCACTCACCCTGCCTACTAGCTTGCCTTCCTTCTAGCTTTGCTGCCCTTTTTGGTCTCCTTTGTTCCCACATTTAGGGCCTTTTGTCCAGGTTTAACTCTTTATTTATTTAAGAAAATGTATTCCTATAACTTTTCTAAGCATGTTCTTTTAATTAACCACTCGCATGCCATGTGTCTACCCAAAGTAAACTTATGAGAGTATGGAAGAGGTAGAGAGAAAAGGAGGAAGGAGAGAGGGCATTGGAATTTTTTCCTCCACATGAAAAAGAGGAATGTTGGAGGACTCCAAGTCTGGGAGTCAGAAAGGTTCAATTTTAATATAGACTGTGCTACCAATAGGACAGATAAGTGGCACAGTAGATAGGGTTCTGGGTCTAGAACTGGGAAGATTCCTCTTCTTGAGTTCAAATCTGACCTCAATCACAAACTAGCTATGTGACCCTGGGCAAGTCACTTAACCCTTTTTGTCTCAGTTTCCATGTCTGTCAAATGAGCTAAAGAAAGAAATGGCAAACCATTCCAGTATCTTTGCCAAGAAAATCCCAAATGGGGTCACAAAGAGTTGGACATGATTGAAAAACATGAACTGAATTGCTACCAACAACCTCAGTTAAGGTATAAAGTGTGTTGCAAAGTTTAAAGTCCTAAAGAACTAGGAGCTGTTGAAGCTGTGTGGTCTTAGACTAGTCACAGACAGAGGCATTTTTCAACAGAGTCATCCCAAAGCGGCTACTTTGGGAGATAGTGAGTTTCTATCATTAGGAATATTTAAGCAGAGACTAGGGGATAGATCCCCCATTGTAGAGGGATTCCTGTTCACACATAGATTGGGCTAAATGTAAACTCCAGAAATTGAGGATTCTATCGTTGATACTTTCTGGGGCCTCAGTTTCTTTCTCTCTACAATGAAGAGTTTGTGGCAGTATGGCCTCTAAATTCCCATCCATCTCTTATTTCTCTGGCTTTTGGTGGAGCTAAGAGCTGCCTCTGAGACCTTTAGATGGGCACTGAAGATCCATTGAGAATGTTTTAGCAGGGAGTTATCTTGAAAAAAGGGGGCAACAAGTGACTGGCTATAATGGAGGTCTAGGCAGGAAAATCATAGGACTGGCATAAGATTCAAGCGTCCAGTAGAGAGAGTAGTCTGGGTCCCAGTTCTCTAGTCTAGTGATGTCAAATTGAAATAGAAATGGGGGTCACTAAATCATGAAGAAAGACTTCTGCTAGATAACCACAAATCAACATTATCTAAATCGTATTGTAATTTTATTTATACTGTCAAATATTTCTCAATTACATTTGAATCTGGTTCAGGCTGCACCCTGGAGTATTGTGGGGCCTAACCACTGCTCTAAGAGACTGTTAAACAAAGGCAGGCATTCAGCCCTAAAGGAAATATGTGGGACATTGGGGTGGGGAGGGAAGGGGATCAGAGGTGAGCTTACAGGGTAGGGCTGTGGGATCTTGAATCTGGGAGAACATGATAGGGACCCAGTTATTAGGATTGGAGTACACAGTTGTGGGTGGGGAGGTAATTGCATTCAACAAAACAAGGACATAATTACTAGAACTGAGATATACAGGCAGCATGGCGTCAAAAATAAGACTAAATTACTGCTGAACTGCTGAAGCTATGAATTGATGGGTCTTTCTATCTGGGTAGACTACTTGACGGACCTGTTGGGCACTGTGCTCTACATAGGGAATAAACATGGTCAGTCCTTGGTGAATACCCTGCTTGAGAGGGGAGATTCAGTCTTTTCCTCCTGGTCTAATGGAAGCTATATAATCCTTGATTTGAGGAAATTCTCTAATGAAAGATCTAGCAAAACAATATGGGTATCACTCGGCAGCTACATGGTGCAGAGGATACAGTGCTTGGCCCGGAATCAGAAAGCCACAAATTCAAATCTAGCCTCAGATACTTATTAGCTCTGTGACCCTGAGCAAGTCACGTAGCCCTGTTTGCCTCAGTTTCCTCATTTGTAGAATAAGCCTGAGTAGGAAATGGCAAATCACTTCAGTATCTTTGCCAAGAAAACCCCAAACAGTGTCACAATGAGTCAGCTAGGACTGAAAAACAGTTGAAAACAGTACTCCCTTAAACTGCACATGAACTTGAGTTTTTTTGTCTGTTGAAATCTTCTCTATCTTTCAAGACTGAGCTCAAATGCCTCTTCCTTTGTGAACTCAGCCTTCAGTATTCCTTTAATCCAGAAGGATTTTTCTGTATTTTCATACCTTTTTGATTAGCAAGTAGATATGAGAGATAGAGGAGTTCATATCCTGCCTCCAATACTTGCTAGTGGATGAGTCCCTGGGCAAGTCACTAAACCTCTCAGCCTTAGTTTCTTTACTGGTAAAATGGAGAAGACCACATTGGGATGTTTAGAGAATCATAAGCTACAGTTATAAAATGGGAATAATGAGGGGGCGGAGCCAAGATGGTGGCGTAGAAGCAGCAAAGCACCACAGCTCCCACACAAACACGCTAAAAAACCTCATAAAGTGGGATGCTAAACAGATTTTCAAGCTACAAAACTCTCCACAAGACAGAAAGCACTACAGGCAGCGCAGCAGGCAGGGCTCTTCGCAGCAGTCTGGGACCCGCAGCTGAAACCCCGGCTGGCTAGGCCCTGGGGCATCGGGCAGGGAACCACGGCTATAGGAGAGCAGATGCGCTGCACTGAAGGCACAGTTACCACATTTATCAGGCCAGAAGAAAAAAAGGCTAAGAGAAAGGTCAGTGGATTTTGCTAACTGGGGAGGAGAAGAGCAGGTCCGCCAAACTGCTCCCAGGGCAAGGAGGCAGCGGGCGGTGGCTGTTGCAGCAGGAACGGCTGAGAGCCGCAGCGGCTTCCACTGGGCTGCTTCAGAGCCCTCGGCCTGCAGATAGCAGGGGGGCTGACGCGACCCATCGAGGCCAAGGGCTCTTGCGTTGAGTGGCCTGGATCTGGATCGGGGTCTTGAGTGGTGGTCCTGGTGTGCGCTTTCAGTGAGCCGAAGCTGGGGGTGGGGAGCTGCAGCATCCCACTAAGAGCTCCGGCAGCTGAGAGGGCCCCAGTGATTTGGGAC
>CM053595.1:93903849-93989599 GCA_028646575.1 Pseudocheirus occidentalis
GGGAGGGGTCTTACAGTGGGATCAATGTTTTGGGCTGGGGGGTAGGGACAAAAAGGGGAGAAAATTTGTAACTCAAAACCTTGTGGAAATGAATGATGTAACCAAGAAAATAAATTAAAATTTAAAAAATTTTAAAAAATGGGAATAATGATATTTGAACTACCTACATCTCAGGGGTATGATGAAGACAAAAGTGCTTTGTAAATGTCATAGTGCTATAGAAAGGTGAATTGATATTGTCATCTCCTATTTCCCTTCCCCCAGACATCTGAGATAAAACTGAAGAGCAGTACTACTCTGCATTGGTAGGGAGATATTCCTCATCCAAAATTAATCAGATTATAAGCAATTAGAGGATAAGAATTGTGCCTCATCTTTGTATCTCCTTTAACACTTGGCACAGGACGTGCCATAAATAGATTCCAATAATAATATTTGTCAAGAAGGCACTCAGACCAACTTCTGGGTATAGATAAGAGCAATGGCTCTCAAAGTGTTGTCTGCAGACCCTCAAGGGTCCCCAAGACTCTTTTAGGGGCTTGGAGAAGTCAAAACCTTTTCTTAATAATTCTAAGATGTCATTTACTCTTTAAGATACTTCTTTTTCCATCTGCACATCTGTATGAGGCTCAATTTTCTTCATCTACTGCAACCAGAACAACATATAACGATTGAATGCAGAAACAGATATGAGAATCCAGCTGTTTTCTATAAAGAGATTAAAGCGACATTAAAGACATTTGCAAAAATATGTAAAATGATGCCACTCTTCTCATTAAATTTTTTTGGCTTTGGAAAATAAAGCTATTTTCATGAAATGTTGTTTATAGTAACACAATGGGTTTATTATTATAATTTTAAATTAATAAATATTTTTAAATGTTATCAGTTTTAACTTCTAATATAGCAAATATCAATAGATAAAACCAACATAACAAAAGCTCTTTGGAATCCTCAATAATTTTTAAGACTGTAAAGGGGTCCTGAGACCAAAACACTTGAGAACTGCTGGGGAAGAGAATAACATACTCCTTAATTTTCCTCTTCTTTTCTTTCCCATGAAACCATTGCCTGGATCTTGGACCAAAGTTTAGCATTCACCTACATTAGTACAGAGTTGCTGCTGTTGGCTCTTGGTTAATTGCTACATTGATGTTTCGTTCCTGTTGAAGGCATCGATATTTGTTCAATATTATAAGTCTTAAATAACCATCTAAATGACATATTAGAGCTGATCATTGTAGAAAATGATTTTCATGAAGGATAATCTGGAGCTCTCATGTTTCCATCACTGCCTGGTGTTTCTAGTTGACTCATCTCTGAAGCTACTTAAATGATAACATTAGGCTCAATAATATTTAAAATGATTAAGCCTTCAGGGTAAGTTTATTTTCAACCCTGCATGTGAGCTGCAAAGAATTTGGAAGATGACCAGATCTCATTGAAGTGATAATATGGATATGTTTAATATCTGGATTAAAAACCTCTTGAGCACTGTGGTATTATTGACCAGTTTGGGTAAAGCAGGGATACCATGATACCTTCATGTTTCCAAAGTAGAGTTAAATATAAATCCTAGAAACTGTTTGAGGCTATTAACCCAACCCAAATCTGAGTTTCAGTGTCCTAGATTTAGAGATAGAGGGACCTCAGAAGTCATTTCACCAAGCCTTCCCTCTCCTCCCCCTCTCCTCCATTCTGTTATTCATTCATTAGTTGTGTCCAACTCTTCATGACCCCATTTGGGGTTTACTCATTAAAGATATTGGAATGGATTGCCATTTCCTTCTCCAGCTCATTGAAGAAACTGAGGCAAACAGGGTTAAATGACTTGTCCAGGGTCACATAGCTAATAAGTGTCTGAGGTTGGATTTGAACTCAGGAAGAATAAGAGTCTTCCTGATTTCAGGTCTGGCACTCTGTCCATTGTGTCATCTGTCTTCCCATCTTACAGATGAGGAAACAGAGGTTCAGGGAGAAGTGCCTTGCCCAATGTAACACAAAGACAGAAGTGCTAGATTTAAGATTTGAATCTAGGTCCTTGGACCTTCAACCCTGTGCTCCTTCCACTGTACTATGCTGCCTTAGAGTCTACGATAAGTTCTTGACCCCACTTATAAAATGCTCTAAGTCACAAGCCAGGAGGATAAAATCTTTTCATGGTTAAAAAAAAGTCTGTTGATAAGTTTGCTACACTATTAAAATGTTTAATCACTGGCCTGAAGCAAAAGCAACCATTAAGTCTGAGGTTGCAATTTATTAGAGTGCCCAGAAAATGCTCACCCAAATGTTAACGGGGGTTGTGGATTCCTGTAGGAAGAACAACACAGAAACTGAAAATCTGGTTACCTTAAAAATGCAGAGATAAACAAAGCCTAGAGCCAAAGCAGAGATGGAGATATACAGATGCACACACACACACACACACACACACACACACACACACACTTGCAGAGGAAATCTGTTCCAGGGCAGATCATGTAAAGTTTGCCCTGATCAGCAATTTAATATCCTAAATCCCACAGGATCAAATGATAAAGTGACCATGGGGCAGAACTAAGTCAATGTGACAGCAGCCGAAAGGGGGCTGGGGAACGTGCTTCTGGGGCTGAAACAAGACGAGAGAAGGTTAGAGCTGTTGGTCTACATGCTAGGGACTCATGCCCTGTGTGGGAGAAAGAAATCCTGCTTCTTTGGGGGCTCTTGTCAGAGCTCATTCCAGACGGCAGACCAGGAGCTGCCCAGCTCCAGCTAGCTCCTCTGCTTTTCTCAGAAGTGCCCCTTTCCCTTTGGCCTCAGCCTGGGAGCCTCAGCAGATATTAACTGTAGGCAAAGGTGGGGGGGGTCACTTTGGAGAAATACTTTCAAGTTAAAACATTAGACTTTGGAACATGTGATTATTTCTTCTCTCCCCGACCCCCTGGGGTTCCCCACCCCTACTCCCACCTCCATTTGTTTCTCACTTTGGTTGCCCTGATCAACTTCACAGATTAAATTATTCTACCACAATCCCTGGTGGAGACTGACTATGGAACATTAACTCTTTCTGGTAATAATGAGAATTCAGGAATGTGAAAGTGGGAAGGGAGCTAACTAGGCCTAGGGGACTTGTTAGAGAATTTAGAGATGGAAGTAATTTTAGACACAAGTGAAGTTCCACATTCCCATTCTACAGAGAAGGAAACTGAGGCTTGGAAAGGTTCAGATAATTGCCCAGTGTCCCAGCTTGCTGTCAGTGGAGCCAGGATTTGAAACCCTTAATATAGTGTAGATTCCTTGAGAGATCACAGATTCAAAGCTAGAAAGCATATTGCAGGACATCTAGTCCCCAAATGGGGTCACATGAAAAATCAGACATGATAGAAAAATGACTGAAAAAGGATGTTCCAACTCCTTCACCTCAAATCCATTATGTCTCCTACCACGCCATGCTCAAAGACCCTCCCCTGGGGGCACCTCAACGTTAAAGAACCAACATGACCTGTTGTGCATTATAAATTGATTCACATAGATGCTGGTCTCTGGTTCTAGGGAAAGAAAAGGGCAGAGGCTGACAATTAGGTCAACATTTAGGGAAAAAAAATCAAAACAATATATACCTCCATGCTGCGACTTATAATTTTTTTTTTTTTGCTTTTGGAGGGCATTTGGGGTTAAGTGACTTGCCCTAGGTCATATGGCTAGTTTTTGTGTTAAGTGTCTGAGGCCGGATTTTAACTCAGGTCCTCCTGACTCCAGGGCTGGTGCTCTATTCACGGTGCCATCTAGCCACCCTTCCAGTAATTTTTTTAAAGGTCTTCATCCTAGAATTAGAAGTTCTCAGTTTGAGTCCAGATTTGCATATTTATTGGTTGTATTTTTTTTTCTAGAGCCCTTCTGAGCCTGAGTTTCTTTTACTGTAAAATGGGATAACAGAAGTTGGATGAGGAAAGTGCTGTCAAACCAGAAGGCACTATAACAATGCAAGTTAATGTTATTACTTTCTGTGTTTTCAAGTAACTATAAGGATTCCAGGTCCACACCTTCTTATTCACTTCCATACTACATAGGTGAGTGAAGGGAGACATGCTGGACATTTTATCCATCCTCCTTTTCTCCTTTCCCAACTCTCTAATTGCTGGAAATGACACAAAATCCCTACTGACAGCTTTGTTAATTACTGTTGCTACCTTTGTCCTCCCCTCACCCCCACCCAAATGCCAACCCAAGAGATTTCAAATAAAGCGAGGAAGATGAATTCAAAGGGGTATAGAGATACACTGGGAAGTTTGGTGCAAGGGAAAAGCTCTGGGTTTGGAGTCAAAAGTTTGATCTTTTGATCAAAAGATTTGAATCTCTTTTCAAATCAAATCAAAAGGGTTTGAATCTCTATTCTGCTAGCTAGAAGCTGTGTGACCTTGGGGAAAATCACTTAGCCTCTTCAGGCCCAAGTCACTTTATCTGTCAAACGAAGGGGTGAGACTTAGTGACTTCTAAGATCCCTTCCAACTCTGCAGCTATGATTCTGTGAAACTGGGCAACTGAGGCCCAGAGAAGGGGAGGAACTTGGCCAAAGTCGAACAGCAGGTTTATTCCTGAGCTTTCCAGGTCTCCTTTTTCTTAGGCCAGCATTCTTATAATTGCACCAGTCTGACTCACTTAGATAAGCTGTCATTCACACGCCATGACATTATTTATCCTCATGTCAATTTATAATAAAATTCTTCGGTATTGAAAACTCCAAAGAAGGTTCGCGTGTATTCTCACCTATGTGAGGATATAGAGGAATAGAGAATGTCTGAGGAAGGGTGGGATCATGTTTGGAGTTGAACTCATTATCCACTAAGGTATCTTCTAACTCTCCAGTTCTTAACAAAACTGCAATGATGATAATAATTAACTGGCCTTTATAGCATTTTGCCATTTTCAAAGGTACTAAGGTACTCTCTAGCTCTCTAGTCCATATGAACAACAAGAATGATAATAACTTACATGTATAACGCGTTGCCATTTTTAAACTTTTTTCCCCAAACAATTTCTCATTTTCTCCTTACAATTTGCTTATATAGTACATGGCACAAGTATTATTATCTCTGATTTACAGATAAAGAAACTGAGGACTAGAAGACCAGTAAGTGGTAGAGATTCAAACCCAGGTCCTCAATCCATTGTCTTTCCATTGTAATCTCTTTGAATATATAAGCAAGGTCACTGGCAGAAGCTCTTGGGAGCTAAAGTCAAGTCAGGTTAAATAGTCTTTTTGAGTACCTACTGTGTGCTCTGCATTTACAAAGTTGTGTTATGCAGAGAAATAAAAGGTAGCAAAATGGTCCTGCCCTCAGGGAGTTTTTAGTCAAGTGAAGAAGGTAAGGCATTCACATTGAAACAGATGGTCCCATGCTGAATTTGGGGCATTATCAGAGCCAAACTTCATGGAGGAAGAGTTTGAGTCACATATAACAAGGTGGCCTTTTCCACGGTGCTGACATGGTTTTGTATTATAAAATAGGTGAGGAGAGGTAAGGAAAAGTCACATTGTTAAGGGCTCAATCAAGTCAAAGAATTTTTGTTCCATCTTCAAACTTTCATAAGAACCTGTCATCTTCACACAGCATGCTTTCAAAGGCAACATGAATAGTTGTAACTGATGCTAATTCTACGGTGTCATGAAACATCACTGTCATCACCTGTCTTGAGAAGAGGGCCTGGTGTCCCGGGACATCAGTGGCAAGATCTGATTACATACTGAACCATAGAGGAAACTCACTTGCTAGGGAGAAAACCCTTAAGTAATCACTCATCTCACTTTGAGTTCCTAAAACGAAGCAAAACACATGTTTTTTGACCGCTCGTCTTACTAGGATTTCACTTACCTTCCTTCTTAGGCTCTCCAAATACTTTCCCTTCTAGGCTTTCACTCCTCCTAGGGTTGTAACAAGAAAGAGGTTAAATTTATGTCCATGTTGCAGTGGGAAAGACTAATGATTTAGAAAAGGTTAGTGCCACAACCAAGCTCACATGCCAGGTTGACTATCACAGTCCAGCTGACTATCCAGCAAAGTGTTTTAGTTTGGAAGCTATGGAGTCTCTCCCATGGCATAATGGGATTTAAAATTGGAGATTCCTAGGTGGCCCACTGGGTAAAGCCCTGAACCTAAGAAGACCTGGGTTCAAATCTGGATTCAGACACTTACTAGCTGTGTGACCCTGGGCAAGTCACTCAACTCTGCCTCAGTCTCCTCATCTATAAAATGTTCTGTACAAGGAAATGGCAAAATCACTGCAGTATCTTTGCCAAGAAAATCCTAAATGGGGTAAGGAAGAGTCAGATACAATTGAAAAATGACTGAACAACAATGACAAGAACAACCTTTGCCTTAGTTTTCTCGCCTGTAAAATGGAAATAATAATATCACTGCCTTGTGAGGATCAAATGAGATAATAATTTGTAACATGTTTTACAAACCTTAAAGCACTAGATAAATGCTGGCAATGATGATGATGATGAATTGTCTTAAATGATGAAAGATCTTAAAGCTCAACCAGTTCGAGTTTTTCATTTGACAGATAAAGAAACTGAGGGCCAGAAGAGGGAGTCTTTTTTCCTAGGACCAGAGGGGCAATAAGTGAAAGAGGCATTGACCTCCCTTTAAAAAAATAATTCTTTTGATTCTAAATGATAATATTCATGGCTCATAGAAGGCTTTAGGGTTTACTGAGCACTTCCTTGCAGGAGTCCTGTGATGCAGGGCATTGGCAGGCCATTATCCCCATTTGAAAAATAAGTGAAGGAATGAAGAAAAACCAGAGAGGAGAAACAACTGAGGTTTGAGGAATTAAACCCATGTTCTTGCCTTTTAACTGTAGTAGCCATTGAATGAACTCTTTGGCTTTGAGTGATCTTGGATCATTCTCTTCATGTTCATGTTTCCTTGTTCACAATTCTTTCTGTGAGATTGAATCTATGCAACATCCAAATGACCGGTCAATTCAGTTGAATTAGTTTAAAAAATCATCTAACCTAGTGAAATCAAATATATTCCACCACATAGTGAAATCAAATATATATATTCAGTGGATAGGCCATTGGGTCTCTAGTGATCTATCTAGGGGTCTAGATCTGGCCTCAGATAATTACTGTGTGACCCTGGACAAACCACTTAATCTCAGTTTCTTCATTTATAAAATAGAGATAATACTAATACTTACCTCTCAGGGCTGTTCTGAAAAATCAAATGAGATCATGATTGTAAAGTACTTAGCACTGTTCCTGGAATGTATGTAAAGTTAGCTCTCATCATTGCAACTTGGTGATTTGATCACAGTACCTCTATGAGGCACTTTCCTACCAGCTGTGCAGGCATTATGTTTGTTATAATGTAGTAGTGCTGTGTTTAATCATCAGAGAGGCAACGTGGTGATATAATCATAGATTAAGAGTTAGAAAGTACCTTAGTGGGCAATTAATCCAACTCAATCACTTTATAGATGAAGAACTAAAGTTCAAGAAAGTTAAGTATCTTGTCCAAGGTCACATAGGTGGTAAATAAGAAAGGTCACATTTGAACCAGGTCCTGTGACTTCAGAGCAGCTTCTCTTTCCATGTCCTGTGCTTTTCCAGGGCAAGCAATTGTAGACATATTCTGGAGATTGGGGCTTGAGGCTTGGCCACTAACATACTACCTTTGTGGTCTGTGGCAAGTCATTACACCTCTCCAGGACTCACTTTCCTCTCCTGTAAAATCAGAGACTTGGACTAGATGACTTCTGACTTTTTGATTTTAACATTCAAAGGTCTATCATTGTAGGAGTCAAGATAATCCTGGAGGTTGCTACCATTCCTTTGAGATCACCACCCATAGAACTTCATCTCACAAAACTGACCATGAAGCCACTTGCCCCCCACAAATAACTTGGTTTCTACCATGTTCCCCATGTACCATACCACTGAGGAATATAGCACAGTGGAAAGAGCCCTGTCCCTGGAATAAAATGGGTCCGGGTTCAAGTCCTTCCCCTATGCTTATCATCTGTTATGACCACTGGCAAGTTCCTTAACTTCCCTGGGTCTCTGTTTCCTCAACTGTAAAAGGGGAATGTTGGATATAAGAATTGATGGTCTCTACGGTCCTTTCTAGGTCTAGTTCTGTGATTTCAGGAAATTTGACTTTCTCTTTTAAAGTCCCACACAGACAAATAATTACTCTGTTGTTCTAATGGGAGAGGATCTATAGGTTGCTCTTAAGGTAGTATTAACCCATCACAAAAATAATAATCTCTTTTAAGAGTATGTAACTTGAAGGTTGCAATATGGTTTCACATACATTATCACATAAGATCTTCACAATAAGCCTATGAGATAAGAGTATTTTCATTTCTATTATATATCTGAAGAAACTGAGATGCAGAAAAATGTAATGTCACCCTAGTTCACATAGCTACTACCAAGTGCTAAGTTTTTCTGGCTATTGCTAGTCTAATATTCACATATTAGTGAATCCTAGGCTCTCAAGGTAACGTACGTACAATTAGCCCTTCCACATCGTGTCTTTCCCCGTCTTGGTTTTGATATATTGCAGGTTAGTCTAAGAAATTAAATGGGAATTTGGGGGGAGTTTTGGGGAAGACACCAATGACATGTGAAGGCCAGTAGAGAACACAGAAAAAAGTTTAGAAACTTAGAAATGCATGAAATATATGTATAGTATTATGTAATATCAACATATTTTATCTTTTAACACCATAATAATTCAGATTTCTTCTCTGGTACAAAGGGACGGCCAGAAAATTTTATGTAGATTTTCCAGATTGTGGGGGCACTGTGTCTCTAATCCATTTAATGTGGAAGGGATAACTGTACATTTTAACTGGGCCTTTTTTTGAAGGGGGGAAGACTAGGCAATTGGGGTTAAGTGACTTGCCCAGGTTCATACAGTTAGTAAGTGTGTCAAATGTCTGAGGCCAGATTTGAAGTCAGGTCCTCCTGACTCTAGGACCCATGCTTAATTGGGTCTTTCTGGAAAATACAGTTGCTTTTGTTGTTTAACCTATTAATGCCTCTAATACTAAGAATAAACCTTTCCTGAATCTCAAGATTATTACCAGGACTTACCTCTTACCAGGGACTCCCACTCCTACTCCTACCCCTGGCCCCAATAGAATTTGACTTCCTTGAGACTTGGGGTGATTCTGTGTATGTCTTTCCATCCCCATCCCTAGGACCCAGCACATTGTCTAGAACTTTTTGTTTGTTTATTTGTTTTGAGATGTGATTTCAAGAGCTCTTGTGGTGAGGAAATAGCCACTGCCATTGCTGATGCAAATCAACAGTTCTGATGCAATTTATAGTATTACATTTGTCTACAACGCTAAGAAGGCTCAAAGTCACAGATCTAGTAATGTGTCAGAGGTGGGAACCCAGTCATTTTTAACTGTGAGACCACCTCACTTATCCAGTGACTGGACTAAAAGAAATCAATTGCCCTTGGCGGGCAGGAGGTAGGAGCAGCAGCTGAGGTAGGGAGGTGGATCCTTTACCCTGCTTTCCTTTGAGGAAGACTTGTCCTATCCTGGAGTCTATTAGCAAGAAGAGAGGCAAGATGAAGGAACCCAGAAAGGATGGGGAAGCCTGACTGGCAGCATCATAGGAATGACTCATTTCAACAGTGCTTTAGGGTTTACAAAATGCTTCCCTTCCTCATTGCACTTCTGTGAGACCAATGGAACAAGTTGTCTGTGAGACCAATGGAAAAAGCCTAGTGCAGCCTCAGAGAGACAAAAAAGTGACTGCCTCTATTCCTAGGGCCAACAAGCATCGGAACGAGGCCTTGGGAGCAGGTCTCCCTACTCTGTATAGCTCCAGGAAACCTTCTACTACACCTCACTGCCTGCCTCCCATCAAGTAAGGCTAGGAAGAGTCTTTCCAAAGGGCACTTTTTATTGCCTTCCTGTTTATGGCTGAGAAGTAAACAGTTGTGGAGTCAAGTTGTCTCCTTCTGAAGCTTGTGGGATGTGGTCTGAGATCCCCCAATGATACTCCTTTTCTGTTTGGCAGCGGAAAGCATCAGCCGATATCAATTTAGTCTCATCTTTAGAAATCAGCAGCAAGCCCCAGTTCTTTCCATCTTCCTTGTCATAACCACCTTTTCCCTCCCTCCCATCTTTCCTTAAGTACCTACTGTGGATAACAATGTCTTATGCCAGGACAAATATGTGTATGTGTGTGTGTGTGTGTGTGTGTGCGTGTGCATGTATATGTGTGTACATGTATATATGCATGTGTGTTGTGTGTATGTGTATTACATTGCATGTGTACGTACATGGATATGTGGGCATATATGCATGCATGTATTACTGTATAGGCTCACAACTATATTTACATATGTGTTTGTATGCATGCATGTGTGTGCATATGGGTGTGTGGGTACATTATGAAATATACACATACTGAATTTATATACACATACATATGCATACATATATTTGTATATAAATAAGGGTCCAAAACAAGATTCCAAGTAGGAAGGCACTTTTGAGGTTGAGTCAAACCCCTTCATTTTGCAGATGGGGAGACTGAGACCCACCCAGTGGAACAAAGCGCCTTGCCCCACCTCACACCTCTAGCTTGCTAAGAGCATGTTATTTTGTTTGGAGATGTGGTTTAATTTCTAAGGAACCTACTCTCATTTTTTTCCAGTCTTATTCTCAGTGGCCAATGTTTCTTTTTCATGGCTGACTATATACACATGCTTTTAGTGCCCCCATTCCTGGGGTGCCTGTTACCCTTTAGTCCTAGTACCTGCCCAGCCTCCTATCTGCTACATATTGAACCCTCTGGTTCAGTTCTATGAGGCATTGTCTCTAATAGATGTTTCTGGTACCTGAAGATGAAGCTTTCATACTAAGATGATGAAAAGGGGGTAGAGGAAGGAATCAACAGGCTGAATTATGAAGAAAAGTTTACTTGGGGAGTAGGGGATTGAGGGGAAGTAGAAATTTGCTTTGTAGAAATTTCCACTGTTGCTGTCCCTGTGTCTACAGTTGTTTACAACTATAAAGCACCTGATGTCCATAATCACATTTTTTGAGCTTAACAACATTACTTTTAGTGAAAATAGCACAATTTTTATTATGCTCAATTTTGTAGATGAAAATACTTAGGTTCAGATAAATCATGACATGCTAAAGAGCTTATATCAGCACAGGGACTAGGACTGAGGCCTCTAACTCATTCATTTCTCTTTCAACCACACAATGCTTCTCCTTTAAATATAAGTTTCCAGAGGGCAGGGAATGTGCTCGTTCCTTTTGTATAGGCACAGAGGTGGGGAACCTGCAACCTTGTGGCCTTTTAGGTCCTCAGGTACAGCCTTCTAACTGAAGCTTTTATTAAGGGTATTTGTTCAGTGAAGTTTGATTCAGTCAAAGGGCCACACCTGAAGACCTTGTGACCTTGAGGCTGCAGATTCCCCACCCCTGAAATAGGGCCTAGCACAGTGTTAGGCATAGAAATACTTTACAATAGCTTGCTGTCACTGCTGCTGATGATAAAAATCATCTTCAACATTTGTAGAGGATTTTTAATGTCCCTAATGATCTGAAATTTAGAACAGGTCTTCCTGTTTATGGCTGACATCTATTTTACCTTCACAACAGCTTCATGATGTAGGTAGGACTAGTATTACTCTTCCACTTTACAGGTAAGAAAATCTGAGAGTTAAGTTCTAAGGCTATAGATCTGGTTTATAACAGGAATCAAATTAGGAGCTGAGGCTCCCAGCTCCTGTCTTTTTTTTCCCGGGTAGATTGTACTCCTGTGGACTGAGACCTTGATGACCAAGGTGATGGTGAGGAATGCTGACTGTGAGCTGCATAAAGTGACTCAGATTGCAAGGGAAATCTTCAAGTCTCACTTGAGTTCTCCCCCCCTGCTTGCAGCCGGAGGATACAGAGTCGAGAATCTCCCACCCACACTTTTAACAGCCTACTCAGCCGGGCTGTTAGCTCCTTACTGCCAGTCACAGTCAAGGTCAGGGCCTTTGCTCCCAATCTCAGCTTCTCTCTCAAGCCTCAGGTGTTCTTGCTCTGGCTACCTCCTCCTCCTCCTTAAGGTTAATGACTAAACTGGCCACCTGGAAGCCAGTGGGGAGCAAGGTCAATTGCAGGACTCTCCTTCAGGCCTTCCCTGGCTGGAACCCACCCACCTTATCTGCTCCGATGAGAATTTCTCTGAATGTTTCTGCTCTGGGCTGGGAGCTTACCCTGGGACCTTCTCAGATGAACACATCTCAGAAGCACGGATGGGCAGGTTTTATCTTCAGACTCACCCTGCTGTGACAGACTCCCCAACCTCTCAGAGGTGAGACTAAGTTCATGGGGTCCAGGGAGGCCAGGGAGGGAGAGGGGAGCTCTTTACAAATTATCTGTGGGTGGCTCTATCTGTGAATTTGACCTGAAGAGGGAGAGCAACCCAAAAATAAAGAAGGAAAGTGTTTGAGAGAGGAGGACATTGGTTTCTTTTTCCTTCACTAACCTTCACCTGGTACACTCTGTGGTTTTAGGAAGAGGTATCATGATTTCGACTATTTCCTTTTTCTGTATTACAAATTGGCCCCCCTCACTTTCGTAAGAGTAAAGGAGTGAGCTACTTATCTGAGTTCACAAGTCATCTACTGTACCCCTCGGTGCTGCAGATTAGGGATAAGAATTTATTAAAATATCCTTCTTCCCCCCCTTCCCTCATCTCCACTCCCTCCTCCATCTAAATCCAAGACAGATCTATTTATTTATTTTGGGCAGCTCATGTTTGAGGTTGATGTGACATTATTAAAGAAAATGCCATTAAAAGGGAACCTTTCTTTCAGGCAGGGAGGGAGAGTGGGGAAGCCACATTTTTTTTCCTTGAGGAAGGAAAATGGGAAATTGGCCTGAATACATGTTGAGTCCCTGCTTCCAAGCAGTTCCTAAATTCTGGCAAATGCTCAATGAGCTCGTTGTAATTTCCTTGGCTGGGTTATCTCCGTTGTCCTAAACTTTAAACCCGAATCATTCATCGAGGGCCTTTCTGTAAGACCGTCCTGTTAAAGTGCTGTAGGAAAGAAAACATTTGCTGTGTTATTGTAAGTAAATATGAATGAGTCCCACATTTGTTTGGAAAGGATAAAGATCTTTGGGTGGTAGTGAAATCAAGTCATTCAATCTTGGGGTAGAAGGAGAATCTAAGGGACAACATTAAACTTTGCCGTCTCTCCCAGACAGCTTAGTGCAGAAGGTGGGGGACTGTGTGATATCTAAGTAACTCAAAACCCAGGGCATGATTTTTCTTTAGAAGTTTCCTAAGTTGTCTGGTTTCTGAAGGGGGCTGGGAAGAGCTTTAAAATAGTAACTTTGCCTTGATTGAGAGGGAAGCTTCAAAGATGTAGGGGAATGGAACAGGAGGGAAAGAAAGTGAGGAAATCATACCCCTGTATTTTTTTAATGAATTTTTTTCTATGTGAATGACACTCCTTGCCCCTCAATCTGATCCTCACCTTGGAATCAAGGCCTCTCTGCCTTTCTTCTCCACTTCCCCAGGAGTCATTGCGGTAGCAAGTCAATTTTCTTCTATTAGAATTGAAGGCTCATCTCAGGCCTGAAATCGTGATGCCTACTAGCAATAAAGACTGAGTCCTGGAGGTTAAGTGAGAGACCAGCTTTTTGAGGTCCTTCCCAAAGGTGATCTTTAGTATCATGGGCTTTTAACATTATGAGCCTTGAAGAATCTAACACTCGGAACATTTTGCAAAGGTGGCACTCATCTAGGAAATGGAATAATGTTCCTGTTTTTTCATTCCACCTCCTTATTTCCTCCACACACCACCACCCCCCAAACCAACATTCACCACCATTTTCTTCTTTCCTTGTTTTATTCTACAGACTCCATGAAAAAGAAAGGTAGCTCACCAAATGCCTCAAACCAGACTGAAGTCTGTTGCCCTCTGGTTCTGCTTCATCTGGTTGCAATGTGTAATCTTAACAGCTCCTTTAAAAGGATTCTATTCAAAGTACCTTTTCAAGAATTGCTATCCTTTTGACTTCTTGCTATAGTGATATTAGACTAATATTATATATTATTATATCTAATAAAATAGTATATTATACTTAGTAATGATATTTGATAATAATAGAATAAGAATTAATATCAATAAATAATATCTATCCCCTTAGGTAATATTTTCATGTTTTCAAAGTGCTTTGTGGATGTCATTCGATCATTTGCGCTCTTTTGTCCTGGGTCCTCTCTTTTGAATATTAAGTACAGTGTTCTACTGACTACCCCTGCCCACCAAACTCCAGAAATTCATCCAAGAAAGACTTGTTCAATTTCTGCTTTGTAAGAGATCGTTAGATTGGCTTTTCCTTTCCCTTTTCATTAAAATCATATATTTAGGGGAGAGTCTAATGTCTTACATTTTATAATCAATCAACAAGGTAATTTGGGGGGGAAGTGTAGGGTATATAGTAGCTGGATAGATCAGAAAAGTCCTCTTGGAAGGGTGGGGTGATAGTTGAGTCAATCTTTGAAGGACATCAGGGATTCTAAGCCGCAGAGGTGAGAAGTTGTATATGAGGAAATGCAAGTCTAGAGAAAAGGCAGTAGCTTGCCTCATGTCTCATAGTGGCAAGCTAATTTGATATGAATTCTAAAAATATATGTTGATGCACAAACAGACTTGTTCACACCCATATTGCTAGCGAAAATCAGGTTCTTACAAGTTTCCCTTGGCTCTCAGCTGACCAAGGGGAAACTACCAGAGTTTTCTTCTCTCCCCCTGAAGTTTTGGATATAAGTAGCAAAGGCGTCCAGGGATCCTGAACTAGATCCAAAGCTTGATGACTCCAGCCCAGACTCCTGTGGTTTTTAGCACTTGAGTTTCCATTAAAATTTACAAAACACCCCTGTTTTGCTGGCTGATTTATGGTGGTATTAGGTAAAACTGCACACGGTGTATAAAATATGGTGTTTCTCTACTTGTAGCCTGATCTAACATGTTATCGGTGATTGCAAGTGCATTTTATAACCCCAGCTGCCAAATCGAAATAAAGGTGATTCAAACATCAATCTCCAGGATAAAATCAGGGCACTTTCTACTGTGGTTTGACCTTCTCCATGTCTTTGGATAGTCCGACTTGTCTAAGTCCTTCCAACAATTATCAAGGGACAGTTAGAAAAGGCAGCTTTAATGGCCAGGGTTGGGATTACTAGCTGCATCAAAAGACTTGAACACTCACCCCTGAGACTAATGCTCCCAGTCCATGGAGGAAGGGGAAAAATCTGCCAAGACTTCCAGTTGAATTTGAGAAACAAAAGGCTGTGGTGGGGAATGTTCAGCTGGTTTATTTGTACTCTTGACAGTCTGTACCCCTGAACTGTTCGGTGTCATTAGCAGATATAAAAAGCTATAAATAAAGGGGGGGGGTGTGGGGAAGGAAGGCCACAGATAACAGTGTCTCAGATACAGTCGACTACTGCCTGGATAGTTTGCTTCTTATTTATAGCCATAGAAGCTCCCATTCACTGTGGGATATGGAACCGTAAATTTTGACCATAATAAAAGTGGGATGAGAGTGAACTCAGTTTACTTTTTGTAGCTGCCATAGTTTTGGCCTAAACCCCATAAATGGTCTATGCCTCTTATTATCATTTGGTAGGCAATGTCTGAGAAACTTCCTAGCATAAGGCAGAACTGCTTCCTTCGAGAGAACTTGGAGCATGGCATCTCCTAACCAAATAAAGGGATTCTGGACCTGAGGGTACAGGGAAGTAGAAAGGACTGTAATTCTTGAAAGGTGACTTTGAGTAGCTTCATTGAATCCCTGGATTTTAGAGTGGGAAGGGCCTAGTTCTACTTTTCATGTTTTCAAATGAGAAGAAACTATTGTGCTTACCTGAGACTTTATCTAGAATAACTCACAAGTATGAGAAATACAAAGAAACCTGGAGAAAATTTTATGAAAAAGAACTTATATATACATGCATATATGTATATGAGTATATATACATATGTGTATGTGTGTATACACACACACACAGAGTGGTGTATATGCTAACTATGACCAAGAGGAAAAGTGAATCTTAATGGATTAATAGAGAAAAATGACTGAAATGTTATGTTAACAATATTCATTGAAATTAAATGTTAAGTATTGAGAAAGTTGAGTTGGTTATAGAAATCAAATTTTTAACAAAACATTTAATTAATTTTTTAAAAGTATTATAATTTCAATGACTGGGTCTGACCTTCTTCAAAACCTCTCCTAAAATGAATTTCATTTTCTTTCTGTTCTGTTCTGCCACCGTCATAGTAAGAATTTAAGCCTGTACTTCAAATAACAAAACATTTTTTTACAAAGACCCTTTAAGATATGCTAATGGCTATAGGATGATTATTAAGATAAATACTATGTGAAGGAAGCAAGTTAATTATAATATATATAATCAGTCATTGGTCAGCCTAGAAGTTATAATTTATTGTTCCCTAATTTACATTTGCTATCAAAGATATTTAATTTAAAGGAATTATAGAATAGCATGATTTGAGTGGTTATAGAGATGATCTGCATTTAGCTAACTTCAAAACTGTTTTTTCAACCTTGTCTGCGGCAATTACATACAATTTTGGGAAATAACATACTCGTGTTCAACAGCAACTTGTAATTGTTGATTCAAAATTGGGAAAGCCGTTTTTGTAAGAAAAAGTATCGCAATTTTCTGTTGAAGGTATTCATTTATGAATGCTAGGCAAATGTGTTAAAGGGTTGGAGAACTAAACAGAGGAAGTACGCAATTTGTAGTTTTGAGTTTGTTTTTGGTCTGACCTTAACAAAAAAAAAACATGAAAAATAAACCTTTTAGCATAGTGATAAATTGTGGGGTGTTTTTTTTGTATTTTTGCTTATAAATGATCTGCCTATTATCAGAGACCAGATAATAATTCTTTACTGGACAGTCCTAAAAACCATGCACCCTTTGGGGGTTGGTTATAAGCATAGCTGCTACTACTGCTTTTCTTTTTAAATGAAAGCGATTTTCCTTTTTCTTTTTCAGAAAAACTTGTTTGTGAAATTGGGGTTCACCTTTGGGCCACTTTCTGCCTAAATTGCTGGCCTGGATTTCATCCATTGTTCTTGCTGGGACTCGGCTCTAAGCTCACTCCAACCGGCAGGAGACACTTTCTCATATCCCTTTGTCCCGGAATTAATGTTCTGTGATGAATAGGGGCCCCTCGGCTCAATGAGTGAGAGAGGAAAGAGAGAACTCGCCCTCAGCACTGTTACCTCCCAGGAATCGTCTTTTTAATAACCTCAGCAACACTTTGGTTTTCAGGGGACTTGTCTGAAATGTAACAAGAGGCAAGCTGACTCCTGCTCATACTCGGGCAATCTGACCCCCACAGATAAAGAGGAAACCGGTAAGAGGATGATTACTGCAGAATAGCAATTTCAAGTTAGCTGCATCTTATGAATGATAATTCTTCAGCTGCTCAGATATCACACCAGAGTTAAAGTACAGAGATCTGAAAGCATTGTCTTTAATTCTCATTTTTCATGGGGTCAGACAGGCTCCCAGAACCACATCTTTAAATTAAATAGTCCACCCTCCCCACCCCACTCCCATATTGAAGATAAGGAAACTGAGGCCCAGAGAAGTTTATGCAATAGTCAAACAGGTAGAAATTCAAACCTAAGGCCTCTGACCCCCAGACCCAATGTTCTTCCTTACTGTACTACCTACCTACTTCATAACCTCATGAGTTCCTATGTATTACAGGAGTAATTACATGGGGGTAAAGGGAAGCCTGTGTAGTTATTTTGAGTGATTTACCAATCTATGAATAGTGTATTTCATAGACTGGAGGGATGGAATATTTTAGTAAACAAGGCACTGGAACTGTTTTTAGCAGGCCTAGGTTCCAGTCCTGACTTAGTTAATAGCTATGGGACCTTAGGCAAGCCATTTCTCTTCTCTGGGTCTTGGCTGCCTCATTTGAGAAAGGAGGACTTTGGATTAATATGCTTCCAGGTTGTTTCCTAGCCCTCACATTTTGTAAAAGTGAGAGGGTGTTTTTGTTTGTTTCTCATAAGGATGGGACTATGTTGGTTCATTTTTTCCCCTTTGTACCATCTATGCCTCTTTGCATAATGTTCCACACATAGCAGGTTCTTAATAAATTAATAAATTAAAAAGTTATCTAACCTATCTAGGCCTCAGTTTCCTCATTTATTAAATTAAGGGGTATCTTATAATCTTTGGGTCAATCGCTTATTTCCTTTAACTAGGGGGCTCCCATAGGGGAAGTTGTGTCCTTTGAAAGAAAAAAATCACAAAATGGAATTTTCATACCCAGGGAGGCAAGTGTGAGACAGTTTGTTCTGGTCACTTCTGCTGAGCCAGTCGGAATAGACAGGGAGGTTTGGGGAAAGAGCACTGGCCCTCAGGTCAGATGAACCCAGGACCTAATGTGGCCTCTAATGGTTTTTTGCCCGTGTGCCTCCCTAGGCTTTGGGTTTCTCATCTGTAAAATGAGGGGACTGGACAAGGTGACTTGTGAGGTCCATTTTAGTCCTAAATCTATGATCTGAGATTCAAAAGAGACATTGATTTTAGGTGTGAGTGTGGGCCCTACTGTCTGTCCAGAGCTCTGTGGCAGTTTAGTTTAGGGTAAGCCCAATGTCTTCCGCGATGTTCCTTTATCTAGAAGTGAGTAAAGGATCTTTGTGCACTTCTCTGTAAACTTTTCTAATTTCTATAACTGCCCAAACCAGTAATTTCATTTGATTCTCCTCCTATAGATGTGTGAGTGGGTGCATGGAGTCTAAAAGATATCTGGTCACTCCAAGGCCCCTGGAGCAAGATGTCCACTGGATAAAAACCAAATCCAAAGCCAGCAGAAGGCAGCCTTGCTGAAGTCCCACCTGCTCCATGAAGCCTCCTCAGACGGCCACAGGCCAGATGGACAACACCTTTGCATGCTGGGCTCATGGAATCTTGTTTTCTCTTCCATCGGGCCTCTCTGTAGCATTCTCCTATATCGTGCTAGGTCCACAGTAGTTACCCAATTACTCTAATAGTGAGAGGCAGCAATGACAGCGACAAGGCAATTGATTTGGAGTCAGAGGACTCTAGATCAAATTCCATTTCTGCCTCCTCCTGGTGTGACTTTAGACAAGTCACTTAACTTCTTAGATGATCTGTAAGGTCCCATGTGGCTCTAAATCTATGGTTCTAATTGTTGATTCATTGAAAGCTAACCAATCTGTTGAGAAGTCACTTGAGAAGTGAAGTTTTCACACAAAGGAAAGGGCCTTGGATTGGACAAGTCATTTAATCTTTTCTAGGCTCAGTTTCCTTACCTATGAAATAAGAGTAGTATGACTGAATAGACTCCAAGGCCCCTTGTAACTTAATGCTGTGACCCTGTGAATCTTGGGAATGAGTGGACTAGTAGGACTTCTCACAGAAGGCCCCTCAGAGGAGAATAAAGGTAGCTCACACCACCACTCTTAGCCCCTCTTTATAAGGAGAACAAGAGGACTTGGCAACAATTCAATGCTCTGTTGATCAGGGATTAATATTTCACTGCTGGATCCCCAGTGTTTTGTTATTTCCCCCAGTGTCTGGTTTTTATCTTTGGGCCCCATTTTGGCAGTCTGGATTAATTGAAGTCTTTAGGGATGAAGTGCATCAAGAAAAGCCATTCCTTTTTGAAGGTCAGAACAGTGCAGTTTAATGTCTAACATGGCCACTGTACCAATTATCTTCTCTGGACCCTGATTGGACCATTGAGGAGAAATGTTGACCATGGCATTATTGCTAGCCATGGAGCTGCTGAATAGTAGAAACACAGAGAACTGAAAGGAGACAGCATGGCTTAGGAGAAGGAGCAACTGGCTTATTTCTAGGCAAGAAACTGAAACTCTTATTCTGGCCTGGCCACTGACTTGCTGTGTGACCTCTCAAATAAGTCATTTTATCTCTCTGGGCCTCAGGTGGGGCTAGTAATCTCCACTCCATTCAGCTTAGGTATTTCAGAAGGATCATTGGTATTAGGTACTTCTCTACCATTAAATTTTTCATTTCCTAAATCCAAAGGTCTGTTCTTGGTCCTCTTCTTTTCTACCATTCTTTCAGTGTTTTAGACTATTAACTATTACCAGTTACTCTCTCTACCATGCTGCCTAGCTGTCTAGATGCTCTCCATCCTTATCACTGTCTCTTGGAATCCCTAACTTCCTTTTAGGCTCAGCCCAGGTGAGGAAAATATGTTGTGGTGGGAGGAACGTTGAGCTTGGAGAGCTCAACCTGGCATTGTCATTCATGAGTTCTAATCCTGACTCTGTCACTTACCACTTGTAGCACCTTGGGCAAGTCACTCAATTTTGGGGGTCTTATTTTCCTTATTTGAAAACTGAAGTGGGGGTACTAGGTAACTCATCTTCCCAGTTTCAGAAATGGAATCGTAGTTCTCCCACACAGTTTTTCCCAAAGTCAGTGGCTGCTCCCCTTTTTCTGAAAATACTTCTTATGGACTTTATGTTTACATATCTATATAACTGCTGTGCCCTCCTCTACCCCAGTAGGAGGTAAAGCTTCTTGAGGGCAGAGACTATCTTGTGCTTATCTTTGTATCACTGGAGTCCAACACAATCTGGGCCATGGGAGATGTCTAAATAAATGCTTGTTGAATTGAATACAATGTTGTTTTCCTCATAGATGTAAGGTTGGGATTTTTTTTTTCTCCTGACCAAAGGTGTAAAGCCTAAATTTTATAGAAATAATTACAAACAACATACTAGGCATACTATTTAATCAAATACTATGGTTACATATGCATATGGACATACATATATATGTATGTGCGTAGATGCTGCTTAGTCATTTTCAGTTGTGTCCTACTCATTGGAGTCTTCTTGGAAAAATTACTGGAATGGTTTGCATTTACTTTTCCAACTCATTTTACAGATGAAGAAGCTGAGGCAAGTAGAATTAAGTCACTTGCCCAGGGTCACACAGCTAATAAGTATCTGAGGTCAGATTTGAATGAAGGTCTTCCTGACTCCAGACTGGCACTCTTTTATACCACCTAGGTTCCCATGGGTGGTTATGTGGGTATATATGTATGCATACACACATGCCTTCATGGTAAATAATATGAAGCTTTCCAGGTTCTATGTCAAGGAAACTGTGTCATACGGTATATTTAATTGTATGGATTTATTATCCTAGAAGGTGAGAGATGCAGGGGAGGGGAGTTTGGGGAGGGGGAAGCCAGGTGGAATGGGTGGGGTCTTACCATGGGAGCACACAAGGAGGAGGATTTCTGGACTCGTATATGCTGTAGTCACTCTATCTAGCTCTACTTCCCAGGGCTTGCTGCTATCTGCAAGGGTAGTCATAGAGTGAGGTGGAGGATGAGATGCAGAAGATTTGGCATTCTGACCTAGACATTTCCTCTGGCTTGAGAGGAGGCAAAAGGAGATCACTTTGTGATCTTTCCCTTCTGTTTTAAGGTTCAGTTTAAAGCAAGAAAAATGGCTCCCCCTTCCCGTCAGCTGTGTTCCATCACTAAGATGCATAATACAGCGGGGAGTTGGTTGGCTGAAATCTTGTGGGCAGGTTCTGAAGAAGCAACATAACCATTAGTCTTGGAGTCTGGCAGAGCCTGAAATAATAGTGATTATTATTCTTAAGGCTATCCCATCCTGATTAGAATAAGCAAATCCAAAAACATTGCTTCTTCTAAGGGGTCCTCTATCTTTAATCTACATTCCTATTGAGGTCAGCTTTTTGGAGAAGTCCCATGGAAACCATCCCAAGCCATTCTCTCTTAGTGAAATCGCCTAACTTGAGAGGAAAGGTACAAGAAGAAGCAGGGTGTTTCTCTCAAAAATATTTACTGAGTCTTGATGAGAAAGCTCCACAGATCTTCAGAATGTAAATAATCTTCTGTTCATATTCTATTGTGTATGTGAAAGTTCTTTTATCTGTGTTTAACTTCAAAATTTTAAAAATTGAAAATAAATAAAAACAAACACCTTTACACACACATATGTGCACACAAAGAGAATGTAGAAGCTCCTACTCATAATGGGAAAAGTCTAGGATGGGCATCAAGAACTTCTCATTCTAAACTGTTGTATGGTGGAATGAATACTGCATTTGGAGTCAGAAGACTGGGTTCAAATTCCAGGAGCTCCCTCATTCATATTACTCCTCTGAAATTCAATGTCCTTATCACCTCATCAATAAATGGAAAGTCTGTGACTAGATTGTTTTTAAGGACCTCCCCAGTCCCCCCCCCCCAATCTGTGTTTCTAAGTCATTTCCACTTTGAATCTTGGTTGGACTCTTGATTGAAAATTGGAAGAAACCTTAGAGACCACCTAGTTTATCCTCCTCAGTTTACAGATGAGGAAACTGAGGCCCAATTAGGTTGCATGATTTGCCCAAGGTCACATTCTGTTAACTAGACTTTAGTTCAATACACTAAGGGTTTTTAAATCCATTTCTAGACCCTTAACAAATTGCAGTGACCAGTTGTGACTTTTCACTAGTTCCTGAATCTCTTTGGATTTCAATCGCCTGTAATAAGGAGATGAAAACAGTGGTACAGAAGAAATGAGATGATGTATGTGCCCTTGATTTGGACAAGCCCCGTGTGAATATGTCTCATGATTTTCTCTGCCTCATAAGATTTCTTTTTCCTAGGTTTTGTGTTGAATGTACCTTGTATCTTAGAGCTGAGGAATATATAACTTAAATCATGGCTTGCTGTATTTTCATGTTCTATTCATTGTTATTTGCCTGTGGTCATATTTCCTCAAGGCCCTGGCTTCTTTGAGGGGGCTGGCTGCATTAATCAGAAGTGCCCCATAGAAGAGGGTAGATTTGTTATTCTCTGCACTAAATCGTTAATTGATTTGATAATTGCCCAGGAAACACACACACACACACAGAACAAATGTCAGGCTATACTCTTTCCTCTCGACAGTAAGATGAAGATGTTTTAGTTATGGGAACTCAGATGTCACCTATAAGAATTAGAGGAGGGTGCTGGGGAGAAAGGGGAGTGGAGGCAGAGGGAAGCGGGCAATTCCTCTTTGTTATCCAGCGAAATGACTCCACAAATATGACAATAAATCACAGCAGGAATCAATCGGAGCGGAGGCTACTGCTCCATGCTGATAATGCATCAATCAATATTTAATGTTTACACTTTAATTAATCCGCTGGTAGGAAGCATTCTTTCAGTGACAAAAAAAGGGATGAGAAATAAAACACCTTTTATATCAAGGAGCGGCAAGTGGCATTGCCTATCTGGGTGGCTTTGATTGGAGCTGTCATTGATCACGGCAGGTCGCTCATGAGAGTGTCTGTGTTCATGTCACATTTGGGCATAAAGGAAACCCAGCATCCTTTGGGGCAAGGGGGGCTGAAGGAGTGTCAGAATCTGGTCTGAGATGATTACGACTTAATCAGAATACAGACGGCCTGATACAGAAGTATGGATTCTTTTGAAAGACAGAACAAAGCCAAGTCAAATATAGGATTTTAAAAATTGGTGACATCTTCCCTTCGGAAGAGATTTCTGTCAAGAGCTGCAAATGGTGATCTATAGTGCTGGTGGAAAGGCAGTCTTAATGAGAAAGACAATCCCCTCCTCTTCCCTGATGGAAAACAATGTCTCTGATACAAAGTTGCTGATCCAAAGCTCCTTCTCCACTGCCTCAGATTGGCAAAGCTTTTACTTCCAAAGGACATCTCTCAGAGTCCTGAATTATTTTGAGTGACTGTTTTTGGAAAATTCGGCTAGAAACATCATAGTCATTCTCCACCCTCTGGCCAATACTTGTTTCTGATTTTCAGCATTAAAATTTTCAAAGGAAAATTGGTACTTAATATATACATACACATTTAGTATATACCTTATTTGGACCTGACCTGTGATTTTTTTTGGCATAGGGAACTCCCAGTGAGGAAAGTCCCTCTACCAATACAGATCAATATTTGCTCTGCAATTTATAGTCCCTGTGATTTTGAGAGAATAAGTGCCTGGCCAGGGCTACCCAGTCAGTTCTTGTCAGAGTCAGAGACTTGAATCCAAGTCGTTCTTACTCCAGGGTCACCCTACCCTGCAACACAGCTGACTTTTAATACATATTAAAGTAATTGTATTCCATACTACTTCTAGATTTCAATACTTCCAGGCATCCATAATCTCATGAAAGTTTGTATTCTGTCCATTAGTGCCAATCACAACACAGCCGTCTCCTCAACCAGTGAAATTTTCATTCATGTCCTTCTATGAGGTATTCCCTAAGTGAAAAAAAGAAAAAAAGATAAGCCTTTACCTCCCAAGGGATGTCTCTGCTTGTCCTCATTATTTTTGGCAACTTCGCAAACACAAAATGAAATGTTCATACTTATCTGTCAGAAGGACAGACTACAGCTATGCATGCCTAGTGAAGTTTGTCTCTATAAAGTATTTCCTCTCCCCTGCATTAGTACCAGTGCGAAGATTACTTCCAATTTGATGTTTGAGAATCTGACTTTTAGTGGGCGTTGATTTAGCTGGTGTTACTAACAAAGGCATTTTCAATGGGCACATAGCTATTCTACCTCAGAGACAGGACTTAAGCCCAGGTCTCCTGGTTTCTAAGACTGCCACTTTTAGTATACCTTGCTGACTCTCAAATCAAAGCAAAACACAAAAACAAAAACAAAAAAAACCAAAACAACCTTCCCCCCAAATAAAACCACAACCAAATTGAGCATCAACACTAGATAAAACAGGGTCCTCTAGAAATCTTTTTTTCCCCACATTTCAATTTATTTATTTATTTTAGTTTTTAGCATTCATTTCCACAAGATTTTGAGTTCCAAATTTTCTCCCCATCTCTCCCTTCCCCCTCCACATGACAGCATGCATCCTGATTACCGCTTCCCCCAATCTGCCCTCTCTTCTATCACATCCCCCGCCCCCGTCTCTCATCCCTCTTCCCCTTCCATTTTCCTATAAGACAAGATAGATTTCTATACCCCATTGCCTGTGTATCTTATTTCCCAGCTGCTTGTAAAAACAATTTTTAACATTAATTTTTTTAAACTTTGAATTCCAAATTCTTTCCCTTCCTCTCTCCCCACCTACCTTCATTGAGAGGACAAGCAATTTGATGTAGGTTGTATATGTATAATCATGCAAAACACTTCCATAATAGTCATGTTGTGAAAGACAAGCTATATTTCTCTCCATACTATCCATTCCCCCCTTATTCTATTCTCCCCTTTGACCTTGTCCCTCCTCAAAAGTGTTTGCTCTTGATTACTCCCTCCCCCAATCTGCCCTCCCTTCTATTAATCCCCCTCTCTTATCCCTTCCCCCCTACTTTTCTATAGGGTAAGATAGATTTTCATGCCCAATTGAGCGTGTATATTATTCCCTTCTTAAGCCAAATCCAATGAAAGTAGGGTTCACTGGGGTGGCTAGGTGGCACAGTGAATAGAGCACCGGCCCTGGAGTCAGGAGTACCTGAGTTCAAATCCGGCCTCAGACACTTACCATGAAAAACTAGCCGTGTGACCTTGGGCAAGTCGCTTAACCCCAACCTGCCCTCTAAAAAAAAAAAGAAAGTAGGGTTCACTCATTCCCTCTCACCTACTTGCTCTTTCCCTCCACTGTAAAAGTTTGTTCTTGACTCTTTTATGTGAGATAATTTACCCCATTCTACCTCTCCTTTTCTCCTTTTCCCAGTACATTCCTCTCTCACCCCTTAATTTTATTTTTTAGATGTCATCCCTTCATATTCAACTCACCCTGTGGCTTCTTTCCAATAAATGAGAAAGGTCTCCTGAGTTACAAATATAATCTCTCTGTATAGGAATGTAAACAGTTTGACTTAAAAAAGTCCATTATGGTTTCTCTTTTTTGTTTACCTTTTCATACTTCTCTTGAGTCTTGTAATGAAAGTCATTTTTTTCTATTTAACTCTGGCTTCTCAAAAATGCATTAAATCCTCTATATCATTGAATGCCAATTTTCCCCCTCATTGATTACACTCAGTTTTGCTGGGTAGGTGATTCTTGGTTTTAATTCTAGCACATTTGACCTCCGGAATATCATATTTGAAGTCCTCCAATCCCTTATTATAGAAGCTGCTAAATCTTGTGTTATCCTGATTGTGTTTCCACAATACTTGAATTGTTTCTTTTTGGCTGTTTGCAATATTTTCTTTTTGATCTGGAAACTCTGGAATTTAGCTGTAATATTCCTGGGAGTTTTCATTTGGGGATTTTTTTCTGGAGGTCATTAGTGGATTCTTTCTATTTCTATTTTACCCTTCAGTTCTAGAATATCAGGGCAGTTTTCCTTGATAATTTCTTAAAAGATTATGTCTAGGCTCTTTTTTTAATCATGGCTTTCAGGTAGTCTTTTAATTTTTTAATTATCTCTCCTCAATCTATTTTCCAGGTCAGTTTTTTTTTCAGCCAAAGAAATGGTGAATTTGTTGGAGATTTGTCATAATGTGTAGACTATTAAGGAGCCTCAGTATCTGTGATGCTTGCACTGGATAACCAGTCCAGAATCATCTGACACAGAGTGAGTCTGCACTAAATAATTCTCCAGCTCCTTCATGGAGGCAAGATGAGTCTTACATATAGAAAGGTTGTGGGAAGATTTAGGGGTGGTCTAGAGGAGGAGTTTGGGGAGGGTCTTCAGGAGGAGTCAAATGAAGTCAGACTCCAGTAATGAGAGATTAAGGGTGGGAAGTAGCTAGAGGCTACCTGGAGACAGACAATGGAGGGCTAGACTAGTTTAAGATCCTCCCCATATAGATATTTTGGGAGGACTAGGTTGGGGCTAGCTGGAAAAAGGAGGTCTAAGCTAGTAACAGAGATTTGGGCTGGGTTAGAATGACAGGCTTATGAAGCCTCAGACAAATGCCTCATCAAATAGGAAGATTCAAGGAGGTTCCCAGAGCCTGCACTCTTCATTCTCCCCTCAAACAAATGGGATCCAAATTCCTTTGGGGCAAAGGGTGAAGGTCTTAGCTTCTGAAAGTGCTTCCTCCTTTCAAGGGGAATAGAGCTGTTCCTGCCTCTTTGGGTCCTGTTCAAGGGGGAAGACTTTGCATTCAAAGGGTCACACTCCAGAATGTGCCTGACGCCAGGTCCAGTGGGCTGGAGAACTTGGATTCAGCCAGAGGTTGGTATAGCCTGAGTGGTCATGTGAAGTTTGATGACTTGAACCCTGGGGGAAACGAACCTGGCAAGGAGGTTAAACAAACAAAGATCAAACAGGCACAAAAGAAAGTATAGAGAAAGGACAATTTCCCTGTTATGAAAGACAATTTTCTTGTTTGGAATTAAAGATGACCATGGCAAGGCCAAAACGCTGTTAGATATCCTCTTCCTTTCCAAATTGCTCCATGGTCACATAACACATAGAAAGCAATAGCAGCCACAGAATCTAATAGGTTTTGAAAACAGGCAGCAACTCCCAAAACCTGTCCCCTCCTTTCATCATTATAGAGAGTGAAAAGTTTTTCTAGATTGGGTAAAGCTAATACTGGAGTGGTGGTCAGTTTTAGTTTTCAAAGTCTCAAAAGCTTTCACCTGGTCTGAGCCCCACTCTAGACAGAGGCCTTGAGTAGCCATTAATGGTTGCAGTCCCTCCCTGGTCTTGGCCTTAATTGGATGTAGACCATGCTGGGCAAGCACTTTAGGATCTAGGGGTCAAAAACAAATGCTGGGGTGGCAGAAATAGCTCACCCAGGAATTTCATTATCCCAAACAATTGACTCAACTATCTCCCACACTTCTGGATGGGGCATCTATCCTTGTCCTCTATTCTTCAGAAGCTGCAGTCTGTGGTCTCCAACATAACCAAACTGGACCGAGAACCTGAGAGTGTCAGGCTTGAGTATGAGACAGCCTCCTAGCTATCTGACCTAATGGGACCTGAGGAGTCAGGCCCAAAAAGCACACCACCAAGGTACTTGGAGAGCAAGAAGGGAATAGGGGAAGAGAGAGGCTTATGGACTTTCCAGTTCTGGCTGGAGAAGAACTTTGATTAGCAGTGTTTCCCGGGATAAGGGAACCATAAAATGTAGAGGAGCTTTAGGGGTAAGCAAGACCCCAAAATACCAACATGTCAGGTCCTGCTAAATGAATTCAACTCAAGTCTTTTCTCAGCCAAAGAAAGGCAAAGTTTATTAAAAGCTGACCATAATGGGTAGACTTTTAAGGAGCCTCGATATCTGTGAGCTTGCATTGGACAAGTGGACCACAATAATCTGTCACAGAGTGAGTTTTGTGCTAGATAATTCTCCAGCCCAGGTCAGTTGTTTTTACAATGAAAATTTTCACATTGTCTTCTTTTTTTCATTCTTTTGGTTTTGTTTTATAGTTTCTTAATTTCTCATAGTCATAAACTTCCATTTGTTCCATTCTAGTTTTTAAGGAATTATTTTCTTCAGTGAACTTTTATATCTCATTTTCCATTTGGCCAATTTTTTTTTAAGGCATTCTTCTTCTCATTGGCTTTTTGGATTTCTTTTGCCATTTGGTCTAGTCTAGAAGTCACATTTTAAAAGAACTCTTTGGTCCATGATGTTATAGGTTATGGATCAACCCTTGTCTATACTAAAGAAATTTGGAATATAGAATTACGCAAGCATTTATCTTTCACCTCAAACAGTTTGAATCAACCTTGGGTAATATTGTACATGGAGTTCACTGTTGTAAAAAAAAAAATTCCCTAGGTCTTGCAATAAACACCCATCAGAATCCTGTGTTCTTGATTGTTCTGTTCCATTAGGCCTCAAAATAGGAGGAACAAGTTGGTTAGAGTTTAGTTTGCAGGGACAATTCCTCAGAAAGACCAGTGGAAAAAGGAATAGGAACTGTGTATCTAGGAGTTTGCTCTGGCTATAGAATAATCACTTTCAAAAATTATCTCTGCCTTTGGTGACTTCCTGTTGTCCATCATTCCAACCTGGTTTCTTTGGTCCCTGACATTTTTTTAACCTTCTTGTAAATCCCACCTGTAACATGAAGTTAATAAGCACCAAATGAGTCCCAGTCTTTCTTCTTTACTTGGAATTTAATTCAAACTAGCCTTTAAAAAAAATTCCAAGGTTTTGGTCTTGAAGTATTCCTATTGGATGTGTGATGAAAGGGGGGAGGTAGTATGTTTTGTTTTTAACTTTCTTTTTTCTAGCTAAAACACGGGACTGAGTCTGTCAGTGCTCCAAGAGTAACTCTGGGTATTCCTGACCAGGTTTGGTGGTATTGTGCCAGAAGTGCCTCTAGGAATGAAGCCTGTGTCCATCCCTTGCCTGGTTTTTCAGACCTGGGATGTTTGGAATCCAACCTACTGTGAACATGTATTCCAGGCTCCAGCTGGGTGATTAATGCCATGTGCTTGTGCTGCCCAGGGCATGGAGAGCTCAGGTCTGTAAATCTGCTGAGCCTCCTACTTTACCACTAAAGCTCCACTGATGAAACTTTGGTACCCACCAACCCCTTACTGTGAAACAATATCCGCATGAGATGATAGCTGTGGTCAGGAAGTGTGTCACTCCCAACCATTGTTGATGTGGTGGGCTCCATTGGTGCTATAAGAGTCAACCTGCATGGGAAGGGGTTCTGAAAAGTTTCCCAATGGAAAATAAATTCTTGCCTGCTGGTTTATTCATACGCTAATTGCTACAATTAGAGTTGTCCCTTTGCCTTTAGGCTTCTTATCTCTATATAGTGGAAATTCTCTAACTAGGGTAATATTTTAAGCTATTATCAATCACTGACACCTCAGTGTGAATGATTTTGTCAGATTCTTTTCTAAGACCAGCTTTTGATTGGGGAGGAAAGATATCAAGAGGTTATAATCCTGTGAATTTGATAGGGGAGGGGCTTCCTTCCTTCCTTCCTTCCTTCCTTCCTTCCTTCTTTCCTTCCTTCCTTCCTTCTTTCCTTCCTTCCTTCCTTCTTTCCTTCCTTCCTTCCTTCCTTCCTCCTTCCTTCCCTTCCTTTATTCCTCCCTCTCTTCCTTTTTTCTTTTCTTAATTTTTTAATCTTTTTTCCTTTCTCTCTCTCCCCCTTTCTCTTTCCTTTTCTCCTTTCCTCCCTCCCTTCCTGACTTCTTTTCAGTCTGTCTCTATATATCTCTACCTTTCTTTATCTTTTCATTTCGTTTTGATGCAAGATGATTTCCAGTGAACACCCAAACCTTACCAATAATAATCTTGGGAGGGGAGGAGTTAGATAATTGATTATTAACAAAATGATGAGAATTTTCCTTTGACTTGGAACATATGAAACTAACGTTTTCCATTTTAACTGGATAATTTGAGTGCTTTTGCACTGACTTCATTTACATTGATGCAGTCTATATATTTGTCTCAGTTCTATTTTCTTCATTTTATATCACTTCATACAAATCTTCTCATCGTTCTTTCAATTCTTCATATTTCTCATACCTTAGGTCACAGTGATATTCCATTACATTCATATCATGTAATTTGTTTAGCCGTTCCCCTACTATTAGGTGCATATATTGTTTCCAGCTTTTGGTTATCATAAACAATAGTATTATGAACATTTTATACATACAAGTCTATTTTATTTACTTATTTTTCCTAGGAATATCCTTCTTGGGATATGGTCCTGCTAGTGGCATCTCAGGGTCAAAGAGCATTTAAAATTTAGTAATTTTTCTTGCACAATTCTAAACTGTTTCCCCAAAGGGTGGAACCAAATAACAGAGCCACCAAAACTCAATATCTGTCTTCCTATAGTCTTTCCAATGAATTTTACCATCTTTTAAAAAAATCCTTTGCTTGCATTGACGTGCAATGGCACTGCATCTCAGTGTCATTTCAATTTCAATTTCTACATTATTGATGATTTTGAATATTTTCAGGTGAACATTAACAGTTTTTATTTCCTCTTTTGAAAACAATTTCCACACACCACATCCTGGACTAGATTGTCTTTCAACCTCAATATTTATGGAAGTGCCCTTGCCACATGTCTCAATGGATCACATGACCACTCAGTAAATGATTATGATGTGTGCAGCTCTGGTCAGGGATACATAACTTAGGTAAGATACAGGCCTTGCCTTTACAGAGCTCCCAGCCTAGTAGGAGATTATGATACATAATAAACGCAAATAATACATGATCAGGAGCTGCAGACACAATGCTACAGGAGGCCCACGGATGAATCACTGAAGCTGGAAGGTCTGCCTTTGAGGAGAGAAAGAAAACCTGTCTTATGATTCAGGAAGTCTTTTTAAAAAAATCTTGTGTGCTTTTACTTTTGTGGTAAGTTTTATATGTGTGCATACATACATACATACATGCATGCATGCGTGCATACATATACATATACGTGTGTGTGTGTGTGTGTATATATATATATATATATATATATATATATATATATATAAAGAAGTCTTTCTTGATTAATCTTAGCCTATTCTGATCTCTCCCTTTGGATTCTATAACCTTTCAGTATAGTGGCGTATTAGACTGAGTGGCCTTACTTGTTTTTTAGAAATATAGACATTGCATTTTAAACCTTTGGGAATAGAGGTCAAATCTTTTTCTTTTTCATGTTCCACAGTGTTATAGCATAGTACACATACCATAGACCTTAATAAATGTTTGTGGGCTTACATAGTTAGGTAGCAGAGTACATAGAAATATAGACCTGTACTCAGGAATATCTGAGTTCAAATCTAGCCTCAGACATTTACTTGCATGGGGACCCTGGTTAAGCCATTTAACCTCTATTTGCCTCATTTTTCTTATATGTAAAATAGGTATAATAAATGTCAGTGAGGATACACAATTGATTCATTTGGGTATACTTTCCCAGCCTCTGTTTTGGCTATACTGGTCATCTGGTCAGAAACCCGACACCATGTGCACTAGCTTTTTGTACTTAGGCCTTTAGGAAGCTACATCAGTGGTCCAAACTATAGTTTCCTGTGCCAAGTCTAAAGAATGATTTCAGTGCTTTTAAAGGAAAAACTATCCTAGCTTACATGGCAAATATTGCTCTTACATAGTCATGGTAGAATGTTACATCTGGAGGGGACATTAAAGGCCATCTCATCCAACACCTCCATTTTACAGATGATGAAATATGCCCAAAGACAGAAAATAACTTTTCTGTAGTCACACAGGGAATTAGTAGCATAACCAGTGAGAGACTTCAAACCTTCTAAATCCAATGCATAGATCTCACTGGCAAAACTCAATTTACTAGTTAAATCTGAAAATATGTGTTACGGATTTACCAATGCGGCAAAATACACAAAATGATGTTCTTAATGGAACTATAGTTTTTGACAGATAGATTCCTATGGAATTATAATAGCTTCTTTATTAACTGTTTAGCATACCTGTGACTCTTACCCATGTATAAGTAGAGAAAGGAATTGGTTCTCCATCTAAAGGCTCAGGTCTGCATTTTTTGTCTGAAAAAATTAAACCAGAGATCTAAAGAACTAAAGGATGAAGTTAAGTCAGGCAGGTAGGAGGACCTTACAACATGATTTTCTTATGTTCAGTAATATCTGAACTATAACCAAAGGAAAGCACTTCATATAATTGTGTAGAATGGCAGCAAAAAACTAGATAAGAGATGTTGGGAACTGGACATAGAAAATTTCTAGAATAAGAACAATGAGTCCTAGGAAACTAATGCAAAAGAGTGGCAAATGTCCTTACTCTGAAGCTGGATATTTTACAAGGGCCCTACTTTTTCGAGGCTGCCAAAAACAAGCAGTTTATATGATCCTTGGTTAGGTCTCCAGGAAAATGTTTTAATGTACAATTAACTCATGTTGTGGCAATTGTGGAATAATTGAATGGCTTTGGGATCCAGTAATATTTAGGTTATAGTTGGTGTGACTGAGGGCTAGATATAAACCAAGATCACATAGTGTGAGTCTAGACAGAGACACTGAAAATGAAGGAATGCCAAATAACAACCAGCTCAAATCAGGAGAATGGAAAAGAGAATGTGAGACTTAATATAAAAAGAAGTGGCATTCTTAAGGTGTGCAAAGCCACTTTTTTTCATGTGAGTAAAATCTGGTACTGATTTGATTTTTGCTTGAACAAGCCATGGGCCTAACTAACTGTGGAAAACTGATTGTGGAATGTGCTCCACACCAGCAACCTATTAAAAAAAGAACATTCAATCATTCATTCATTCATTCATTCATTCATTCATTCATTCATTCATATTATCATTTGGTGCCTTCCATTTCCAGTACCCTCTGCCCTTACTCTCTTCTCAATGAAATAAATTACTTATGCTACATACACATGAGGCTTCTATCTGTATAGTTTATAAGCCTTTCACATCTCTCATATCTTACTACTAAATCATAAGGGTCACCCAAAAGTCAATGGAGAGGTACATAGTTGTTAAAGTATTACTAATGAAGAATTGTGCAGGAGAAGTCTCATGAAAGTTGTGATCAGACATGTGAATGAAAAAGAGCATGGGCCAGCCACTTAGCAGAAGTGAGGGATAAGTGATATACAGTCGATGTCCATTATTTTTTAATTTAATTTAAATTAAATTAAATTTAATTAAAGACAAAAGATCTAGAAGAAGGTCCATGATACATTATGGGAACTCCCTGGGGAGGATTTAAGGGAGGACACAGTCAAAAGCTGTCCAGGATGGGCTGGCATGAGTGGATTCTACTCCAATTACTGACTCTCTGGCTTCCTTTGAGACCCAACTAAAATTCCAGTTTTTACAGGAAGCCTTCCCAACTCTTCTTAATTCTTACAGAATTATTTTGGGGGGCTATTTAAAATTTTTTAAAAAATAGTTCCTGAGGTTGTCATGAGGACATGCTACTTTAAATACCACAGGCCAGTCACTCACCCCTACTCCTTTGCTCCCATGACTGTCTGGAGCTACTCCATATATTCTAGTCCACAATTCTTTCTTCTTATTACCAACATGTCCTTGGGGAGTTGGTTGATAAGATGATACTGTTGAGAAGGACAAATTCTCCATGCTGAACTCCTCTAATGAATGCAGATCAAGCATCAATTCAAATGTCTTAAAATTAACCAAAAGGCATATAGAGGGACAGATGCTGGATTTGGAATCAGAGAGTCCTCCCTGGGTACATGGAGGATATTTTCTCCTGGCATGTCTGTTTTGAAGGTGATTTACATTTTTATATGCAGCACAATTCAGTAAAAATGGTCAAAGAAGTTGTATGCATAGGCAGAGGCTCTATTCCAGTTGTATCCTTGCAGAAGGACTCAAATATATATTTAGTATAGATCCCATAGTACCTATCAAGGCTCCTCTCCCTAATCCAGTGGTTCTCAACCTGTGGGTTATGTTGAATTTGTAACCATGAAAATACATCCTGCATATCAGATATTTACATTACGATTCATAACAGTAGCAAAATTACAGTTATGAAGTAGCAACGAAAATAATGTTATGGTTGGGGGTCACCACAACATGAGGAATTGTATTAAAGGAAGGTTGAGAACTACTACCCTAATCTATCTGAATCTATCTCCAGGCTTTAGAGGACCTTGAATGCATCATAGCCCACTAATTTCAAAAGACTACAACAAAATGACCTGGTGAATAACTCAAATCTCTGTTAATACATAGGCATCATCATTTCATTTATTGATTCTTTCATTCAACATTTATTAATCACTTTTAGTATACAGAACACTGAATTAGGTGCCAGGAAAAAGAAAAAGTTTAAATGTTTAGATAAGACAATCCCCATTGCTGTGGAGTAGGAAGATAGCAGCTGTCGGCAATAACGCTCCTGAGGGCACCAACCCCTCTTTGTCTCTAAGATCATATAGTTGTGGACTAGCTGCCCTCCCTTCCTGGCTGTGCTAATAGTTATCAATTTGCCTTCTTTTGCCTTCATATGGCGCTTTGTTTTATAGCTCTCTAGAACACTTATCATTATAATATAGCATATTATTGTTGGCTGACGTTGTATCTTATTCTCCTGCTAGGATGAGGGCAGTGACCAAGGTGGCAGGGACTATGTTTTATCTCAATGTATTTACACTTGATCTTTTTTCCAGCACGTGGCACAGTAAGATGTCACACAGCCACATATGCATATATATGACTTCTCTCTATTTCTCTCTCTCTCTCTCCATCCAACTTAGGCTTCTGGGTGGGTGTTTCTGAATTAGCCCTCATACTGTAGAGTTCAATGTGTGGCTATGAAGAAGAGCTTGAAAACCAGATGTGACTCCTCTGTGGTAGAGCAGAAGGAGATTCCTTGGGTGACATCCCCATGGTACCTGTGTTTATGTTTTTCCCTGTTCTTTTGTGTCTCTGGGAAGATTTTCATATATTACTCTGAACTGCAGGCTCTTCGAGCTCTTAAGGAACCTCATATTGCAAATGGCTAGATGTGATGGTACTCAAGGAAAGTGATAGCTTCATCTCTGATGATGCTTTCTGAGAACTTCTCCCTCCTCTTGGGCCTGCCTTTGCCAGAAGTAATAGGACCTTTTCAGCCAAAGATTGTAGGACATTGATGGAAAGCGACTGGACCAATGAGTGGGAAGGGACAGATCAGGGAAAGGTTACATTTGAGCTAGGTTTGGAAGACCGATAGACACTGGACAAGCAGAAGTTAAGAAGGACCTTCAAGGCATAGAGAACATTAAGAGTAGTGGATAAAGAGCTTGCTTGGGATCAGGAAGAGCTGGGTTCAACTCTTGCTTCAGTCACTATTATCTGTATGTACCCTGGGCAAATCACTCAACCTCTTTCTGTGCCTTAGTTTACTTATCTGTAAAACATGGAGGTTGGATTCAGTGGCTTATAAAGTGCCTTTCTAAATCTACAGTCCTTTAAGAAGCATAGTGTTCAAGCATGGATGCAGGTTCTCAGGGAAGGGAAGGGCATATGAATTTTATATAGCGCCTACTAGGCACCGGACACTGTTAAGGACTTTACAAATATCATCTCATATGATTCTCACACCACCCTGCAAGGTAGGTGCTGCTATTATCCCCATTTTACAGTTGAGAAAACCAAAGCAAACAAAGACTTGTTGTGACCTTCCTCAAGGTCACATAGCTAATAAGTGTCTGAGGTTGGATTTTAGCTCAGGTCTTCCTGACTCTTTCTACACTGTGGCGTCTACCTGACTTCAATACACCTCAGAATTTTGTTGGCCAGACCTTCAGATTGGGAATCATCTTTGCTGCCTTCCTGGAAGTTTCCCTAACTAGCTATGATGCTTTCCCAACAGTAGGAATATTGGGACAAGAGTGAAGCTCCCATCTCACCAACTTTAGACGTGAAAGGATGTCAGAGGAAAATGAGCTGCTTAGAGGGAAATTACTCAGCATCACTCAGACTTTTCCCAGGCCTCTGTCCTTTGTTACCCTGGGAGCCAGACTAGCTAGTAATCTCTCTCCACTTGGGAACAACTACCAAAGGTCTTTTGGGGTGAAGAAACAATCCTTTAGGGAAGAATGAGACACTAATGAATTTTTTTTTAAGTTTCTACATTTCAGTATGCAAAAGTAGTTGTGTGTGTGTGTGTGTGTGTGTGTGTGTGTGTGTGTGTGTAGAACTATAAGGTCATCAGTGTATGGAATTCCCATTGTGGATGCTTTCTCCACAGATGCTCTGCAGCCATTTATCTGAACTTTTATAACTTTAGAGTCTTCATATACACATTTGATATTTGCTTATACACATATTCTATTTGTAGTATGTGTTATCTGCCCTTACCGAGTATAAGCTCATTGAGTACAGGATCATTTTTTATCCCTAGTATCTAGCAGAGAGATTCTGTATATAGTGCATGATGAATAAGTATTTATTGATTGATTCCCTGGATGGTTTGACACTTGCTTGGAGGCAGTGAGAGACTGTGATTTGCCTAAGATGACACAGCTAAATATGTCAAAGGTACGATTTGAACTCATATCTTCCTGAACAAAAACACATACATACTGAAAAAATAGGAAGTTTAAGCTAAAAGATACCTTAAGGGTTATATAGTTTTCCAGGCCTCATCATCTTTATGATGAGTTGACTAAGACCCTAAAATCACAAGGGAAGGATTTAAATACATCTCCTCAGATTTGAAATACAGAACTTTGCCACTGTAGCACATTGCTTCTCCAACCCATCTGGCTCAAGTGAATCATGGAACTATTCCAGAACCCAAACCCAGAATCTCTCATGAGAATCGGTCCTGACTAGTTATGGGCTATGATATGAAAGAGCTCTGCTGTCCAATGGCTCTCCTGCATCTGAAGGCCCTGTTCAATAGGATACTAATGTACAGAGCTGCCATCACAGGCAGGATTGAATTCATCCCCAAAGCCTTAAGATTAACTATTTCAGTCCTCACAGTTTTCTTCTTCTGAAAATTGCTGATAATTAAGGGGAAAATGGAAACTCTGCCTTGTTTATTTGCTCAGTCGGGGTACCAGCTCATTAGCCACATTAATAAAATACCTGCCAGATCAAAATATCTTAATGGCCGGCTTCAGTCATTCCATTGTTTATTGATGGTTGTTTACCGGATATCTGGAGACCTAAGGAAAACCTTTTTAGCTTGGGCTACTCATTAGCAAAGTACCAAGGAGGCCAAATCCCATAAAGATATTAAGTTGGATTTTTTTTTTTGAGAGAGAGGGTCCTCTCAGCAGCAGCAAAGGGAGGGAATTCTCATTGCTTATTAAAACATGGTACATTCTTTGCATCTTGAATTTCCTCTTAGACTTTTAACTCTTCCTCCCCCACCCCATATCATTCTTTTTTAGAGTCTGAAATGAAAGAAGATTGAGTCTCTTTAAGCTGGGGGCAAATGGAAGAAGCCTTCCAGAGAATATCAATGCCTACCTGGTGAAGAGCAAAGCTGGGAACCAGGTGTGCTTCCCATAAAGAGCTAACGCAGCAGGTCCAGGGATATTTCTGGAAAGAAAAGATCAGAGTGGTTCTGAAGTTGCAAAGCAGACCACCTGCTCAAGTTTTTCAAAGTTCTCTTGGGATTCATAAAATGTTAAAGCTGGTGAATAGAGCACAGGCCCTGGAGTCAGGAGGACCTGAATTCACATTTGGTCTCAGACGCAACATAAAAACTAGCCTGTGACCTTGGGCAAGTCACTTAACCCCAATTGCCCTATGCTTCCCCCTCCAAAAAGCAAAAAAAAAATGTTAAAGCTGTCAGGATACTTAGAGATAACCCAGTCAAACCTCTTCATTTTACAAAAAAAAAAAAGTAAAATTGAAATTTAGGGAAGGAAATGAGTTGTCTAAGGTCACACAACAAGTTAGTGGTAGGAGCAGGACTACAACCCAGGACCTCTGACCTTTGTTTTTCCCCAACTGACCCCAAGTTGTTTTGGTTTTTGAAAGATATCTTTGTTATTAACTATAATGTCCCCCACTCCTTGCCACAGACCAATCTGAAAGGACTGAACTTCTAATGGTCAAGAGAGGGAGCAGCAATAGTTTGAACCACTGGACACTGACCAGAAGCTTGACCATCCAGAGAGTCACCCATTTGGTTTGCAGGAGATTGCCCAACCTGAGATGCATGGTGAAGAGACAGATGTTATGACAGAAAGAGACAGAAGACCCTACCTCAATACTATCTCGGTCACTACCTATTTGACCTTAAACAAGTAACTTTGTCTTATAGTTTCCTCCTTTACAAAATGAGGGGGGGTTTAAATTCTATGGTCTTTAAGAACGCTGTCAGACTCCAAATCCTATAATTTCTCTGGTCCTAGTAAACTTCAGTTTTCTTCACCCATGGTCTCCAAAGTGGGGTGCATGTCCTTCCATGGGGACATATGAGATGATTCTTTGGGGTATAGGAAGAACATTTGAAACTTTTATTTATTTTTATGTTTATCAAAGAGATTAAACTTTAGAAATTTAATATGTAGATACTGGTGTTATTGCTCAATCAGTTTATCACAAATGATGTTTGAGTTATCCTGAGTGAAACATGGAAGTTCCATAGCAGGGAGTGATCAACATTTGTACCTTCATGCCTTCAATTGCTTTCAGTATATTATGATGCATTACAATTGATGAATGCTCAGTTAAGTGAGTTTGAATATCATGTTATTTAGTTTTAATTAAACTCATCCTCACAAATGGAAAAAATCATTAACAGAATTGTGCAAAGAAACATTTGGGTTTGTTGTTAATGCTAATAATTTGAATCCAGAAAAAGGCAGGTAAAACAAAGCTTTTCATCAGCAATAATTTTATGAGATAAACAAGTAGTGGTGATCTAATTAAATCTGATGAGATTAATCAAAAAAATTTTCAAATTTTCAAGAAGATTATTTCAAATATGTATATACACATGTAGTGGGGATATTGGCCAATGGAGGCCCACCCTTTTGTTGCTGCTGTCCCTTTCTGTTTATTCATTCTTGTCTTAGGTGGTGTACTGGAGATGGAATGGACCAAGCTGTGATCTTGTGAGCTGCAGAAAGTCAAGAAAGTATGTTGCCAGAGGCTGTATTAGAGTTTTCAGACAGCTGAGCCAAGTGAGGAGTAAAATCCCAAATCCACCTAGTTGACTCAACCCAGGCAGTCAAGAAAGAGCAACTCATTCACCTTCTGTGCATACTCAGAAATTAATTTGATGGGACAAATGCCTTTTGGAAGCTTTTAAAGTTTGAACCCACTCTGCCCAAGGTGGCATAGGAAAGAGTGTACCTTTAATCCAGGAGAATGGTTTGTACTTAATGCTCTTACAGTATCTTCTCAGCAAATATCCCTTTGTAAAAGCTAACCAATGTTAATTGATTAATTAATACTGTAGCACTAATCACTGAAGGGTACCTATATTAGAAAAACACTAATTTTAGCAGACAATTGATATTAGGGAAAAAAGATCTCCCACTGCTTCTCTGAAGTACCCCTAGAATCCTGAAAGAGGAGATATAACTAGCTTTCTGGGAGACCTGACTTCTCAATGTGAATGGGGTTTGGGATAAAAATATCTAGCACTTTTAAGGACTGTGGATAGATAAATCATTTACTAAGTACTTACTATGGGCTACTATTGTGCTAAACTCTAGGGCAGTGGTTTCAACCTTCCTAATGCTGCAACTCTTATACTCGTATGTGGGTGTATCTGCACGTGGGCGGACCCACCTGGGGACAGATAGAGGAGTGAGGTCTCCATTCCTAACACCATCAGAAATATGTGTTTTCCAATGGTCTTAGGTGACCCCTGTGACCACTGTGAAAGGGTCGTTCAACCCCCAAAGAGGTCGTGGCCCACAGGTTGAGAACTGCTTCTCTAGGGCTATAGATACAAGCCAGCAAGATACTGCTTGCCCACAAGGAGTTTATACTTTAATGAAAGAAGACAACACTGTAAAGGAGATATGAAAAGCAAAGACTAGGGAGGAGGGGTTTGGGGAGGAGTTACCCCTGCAACCTCATTGTTTGAAGCTGGTACCTGGGAAGTGAGGTGGACACTTGACTCCAGGCAAGATTAGGAAAAAGTTCACTTATTAAGAGCTAGGGTGGTTCCAGGAGTGGACCTTTTCCTTATAGTGTATATTGTGCTAATGATAATACGAACCTATCATAATTAGCAAGACATATAGACATAGGTATTTGTTGCCTATAATAATGACAATGTGTCACCTAGAATAAAGCTTGTATCTGCATACTTTAAAACTTGGATTCTGATCTATTAAAAATATTCCAAATTAGGAGCTTCAGTACCTTTTGAACCCATCTGTTAAAAATATAAGAACACAATGCTCTCCATTTAGTTTTCAGGGGAGGTGGAAGTTTATTAGCTGAATTTTGACAAATACTGCTGCATAATTGGTAGATAGGATTGAATGATGATTATCAGGATTTATCAGCACAGTGAATAATACAACACACTTCTTCCACTCAGATCTGTCTCTTGTGCAAGGCATCTTTATCAGTTTTGAGTGCTATTAAAACTAAATCCCAAGATAAAATGAACTCAGGGCCAGCTATTCACATCTCAGTATCACAAAGTGCTAAATCAAGACTTCCAAAAATAATAAGCAGATTCATTCACATTGCTTTCAGTAAAATATTATTAATGGCCACAATAATAATTTTAGTGGCAGCAAAAAGGGTTTTTTGTGGTACAAAATAAAACAGACTTTTATTTTTAAAATACTGTTGATTTCATCTTTATCTCACCCTTTTAGCATTTCTATTTTTGTGTATGTTTTATAATACGTATCAGAAGTGTCAAACTTGTGGCCCAGGGCAGCAAGCCACCAAAACGCTCTAGTACTTCTGGGAACCATATTAAAATGTAATTGGAAAATGTTTAGCAAAATAAATAAAAATGTACTACAACATATTGTTAATTTGTGGTTTTATAAGTCAATCTGTGGCAGCAGAAATTCTTTTCTGAGACTGGCACCACTGATGTACATATTATTACAGTAACACAACTCTGTAAGTTCATTTATAAATATTCATATATTGGTGTTCATGCTTAAAAGATTTTTGTTGAGAGGGGTGTGTGGCCACAAAAGTTTGGATGTCACTGATCTCTACTGCTCAGATACGCTCAGTTCTCTGCCTCTCTCTACCTGTGGAGAAACAGTTTATTCATTGAGGCAGTAAGCCCTATGGCAATAGAGGATACAGACCTTTAAGAGTAAGGTAGACAAAAATGCTATGCCAATATTATTTCAAGGGAAAAAAAAATCTAACAATGAAATATATTACTTGCATTTATAGTCCTTGTGCCCAACATCTGTGACAAAATGAAGGAAAAACATTCTACTCTGACTTTTGGTGACCTCTAAAGAAACTCCCCCATGGAGGCATTGAAGATGGTAATTTGAGTGTAAATCGATGCAAGGGCTCTACCTTTGCTTCATAAAATCAGAAGTCTAGCAGTGAGAAACATTGAAACTGCTTGGAAATGAGACCCAGAGTACTTCACACTCAAGGCCCAAAGATGGGGGTGGAGTTGCAGGAGAATGGTGAGTTTAATGTTGCTGTAACATTAAAACTGAGGGTACATACAAAACTGAAAACGTGAACATAAAATATCCCTTCTGTATGCACAGCTCATAAAAGCAAAGCCAGAGGAGGTCATTAAAATGTCCAATGTGGGACGAAGTCAAAAAAAAGTATGGTTACAGTAGACTTGTAACTCTGTGCTAGTTGTTTTCCATTAACAGTTAAATATGAATAGAGGGAATAAAGAAGAAAGTATAATGAAAATTTTACTGGAAGTCTTGGGTTCAAATCCCTGCTCTGCCACTTTTTATCCTTTGCAACCTTGGGCAAATCAGCTAACCTTGTAGGGCCTCAATTTTCCCAACTATAAAAGGAGAGAGTTGGACTAGTTGACCTCTGAGGTTTCTTCCAGTTAGAAATCTATGAGCCTATGATCAAGCATTTTTTAAATACCCATTTATGTGCAAGGCTTCCTCTTATTTCAGCAAAGCCTGCTTGGTGTTGGAGATGGCACCAAGAAACAGCATAGAGGAAGGAGGAAAGGAGTAAGAGGGAATAAGCATTTATATAGTATCTACTATGTGCCAGGCATGGTGCCGAGTGCTTTACAAATATTATTTCATTTCCGTGAAGGGTATACTATTATAATCCCCATTTTATGGTTGAGAAAACTGAGGTAGACATAGGTTAAGTGATGTGCACAGGTCTTCCTGACTTTAGGTCTAGCATGCTATCCTCTGCATCACCAGCTGCAGCTATAAAAGGATGGAGACAGAGAGCTGGCCTCCAAGTCTGCCTTTCACACATTGACTGCATGACTCTGAGCAAATCATTTGATCTTATTCTAGGCAATTCTGTAAGACTCTAAGCTACAAAAAGGCCCAAAACATGCATTAATAGAAAGCAATACTTTAGCAATTTGCTCACTACACCAATGAAATCACAGTTCTGGTCCAAATCCCCATATATGTGCTAGATGAGATTGGTAAGAAATCCCACCACGAAGCATCCCAAACATCAGAGAAGTGTCTGAGGTCAGGATTTGATTCAATAAAATACTTTTAACATGTTTTTTATTTGCCAGATGCTCTTCATGGCCCTGGGGATGCCAAAATGACAAGACCACTTTTGTCCCCAGAGAGCTTATAATCTAAGTAGGGGTGGGGATGTGAAGATGAAGGAGACCACACACACACACACACACACAAATGCACACACACACACAATTTTGAGATAAGAAAGAGTTACACAAGAGCAAAGGACACACATTGGAAGATTATAGAAGAGAGAAAACTCACTTTCAGCTGGTGGGGTCAGGTTATGTGTTTGAAAGATGCTAGCTAGCTCCTGAGTTAGACCTTGATCTGTAATGAGTAAGATCTGGGGACACCGGGTGCAATAACTTTTCTAAATCATGTTAACACTGCTATCATGCCATGCTAATTTGACAGCTTGTATCCAAGAACATCTGGGAAGACCAGCTGGACATGTGTTTTCCTTTTTATTAATTGGACTTCTAATTAATTGTGCAAAACCCAAATCAAACAAGCAAAGACAGGAATCAAAATAACCATTAGACCCTGAGCAAACACTTACAACAACATCAACAACAACAACAGCAATAACAACTTGGTCCACATATTTGGCTCTCAGAAGAAGCCCTGAGGTTTGGTGAGGAAGTTGAACATGGAGAGATAGTAATGGCTTTTAAAAAAAGAATTATTCCTTCATTTAACATTCTTCTTTCTAAACATTTGAATTCCAAATTATCTCTCTCCATCTAGCCCCTCCCCCACTCAATGAGAAGGTAAGAAGTATGATATACATTGTACATATGAAGTGAAGCAAGTCATATTTCAATATTAATCATGTTGTCCCCCCCAAAAAAACCCCACCTCTAAACAATAAAAAGCAAGAAACAAATAATGTGAAAAAAGTATGTTTCAATCTGCACTTCATCATTTCTCTCTCTCTCTGGAGTGGGATAGCATTTTTTTTTTGGTTATGGGTCCTTTGGAATTATATTGGATCATTGTCTTAAGTATCTAAGTATACTCAGAATATCTAAGAGTATCTAAGTCTTTCACAGTTGAGCATGGTTATAATATTGTACAATTGTACCATGTTCTTCTGATTCAGCTCACATCACTCTGCATCAGTTCATATAAGACTTCCCAGGTTTTTCTGAAAGCATCCTGCTCATCATTTCTTATAGCACAATAGTATCCCATCACAATCATATACTACAACTTGTTCAGCCGTGCCCCAATTGGTGGGCATCCCCTTAATTTCTAATTATTTACCCCCACAAAAAGGGCTGCAATAAGTGTTTTTGTACATATAGATCATTTTCTCTGATTTCTTTGGGATATAGACCTAGTAGTAGCATTGCTGGGTCAAACATTACACAGATTTTGATAGCCCTTTGGGCATAGTTCCAAATTGTTCTCCAAAGTGCTTGGACCAGTTCATAACTCCACTAATAATAGTGTGTGTCTCTATTTTTCCACATTCCCTCCAGCAGCTATCATTTTCCTTTTCTTTTAGGCTAATTAATCTAGTAGGTATAATGTAGCACCTTAGAATTGTTTTAATTAATCTAATTTGTAATGCCTTAGAACATTTTCCCCTGTGACTATTGATAGCTTTCAATTTTCCTTCAGAAAACTGCTTATTCATATTCTTTGATTATTTACCAATTGGGGAATGGCTTTTATTTTTATAAATTCAACTCAGTTCCCTATATATTTGAGAGATGAGGTCTTTATCAGAGAAACTTGCTTTAATCTATCCACACACACACTCCCACCCCACCCACCCCCATTTCTTGCTTTCCTTCTAATTTTGGCTATATTTGATTTGTTTGTACAAAAAACTTTTTAGTTTTATATAATCAAAATTGTCCATTTTACTTCCTAAATTCTCTCTATCTCTGGTCTGGTCATAAACTCTTCCCTTATCTATAGATATGACAGGTAAAATCTTCCATGCTCCTTTAATTTACCTATGATGCCACTCTTTACATCTAAATCACATACCTATTTTCACCTTATCTTGGTATACTGCATGAGATGGAGGTCTATGGACTGTTTTTGCCAAACTACTCTCTGGTTTTCCAAGCAATTTTTGTCAGATAGTGAGTTCTTGACCCCAAAAGTTGGATTGCTGGGTTTATCAAACACTAGATTACTATAGTCATTTGCTACTGTGTATTATGTACCTAATATATTCTATTGATCAGCTACTCAATTTCTTATCCAGTACCAGAGTATTTTGATGATTACTACTCTGTAATATAGTTTGGAATATGGTATTGCAAGATCATCTTCCTTTACATTTTTTCCTTTGATCCCTTTGATATTCTTAGCTTTTTGTTCTTCCGGATGAATTTGTTATTATATTTTTCAAGTTCTCTAAAATAATCCTTTAGTAGTTTTAGTGGCATGACACTGAAGAAGTAAATTAATTTTAATAGAATTATAATTTTTATTATGTTGGCTAAATTGTATATATCTGTCTTCATTTGTGTGAAATGTTTTGTAAATATGTTCATATAATTCCTGGGTTTGAATTGGTAAGTAGACTCCCAAGGATTTTATAAAGTTATTTAAATGGGTTTTGTCAGTTTATTTTAGCAACTTTGAGAAAGTTGTTAGTTGTTTCAACTAGTTTTTTAGTCAATTCTCTAGGATTCTTTAAGTGTACAGTCACATAATATTCAAAGAGTTCTTCCTCACTACTTATTTTTATTCCTTCAATTTCTTTTTGTCTTATTGTTAATATTTCTTCCCCCTTTTATTTTTTATTTGTTTGTTTATTTTTTTGCTTTTAGGAGGGGGAAAGTAGGGCAGTTGGGGTTAAGTGACTTGCTCAAGTTCACACAAATAGTTTTTCTGTTAAGTGTCTGAGGCCAGATTTGAACTCGGGTCCTTCTGACTCCAGGACTGGTACTCTATTCACTGTGCCACCTAGCCACCCCTATTGTTTATTTTTAACATTCTTTTCTTCTTAAAATTTGAGTTCCCAGTCCTCTCCCTCTCTCCCAACCCCGCTACCCCCACTGAGAAAGAAAGCAATATGATACCAAGTGTACATGAGAAATCATTGCTAGCATTTCTAAAATAATGTTGAATGACAATGGTGAAATGGACATCCCTGCTTCATTCCTTATCTCATTGGGAAAGATTCTTGCTTATCCCTGTTACAGATATTGCTTAGTCTTGGTTTTAGATAGATACTACTATTTTAAGAAAGGCTACATTTATTCCTATGCTTTCTTGTATTTAATAGAAATAGGTATGACATTTTGCTAAAAAGCTTTTTCTACATCTATTGTGTTCTTTCTTTATGTGAGATAATTTTCCTTATACTTCTCCCCCTCTTCTAAAGCATTCCCTTTTCTTACTCATCTATTTGGGTTTTTTTTTATCTATTTGTTTTTGAAGATCATTCCAACATAATTGACTTACTCCTTTGCCTCCTGTCTATGTAGAGTTCATTGTTCTAAAAATGATAAAGTTCTTAAGAGTTACATGTATCATCTTCCCACATAGGAATGTAAACAGTTTAATCTTATTGAGTCTCTTATGATTTCTCTTTCATGTTTACATTTTTAATGCTTCTTTCGAGTCTTGTATTTGAATGTCAACTTTTCTATTCAGTTCTGGTCTTTTTTTTTTAAATTAAGAGTCTTTGGATGTCCTTTATTTCATTAATATCCATTCTCTCCCCTTCCCTCTCAACTGTTATACTCAGTTTTGCTGTGTAGGTGCATTTTTGGTTGTAATCTTAGCACCTTTGCCTTCTGGAATATAGTAGCCTATGTCCTCCATTTCTTTAATGGTAGCTCTTCAGTCTTATATGATTCCAATTATGACTCCATAGAATTTGAGTGGTTTCTTTCTGGGTTCTTATTTTCTTTTTGATTTGGGAGCTCTGGAATTTGGCTATAATATTCCTGGGAATTTACATTTTCGAAAGTCATTAGATTTTTTCAATTTCTATTTTGCCCTTTGGTTCTAGAATATCAGGGAAATTTTCCTTTATAACTTCTTGAAAGATGATATCTGTTTCTTTGATTCTGGCTTTCAGATAGTCCAATAATTGTAAAATTATCCTTCTTTATCAGTTTTCTAGGTCAGTTTTTAATGAGATAATTTACATTTTTTATTTTTTTCTTTCTTTTGATTTTGTTTTATTGTTTCTTGATGTCTTGCAGAGTCATTAGCTTCCATTTGTTGAATTCCATTTTTTAAGGATTTATTTTTATCAGTGAAGTTTTGTATCTCCTTTTCCATTTGGATAATTTGGTTTGTTTAAAGTGTTATTTTTCTACAGTATTTTTTATGCCTCTTTTACAAAGATGTTAGTTGTCTTTTCAAATTTTTTTTGTATTGCTCTCATATTTTTTTCTCAGTATTTCCTCTACAACTCTTATTTGAGTTTTCAAATAATGTTTAATTATTCCAGGAATTCTTGTTGAGCTTGTGCCAAATTCACATTTTTTTCCCTTTAAGGTTTTACTTGTAGCTATTTTGACATTGTTGCCTTTTATTGAGTTTGTGTCTTGACTGTTCCCGTCACCATAATAACTTTTTATGGTTTGGTTCTTTTTGTTGTTATTTGCTTATTTTCTTCAAGTTATTTCTTGACCTTATACTTTATGTCAAATTTGGGTTCTGTTCCTGAGGTGGGAGTGGAGGGGTACTGTTCTGAACTTGAAGCTTTATCATACTGTTGTTTTCAAAGATAGTTCTAGGGATTTAGAAATTTTTGGTGCTTTCAAGGTGGTGTGATCCAGTAAGAGGCACTGCTCCATTGCAACCAGAGCAATACCACTCTTCAGGACTCCTGATTCCTTGTGACTGCAAATGATACTGCTCCTCAAGGCCCCTGCTCCCTTAGGAGAGCAAGTATTCCTCTCTGTTCAGAAACTGTGGCCTGAAAGTGGGTATGGGCAATGGAGTTGACAAACAGAACCCTATCCTGCACTTAGTGCTAGCATTGGGGTACTCCGTAATCTGTTTGTTACAGGTTGCTTGACCCCCTTACTGTCTCTAGTTTGAGAACTCTTAAAGTTGCTGCTGCTGCTGCTGCTGTTGTCACTTCCAAGGTCCACAGCTGGTATTGTTGCTGCATAGGCTCTGGGCCAGCCCCTAGTGTCAAAGACTTTTCATTCTGATCTCCTAAGTTGTCTTGGGCTGGAAACAGTCTCACCTCAACTTTTTTTTTGGCTCTGCCTCTTCAGAATTCAATTTGAGGCATTCTTTTAAATTGTTTGGAAGGGAATGTTGGGAGAGCTTGACTGCTTTCTCTACTCCACAATCTTGGCTTTACTCCCAGGGTGATAGTAATATATTTTGAAAACTCTAGGAGGATTGACTCCTAGAGGCTTCTGCTGATTCTCAGTTAAATTTTTGTTATACTTTCTTATTCATTCCTTCTCTTTACATCTAAATGTTTAATGGAAAACAATGAGAACAGAGATATAGTTCTACTTTAACCATACATTTTTCGAATTCTAGAATTGGACATTTTAATAATTGGACATTTGATAATCATTTGGATGAATAAGGAGAAACTTTATACGGTTTCTAGAAAGGAGTGAAATTGGAGCTGACAAAGGTGAATATTTACCAAATTCTCCTGCCTTTATTTTATCTCAGACACTGAATATGTGACCCCAGGCAAGTCATTTAACTTCTCCCAACCTCAGTTTCTTTGTCTATAAAATGAGGGTGTTAAAATGGCTCTTCTTCCTCTGAATCAAAAATCTGATTAATCCTAGCATCTAGAACTTTCTTTGGCTCTCCCCCAGCTGTCTCACACTATAGCAATATAGATGTACTTCCTTTCCCTTAGCAAAATGCAATTGTGAGTTGCTTAAAGACTGCCATTTTTTCATGGCTGTATCCCTGGAGCTTTGCACACAATAAGCACCTACTAAATAGTCATTGAATCTGAATGTGCTTTGTTGTGTGTATTATTGGGGGTGGGGTGTGTGTGTGTGTGTGTGAACATTCAGGCTGAGTGAGGAAAGAAAATGCATGGGTATGAAGAGAAAGAGTCTCTCGGTACCTTTCTTTGCTATCCACTTGGTTTCCAACTTGGGCCTTGGAAAGCTCAATGTCTGGAGAGTTCTGCCCCATAGGCTCATCAGTAGTTACATATCTCTTTTTGTGAATTACAATAGCAGTAGTAGCCCCAGGATTTGTGCACTAAGAACTTTTCAAATATTATCTTCTTCAATCCTCACAACAACCTTAGGAGGTAAGTGCTCTTATTATCCCCATTTTGGAGTTGATGAAACTGATTTTAAGTGTATTGCCCAATATACAGCTGGTAAGTGTCTGAGGCCAGATTTGAACTCATGCCCAGCACTCTGTGCCACTTAATTGCTTCAGTTTGAGAGCCCACTCTACCATGAGTTTATTTTTATCTGCCCATCACTGTGACTTTGAGCCCAATACACAAGTGGTTTAGTGGTGTGGCTACATTTGTCAAGAGGATTAGTTTCCAAAGAGTAGAGGGGGGTAAAGTAAGTCGCATGATTTAGATTCTGTGTCAGGGAGGGAGGAAATTTCTTAGGATGCTAGAGTATATTTTGTCAAGTCAAAAACCCTGCTGAGCATTGAGGGGACTTGGCGCTGGGAAAAGCCATGTAAGCAATCCATGCTTTCCAACACATTCACAGACAGAGAACAAGACTTCCTGCTTCAAAGAAAAACAGAGGTCAAAGATTTATTGAAAGTGTTCCAAGGGATTCTTGGACATCAAAAGCTGAGTGGAGAAAGAAAGAGGGGGGGAGAGGGACAGAGACAGAGACAGAGAGACAGAGAGAGACAGAGGGAGAGAGAGAATTAGGAAGACAAGCAGGTGGATAGGCAGGCGGTCAAGCAAACAGAAAGAGAGACACACAGAGATGAACAGAGACACAGAGACAAAGAAGCTTACAGAGAGAGAGACAGTGACAGAGATAGAGGGGAATGGGGGGGGGAAGGGAGGGCAATGCTTGACGACTTTAGTTTAAGTGTGCCTGGAACATGTTGCATGCATTTCTCTTTTTGATACACATGGTTTTAATTGGAAAACATGTTTGAGTTTTATTGACACCTATTCCCATCAGTCCCTCCTCCCCCCCAAAAAAGGAAAAACCTTTGAAAAAAGTTTTAGTCCTTTTTTATTGACTCCTAGAATATAAGAGCTGGAGCAGAACTGAAAAGACCATCTAGCACAATTCTCTCATTTTACAGAGCAAGCGACTTGATGGAAGCAAACATAACCATAACTACCTACAGATAGATAATACTCCTCTGATGCCCTCTTTAATAAGTGAACTCTTAGTTCTAAGGCTCTTACTTGTCTTCCTTAAGAAACTTCCCTGAGGAATTGAAGCAGACATATGTGAACTGCCCATATAACTATTTTTATATGCCATGATGTGACACTCTTTGGTGGGGCAGCAGAAAATTCATGTTCTATAGAAACTGCAGTTTTCAGAATGAGGACAGAACAAAACTAGGGGTGGGGCCATGGAAAGCTCCAAAGTGACCTGACCCAGCCATTCCTGGTAGGAGAAATAGAACATGGTGGTCCTGGTATATATGGCCCAATTAATAAGTTATCTTGGCAGTTACCACCTATCCCCAAAGAATCTATCAGGTTAGATCAGTTCATGAAATCAGCACATGAGGACTCAAGTCAAAATAATGTTTCTAGTGTAGTATTGATTGAGGAATATATTTGCCATCCTTCCTGTTTTTGTGGCAGGGGAACATCCAGTTTGGGAAGGACTGCTTTTATAGAGCTCTGAAATGTACCATGTATGTAATGAATGGAAAGTTCAATGCCAAGAGCGTGTGCACAACATTAGAGCTCAAGAGCCTTAGTAAAGTGCTCCCATGGTAGATTCCCCTATTGTTGAGATGTCAGGTGTTACACCATCACAAGCTCTCCAGTTACATTTCCTTGTAATTTGGTCATTCATCCAAGTTGAGCATGTGTAATGTCAGCCAGCCCAATGAGATTCAATGAATGTTCAACAAAAGCCAGGCATTTTTTTTCAGTCATCAGTTACAGTGCCCAAACTCCATCTAAGTACTTGTTTACTTATATAGTAACTACACAGATTTTACTTGGTCCAACATACCATGTTACTACAACCTAGTAATTTGCATGTTCTTCCTGATTATCTGGTAATTAAACCCAGTAAGTACAAACATACTGTAATTATCATGTAACCCACCATCTGGTCCAGAGGATAGAAATAACCATGTATTTGCCTCATAACTGCATGGTCATTATTATGTAATGGAATGACCAATAGTGAATAATGAGGAACAAAACAGACATTGGTCATGGTGATGTTTCAACCATTACTGCTCCAAGCTCCTAGAATCAAGAAAGAATACATGGTACCCAGAAGGCTGGTGAGCATCTTTTAAATTGAGATAATCTATGCCATAGTTAAAGATCAAATAAAGACTAATATCTGATTATGGAAAAAATGAAGACTAATAAATTGATGTCCTATTACACTTCAGTTAGCAATGCTTACCATATGGTTATTTGAGCTAAGCTTTCCTGCTTTCTTTTGCACTTTGAGTGGCTGTCAATAAAGGATGTGTTTGATTTACATCAAACATAGTGTATATGATTTACATCATACATAGTATGTTTCCCATATCTTATGTTTCTTAGGGGAGTAAAAAAAGAGAAATCTTCAGGCAGTACTTTTGTATAAGTAAAAGATAGTTCCTCTTTCTCTCCACTGAATTCCTAATCCAGTATCTCCTGATATAATGACCCTACCTTCTTGAAGATTGGGCCAGTAGATAACAATGTCTGACAGGTACAACCAAGTAGAAAGGGTTTGGGGGTTGATGGTTTGACTATGATGTCACCAAGGACCAGTCCAGCTAAGTTTAGTGGGGCTTATCACCACGATGGCCACAGGTTATTGGATTTTGTTTTACAATAACAATTCTCGAAGATTGTTTGCTGAGATATATTCTAGCAAGTTATTTAAGGTTCTTGATCAGGGATCCTTAACGAATAAGGCGAGAAGTCTTACGCTAATTGTGTGGGGAGAAGAACACTAGACTTGTTGGCAAGAGACCAGTGTCTGAATCCCTATTTTGCACTTACCAGTTATATGAACCTGGGGAAGTCACTTGACTATCTGAGTCTCAATGTTCTCATATGGAAAGAGGTCATAATATTGATACTACCTACCTGAGGGTAGTGAGGAAAGTACAATGTAATGCTGCAAGTGTTATGTAAAAGTAATTATTATACTATATTTATTATTAATGATGTTATAATAAGATAATAAATGTAATTATCATCACATGTTAGAGTTACAAATAAGATGCAAGTTAATTAATGTTAAGTGCCCTTCCCAGATATTTGATTCTAGTAAGTCTCTTGCTGTGTCTTATGTAGAATCAGGGCTTGCAAGTCATGGCATTACCCTCTTGATGTCATAGTCGTCTTCAAGAATGAAGGACAAACAACAGCAGCAATGAGTGGAATAAACTTTTACTAACTTAGAGTGTATATTATTCAAAATTCATGATGAGAGAAATTAAGCTGTGATTACAGAGTGCCACTAAAATTGATTTTGAATAGGAAAAATAAAGATGAATTAATCAAATGTTTAGTTTACACATTTGACTGATTTTCCCCTCACAAAACTGAGATGCTTTGGTTGTTATTGTTCGTTAAACTTAGCACCCTATCGCTTTGGCACAGACTAAGTGACTTGTAAGTATTCTAGCCACAACATTTCTCTTCCCTGGATCCCTTCCTCATGTTATCTTGAACTCCATATGTGTTCTGTGAGCTTAGAAGAGAAAGAGTCATGTACTGAAATGTATATACATGGACTCCATAATTTAAGAGTTTGGTATCATGCAGAAATGGTATTCACTGTTCCTATTGATTAAACTTTGGGAACCACTTTTTTTTTTCCTTTGAATTCTCAGGATTTTCACAGAAGTGTAGGGAATCATCTGGTTTAGCACTATTACCTTTTTGTTTTTGCTTCCTCCCACCAAAAAAAAATCAAGGGCCTAAATGATTAAGGATTTTTTTAATGTTCCTTCAATTTTGGAGTCAAGAATTCACTTTTGTATGTAAAGAACATCTTTATTACTGAACTGTTATGATGTCATGTAGACCCATTGTGAATTGTATTTTTTTAACATTAGTATGTCTTGTTCTGTTCATAAGCACCATACATATTTTTATATTTAGTTCAGACTATAAGTGAAGATTATTAATACATTTCATTTAAAAGAATGTAGAATTTGAACTTTTCACTGAGTTACACTGGCTTTCCCAACCAATATGGGGATGGACAGATTTATCTCAATCTATAAGACTTGACTTCATTATTTTCATTTTATACCTGGATGGATTGGTCAGTTGGAGCACTCAGAGGAGAGGAAGATTTAGTGCAGTGGAGAATGCTGGATTGCAGTCCCATTGCTACCTGGGTGATCTCAAGCAAGTCACTTTACCAGTCTCTGACTATCAATTCCCTTATGATTTCCAAGGTCCCTTCAGATTTTAAATTCATTAATCCAAAGTTACTTTGATAAAAAGGAGTCAGCTGGAGAAAGTAAGTAGCTCATTTTAGGGACAAAATGGTGAATCAGAAAGAAGATAAGAATGGAAGAAGAGGTCAGAGACTAGGCAAGAAAAGGTTATTTACTTTTTTAATTAATTAATTTTTAACATTTCCCAAAAGAAATTTTTAGTTCCAAATTCTGTTTCTCCCTCCAGCCCCTCATCCACTCATTGAGAAAGCAAGCAACATATTAATTATACATGTGAAATCATATAAAGCATTTTCATATTAGCCATGCTGTGTGTGGGGCGGGGAACCAAGAAAAGTAGAGAAAGTGAAAAATACGCTTCAATTTGCACTCAGAGTTCATCATTTCTCTTACAGGAAGTGGAGAGCACGTTTCATCATAAATCCTTTGGAATTGTTTTGGATCATTGTATTCATTAAAGGAGCTAAATCTTTCACAATTGATCATTGTTAAAATATTGCTACGACTGTGTGCAATGTTCTCCTGATTTTGCTCACTTCGCTTTATACCAGTTCATATAAATCTTCCCAGATTTTTCTGAAATCATCCTGCTTATCATTTCATATAGCACAGTAGTATTCCATCACAATCATATGCCACAACTTGTTCAGCCATTCCATAGTTGATGAATATCCCCTCAGTTTCCAATTTTTTACACCCACAAAAAGAACTGCTATAAATGTTTTTGTACATATAGTCATATCCCCTTTTCTTTGATCTCTTTGGGATGTAGACATAGTAGTGATATTACTGGGTCAAAGGGTATGTACATTTTATAGCCCTTTGGTCATAGCTCCAAATTGTTCTCCAGAATGGCTAGATCAGTTTACAACTCCACCAACAATTCATTAGAGTCCCTATTTTTTCCACATCTCCTCCAGAAGCTATCATTTTCCTTTTCTGTCATGTTAGCCAATTTAATAGGTATAAGGTAGTACCTCAGAGTTGTTTTAATTCACCTATCTCTAACAAATAGTTATTTAAAGCGTTCCCTCCCCATGCTACCCCCACCATGATTATTGGTAGCTTTCCTCTCGTCTGAAAACTGCCTATTCATATCCTTTGACAATTTATCAATTGAGGGCCAGCTCTTATTTTTATAATTCAGCTCTGTTTTCTATATATTTGTGAAATAAGGCTTTTATCAGAGAAACTTGCTGAACAATTTCCCTCTCAGTTTCTTGATTTCCTTTTAATTTTGGTTGCATTGGTTTTGTTTGTAAAATCCTTTTTTAATTTCATGTAATTAATATTATCTATTTTGCTTCCTGTGATCCTCTTCATCTATGGTTTGTTATCTTGTTTCTCTATCTCTTGGGAAGACTTCTAACAGAATGCTTTGATTCTTTCCCACCTTTACCCCTTTCCCCAGTGTTAAGATTTTCCTTCCATGTTACAAATAACAAATCAATGCCTTACTTTCTACTATGGTTACTTTTGGATATCCCCCCTCTACCCATCTGCCCCTCCCCACACATATTCATACATAAAGTTTGCATAGGACCACAGAATTTGGAGCTAGAAGGGACCTTAGAGTTTATCTTGTTCAACTCAAACTACAGATGAGAAAATGGAGGTCCAGAGAGAATTGTTCTTGCCCTAGGCCACACAGCTAGGAAGTGGCAAAATCAGGGATTCTGACTCCTAATCTAGTTCACTGCAGTATATTACCCTATTTTACAATCTATTGAAAAGTAAAAACTCACTCCAGGTTGTTAGGTGTTATTTTAGTATTCTATTTTAATTTGTGTGATGTCAAATAATATTAGAAGAGTATAAGAAAATTCTCATATAGTTCCACAATAGACCTTATATTTACTAACACAAAAGTATTTGAAAGGTACAGAAAATACAATGTTTATAGTTTGTTGAATATATTAAAAATATTTGATTTAGTAAAAAAACAAAATATCACCTTGAGGACCCTCCTCCAACAAGGTGTCTCCTACCAAAATTATCCAAGATTTATTGAAAGATATACAACCAGTGATTTCCTCACTCAACAACTCAATATAAAGTGAGGCATAAAATGGGGAAACACACACTCATTCAAGATATTTTCCATTAACATGAAGGAGATACAACTCAGAGCCCAGGTTAAAGAAGAGCTCCCAATACACGGTGACATTCTCTATATGTTTGTATGTGGATGATGTTGACAGAATCAAATACTAGACCGTAGAAAAGCTTCTGTGGTAGGAACAAAATCTATTTGATTCTTTCTATGTAGACCAGGATGATTTTTCCCTTAGGGGGAAAACAACAACAATGAAACTATCCTCAGTACTTAAGTGGTCCAGGGAACTAAGGTTTGACCCATTGACTGTAGTTTTTTGACTTCCTACATATGATAGCCTAGCACACAAGTTTTGTTTTGTTTTGTTTTTCTTCATGAAAGTCAACTATGAAGTCAAGGGAATTATATACAGCTGCATCTAGTATTTAGCTTAGTGCCCACTATAGAGGAGACAAAAAGCTCATGGACTTGGTCTGAATTGATGTGGTATCCTTGCTGAATATCCTCTCTATGCTATTGTTAAGTAATCCTCTTTTTGTTTAATGTTACAAGGTCTACGAGGGTCTCATTTAGTTCTAATACTGTTCCAGAATCATCAGAATGACCTCAGTCAAACCTGACTCAGAATAACCACCTAAATAATATTTATCATCATTCTAAAAGTTCAATTTAACTATCCACAAAGGAAAAAGGAAGTGAATGTCAATTGTTCGATTTATTATGTCGTTAGATAGACAATCTATAGTTTGTCCATTTAGCATCAGTGTGTATGTGTGTGTTTATTATGGACAGAAATTAGATAATAATAAAAATAATAATAATAATAACTACACGATGAAATGAACAGCAGGAAGAGAATGGATTATCTTTGGAAATTAAAAAGTTCTATTATCTAGCCTCTGATTCTATTATTTATTAGAGCAATGGTAAGAGCATTGCATTTGAAGTAATAAAAGGACTGGAGAATGTGAGAGCTGGAAGAAGCCCCAAGATGGTTCTAAGAATTTCTTCTAAAAATTATTAACAGTTAGTCATCTATACCCCAAAAGAGACCAAAGAAAGAGGCCCTATCTATCTACATATATACATATGTGTATATACACACACTAATACAAATATTTATTTTTAGCAGCTTTTTTGTAGTGGCAAAGATTTTGAAACTAAGAGGGATTAGCAAAATATATGAATAAGCTGGAATGTTACTGTACCATTAAAAATGATCAGAGTCAATTTCAAACAAACCTAGGAATGCTTTTATGAATTGACATAGTAAAGTGAGTGGAACCTAGATAATGATTTATATAATAGCAACTATATTGTAAAGAGAAAACAACTTCAAAAGACTTAAAACTCTGATTAATACAATGACCAATCACTATTTAAAGGAGTTTTATGAAACATGCTGCCGTCTCTGGACAAAGAGATGATGAATTAAAGGTGGAAAATAAGACAAACATTTTTGGACATGGCCAGCCATTGTGAATTTGCTTGGCTTACCCATAGATATCTGAAACAAGGGTTTTAGTCTTCTTTCTTTCAATCTGGTAAGGGAAAAAGAAGGAAAACAGGGTTAGTGATAGAGTTTTCAAAATGAAAACAAAAAAGAAAAAGTAATAAATGAATATTACTAAAAATTAAAGATGCATGGAAGAGAACAGAAGAGTTAGTAGGGAACACAAATAAACAGACTAGTTTAAAAAATGACATGTTGAATTTATTTTACACTTAAGCAGAAGAACAAGATGTTTCAAATATAGATTCACAGCTTCACATAGAATCCTCTTCTACTTTTTATGCTTGCTTATTTAGTGTTGGTTAAGTTCAGAATAAAACAAAGAAAAAAAAACTGAGTGGTCATTAACTTTCTTCTTAAAGACCTCCAGTGAAAGGGGAAAAAAATAATTTTAAATTCTGACTCTGCCACCAAGTTCTATGACATTAGCAGATCATTTGACCACAGTCTCAGTTTTCTGCTCTGGAAAATGGGGTTATTAGGACTTTGTCTACTTACCCTTGGAGGCTATTATATAGAAAAATTCTACAAACTGTGAAGTGCTATAAAACTTCAGCAGTTTTAGAGGAGTGACCAGAAAGAACACCATGATTAGAGTTAGGGGACCTAGACTCCAGTCCTGGCCTCTCACACTTCCTCACCCTCTAACTGGAGTAAATCACCTCCTTTTCATAAACTTTTGTGTCTTCATCTATAAAATGAGATGATTTCTGAACTCACCATTTCATAGGATTTTTATGAAGAAAGTATTGTACAAAGTGATATACAAAGGTTAGCTGTTGTTACCGTAATTGGTTCATTGACATACAGAGTCTACCTTTAAATACTCAAGCCTCTCCTTCTGATTGAGTGTGGCCAAGCATGGTTTGTAAAAGCCCATAGGAGAAAGAATGGGTAAAAAGATTGTTTAGCACAGATGAAAGAAGGTTAGGCCTGGAGTCAGAAGAGAAGTTTGAATCCAGACCCTTTTATTTATTGTTTGTTCCCCTGGCAAAGTGACCTCACCTCTCTTGGTCTTGAGGTTCCTCATCTGTAAAAGAGATGGCATTGAATGCTCATGACTTTTACCATCTTTTCCAGCCTTAAATCTAGGATCTTTTGAACACAGTTTTTACAGAGCTCAGTGTATACTGAAACCCCCACCATGGTACCTGCATAAAGGATATTTTATTTAAAGACAGCAGATTGTTTGCTTTTATATAGTAATGATGAGTTAAAAGCCTCTTTAAAATGGGCTCCGGTTTCTCCTCTGGGTGGGCTCACTGTTGGCAGGGGGCCATGCAATACTTCTTGGATTTGTTTCCTTTCATAAGCCCATTAATTAGAAGCAAATAAAGTAAATATATAGTTGCTTTATATTTCTCTTCTTTTTATTCCCCCTACTGCTTCTTTCCTTACAATGAAAGGTCCAAACAGCAAACATGGGGTGCATGGCATGAGGACAGCGGTAGTGTGCAGACCGGATCACACGCATGGCGCTTCATGTAAGTTTCATGACTGCATTTGCTTTAATTGATCCGGCAGCATGGTGCCCCTCATGGAGTGGCTTAAATCAATGTCAGCCTTAAAGTGGTACTAAATTCCTTTTTTTTTTTCCTAGTCACAGTTAAAGATTGCTTATTTATGAGACCAATGAGTTAAACCTCTTAGTCCTCAGAGGCCTGCATCTTTCTAGAACCTTCAGGGTATTTCCTGCTTTGGACAATTCCCTGGCTTTGGGGGGAAAAGGGGGAGGGGGAACTGAATGTAAATCCTTCTTGGTGAGGCTGCTCATCCCTCATCACCTTTCAGAGGGATCAGGAGTTCTCAAGTTGCTTTATGCTTGGCAGGCTGTATTCCACACGCAGGGAGAGATGGGTCTCTTCTCCTCACCAGAACTGTCTTTCTGGAGTGCTGATAGTTCGGAATTCGTTTAACAAACCATTTTGAGTACCAATAAAGATCAAAGGATGATAGTAACATGTTAAGAGGTATCATTTCTTTAGCATTTAAAAATTTCCAGGTCCCTATCCTCACAACCCTGTGAGAGACATAACAGAAATATTATTATCCCCAATTGACAGATAAGAAAACTGAGGCAGAAACAAATAGAGTGACTTTGTGAGGGTGACATGGCTGCTCTGCATCAGTGCTAAAGCTCAAATGCATCTTTTCTGACTCCATCAGCATCTAGTACAGTGTGCAGGTGGCTGCTCTGCGTAAGTGCTAGAGCTCAAACTCAGCTGTTCTGACTCCATCACTGTCTAGTACGGTCTGCACTGCATTCATCTTGCCTCTCAGGAAGGGACCTTTGCTGTTGTTTTTAGTTGTTTCATCACTTTCAATTCTTTGTGACCCTATTTGTGATTTCCTTGGCAAAAATACTGACAGGGATTTCCATTTTCTTCTCCAGCTCATTTTATAGATGAGAAACTGAGGCAATTAAGACTAAGTGACTTGCCCAGGGTTACACAGCTAGTAAGTGCCTGAGGCTGGATTTGAACTCTTCACTCTGGGACCAGTGCTCTATGCACTGTATTACCTACCTTATGGGTAGGGTCCTGTGACCTCGAGTCCACACATGGTCATCTGGGTCCTCAAGTGCAGACCTTTGACAGAATCTAAACTTTGTTCTCTGATGTTTGAATTCCATCACAATGGAATAGCATGTTGAGTGTGACCTTGAGGTTGTAGGTTCCCCACCACTGTTTGGAAGGAACCTTAGCAAGCCTCCATTTTATAGAAGAGGATACCTGGGTCCAGATGACTCAGTCCTGCTTTTGAGGTGCTCACAGAACTGGTAAAGGAAAATAACACATAAGACCATTGTAAGGGATTGTAGGTGAGGGGACAAAGCTGAATTATGAGGGAAGCTGTGTTATGGGAATCTGGTGATCTTCCCTGCCCCTAGGCCCTTTGATAGGTTTAAGTGGCTCTGAGAACCTTTCCTGATTTGAAAACATACTCTGCTCTCTAATAGGCTGAATGTGGTCACATGGAGCCTGTGTCAGGAGGCTTGTTCTTCAGGAATGCCCACAGCTTATTACTTTGTGATTGTGCCACGGATCAAGAGGGCTGTGACAGTCTCTGATCCAGGAGAAGGCTATATATATGCCCTGATGTGAGGTTTTGCTTTGGGGCTCACTTTGAGAAGAGTTGTATGATTTGGCCAGATGAGACTCTGGTAAGCTGTTGAGCCCCCCGGCTTTGAAAAACCCAGATGCTGGTGCTTCCCTCTCTGGCAACTGAATAGGTATGGATGTGAAGGTCAGATGGTTGGAAGACCGTCTGGTGATCTGTTTCTTTGTCTGCTTGTAACTTCTGCTTGTAACTTCTGCTTGTAACTTCTGTTTATATTCTGTTCGCATCCTCTGAAGTTCAGGATGCTGACTTTTGCCCCTGAACTAGGTAAATGATATATGTTTGATTGATTAGAATAAGACTGTTAACCCCTTTTGAGTTGCTTTCCTTTAGTAAAGCAGATCTAAGAACCTGTGCTAGTAGCCACCCCGGGTATACTAGGGTGCTTGTTGATATAAGCTGTTATTACCAATTGAAGCTCAAGTGAAAGGGAAATAGCATGGCATACTTAGCACCTGGTAGAGAAGCATTTATGAAGCATTTATTATGTTCCTGGAATTATGCAAAGCACTAAGGAGTTAAAGGAAGGCAAAAACAGTCCCCGAGCTCAAGGATCTTTCATTCTAACGGAAGAGACAAAATGTAGATAAACAGACAGGTATAAGACACAAAGAGAGTAAATGGAAGGCAGCCTTGGAAGAAGCACCTGTAGCAGCTGGGGGCTCTGGGAGAGGCCTCTGGCACAAGCCCTCATCTGAGGTGAGTCCTGGAGAAAGTCAGGGAGTCTAAGAGGTAAAGACACAGAGATGGGAGATGGAGTATCATGTGGGAGAAACAACAAATAAGAATTGTAGAGTGTACAGAGAGGATTAAAGTGTGAAAAGACTGGAAAATTAGGAAGAGGCAAGGTTGTAAAAGGCTCTACATTCCAGAGGACTTTATATGTGATCCAGGAGATCATAGGGAGCCACTTGAATTTATGAAAATCCTTCTGGCAGTTGAGTGGAGGATAGACTGGACAGAGGTAGGACTTGAGGCAGGAAGATCGACTAGAAGACTATTGTAACAGCCCAATTAAAAGATAAGATCCTGAACTGGGGGGGTGGTTATATAAACAGAGGGAAGTCAATACATACCCACATGCGTGTGTGTATATGTGTATGCGTATCTACATATGGACGGATGGATGGATACATACAAAAATAAAATGAATATATTTTGGTAACTGGATTTGTCGGGTGAGTGAAAATGAGGAGTCTATTCAAATATGGCCTCAGACAATTGACACTTAACTGGCTCCATGATCTTGGGCAAGTCACTTAACCTCAAAGTCCTTGCCTTCCCCCCTTCAAAAAGAAAAAAAAGTAAATGTGGAGTCTGAGCTGACATTGAGGTTGTAAGCCTGGATGACCTCGAGAATGGTAGTGCTCTCAATAGTAATAGGGAAATTGGGAATAGGGGAGGGTTTGGAGAGAAAGAAAATGAATTCTGTTTTGTGCATGAATTTGAAATGCTAATGAAACATCCAATTTGAAATTTTTAGGAGGTAATTAGTTGGTGACAGGAAACTGTAGTTCAGATGAGGGCTGGATAGAGAGATCTGAGCAACATTTGATAGAGATGATAACTGAGACCATGAGAGCTGATGAGGATCCCACATCAGAGAATACAGAGAGAAAGAGAAACGGGTCCAATACAGAGACTTGGGGTCACACACAGTTAGTGGGTATCATACAGATAAAGAACCAGTAAAGGATATAGAGGAGGAATAGATGTACAACTGGAAAGACATCAAAGAGAGCAGGGTCATGAGAGCCCAGAGAGCATCTTGGAAGAAAACAGGTCACTCCTGATCCAAATGGCTCTAATATTTCTTCGTGAAGTATTAGGTGAGCTCCTCAGCTAAGAGGTTAGGGGGAAAGTATGCAATGAGAGGTATGGTGAGAGAAGGGAAGCTTTAGAACAGGTGCTGCCATGAGTATAATAGAGAATCAATTAGGAACAGGATTGCCTTGCTTCAGTGAGGGCTCAGTGGATATTAGATAATGTAAATTTGTAGTGGAACCTATTAGAATAGTTTTATGACTTACTCTGGTTCTGTTAAGCAACACATGAATTCAGGAGTGAAGGTACCACATGGTAGAAGTAACCCAAGGTTGGGGTTTGTTTAACAAGGCATGATCAGTAATAGGACAAGGGAGCAAAGGATGTGAGAGTAGAGGAAAGCAGTGAGTTGAACTGGTTCATGGAGGGGTCGAATTTGGAAGGGAGGAGAATGTGGCCAGAGCAGAAAGGAGGGAATGGAAGTCATGGTGAAGATGAAAAACATGGTTAGAAGACCACATAGGGAAATGTGGAACAATGAAAGATTATGATCTGATAAAGGAATTTTGCAGTTCATGAACATAGTGGAATATTTGTGAGTAATGGTAAGACCAAAGATACAACCATCTTTGTATGAGCTGAAGTGGAGTGGAGAGATTGGTAATGGGAACTGAATATATTGAATAAAGTTAAATATAATGAAGGAACTTAAAGTATCTGAGGGAATAGCAGTATGTTATGATGAAGTCTCATAGTATCAGAGCAGGGATTGGCATAGAGAAAATATGAGTCAGGGACTGAACTCGTTGACGAAGGATAATATAATAGGATTGGTAGACAATGGCCATCAGGAATTAGATGATAAAGTTAGATAGTGTGAATCTCAAAGTGATGGTGATGGGGGGATTTTGGTTAATCCATTTTACTAGGGGGCAATGTATTATTATGACTGTAACCTTTTTGGGGATGGAGAAAAGGTGAGAAAATCACAATCTCCTTACCCCCTCAGCTTTATACCTTAAATCACAGCTATTATCAATACCTTTCTGAATTGGGATCTTTCCCTCTCTAATGGACATACGTAACCAAAAGAACCCTTGATTACTTCTGTTTTTTCACTTGGGAATGGTATTACATACATGGAATGACATTACATATGTAGAAAATACCACATTTGGAGTACTGGGCTCACTTTTGTTTTAGGAAGGACTTTGGCAAATAGAGAATATCCACAAGTGAATAGCCAAGATGAAGAAGGACCTTGAGTGATGCTGAAGGATCTTATATTCATGCCATATGAAGATCAGCTTTACCCTCAAGCATTTGAAAAATTACCATGTAAAAAAAGGGAAAAGTCTTATTCAACTGTACCCCAGAGGACAGAAGCAGGAGCTCTAGGTAGAAGAGACAAAAATGTACTTATAAGACTCTGACAAGAAAAACATCTTTACAACTGGAGATGCCCCAAAGTGCAAAGAAGGTAGTGAGTTTCCTTTTATTTGAGGTCTTTAAACAAAGGCTAGATGGTCACATGTTCAGTATTTTGTAGAGGGCATTTGTTTTCAGATATGCATTGGACTACTTAGGTGGTGCAATGGATAGTGTACTAGACTTGGAATCTGGAAGACTCATCTTCATGAGTTCAAATCCAGCTTCAGAAACTTACTAGCTATGTGACCCTGGGCAAGTCATTTAACCATGCTTAACCCAGTTCCTTATGTCTAAAATGAATTAGAGAAGGAAATGGCAAATCACTCCAATATCTGCCAAGAAAACCCCAAATCAGGTCACAAATAGTTGGATATGACTGATATGTCGAAATAACAAAGATGAGTCCTGAGGTTCCTTCTAACTCTATGATTCTGTCCCTAAGCCTTGGCAGAAGCAGCCCAATGCAGAAGATACAGTTTCTAGACTTGGAATCTAGAAACACAGGCTCAACTGCCACCTTAGACATCTACTAGGTGTGTGATTTAGAGCCAACCTCTTAATCTCTCTATACTTCAGGTTGTGTGTTTTTCCATCTCTAAAATGAAGGTATTAGACTAGTCGACCATGAAGGCCCCTTCCATCTCTCAATCTCTGACCCCTTTCTAAAGTGACAGGGCTGGCACTAGTTCTTCAGGATCCTGAATCTTGGTCCTCTGTGCCATATGCTGTTTCTCTAAATCCATACTGATTTCCAAGGAACTTTATGCTGTCTTTTGGGAAGAGGAGGGGCATAAAATCCTCTGGTCCATAGTTGCAGAATTAGAGCTAAAGCCAATTATTTCTCTGACTGAAGTATGTCTTGGTGAAAACCTGTTAAGCATTTACCTGTGTGAAAGAGGAGAGGAATGGGCCATATGGTGCTGCTAATGACATCCCATTCTATAGCACCAGGAAACCTGAAGCCCTGCTATCCTCTCTCTCATATTACTCAAGTATGTAATACACTGATTCATAATTAATGTGTTTGATCTATTGAAGTGTCTATTTACATTCCCATTTTTTTGCCCTTCACAGAAACAAAAACTTGCCCTGTGAAAGCCACAAGGTTGTTCATCACTGCTCTCTCTCTCTCTCTTTCTCTCTCCTCCCCTCTCTGTCTCTCTGTCTCTCTGTCCCTCCCCACACACCACAACACCAAAACGAGAGGCAGCCTGGTGTGGCAGATAGAGGGCCAGGACCTCGTTTCAAATCCTGTCTCTGATGCATATTAGGTTTGAGAAGATACTCAAATGATTCAACCTTTCACTGCCTGTGGCAATTCTAAGATGACAAATTATAGACTTGTTGCTGATCTGTGTTGACAAAGGGAGTTTCTGCAATGAGAATCTCTCCCTACTTATCAAAGAACTTCACCTATAAAAAAGGAACAAACCTATGCATACAAGAAAACTACTCTGAGTGACTAACTACGTCCTAGTTGGGGCTGACTGTGACCGTTGATTAACTCGCCTTTGGACGTTTGTCAGGTTAAGCATTTTGTCCTCTTGCCTGGCTTTTGTGAAAGTGTTTGCTACAGACAATGAAGCAACTTTAACATAAAACTGTGATTCATATGATCACAAATTTAGAACTGGGAAAGTGCCATGGAAGTCATCTGGATAAGAAAAGTAAAATCCAAGGAGGTTCTGTGCCTTGTATAAGGTTGTTGTTGTTGAGTTATTCAGCTGTGTTCGACTCTTTGTAATCCCATGGACCACAGTCCACTAATACTGTCCACGAGGTTTTAATGCCCAAGATGCTGGAGTGATTTTCCATCTCCTTCTCCAGTAGATTAAAGCAAACAAAGATTAAGTGACTACAAAGCTAGTAAGTGTCTGAATATGAATTTGAATTTAGATCTTCCTGACCCCAGGCCACCAGTTCTCTATCCACTGGACCAACCAGCTGCTCTTACATGGGAAGTTATTTCCAGAGGCTAAGTTTGAACTTAGGTCCTCTGATTGTAGATCTTACACAGAATATAATAATTCACACACACATACACACAGATCAAAGTTTGGAGCTGGAGTGGACCTTAGATCATCTATTCTAAATTTACTTTATAGATTATAGAATAACAAAAGTAGAAGGGATCTTAGAAATCAATGGTAAATCCTCTATTTAACAGAAGAGGAAACTAAAGTGTCAGAAAAGTAAAGAGATGGAATTTTAACCCTGTGATTCCAAATCCAGCATTCTTTTTGAACACCATGTGGAACATGCAATGGAATATTAATTTTTTTAGAGGCCAAGATTCCTGCCCTCAAGAAATTTATAATTTAATAGGAAAGACAAAAATATACAAGTAAAAAAGATAATGAGCACTACACAAGGTTTCTAAAATTGAGGTCTGTGAGCTAGTTTTTTTTTAAACTATCTTGATAACTAGTTTCCTTTGTAATCCTATATTGATGCATTTAAAATCTATTCTGAGAAAGGATCCAGAGATTACCAGACTGCCAAAGGGGACCCATGATGGCAAAAAGGTTAAGAACCCTAGCTGCTAGCCAGTTTCCCAATGCCAATGCCAATGCCAATACATTATAACCAAACTCCACTACAACATTGAAAATCCCTGATGTAATATCACTTGTATGTTTTATTTATAACATTTTTTTTGTTCCTATGGCACTAATAGCTTGTATGATGTTATTTCTCACAATGTCATGTCTTTGTATATTTGTATATGTGTAGCCAATCAATCAACCAATTAACATACATTTATTAAATACCTAGGATGTACTAGGGACTTTGATAGCCACTGGCAATAAAAAGAGAAGAATTAAACAGTCCCTGATTAACAGCATTAAACATAGCTAATATGTCTGAATATATGTGTCAAGTAAGGGATAAGACAATAAGTAATAAAAGATGGAAGAAAATAAGCATTTACCAAGTACCTGCTATGTACCTGATACTGCTAATGTGTCAAATGTATCACATTTGATCCATAAAACAAACTTGGCAGGTAAGGTTTTTTTTTCTAAGTCAAGGGAAAGCAAAATTTATTAAAGATTTGTCATAATGGGTAGACTTTTAAGGAGCCTAAGTATTGTGATGCTTGTCAACACAAGTGGGCCAGAACAATTACACAGAGTCTGTGCTAGATTAAACCTTGGCCAAATAAGGTTTTTTTTTACATTTTAATTTCAAAAAAAATTTTTTTTAACATTCTATTCTTTTAAAATTTTGAGTTCCAAATTCTCTCCCTCCTTGCAAGCATAAATTATACATGTGAAATCATGCAAAATATGTTTTCATACTAGTTGCATTTTTTAAAAAGCAAGAAAAAGAGTGAGAAAATCATACTTCTTTTTACATGCAGAATTCATATCTCTCTCCAGAGGTGAACAGCATTTTTTCATCATGAGACCTTTGGAATTATCTTGGACCATTGTACTGATCAGAGTAGCCAAGTCTTTCATAGTTAATCACCATCACAACACTGTTATTACTATGCACAGTCATCTCCCAGTTCTCATGTACTTTGCATCGATTCATATAGATCTTGAAATGTTTTTCTGAAAGCATTCTCCTTGTCATTTCTTATAGCCCAGTAGTACTCCATCATAATCACATGCCACAACTTATTCAACCATTCTCCAGTTGATAAGTATCCCCTCAGTTTCCAATTCTTTGCCACCACAAAAAGAGATGTTACAGATATTTTTGTATGTATATGTCCTTTTCTTTGATCTCTTTGAAATATGGACTTAATATTGGTGGATCAAAGGGTATGAACAGTTTTATAGATCTTCAGTTATAGTTACAAGTTTTTCTCCAGAATGGACCAGTAAACTATTCCACAAAGAGTTCATTAGTATACCTTTCTACTCCACCCTTCCCCCATCCCCTCCAGCATTTGTAATTTCTAATAGGTATGAGGTGGAATCTCAGAGTCCTTTTAATTTACTTTTCTTTGATCAATAGCGATTTAGAGCATTTTTTCATATGACTATAGATAGCTTTGATTTCTTCTTCTGAAAACTGCTTATATCCTTTGACCATTTATTAAATGGGGAATAGCTCTTATTTTTTTTAATAAATTTAACTTAGCTGTATACTTAGTATATATTTGAGAAATGCGGTCTTTATCAGAGAAATTTGCTGTATAAATTTTTGATATTACTTCATTATCTGTGGTACCTTTAAGCATAATGTAGTTTCCCTAATCATCTCTTTTAATTAGCGCTATTTTCACTTTTGCTCTGTCTGAGATCATGATTGCTATTCCTGCCTGTTTTTTTTTTTACTATTTATTCTTTTTCTTACACCAGCTGAAGTGTATTAGATTCTACTTGAAGTCTTTATTTTAACTCTGTGTGTCTTTTTGCTTCAAGTGTATCTCTTGCAAACTACATATTATTAGATGCTGGTTTCTAATCAATTTTGCCATTTGCTTCCATTTTATGGGTGAGTTCATTTCATTCACATTCGCAGTTATTATTGCTATGCATTTCTCTCTATCTCATTTTCTTCTGTTTCTTTTCCGCTCTTATTTTCTCCTATCCTTCCTCAAACTCTCTTTTGCTTCTAATCACCGCCTCCCTCAATCTGCCCTCCCTTTTATCATCTTCTTTCTCGTTTTCTTCCCTTCTTCCCCTCCTATTTCTCTATTAGGTAAGTGACAGTTCTATATGTAACCGAATGTGTGTATACATATATTTATGCATATCCATATGTATGTATATATCTGTGTACACACACACACACAGACACACATACACATATACACTTCCCTCTTTGAACCAATTCTAATAAGAGTAAGATTCAAGCACTACCTGCCACCCCTCCCCCATTTTCCCTTATATTATAAAAAAGGTCTTCTTTATATACCTCTTGAATTTGAGAAAAATTTTCTAATTCTAGGTCTACCCCCATCTCCCAATGTATCCCCCTTTCTTATCCTTTTATTATTTTGGGAGGACTGGGGGAAATCATTTTAACATAATCAACTCATCCCATGCCCTTTGTCTACATAAACTCCTTTTAACTGCTCTAATAATGACAAAGTTCTTAGGAGTTACGTGTATTATCTTTCCATATAGGAATGCAAAGAGTTTAACTTTATTGAAACCCTTGTAGTTTCTCTTTCATGTTTGGCTTTTTATGATTCTCTTGAGCCTTGTGTTTAAATGTCAGATTTTCTACACAGCTCTGGTCTTTTTTTTTTCATCAGAAATGCTTGAAAATTCTTTATTTCACTAAATATCCATTTCCTCCCTTAAAAAATTACGCTGTTTTGCTAGGTAGATTATTCTTGCTTATAATCCTAGCGTCTTTGTCTTCCAGAATATCATATTCCAAACCTTCTGCTGCTTTAAAGTGGACAGTGCTGAATCTCGTGTGTTCCTGACCATGGTTCTACAATTAAATTGTTTCTTTCTGGTTGCTTGAAGTATTTCCTCTTTGACCTCAGGGCTCTAGAATTTGACTATAATATTCCTGGGAATTTTCATTTTGGTATCTCTTTTGGGAGGTGATCTATGAATCCCTTTAATTTCTATTTTGCCCTCTGGATCTAAGATATTAGGGCAGTTTGCCTTTATCATTTCTTGAAATTATAGCCTCTTTCTTTGATCATGACTTTGAGGTAGTTCAATAATTTGAAAATGATCTCTCTTTAATCAGTTCTTTTTCTTTTTTTCTTTTTTCTTTTCTTTTTTTTTTTTGGAGGGCAGTTGGGGCTAAGTGACTTGCCCAAGGTCACACGGCTAGTTTTTTATATTAAGTGTCTGAGACTGGATTAGAACTCAGGTACTCCTGACTCCAGGGCCGGTGCTCTATTCACTGCGCCACCTAGCCTCCCCTAATCAGTTCTTTTTCTAATGAGATATTTCACATTTTCTTTTTTTTCTTATTCTTTTGACTTTGTTTTATTGTTTCTCTATGTATCATGAAGTCATTAGCTTCTCTTGTCCAATCTAAATTTTTTTTTTTTTGCTTTTTGGAGGGTAGTTGGGGTTAAGTGACCTGCCCAAGGTCACATGTCTAGTTGTGTGTGTGTGTGTGTGTGTGTGTGTGTGTGTGTGTGTGTGTGTGTTAAGTGTCTGAGGCCAGATTTGAACTCAGGTACTCCTGACTCCAGGGCTGGTGCTCTATTCACTGCACCACCTAGCCACCCCTGTCCAATCTAAATTTTAAGAAATTATTTTCTTCAGAGAGATTTTGTACCTCCTTTTCCATTTGCCCAATTCTGATTTTTAAGGAGTTCTCCTCAGTGGAATTTTGTGCCTTTTTTAAGCATTAGGCTAATTCTATTTTGTAAGGCATCATTTTTTTCAGCATTTTTTTGTTTGTGCCTCTTTTACTAAGCTGTTAATTTTCTTTTCACAATTTTCTTATATTACTCTCATCTCTTTCCTCAATTTTTCCTCTACCATTCATCTTTTTCTTTAACTTTTCCAGGAATTGTTGTTGGGTTTGGGTCCAATTAGCATTTTTCTTTGAGGCTTTTTAGTAGCTGCTTTCACATTATTGTCTTCTGAGTTTATGTTGTGATTTTCCTTGCCACCAAAGTAGCTTTTTATGGTCAAATTATGTTTGTTGTTGTTGTTTGCTCATTTTTTCTAGCCTATTTCTAGACTTTGAACTTTATGGTATAGCTGGACTCTGCTCACCTTGGGGTGGAAAGGAACTGTCCCAAACTTCAGGCTTTTTCATGCTGTAGCTTTTCAGATCTCTTTGTAAGGATCTGCAAGTTTGTGTTGCTTCAAAGGTGGTATGATCTTAGAAGAGGTATGGTCATTGTTCTCCTGGTTTGCCCTCTGGTTCTTACTCAGGAAGGGCCCATAGTCCCCTGCCACCACATGTGTTGGCTCTCCTCTTTACATTGGAACTGTGACCAGGGCCCATGCTCCCTTGTGACCAACCTCTAGTGTTCCTTTCCATGCGGTAAATATAACCCAGAACTGTGTCTAGATGATAAAGTTGTCAATAAGTTCCAGTTACACCCATGCCAACAAAGGGTTCCCTGGAATCTCTTTCTGACCAGTTGTCCAAGCTCTTTAACCATCTCTGATCTGAGAGCTCCTGAAGCAGCTGCTTCAGTTTCTGTTGCCTGTGTGGGCTCTGGATAAGCCTTTGCCCTGATGTCACAGACCTTTCCTGCTGATCTCTTAAAATTTCTTTTTCTTTTTTAACTTTTGTTTATTTATTTTTTATTTTTTGGTTTACATCATTGATTTCCACAAGATTTTGTGTTACAAATTTTCTCCCCGTATTTTCCCTACTCACCATCCAAAAATAGCAATCCCACTGTATATCCCATCCCTCCCCCATCACCCTTCTGACTTTCTCCCTATGCCAGTGCCTGTATATCTTATTTCACAGTTGCATGTAAATAATAACTATAAATATATGTGTGTTTACATACATATATGCATTTAGAATTCTAAAATCAAATGATTATATATATACATATATACATAGAAATCGAGATACTTTTAAACAGATCCAAGTAAATGTAAAAATAGAAGGCAATGTGAAATATCTCCTTGAGAAAACCACTGACCTGGAAAAATAGATCCAGGAGAAACAATTCAAAAATTACTGGACTACCTGAAAGCCATGACCAAAAAAAGAACCTAGAAATCATCCTTCAAGAAATTCTCAAGGAAAATTGCCCTGATATTTTAGAACCAGAGGGCAAAATAGAATTTGAAAGAATTCACCAATCATAAGGCATTCTTCTCCTCATTGGCTTTTTGGGCTTCCTTTGCCATTTGAATTAGTCTATTTTTAAGGTGTTATTTTTTTCAGTCAGATTGTTGACTCTTTTATCATGATTTTCTTGCATCATTTTCATTTTCTCCCCAATTTTTCCTCCATTTCTCTTATTTGGTTTTTAAAATCCTTTTAAAGTTCGTCTATGGCTCTATCCACTTTGTATTTTTCTTGGAAGCTTTTAGTGTGGGAGTTTTGGCTGGGTTGTCTTCCTCCCATTCCATGCTTTGCTTTTTTTTTTTTTGTCCCCAAAATAGGAATCTAAGGTTTGTTTGCTGTGCTTGCTTTGTTTCCTTTGCCTGCTCATGTTGCCAGTCAATTACTTGGCTTTTGGACTCAGGAGTAAAATTCTACTTTCAGAGGGGATAGCTCTGTCCCAAATCACTGAGGTTTTTGCAACTGCCAGAGCTATTAGGAGGCCACCATTTTTTGTAGTCCCCACCAGCTTTAGTTCACTGAAAACACACCTCAGGACCACCACCCAAGACTGTAATCTGATCAAGGAAAGAGCACTTAGCCTCTGAATGATTGCTTGGCCCCCCTGCAATCTGCAGGCCACGACCTTCTGAAGCAGCCATGTGGAGGTGGCTGCAGGGCTGCCGCTTCAGACTGCTTCTAACTCTGGAGGCAGTTTGACAGGACAGTCTCCCCAATTTAGCTGAGTTTCACTGACCTTTTCACTTTGTCCTTATCTCTTGTGGGTTGGTAATTCTGGAAATTGCCACAGCTGCTGATGATCCGCTTCTCCTGAACACTACAGCCACAGCTTCTCCTGGACACCCTGGGGCTGAAACCACATGGGGCTGGGCTCTGCTTCCAGCATGTGGGATGAAAACCTGCCAGGCTGCCTTCAGTGGGAGCTTTGTTATTCTGTCATTTTTGTGGAATCTGGAACTGTAAAATTTATTTAGAGTCACATTTTATAGGTATTTGAGGTGGTATTGGGGGGAAGCTTGTGGAGTTCTACTGTTTCTATGCTGCCATCTTGACTCTGCCTCTGTCTCTTGAATTTTCTCAGACTGGAATAATGTCTCATTTCAACCTTTTGTTGGCTCTGCTGCTCCAAAATTTGACTTGAGACCTTATTTTGAAGTTGTTTGGAGGGGAATGTTGGGAGAGTTCAGATGGGTGGCTTCCTCAATCCACCATCCTGGCTCTCCTCAATAGCTATAATTGATAGAATTGAAGAAACTGAGGCACATAGAAGTTAAGTGACTTGCCCAGAGTCACATAGCTAACAATGTCTGAGGCCAGATTTGAACTCAGGTCTTCCTGAATCTAAGCCTAGTACTCCTACTGTATCTCTTACATATCTTTAGAAATTCAGAGGAACAGTGGATTGGAATAGGGTAGTTAGCAGTTCTCAAAGTATAGCACTTTTCCCCCTGTGGATCCCTGCAACCCTTTTAGTGGTCTTCAACATCAAAATAATTTTCATAACAATACTAAGACATTATTTACCTAGTAAAATACTCCTTCCCTTTCCAAATACATATCTGTATTTGGATTTTCTTTATCTATTTTAACCAATCAACAAAATAGACAAAAAACAGATTTCAACAGATTGAATGCAGAAACAGATATGAGAAACCAGCTGCCTTGTATTAACTCAGACATTAAAGAGATTTGCAAAAATATATAAAACAATGCCACTCTTTTTACTGATTATTTTATTTTGGAACATGTGATTTTTTTAAATAAAATATTTTAACATGCAATAGTTTTATAATTGTTCTTTTGAAAGGAGAAAATATTTTTAAATGATCAGTATTCATTTCTAATATGATAAATGTCCTTAGATATAACCAATATCTGGAACACGCTCTGATTATGGAATTTTCATTGTGAGCATTGACACTTGAGAAATCCACAAACCAGCTACAAATGACTTGACTTATTGCTTTGTTGATTGTCTGGTCTTAAGAGTGATAGATAACATGTTAATAATGCAGATTAAACTTAAAAATGTATTGTACTATTAGTGAAATATTTGTTAACACATCCCGGTATATAGCCCACTTAAACAATAGCTTTTTGGAATCCTCAATAATTTTTAAGAGTGCAAAGGAGTTCTGAGCCTGAAAAAACTTGAGAACTCTTGTAGAAAGAACTTCCATTAAGAGTCAAGAGATCTGGGTTTAAGTTCTTCTCTATCACTAACTTCCTTAATGACCTTAGAGAAGTCTTTTTTCCTACCCGACATGTTGTTTCATTATCTATAAAAAGAGGATGTTTGGTAAGATGATCTATATCAGGAATAGGGAATCTGTGGTCTCTTGGCCTCATGTGGCCCCCTAGGTCCTCAAGTGTGGCCCTTTGATTGAATCCATATTTCACAGAACAAATCCCCTTAATAAAAGGATTAGTTCTCTAAAACTCAAACTCAGTCAAAAGGCCACACCAAAGGAGCTAGAAGGTCACATGTGATCTCCAGGCCACATGTTCTAGATTTTAGCATGTCCCTTCAGGTTCAAAGATTCTAGGGGGAAGTTTTTGTAAACACATTTGACATATGCATTACATATACACATGTTCTGGCAAAACAGCAACAAACATCAAGAAAAATCAATTACGAATTTAGTGAATTAGCATTCTATTCATAATTTTATTGTGAAGGCTAAACATTATTTAAGCAAATCAGTCTTTTTTTCTATTGGGGCCACAAATGCTTATGAGTAAATGATAATGTACTTGAATTTCTGGGTTTAGCTATGTATTTAACATTAAGGGATCATAAATTGACATCAACAGACAGGAAAATTAAAATAATAAGTGATTACCCTTCAAAACAGGAATATGAACTTAAGTTTCATTCAAGAATTGGCTAGCTGGTCTTCCTAAGCTGAAAACCTTCTTCATCATAGCTGCTGGTGGAGGGTGATCTGGTTTCCATGGGTTCTTGATCTTATTGGTATGGATAGTCTATTCATCCTATAACTGGCATGTCTTCTTTTTTGGAAATATGGACTTAGCATACTGCTTGGAACACAGTAAGCACTGAAGTGGTTTTTCACTCACTCACTCACTCACTCACTCATCCATTCATGTGTGAAATGAGTGAAAACTTCTCAATTTGGGGTTGTTAACCTTCCCTTTCCCCTCCCCCCCTTCCATGGCTGCTGTCAATCACTTTTACCTTCCTTTGTCTGTTTTCCCGGCCTTGGTGGGACCCTCCCCCCTCTCTTCTCTTGCTGTCCCAGTTGGGAAGAATTTGGTGAGGTGAGCCTCTCCACTAATGAGAGATGAAACAATTGGGAAAGGGGGCTTGACTAAGTTAAGTTATAAATTCTGGTTCTGCCCTTTGTAATGTGCCTCTTCTCTATGATTGACTCATGGGGCAGACCACTCTCTTGTCCTGGGAAGAGAATAAACTCCTGTTCTTATTCTAAGACATCTCTGTGTTTACTTTTTTTACTAAATTAAGGATGAAGGGTATTTTTCAACCCAAACAATTCATAACTTATGTTCTAATGATGTTCTTTGTACCGTTCCTTATACTTGAGTCGTTGCTAATAACAAGCCTTAGACTTCTTATATGCTTATATTCCTATTGTTCTTCTGGGATATCTACAATTTTGATTCTTCTAAAATTTTGTTCCATAATTTGCAAAAGAGATTATTTGTGCTAAATAAAAAGATGAGTTTTATAGTAGTTATCAATTTGGGATTATTGAAAGCATTGAGTAGGTCCCTAAATGCAATCCAAACCAATCAACTCCTTCTATTTAATCCTGGGCCCAATTTATTGAACACCTATGACAACTGTCCAAGATATATGCATTAATGGACTGATTCAGTGGGTCATCTATCTAAATGCATAGTCTAAGCAGATACATTTTTTAAAAATTCAGTGGGCTTTTCCTGTGTAGATGAATATAGAATGACTGTTAATCTTGTTGAGAAGGCTCTAAAAAGGAGTTCAGAATATGTGTGTATACACATGGGCACATGTATTTGATGGACCTCTTTGGCAGTCTGGTTAAGCTTCTGACTCCTTCTCAGAACAATGTTTTAAAATAAAGCAAATGTTTTCATGTAGAAATTAGTGAAAATAAAATGCAAATTTTTTCCCACCCAGTTTCAGAGAGTCCCCTGAAATCTATCCATAGACCCCCCCATTGACTCCAGGTTATGAACTTTTATGTAATTCACACATTATCATTCATAAACAGGGTTCTGAAATAATGGAAAATATCTCAGAGATAGTACTGTTATCAAGAAGGGTCACTAAGACATCAGCCAACTCATATGTCTACTTTTTTTCCCTTTATGAAAGTGGTCTATGTATTCTTCAAACAATCTTTGATGAAAATATGAGGAGAGGGCAGATGGTCTTTGACAATCAATGTTCTATAGCAGCATTTGACTCAGGTACAGCAAAATGAAATCATTAAAGCTCTTCTTAAATGATATATTGCATACATATGTTACTATCATGCAAGATTTCATGACAAATGAAAACACAGAAATGACTGGTCAATAATTGCCGAATATCAGCATTCATTGAGGTATCAGACGAGGAGACATATACTCATTCAAAGGTTGTGAAGGATGTCTGGTATGAAGTCCAATTAGATGAAGAATTACTTACCTACATGGAAATTGTATTGTATGGAAAATGCCTCTGGTTTCAAATGTATAACCTATCCTATTCTTTTTTCTATTCTTAATTCTTTAATATAAATCTTTTATATTCCTATCACATATGCATGCATATCACAGAAAATGTATACATTTTAAAAGACTCTTAATCTAAGAAAAGCCTTCAAGTACCAGTTGAAACCTCATTTAAACCTTCATCATTTCATGAAGGATTCCTTCCAAAAACAGAAATGGAGTTGACTGCTATTGTGAAAAATCAAATGGTTGTCATGTGGACCCAATGTGAACTGAGCTCAGTTTCTTTGCCCAGAGAATACATTTCACTATATAAACATATATGCTTGTTCTAACTGTCTCCGCTCCTAATTATAGACAAAATGTGTTGGAAAGAGGGAAACACATCCCGGCCTCAAGAAAGCCATTGCAGGGTTCTGACAGCACCTGGCAGGGGTAGCTTCAATGTTTTTCCATAATAAGTTGTACCTATGTCGACCTGTGCCAACCATCTAAACCTCATTCCAACTTGTGCCCCCTTCTTCCCCAGAAGCCCATCTTCCTTTGTGTTCCCAAAGTAACTTGTCACTTTCCACCTGCTAGGATTGCCAAGAATAAAAACCCCGGGGTGGGACCAGATGATTTCTCCCCCAACTCCTCCCCACCAACAACTAGAACTGAAAGACTGAGTGAAGGAGAGTGAGTGCACAAACGTGCCAGTCAGGTTAGCAGTAGCTGCACCCAAACTTGCATGAGGTTTCGAAGGAAGTTAGTAAGTTGGTATGGGGGAAGAGGGAAGGGCAAGAGAAGATAGGGGTAGAGAAATGATTTAGGGGACTTCACTCCATTCAAACTGAACTAAAGCTCTCTGCCAGATGAAAGTTTCTTATCTTTTAGGAAACCAAAAAATCTCCCAGATAGCAGTTGGGGGAAGAAAATGCAGATGTCAACCCAGTGACACAGAATAATCTATTTGCTCAGTGCTTGTATTTTCCTACCAATTTTGTATTTTTCAAAAAGGACAATAAAACAATTGTACTCTAGGCTAATTAATGACAAGCTGGTAAAAGCATCTCCCCATTGTTCCATTTATTCTTCATTTCTTGCAGTTAACAGCCCTGTCTCTGAAATGAATCAATGTCGTTTACACAATGCTGTCACCCCATTGTTTCTTTATCATCCTCCATTTTCATAAATCGGGGTGTTAATCCCTTAATGGCTTTTCTTGGAGCTTAAAAAAAAACCCAACTATGCACAATGTTAATCCAGCCTCCTTCCCCCCCACTGTGCCCCCCCTTCCCCCCCCAGCAACAATGCCTGTTTACACAGGAGGCCTCTTAAATATGTTTACTATAAAAATGAGTTCCTTGTTTGGAGTCGGCCCTTTCTGTTTGTTTTCTAAACACTGAATCATAAGGTGTGTGGAGTATCATTTTAATTAGCCCCTTCCTTTATCAGGTAACACTACTCTTTGGGGTGGGGGGTGTTTCTACAGCCCAGAAATGAAGGGGGTTCGAGAAACCCCCAATAGGTTTCCTAGGATTCTTTGCATTTTGCCTTGGAGGAAGGGGGGATGGGGTCCAGCCTGAGAGTCTTCAGACCCCTGTGAGGATCCTGGTAGGGGCTATCACCTAGGGAGGGATTACGGAGGGAGTTGGAAGGAAGAACCTGATTTGATTTGAATCTAGCAACTTTTTCCAGGCAAAATTATAAGTAAACATCCAGCAAGTGGCAGGAATACTACAATTGTACAGAGATGCTTTGGCTCCTCATGAATTACAACCTACCTTCCCATAAGTCTTATTACACTTTTTTTTTCCGAACTAAGAAAACAAAATTAAGAGTTGTTGTTGTTATTATTGTTTTAAAGGGAGAACTCCGGGCCTGAACAGCTTTGACATTTTTTTTTTACAGCTCCTTTCACCTTTTCAAGGCCTCATAAAGGCTCCTCTGGGCAGAGGAGATTGAGGGAGAGGGATGGGGAGGTCCCTGTTTGCATCACAATCAGTCCTGTGGCCTGGATTGTGTGACAGACAATGTGGTTATTTCCATCCCAATCAGGGAGATATGAATAAAATGTAGCCACTGCCTAGTCTGCCAGGGGTGAGGGGGAAAGAGGAGTGAAAGGAGCTGGGGGTAAGGGGGGTGGTGGAATACACCAGCCCCTCCCCTACCAGCTGCAGGGGAGACATCATTTAGCCAGGAACCAGGACCGCTTGGACTGCCCTGGTTCAGCCAGTGCTCCTCACCCCTGGGCAAACAGGATGGCCAAAATGGCAGACTTTGGAACTTGGGTCAGTCAGTAGATAAGGGGGTTCCTGGGAGGTAAGCTGAACAAGTCTGACCGTATTTAAACTAGTGGGTAAACAGATTCTGTGTTCATTGCATGAGGCACTGTAGCAGACATTACAAAAGAAACTAAGGTCCCCATAGTCAAAGTCAAGGAAGTTATAACTTCACATACCTAAATATACAACTTGTCCAGCTTTCTTCAGGCATAAGGGATGCTGAGTGGTCAAGGGTGTCATTGCCTTCCTACACACAGGCAGGGATCTGGGGGAACCTAGGAAAGCAAGAGTCCCTGAGCTCCATGCCAGTCTTTAGAATCTGGGTAAAGGAACTTCTCTTTCTGGGCCTACAAATTCGAACTAGATGAATTCCCTGTGGCTCCAGAGGGATTGCCTTCTATACACTGTGGCTGTGAGCCCCCTGATCTCACATTTTATAGACCTTTCTGCCACCAGGGCCCTTTTCTTGTTTGGTGTTCAGTCAAGCCCAACTCTTAGTGACTGTATTTGGGGTTTTCCTGGCAAATATACTGGAATGGTTTGCCCTTTCTTCCAGTTCATTTGGCAGATGAGGAAATTGAGGCAGTTAAGTGACTTGACCAAGATCACATATCCAATACATGCCTGAAGCCAGATTTGAACTCAGGAAGATGAGTCTAACTTCAGGCCTGGCACTTTTACCCACTGTGCCACCTAACTGCCAAAGGGCCCTTAGAAATCATCTATTTTAGGAGATACAAGCTAAATTGGCCCAAGAGCTAAGATTAGGTTTTACGTTAAAAAATATACATAAATACATAATCCAGCTTATTTTACAGAATAGGCCCTTCTTTTTCCTCATTTTTACAATGGGGATAAGAATGCTCACACTCACTGCACAGGAATTTGAGGAAAGGTGCTTGGTCTTTCAAAGCACTAAACAAATCATTTTATCTTTGCTCCTTTCTCCCACAGGTCTCAGAGATTGACTACTGCTTTGAAATTTTTTTAATTAATAAATTTTTATTGATATTTTCTGTTTTTATATCACTTAGATTTCCCTTCTCATCCCTTTTCCTCCCCATTTTAGGCCACCATACCTTAAAACAATAACAGAAAGTAATTTTTTTTAAAAAGGGGAATAAAAGAAAAAAATTAAAACAAAAGGCATTTGAAAAAAAAAGTTTTTATATGTAATGTTCCATTTCAATAGAGCCCTCCTCTCTCCCACATCAGCAAAGAAATAGAAGGGATTTTTTTGGTATCTTTTCTTTGGGGTCAAGCTCATTCTGTCATTTCTATTCCACTGCTACCTCTTCTTTGATACATAGTGGGGACAGTAATGGAAGTCAGGAATTTCATGGCTTTTTCCCACTCTGTTCCTAAGCAAATAGTCAACCCTATGGAGTTTTTTGTTTTTGTTTTTGTTGTTAAGGATTTTTACTGATGGAACCAAAAAAGCTACGGTGTTATGGAGGAGGAGAGGGATGGGAATGGAAGTGGAGGTGTGGGTGACTGACTCCATTATTGCTGGTGACAGAATACTGTTTGTGATATTGTAGAACTGTATTAATAGGAGTCTACCAAAAAAAAAAAACGGGGGGTGGGGTGGGGTGGGGAGGCACATAGCTAAAGGATGAATCATCAAAGGATAAACTGGGAAGTGGGTGGATGGAGCTGGTAACCTAAGATTCCCTCCCCACCCCTTAAAGACTCAGGACCTATCCATCACCCAACTCTGCCAGTGATCTGCGAGCTAGAGGCATCCTGAAAACAAGGACTTAATGGGAGGTCCAACAGGGGACATAGGCTTTGAAACATGAGGGGCAGATATATCTGCCAGGGAGGAGACCCTTTCAGAGACTAGGCACAGTGTACTGAGATTTAAAGAAAATAATCTTAGGATCATAGGACTTAGCTGACAGCAGCCATTAAGGCACATGGTGTTTAGGGGGGATTAGTCCTTGATCCTAGCCTCAAAAAAAGGTGTGGGATGCAACGATATTTAAATTCAGCAACCACACTGTGCCAGAAAGAGCATTTGGAGTCAGAATCTCAGTGCAGACACAAATGACCCGGATAGTTCATGTAACTTCTCTGAATCTCGGTTTCTTCATCTGTAAAATAGAGTTGGACTAAGAAGTAACAGTGGGAAGATCACTGTCTCTTACATGAGAAAATGTGGGTTCAAATCCTTCTTTTGACACTACCATGTGATCTTGGGCAAGTCATGTAAATTCTCTGGACCTCAGTTTCCTCAGCTGTAAACTAAGGAGACTGGAGTAGCTGGTCTCTGAGGTCCCAGTCTCCTGCTTCTATGGTCCTCTCATTTCACTTTGTGTAACCTTAGGCAAATCATTGAACTGTTCTTCAGCCACAGTTTATTCATTTGTAAAATGAAAGGATTGGACTAGGGTCTCTCCAATGTTTCCCTACAGTGTCCCATTTAGTAAACACTTATGATGAGCAACGCATTATGCTAGGTAATTGGGATGGAAAGATGAAAAAAAAAATCGTGACCCCAGCTATAAGAAGCTTGTATTCTGACAGGGGGCTACCATATTTACACATGTATATCATAAGATAGATTGTAATGGGAGCAAAGAAAGTGTTTATTCAAAGACAGTCTGAGATGGGAAAATGCATCAGAGGAGACCATGAGATAAGGCTAGGAGAGACTTTGGGGGTTATTTATTCCAAACCCTTTATTTTGTAGATAAGGAAACTGGAAAATAGAAACACTAAGCAATTTCCCCATGGTCACCCGGGTAGTAAAAAGCAGAATGGGGATTCAAAACCCAGTCCTATGAGGATAAATACAAGGCTCTTTCTGTTACACCAAACTGCCTTTTAGACTTAGCAAATCCATTAACTACCAGAGATTTTGCTGCATCTAAATTGACCGTGATAATGAATGAATTGACTAGGAAATAGATTACAGGATCATAGACCCATAGCTGAAGAGGTGCTAGAGGGCTTTGGGTGGAATCCCCTCAGGTTCCAGAATGAGGAAACTGAGGCCCTTAGCTCAGCTTGCTTGTCCAAAGTCACAGATGGAATAAATCCAGAATTAGAGCCAAGTCAGGTCAAACAAGCAATCAGCAAGATCCCTTAGCACTTAGTATGTGTCAGCCATTGTGCCAAGAACATAGGACATAAAGCAATGCAAAAATGGACCCAGCCCTCAAGGAACTTATATTCTACTGGGGGATTTAACAGACATAAATCAGAATATTCATGATAAACACAGAGAAGACTGAAGATATCCTTATAGGGGTAACACTAATAGCCTGAGTTAACCATGAAAGACCTCTTAGATAGGGGTGCTTGAGCTAACTCTTAAAACAACCCAGGAATTCTAAGGTATTATTCCATTTGTAACCCTGGGGGATGATATTGCAGAAAGTACTCAATTCTCTCTTCTGGAAGGGACAGAGCTGAATTTCTCCCAGGCCTCAACTGTCTCCTCAGGGTGGTTTAGGATTTGATCTTTGACCACTACCCTCTCCTCCCCTGCTCCTCTCTGACTATTCCATAATCTACACTTAGATTAGCTCGATTTTAGCCAAGGGGGGTAGAGTATTATAGCCTGTCAGCTTCATAGGGTCTAGTTGTTATTTTATAGGGGTTTTAAAAATTGAAGTTTTTAATATAATAACTCAGAGTCTGGTTAGGAAAAATTCTTAACATTTAGCATAGTCTCTGCCCTAATTTATATTTTGTCTATTTCCAGATAACTCTTGATTTCTTTCTATTTTATTTATTTATTTATTTATTGCTTTTTCTAGGGCAGTTGGGGTTAAGTGATTTGCCCAAGATCACACGGCTACTAAGTGTGAAGTATCTGAGGCTGGATTGAACTCAGGTCCTCCTGACTTCAGGGCCGGTGCTCTACTCACTGCACCACCTACCCCTCCTCCCCCCTACCTCCATTTCTTTTTATTTTAGACAAAATCAGGATACAAGAAATGCTTAAGTAAAAGAAATATGCACACTGTCTTACAATCCAGGTATTCTGACATGAGAGCTGTTTTCACTTCTCTATAGTGGGATGGATCTTGGGAAAATCTCATGAAGAGTGAAAGTGAGAAAAACTTGAAGCCCAGGGGAGGAAAGGGTATGGGTAGAGACAAAGTTCAGTTGATCCAGGATAGTTTTGGTCCTGGGGGAGGAAAGTACCTTCTGAAAGCAAGGGACACTGTCTCTAAAGATAAGACTGGGAAGCAGGTTGTAGAAGGGTTAGGAACCCAAGTAGCTTTGCCAAGTAAAGCGTACCTAAGGGTAATTACAAGGACCTTGGATTCAAAAAAGATTGTGTTTGGGCCCATTGCCTCTGGTGATGGTAGTGCTAATTGGCTTTACTCCTATTGACTTTTAAACTTTGATATTTTAAATGCTTGTATGCTTTCACCTTAAAATCTAAAAAGGATTGTATGCAGATTTCAGTTTAGTAACTGAGCTGGTAGAAGGTCAAACCTGCATCTCATCCCACTGTATTCTGGGGGAATTGAGAAGAGAAGAGGTGCTACTAGAGATAAACTGATAGGGGGATTCACTGATCTGGAGCCCTATTTTTTGGGGGGGTGGTGAAAGAAAAATGGAAGTTATGGTGGTAGAAGGGACAGGTATGACAAACTCAAGGTGCCACAGACTATGGACAGGTCAGGAGTGAAACTAACCAACAGTGGGGATCATGCAAAGCTATAGGAAGTCAATATAATAATTGTAGTGATGATGAGAATGTATTAATGATGAAGATGATGATGATGATGATGATGATGATGATGATGATGATGATGATAAGAGAGCCTAGTACAATGGCTAGATAGTTGGCCTTGGAGGCAGCAAGCCCTAGATTCAAATCCAACTCTGACATGCACTAAGACTGTTTTGACTTTGGGTAAAAGACATATCTCAGTGCTCCAGACAACCTTCTAATGCTACAAGTTACAGAGAAAGGTACAGATCTGCACTGTTAGGGGAAGCTCCTCACTATACATATACTGATGAAATCACTGATCAAAATAATTATGATTATAATAACAAGCTCTTTCCCGGGGAGCTTAACTGGTCCCAATCTCAACCGTTTTACCCTCACCATAGTGACTTTTAAGATTTCTGTAGAATATGAAGAAGTGAGATGGGAAAAGGATTCAGGAGATTTTTATGTCTTTATACACACACATACACACACATGCATAAGCATATGTGCATGTGTCTTGATTGTTAATTGTATAGAAATATTGACAAATTTTGCTAATTATAATTGGCTTCTTATTGCTTTATATATTGTTTCAATTATCTTTTTTTTGCTGCTCACTAAGCAAAACATCATGTCTGGAAATAGGTATGTTTTTGCCCTTAATTCTTTTCTTTTGCCAATTTGTTATTTCTAGTATTTTTTGTTACTATATAGATTGAGAGAGGGAGAAAGAGTCATCCTTGCTTTATACCTATACTTATTTGGAAAGCTTTGAGTGTTTCTCCATTGCAAATAATTCTGGCTTTTAATTTTAGACCTATATTTTTAGAATATCATCTTTAAAACTGACCCTGCTATTCCTAATGCTTTTTAATGATTTCAGCGTAAATGAATTTCAGACTTTTTCTGCATACATTGTGTTCTTTGTTATTTGGGATTTTCATGGAGTTAATTTTAATTATATTAATTGATTTCCTAATGTTTAATGATTCGTGTATACTTGATGTAAATCCAGTATGGCAGTACTTAATATTTTTGGTGTAGATGTCTGTTATCTTTATGCTATGATTTAGTTTAAAAATTTTTTTAAACAAATATTCATTAGTGATTATTGTTGTTCAGTCATATCTGACTCTTTTTATTTAGGGCTTTCTTGGCAAAGATACTGGAGTGGTCTGCCATTTCCTTTTCCAGCTCATTTTATAGATGAGGAAACTGAGGCAAACAGGGTTAAGTGACTTGCCTAAGGTCATATAGCTAGTGTCTGAAGCCAGATTTGAACTCAGGAAGATAAGTATTCCTGACTCCACTCCCAGCACCCTATCCACTGTGCCACCCAGCTACCCATTTCATTAGTGGTATTGGACAGCAGCTATCATTTATACAGCACCTACTATGTGTCCTGTGCTTTATAAATATTGTCATTTGGTCTTCACAATAACTTGGGAAAGTAAAGGCTATTATTATCCTCTTTTTGTAGTGGAGGGAAGTGAAGCAAACAGGGGTTAAGTGACTTGATAAGGGTAACCCAGATTTTAAGTGTTTGGGTCCAGTTTTGAATTCAGGTCTTCTTGACCTTAGGTTCAACACTCTATTCACTATACCACCAAGCTGCATAATATTAAAAAATGTCTTAAGGTATTTCATATGATATTTTCATAGAGCTTTTTTTTTAGCATTGAGTATAATTTTTGTGCCATATTATGTTGGTTTTAGATATTTCTTAGAATTCAATTGAAAATCTATTTTAATGAGTATTTCTTATCTTTAAGCATTTACTTACGGCTTACTCAGTTTCTCTTTCTGAGATAGGATTGTTTAAGATCGTTATTTCTTATTATGTTGATTGGGCATTTAATGTTTGTTGTTTTTTTTTGTAGGTAAGCATTCATTTCCTTTAAATTCTCAGTTTTGTTAGCACAGAATTTTGTAATGTGACTTTTGGTGATTATTTTTATTTTGTCTCTGTTTAATTATGAATTTGCCTTTTTCATTTTTTAAATGTGATAATCTGACTTTTCAGTGTCTCTTTTTTCATCAGTTTAGCTAAAGTTTGATTGATTTTTATTAGCTTTTAGTTTATAATTTATAATTTTGTTGTCTTTTTCTTTTAAATTTTATGTATTTCTCCTCTAATTTTCAAGATTTTTTCTTTTTGCTACTTTGAATTTATTTCTTGATTTTCAAAAATTGGTCAATTCATTTTAAAAATCCTTTAGCTTGATAATATATGCTTTCAGATAAATTTTCTTTTGCTTTAGCTGTATTTTAAGAATGTTGATGTAGAGTCTAATTTCTGCCTTTCCTCTTACATTGTTATTAACTATTTCTCTGAGTTGGTCTTTATCTCACTCATTATTCAGAATGTCAGTTTACTTAGGGTCCAATTAGGTCTATATCTCTTGCTTACATTCCTTATGTATTTTTTTAACTTTAATTTATTTTCTTGATTACATCATTGATTTCCATAAGGTTTTGAGTTACAAATTTTCTCCCTTTCTTTCCCCTACCCCTAAGCCCGAAACAGTGATTCCACTGTAAAGCCCCTCCCACAATCTGTTCTCTTTTATGTCCTCCTCAGATGCCCCTCAAACTTTCTAGTAGGACAGGGAGGCTCTCTCTACCCCAGTCCCTGTATGTCTTATTTCCCAGTTGCATGTGGTTAATAATAATAATTATACACACACACACACATATATGTGTGTGTTTGTTTGTTTTAACATTTGATTGTATAGCTTTAAATTCTATATTCTTGTGGTTGCTCCCTTGTCACCTGCTCCCACTGGAAGGAGCAGCAATTCAATACAGCTGTACATTTGTAATTACGCAGGACATCTCCACGGTGGGCATATTGTGAGAGGCTGATTGTATGTCCCTCCTTCCTTCCTATCCTGCACCCCCCCCCTTTGTTTTGTTCTCTACCCTGTCCCTGTCTCTTTACTGAGGTGTGT
>CM053595.1:93990099-94074085 GCA_028646575.1 Pseudocheirus occidentalis
GCCATCTGAGTTAATTTGCTCTTTAAGGTATTGTTTTCTTCAGTCAGGTTGTTGACTCTCTTTTCATGACTTTCTCGCATCATTCTCATTTCTCTTTCCAGTTTTTCCTCCACTTCTCTTATTTGGTTTTCAAAGTCCTTCCTAAGTCGATCCATAGCTAGTAGGCATTCTTCCAGTGTCTTGGAAGTATTTGGTGTGGGAGTTCTGACTGCGTTGTTTTCTTCCCGTTCCATGCTTTGATCCTTTTTGTCCACAAAAAAGGATTCTAGAGTTTTATTGCTGTTCTTACTTTGCTTCCTTTTCCTCATGTTGGCCAGTCTACTAATTGCTTGGAATTTTTGGCTCTGTGGAACTCTGCTTCCTGGGGGGGGAAAACTCTGTCCCAAATCGCTGGGGCCTTCACAGCTGCCGGAGCTATTAGTGGGATGCTGCAGCCCCCCCAGCTTTGGCTCACTGAAAGTGCACCCCAGGACCACCACTCAAGACCATGACACAGATCCAGGCTGCTCAACGCAAGAACCCTTGGCCCTGATCAATCGCCTCAGCCCCCCTGCTATCTGCAGGCCAAGGGCTCTGAAGCAGCCCAGTCCAGGCCACTTCCGCTTTCAGCCGTTCCTGCTGCCACAGCCGCCTCCCGCTGCTTCCTTGCCCTGGATGCAGTTTGGCTGGACTGCTCTTCTTCCCCAAATTTAGCAAAATCCACTGACCTTTCTCTTAGCCTTTTTTTCTTCTGGCCTGATAAATGTGGTAACTGTGCCTCCAGTGCAGCCACTGTGCTCTCCTACAGACTCGGCTCCACCTGACTGCCCTGGGGCCTGGCCGGGCCGGCCCATACTGCTGTGAAGAGCCCCATCTGCTGAGCTGCCTGTAACAACAGATGTGTTTTCTGTATTTTGCAGAGTTTTGGAGCTCAAAAATTTGTTTAGAGTCCCATTTTATGGGTTTTTAGGGTGGTTGTGTGGGAGCTGCGGAGCTTTGCTGCTTCTACGCCGCAGTCTTGGCTCCACCCCCCCTACATTCCTCATGTTATTTACTATTTTATTTTATTATGTCTGTACTACACAATCTGTAAAGCACATGTCTAATATATTGCATTTATACATTTATTTGTAATTTCTTTGTGTCCTAAAATATGGCCTACTTTTATAAAGGTTCCATAAGATATTGACAGTTAAATATTTTCTTTAATGTTCCCATTCTCAAGCCATCATTAAGTTTTCAAGTCTTTCAAATCTGTCTCTTCCAACTGTCTGCTCAGTTTTATAATTTCCTTTTCAAAAAATTTTGGTTAGATTTATCTAGCTCCCAAAGAGGAATATTAAAGTCTGTTATAGTGTTACAATTATGTCTTTGAAACTCAGTTATCTTTAATATAACTACAATTAATAGCGTCATTATTTTATCATCTATGGTGCCTTTAAACAATTTCTTTTTTTCCTTATGTCTCTCGACACTGTGAATTTTTGGTTTTGCCTGACTTTATTTTAGAACCTGCTACTGTACTGAAACTTAATTGTGTTTATCAATTTTTGCCGATTTTCTAAGTTTTTTCATGTAAACGATCACATCTTTACAACTATAGATGCTTGCCTCCTCTTTGCCTTTGTTTACTATCTTTTATTTTTCTTATCATTGCTATAGTTAGCATTTCTATTAACCAGGACAACTTCTAGTGGAGAACATGGGAATTTTTACTTCTCTGATCTTCTTGGGGAAAATCTCAGTGTTTCTCCATTATAGGTATAATGAGGATTTGGTGCATGTCTACACCACTTAAAATGGCCTCACCCATGCATAAAAGGCTAGCTACTTTGGGGAGACTGGAGGAATAGAGCCTCCACAGAGCCTGCACAATACCACTAATGAAATGGGTAACTGGGTGGCACAGGGGATAGGGTGCTGGGCTTGGAGTCAGGAAGACTTATCTTCCTGAGTTCAAATCTGGCTTCAGACACTAGCTATATGACACTAGCTATATGACCTTATATGATCTGTGTTGGGCTACCATGCTGTTGGGAACAACAGCCTTTTCCCATTGGCTATATAATGTGGGGGGTGGTGTCTTTAAAATGACCTGACTCAGTAATAACTTGTCCTGCTTTTTGTCTAAGAGTGAAGGACTTCTTCCCTCACAACATGAGATAAGAGGGGAGGGCTACCTCCTTCCCTCCCTGTTTTTGGGTGGAGGAACCAGCCTCCACCTTATACTTTTTCCTTTGTTATTTTCTTTTCCTGGGTACAGGTGATAGAATCTTTGAGCTGACCTAGGAGTAGAAATGATGGGGAGGGAATCTAGGTCTGATGTTGCAGCCATCCCAACAGAAAAGCCCTGAGGAACATTGATCTGGGAATGCTTTGGACTTAATACTTGGTGGAACTAATGCTATGTAGTAATTGAGCTAAAATGTGAACCTAATACACCTGTTCTCCTTCCCTCCCACTCCTAAGATGGTATCAGAGGGATCATGCCCCTGAGGTGTTGAGAGATATGTTTGTATATCTGTTTTTGCTCTATATTTGAAGAAAATATCCCTTTGTATAAGTAATGAATATTGAGTGATTAAATGGAACTTTGGTACTAGTCTCTGGGCCCCTGAAAAGAAGGAAGAGAAGGGACACAGTTTGAGGGGCACAAAGCAGCGTTAGAGAAGAGACGCACCCTTTAGGGAGCCAGACAGCCCTGAGCAGGGTAGAATGAAACAGGCCTAGTCCAGAGAGGGTGGGGCCAGATTCAGTATATTACATAGAAAATGCTAACTTTTGGTTTAAGTGCTTTTGATAATATTAAAGAAACAAACTTTCCTATGCTTTCCAATTAAAAAAAATAAATTAGTATTATATTGTGATTGAAGGTTTTCTACACTTATTGATATATGTTTTTGTTGCTTTTGTTAATCATGACTATGTTCGTAGTTGCCAATATAATTAACCATGTCTAATTCTTGGCAAAGTTCCAAGTTAGTCAAATGAATAACTTTTTGCATATATGTGTAGCTTCTTTGGTAATATTTTGTTGACTATTTAAATAAGCATTCAACAATAATATTGCTCCATAGTTCTCTTTTTCTGCTTTATTCTTTTCTTATTTGAATATTAAGACCATATTTATCTCAAAGGAGGAATTTGATATAAACATGCCATCTGTTCCTTCTTCTGCATTATTGGCATCTTGTTAAACAGCAAAGGGCTAAAGATCAGAAACACACTTGAGAACATTATTCTCTTTGGGGGTAAAACTTCTAGTCCCAGAATCATCTCATTTCTCCTCTTGAAGGGGCAGGACAGGGAAGGCACAGGAAAGATACTTGTAATTATTGCTCAGTTTTTCAAATCTCTCATCAAAATCTATTTTCTGGAGATTATTTTAAGCACATCTCTGTTCAGATTTAAATTTTGTGTTCTGTGTTTTCTGTTGAGTTTGAAATGTTTATGGAACATAAATTTCATGATGTTAAAATATACTTGGTGATACATTTTAGAGAGATTAGGGTTTGATACAGAGATCTCAGAATCATCTACATAGAGATATTTGAATTCTTGGGAACTGATTTAATCAAGTGAGACTATATAGATGAAAAAGAACAGAACCTTGAAGGACACTTTCAATGACTGGTTATTGCAGATGAAAAAACAGTAAGGGAGACGAGGAGTGGCAAGACATAAGGGAAGAGAAACAGGAGAGAGCTGTGTCACCAAAACCTAGAGGAAGAGAGGATCACTTCCAGGAGAAGTGATCAACACTGTCAGGTGCTACAGAGAGAAGAAATGAAGACTGAGCAAAGTCCATTGGATATGACAATTAAGAGATCTTTGGTAACTCTGGAGAAGGTAGTTGCAATTGAACAATAAAGCGAAAAATCAGATTGCAGAGGGATTAATAGACAAAGAGAGGGGAGGAAGTCTAAGCTCCAAGTAGAGATGACTTTTTCATAAATTTTGGTGCAAAGAAGAAATGAAGAATGATAGTAAAGTATTGACAGAATTGAGACTTTTTTAAGGATGGGAAGGGAGAGAGAGACAGAGAGAGACAGACAGAGAGAGACAGAGACAGAGAGACAGAGACAGAGAGAGGGACAGAGACAGAGAGAGAGACAGAGAGAGACAGAGAGACAGAGACAGAGAGAGACAGAGAAAGAGATTAAAGATGAGATAGAGTATGATAATGATGGGGGAATCTCTTCTGGAGACTAGAATATTTTAGGAGATGGGCTCAAGGATGCATATAGAGAGGTTGGCCTTGGCAAGGAGAAGGACCACCGCTGTATCAGAGACTGGAGTGAAGGAAGAGATGAAGTGGAGTGAGATTTAGAAAAGGGGAGAAGGAGGAGATCTCATTGAATGGCTTATATATTTTTTGGTGGAGTATGGGACCAGGTTCTTAGCTGAGAAGGTGGGTGATAGGGGTCCCATTGGAGGCTCAAGGAGAAGTATGGAAGTTTAGAACCACTGTTATAGAAAATGGGATAAAGCGTCAATTAGGGTTAGAACTGAAGTGCCCCAATTAATATTTTGGGATTTATTCCAGTTCCATTTGGCAGCATATGACTAGAAGTGAAAAAGGTAGACAGTAGGAGTAGTCCATTGTTGCAGTGCTAGAAAGGGTGTCATGGGAAAGCAGTGTCACCTGGAGGGGCCAGGTATTCCTTGATGGAAGAGGTTTTTCATTTTACTTTTGACCTTCTAGTTCTAACTCTCTGCCTTGTAAACAGTAAACTCTTAATACAGGTTTACTGAATCTGGTTAGTATATAAGTACTTACTTTAAGGTTCACAAAGTGCCGCACATACATTATTCTATCACATAATCTTCATAACACAACTAAGGACTATATCCTCATTTAGCAAGTGAGAAAAGGGAAAGGTTGTGTGACTGCACCGATGTCCTATAGATGGAGCTTAAACTCAGGTCCAGCTCCAGTGTACTGGTCTTTGCTGACTTTCTATACTTTGGAAAGTATAAAGCCCTAAACAGATGTTAGGTGGTGGTATGATGAGAATTTCGTCATCCTGAACAGCTGCTGGAAAAAAAATCTGTACATCATGGAAGTGGATCTTGGACTGCTGGATAACACCGCTCTTCCAGAGTAGTGTTCTGTGTAAGCAGATCCTAAGGGTGATTTATTTAGTGGTCCAAAAAGACTATTTTAGGATTTTAAAATGTTTAGTTTCATGGTTATTTTAAGTTTCAGACATAATTGCTTTTCTTTAAATAAATCCCTCTGATTAAATGGATCTCAAGTGTATAAACGTTGATGGCCTCTGATTCTTGCTTGTCAAAGTTTTTAACAGTTTCATTTATAACCAAGAAAAGCTGGTGAACATTAGTTAACCCTTTCAAAGGTAACTCTCTTTGATTTGGCTAGGCATGCTCTCCTTCCCCTCAGTATGTATACGCTTTAATTTTTCGGTTTTTTGTGGGGGGGGAGAGAAGGGGAAATTGGCAGGATAGATCTGATTTCTTTGGTATAAGGCAACTCCCTACATGAGTAAATTCTCTCTGCCAATGCAAACCCCTTCAGCAACTGGAAGTTTGAGAGTTGTCTGGGGCACTAAAAGATTAACTGACTTGCCCAGGGTCACACAACACATTCCACATAGCACTGAGACCTGCCTTGAAGAATTAAGGTTTATTTATCTCTGATGGGGGCTTTCAAGACTACATTATTGGGTCTGTCCTTGGAAGTTTTCTTTTCTTTTCTTTTTAATCATCAGTGGTATAAAAACACCACTGTACTTAGTGGGGAAATCTAGGTTCCATGTCAGCCTCTGCTACTAAATTGCCCTCTGACATTGGGTAAATCACTTTTCCCTCCGCCTGCTCTGTTTCTGTCATCTGTAAAATGATTCAGGTTGACTAGACAGTCCCTAAGTTTTTTCTCCACTCCGTAGGTGTACCATTCATTCTATGATGCTCTCCGGGCTCCCTACCCTTTGCAGATCTTCCCGAGGCCGCTAGTCTCGGGCTTCCCCCAGGCATCGGACACAGTTCCAGTCTGGACTTCCTTTCCATTAGTGGCATCATTAAAGGCCTCGTGCTTGCAAAGTGGCTTCCCGGAGCAAATTGGCCAGCGGAGCTTCAGCAAGCGCTGCAAAGCCCGGGAACAGCTTGGCTTGTCAGATAAACATACCCAGAGGTGCAGTTAGGCTGCTGAAATTATTAGGTGAGCTGCAGGAAGCCAAAAAATCAGTGAGCCACTTGAGCCGAGAGTAGAAACATAAATATCCAAAAGGAGGCCCCTGCGCGGGCGTTTTTTATGTTGATGGGCTAATACATTATCTGCTAAGGGTTTATTTAAACCATTTTGGTATTCCCTGCAATTCATTTATCTGCATAAGGAAGAGCCACTAACAGGACAGTTCCTCATGAACAAGCAGCCCTGTGTGATCTCCACTGCTGTTTATAATCCTTCATGCTCATATCTATAATTCATGAGCCGCCGGCTTGGTGGCTGCTTCCATAAAGGCCGGCCCGGCCCGCTGCAGTTAACGCTCGCGCCGTCATGCACAGAATCGAAATGCACCCACTCTCCTTCTATTCATCACGGCGCCCCGGACGTTTGGGCAATGATATTATCCAAATATTATTAAAACTTTGAACTCTGTCCTCATAAATTACGGCAAAATGGCTCCGCGGCCATTAGAGGGGGACGATGTATGGGCTCCAGTTGCTGCGGAGTAATTATGTGCTTAAAAGGAAGCGTGGCCGAGCATTCTCCCAGTAAAAAAGAGGAAAGCGTCCGACCATTTGTTACTGCTTCAGTGCCCTACGCAGGACTATTCACACAGGTCAAGCCAACCTTACAGCGGGACAATTATCTGCCTAGAGAGACCAAACATCTGTTATTAAGTATGTACAGGCACCAGTGCAACATGCTAGAAAGCTTGTCCACTTCAGTGGTTTGGCTTACCGGAACGCACTTCAAACACTTGGCGAACTCTGCACAACATCCCCCCTTTGCCTTACTGTTGCTTCAACAGTCAGCTTTGAAATATGCTCTATCTTCACTCCCCCGCTACTTCCTTTAATATACCCTGCAGCTGCTAAAGATGGTGTAGCTTTAGAAGAATCTCACTATCTTCCCCTCTCCTTCTCTTAAAAAAAAAAAAAGTTTCTTTTGCATGTAATAGTTACCCAAAGAAGTGGTGCACTGGAGAGATAAACTACAGCTAGAAAGCACAAGGTCAGCTGCTGTTTACATTATAAACTCAATCTTTCTTTGATTCCTAATCCCAGCCTTGCACCAGACTGGTTGGGCCAATGAGAGAGAGGTGCAGGTCTGTTTTGTGGTTGTGCAATGGAAAATAGAGCAATTCTGCTTTTCAAGTTTCCATCTGTGCAACTGTAAGCCTTTACAGTGTTGGAGAGTGGGAGGAGAAGTCGGATGAACAAGGACATCTGAAGATGGCCAGGTAGCTGAGCTGGACAGAGGAGAGGAACAGGGGGAAAGGGGAGCACAATGAGGGTGTCCAAGAGAGATAATACTCCAGTCTTTTTCAGTGGTGACTACTAGTCAAGGATACTTGTCTGGCATCTGTCTGTCTGTCTGTCTATCTCTCTATCTCTCTGTCTTTTTTTCTCTCTATATATATATATTAATGGTGCAAACATATTATGTAACATAACTGTTGAGCCATATTTGAAGAAGGAAAAGACCTTGAACTAAAGACATTCCCCCCTCCACTTTGTGGTTTTAAAAAATGATAATAAGCAGAACAGATGTTTTGTTTTGTTTTCCTAGTTAGAGGCAGCCTGGCACAGTAGATAGAATTCTGGTCTTGGAGTCAGGAGGACCTAGATTCTGATCCCATGTCTTAGGCAACTCCCTTGAATTTATCCACTATGTCATAGAAGAATTATAATCTGCATTTCAAAGGGAGATCTGACACCAGGCTCTCAGTTCCTCATTTCCTCAAATGAAAGAATTGGACTAGGTGGGCTCTGATGTCCCTTCCAGCTTTAGAGCTTATGAAAATCACAAAATGATCCTTTCTATATCTTTTCACTAGACCTTGAATGTGTCCAGATCTGTTATAGGATCTGTTGGGACTTTGCCTCAGGCACTAAAATGGGATGGGTTTCTTCCTGCCCAGTGAAACATAGTCATCTGCCATCCTATTATCTTATTCCATCATCAGGCAATAGGCTGGCATTTTTTTTGAGTTGTCTGGTGTGAGGACCAAGAATATATTAGGATAAGCACTGAATCATTAGGAAGTGGGAGACAGAGTGGATGGATCATGGTAAAAGTGGCCAATATAATTGATACTATGCTTCCAATTAATAGCCTCTGTTTCAAGGGTGTATTGGGTATTTGGGGATGAAGACTTGTCAAACCCTTTTCAGGGATGCTCATTAAGCCTTGGTGTTCACCTGTTCTCTGTGATTCCTACATACAAAACTCTATGTAGCACATGTAGTGGCCATACCCTGGTAAAACTGTCTAAGGCGGGTTAAACCAGGTTGAGGGTAACCAATAGGCCTCAAACCCATCAGTGAATGAGGGTGTATGTGAGGCAAACAGGAGAAGACTTACTCCAGTGGAATGGGCAGAAGAGATCAATTTGTTCCACCCATAAGAGTTGTGGAGTACTTAGAGCTTGGTCAGACATTGGAGACAATGTTATTCACTGTACTGGAGCTATTACCAGTGGTCTTGACTTTCATCTTGCTTCTGGACTTTGGGGACTCTGGAAGAGAGAGTGAGGCTGCTGACTTTGTGCAACTCTGCCTTACTTAAAACCAATTTGTATACAAGTCAAGGCATCACTCCATGATATCTTTACCTCTTTGAAAATGCAGGACAAACAACAACAATTTTATTTCAGTACAATTCCAACTGTTAGGAAGTTTTTTCTTTATATCGAGTCAAACTTTGCTTCTCCACAACTTCTACCTGTTGCTCTTAGTTCAGCTCTCTAGAGCCAAGCAGAAAAAGTCTAATCCTTCTTCCTCATGGAAGCCCTTTGAATACTTGAAGACAGTTATTCTGTCCTTCCTAAGCTTTCTCTTGTACAGGCTAAACATCTGCAGGCTACCCAGCGGATTCGGAGATGGCATGGTTCCCAGTCCTTTCATCTCAAGATGTCCTGCAGTTTGTCAGTCTTCTCCCTACAATGTATTGCCTAGAAGTTGACATAATAGCAGAGGAGAGGGAGTGTCTTGTTAGGGCAGAGAAAAGTAAGACTGTCATCTATCGTCCAATATTCTGAACACTAGGCTGGTCTCTATAAATGTAACCTAAAACTGTGCTAGGAGTTTAATTTTTTTTTTCAGACCATTTTGTCATACCATTTTTGTTGTCTGTTTTTCAGTTGTTCAGTTGTGTCTGACTCCAAGTGACCCTGTGGACTCTCTTGGCAAAGATACTGGAGTGTTTTGACATTTCCTTGTCCAATGTGTCCCCATTTTACAGATAAGGAACTGAGGCAAATAGGGGTTAAGTGACTTGCCCAGCATCACACAGCTAGTATATGCCTGTGGCTGGATTTGAACTCAGGTCTTCCTGACTTCAGGTCAACCGTTTTATCCATTTTGTCACCTAGCTGCCTCCCCTCCCCCATACCATTTACTTGAACTTGTAGATCACTAAGAACCTCAGGCCTTATCCCCACTTTACTGGGCATTTGTCAGCTCTCTGTCTCTCTGTCTCTCTGTCTGTCTGTCTCTCTCTCTCTCTGTCTCTCCTCATATCTCTCCCATCATGTTCTTGTACAGTTGATTCCTTGAAATCAACAGTACTACTTTATATTTATTCCTATAAAATCTAGTTTTATTAGATCTAGGTCATTTTTCCAGTCTGTAGAAATTTTTTTTTGCATCCCGACTCTGTCATCCAACATATTGGCTATGCTTTGCATCATCTGTTCATATTATAAGTATGCCATCAATACCTTCTTGTTTGCTGATGAAACTATTAAAGAATAAAGACCCAAGAACAGACAACTTGGCACTCTTCTAGAGATTTCCTTCAAAGTTGACAATTAATATCTATTCTTTAGGTCTGGCCATTTAATCAATTTCAAATCCATTTGACTATATTATCATCTAGCCCTTATCTCCAGAATTTGTCTGGAAAATATTTTTTAAAAACTTTGTCAAATACTTTGTTGAAGATTGCTGAATTTCACAGGACTTGACTTTGAATTCTTACTTTGCTAGTTTGTATGGCCCTGGGAAAATCATTTAGTCTCGCTGAGCCTCAGCATTATTATTGTAATAAGAGATAGTTGGGCTAGATGCCCTCTGAGATGCCTTCTAACTTCCTCTATGATCCTGTGTCCAGGTGTGATACATCTACACTTCAGCATTGTTTTGGTGTGTCAGTCTAGGAAGATGTTGGCGTATTGTTCCTACACATAGATTTGATTTTCTAAGTCCTAGGCTGAAGCTTACCTAAGAGTTCTAGAAGAGATATAGGGGAAGCGGTTGCATTTTCCATTGACTGATAAAGAGAATTAGATTTGTGGACTGAGGACTGATGAGAGGACAGAGTGATTTCAGAGGTCATTCCCCATACTGGCCTATACTATGCTTCTGTGATTCTTCTGCCTAGCAGTCTTGGTTGTTTACAGGTATCAAGGCCAACTATGTGCCCTTGCACAACATCCCTTCAGTAGTACCCAGTCTTCTTTTGTGGTTCAAATGAAGCTCCTTTGTACACACAGAAAATGGATGGAATGGTCTCTTGCAGTCCTTAGATGGTAAAATTAGGTTCTCCACTTTCCAGTTGCTTTTAGGCTTCATGAGCCAACATTTGAGGGTTCTATGACCCAATGGACTCATTTCAAGGTCTTCAGAACATCTTCATTAAAGAGGACCTTATATTTGCATAAGTGCTTTACATTGTATAAAAAATTCAATAAGCATTTATTAATGAATAATCAACCCACAAGCATTTATTAACCACCTACTATTTGAATCTCGCAGCCACCTGGGAGGTAGGTACTATCATTAGCCCCATTTTACAGATGAGGAAATGAGGCTCTGAGAGGTTAACTGATTTGTCTAGCTAGTAAGTATCTGAGTCAGAATTTGAATTCATATTCCAGGCTCCAAGTCCAGTGATCTAGCCACTATGCCATATAGCTACCTCTGAGACCGCTCAGTGGTACAGTAGATAGAGCTAGGCCTAAAGTCGAGAAGACTTGAGTTCAAATGTGGCCACAGTCAGTCAGTAAGCATTCATTTTGCATTTACCATATGCCAGGCACTATGCCGTAGATACTCACCAGCTATGTGACCCTGGGTAGGTCACTTGATTGTTTTCTGCCTCATTTTCCTCAACTGTAAAATGGGTTGTGTGTGTAGTTGTGTGGAGTCAAATGAGATAATATATGTGAAGCACAGAGCCTGGCACATAGTAGGCACTATATGAATGCTAGTAATTATTATTACTATTATTAGATACAGATGTTTTGTTAAAGCTGGTGCCCTTCATTTACTGGTTGAATAGCTGTTGAATTAGTACTTGGTGGTGATTGGCTTCTCTCACCAACCCTGGCAGCACAAAGTTCTCTTTGCTTAGAACGTGACTCTCCCTTTATGATTTCTTGTTATGGGGCCTCTGTTTAATTTATTGCTCCTGTTTATGGTTCAAGGTTAAATACTTTCAGCTTCATTTTCTTAAAAACACAGATTTCATTCCCACTCTCAACCCCAACCCCCAAGTCATTGACTGGTCTCAGAAGAACAACCCCCCAGCAAGGCGCCCAGAGCAGCCAGACTCTGCTTCTGTGTGTGTGTGTGTGTGTGTGTGTGTGTGTGTGTTTCAGAGAAGTCGATTTTCAACAGTTCCATCCCCAAACTGATTGACTCATCATCTGCTCACACACCATGCAGGCTCCCAGGAGCTGCTGAATGCTTTTATTTGAGCTATAGAGTGTAAACATTTGAAACATATTTGGAAAGCACTGACTGGAGAAGAAAACAACTGTGTGTGTGTGTTTGTGTGTGTGTGTGTGTGTGTGGTGCTGCCCAGGGAAATCCAGTACACTGTAGTGCCCTGACCAGTATTATCTAAGGCAGCGGTTGTCAACCTGTGGGTTATGTTCAATTTGGAACAATGAAAAATACATCCTGCATATCAGATATTTACATTACAATTCATAACAGTGGCAAAATTACAGTTGTGAAGTAGTGATGAAAATAATTTTATGGTTGGGGGTCACCACAACATGAGGAGCTGTATTAAAGGGTCACAGCATGAGTAAGGTTGAGAACCACTGATCTAAGGTAAGAAAGGGAATGAGAAGGAGGAAAGAGGATGATGGGAGACAAAGGGAAGGGCAAGCATCTAGAAAGATAGCACAAGGGATTTCAGCTGTTAGAGCTCCAGAGAGCTTAACCCAAGGGTAGAGAACCTGCAAATTCAAGGCTTCATGTGACCCTCTAGGTCCTTAAGTGAGGCCCTTGGATTCAGTCAAAGGGCTGCACTTAAGGACCTAGAGGGCTACATGTGGCCTTGAGGTCACAGGTTCCCCACCCCTAGCTTAGACTCTTTGGGGTGTAATTTGTTACCAGTGCCCTGGACTGGAAAGCACCATAGGTTGGCACACTGGGAAAGTTTTTTAGCTGGATTATCAGGTTCTCTCTACAATGGTTACTCTGCAATCCCTTTTCCAGACAGATGCTGTCACGTGCTCAAGGATATGCACACATTATGGACAAGACCTTACACACTCACAGTCTCACATTCAGACTTTGGATTCATTGGCTCATCTCCTACTACTTTCATTTCCCTAAAAAGGTTATTTTTTGGGGGGGTGTTCAGAACTGGGCCAATTGTATCCATCTATTTGCTAGGGCTCTCTCTTCATTGTTCCCCACATGGTACCATTGCTGCATAGGAGGGTGACAAAGCTCCACTGAGTATTAGGGCTTGAAGGATGCAGGAGAGTGTGCCAGCTTCTATCAGCTTCCAGCATCCACACTCCTACAATCCAGGTCCAAGTTCCCAACTCTAGGATCTTCTAAATCTCCAGGTTCCATACTATCTTCCCCCATCACTTTGTTTTTTTTACTTATCTGACCTGATTTACGATAAACACTGAATTTCCAAATAATTATGTTAACTAATCACTCAAACCTATACTTTGTTGCAAATACACTCAAACTCAGACCTTGCTGCTCTGAATGTTGAAGGGGCTTAATAATGTTCTTTAAATAATCAGAAAGGATAAGCAATAATAGTGGAGATATGCGTGGTGTGAGAATGCCATGCTTTCCCCTAAACAACTATTTGCCTTTCCTAGGATTTTCAACCAGAGTGCCTGTGATAAAGATCTGTGCTGGAAGGAATCTCAGAGAAGGAACCTCAGAGATCACCAAGTCCAATCCAGAAATCCCATCCATCACATTCCTGACAAATGTCAGCTAAGTGGTGCAGGGGATAGAACAAGGAAGTCAAGAAGATTTGAGTTCAAATTTGACCTCAGGTGCTTACTAGTGTGTGACCTGGACAAGTCATTTAATTCTGTTTGCCTCAGTTTTCACATCTGTAAAGTGAGATGGAGAAGGAAATGGCAAGCTACTCCAGTATCTCTGCCAAGAAAACCCCAAATGGGATCATGAAGAGTTGGATGTGACAGAACAGGAAAAACAACGGGTGCTATGCATGTGTTAACTAGATGGTTATTACAACCCGTTTCACTCAAATACATCAAGCTATCTGCTTCATAGGGTTGTCATTGTTTGTCCTTCACCCTTTTTTGAAGAGGACCAAGGACATCACATGGTGATGACTTGTGTGTGAATTAGATTTAAGTGAGTCAGAGTAGCACAAAGTCATCAGCCTCACTTTTTCTTCCAGTCATTGAAGTACGGTGGCAAAACAATTGTCAAGATGACTGGCCGTGTCCTTGGATGCATCGGATGACCTTGGTGTCTTTGAAGTCTGACCAAACTCTAAAGCACTCCACAGTGAGGCTTCAGCTGCCTTCATGGCTGTTGGAACAAATTGTTTTCATTTACCCATTTCACTAGAGTAAGTCTTCCCACGCTTGGGGTAGGCACTTCCCTAACTCATCAACAGATGTGAGGCTCATCAGGTACCCTCAACCTGGTTTAACCCGTTTGCTGAGATGGTTTTACTGGTGGAGTATAGGTAGGTACCCTGCCTTCAGAACCACCTCTTGCTGGGTCTCTTCGTGACAGTTCCATCCCCATTAATACGGTTCAGTGGGATGGAAATGTGCACCTCTAGAGAAGACTGTTGCTCCAAGTTAAGCAGAGCTAAAAGGATCCCTTTGCATCTATCATATTGCAACACAATGAGCATCTCTGTTTACCCTAACTCTGAAGATAAACCCAGATAGTCAGATAAAGAATTTCAGAGGCAAGCTCACCAGTGATTGATGGCTGCTATTCACTGAGCAAATTAATTAGCACAGTCTAATAGAACCAGAAAGAAAATATCACATGCTGATATTGGAAATGGTTACAATATTTTCAGTGGCACAGAGCTTGAACTTACAGCAATGCTTTACATTTGTTCTAATTCTTGCTGTAAAGAGAGAATATAGTACACAAGGGAGTCTAAACGTTTCAAATGCATCAGGATTTAAGGAGAAGACTGGAAAAGAAATGGGTATAAATACAGGTACAACAGCCTGGAGGAAGAGAATCATACACTGTTTTGGCAAGAAGTATGAGGCAGGCTTTGGCTAAGCTAACATGGAGCTAGAGATTTGAAAAGAGATGGTTTCTCATGTCCCTTCCAGTTCTGAGGCCATAATCACAAGTAGGTCAGGATCCCTAGATTCCATTGGTGTCTTCTGGTTTACCATTACTTATAAGTTTAAGGTTTCAAGGTCACTCGAACAATGTCAGTATCCACCCTCCAAAATTCTCCCCCAAATGCTGAGGTTTCTCTTATTTAGCTGAAAATTTTTATTTTCAGAGAGGGATGAGCTGCTTGGGCATGAGAAAGAATAGAATGTAAGGTCTATTCAGGACCTTGGAGATGATCTATTTTCATCCTCATATTTTTTTAACATAAGGAAACTAAAGTACAAAGGGAAAGGAGAGTGTCAATGAGAAAAGGACTGGTAGAACGTAGTTCTACCAGAACTTTGGGTTCCATTGGGTTCCAACTTTGGGCTAAGAACATGGGTTCCATTCAAATCAATGAGCATTAAGTGCTGACAGAGTGCCTAGAACTGTGCTAGATGGTGAGGGTTCAAAAGTGAAGCAGTCTTACCCCCCTAAGAAGTAGAATATACATTCTGCAGGGGGGAGGGAAGACTGCAGTAGGGGAAGGGTAAAGTTTACTATTTACTCATAGATGAGTAAATGCAAAATTTATACAAAGCAGGGGTTACTAGGTAGCACAATGAATAGAGCACCAGCCCTGAAGTCAGGAGGACCTGAGTTCAAATCCAGCCTCAGAACTTAACACAAAACTAGCCATTTGACCATGGGCAAGTCACTTAATCCCAATTGCCCTACCTCTATAACTCCAAAAAGCAAACTAAACTAAACTAAACTAAAATTTATATAAAGTAAATACCTTAAAGGAATTAGGTTCCCAGGCATGGGCCAGTTGAGGTGTTACTTCCTTGATGTATTTGTAGTGAACTCCTTTTAATTCTCAAAAAAAAGAAAAAAAGATTGGGGAGGTGGCGGGGAGGGTGCAGCTAGGTGGCTCAGTGGATAGAGCATTGGTTCTGGAGTCAGGAGGACCTGAATTCAAATGCAGCCTTACTACCTGTGTAAGTTTGAGCAAGACACAACCTCAATTGCTTCTAAAAAAAAAACCCCAAACAAACCCAAAACAAGAAAAACAACAACAAAAAAAACCCTAGAACCTGGATCTCCTAACTCCCAGTCCAGCATTGATAAGCACTATGGAGAAATTTTGCAGAGTATAGGCTGCGCACCCTCACTTTCCTAGTTTTCATTAGGTTACACCCTGAAGAGTCCTAAGGTTCTATCATAGACTTTCCTGGTTCCAAGTACAAACAAGAGAGTACACATTTGGATAGGAAATTACTCTTCTCATTTTCCTAATCCCCTGAGATCCTCCTCTTTTAGGAAGCAGGGTCCAGTGAGGATTCTCTTCCAACCCTTCCTGAGAAGTAACCTATAGCTATGCTAAACTTTATTTCATTTGTTTTTTACTGTGTTTGGTTCAAGTTGTGCTGAGCCCTTGAGCTGTAAGGCAATGGAGAAACCCAGAACCACAGAACTATAGAATCTCAGAATTGAAAGGGGTCAATCGGGCACAACCAGGAGAATGTTGTATATAGTACCAGCAATGTTGTTTTAAGAACAACTTTGAATGACTATGTCATTTTGACTATTATAAATGTCAAAATGAACTACAAAGGACCTATGAAAGAAGCTGCTATCTGCATCCAGAGAAAGAACTGATAAATACAAGTATGTATAGACTGGATTCACATACACACACACACACACACTTCTGTCTAATGGTAACCATCTCTAGGGTGGGGGGAGGAGAAAAAGAAGAAAGTTACATGATAATTTGATTATCTATTTAAAATGAATAGCAAGTTATATTTGCAGTTTCATATACAATCATCTTTTTCTATTCTATGTTATGGAAATGCTTGTTTTATTTCTGAAGTTTAGAATAAAAAAAAAAGAATTGGAAGGTGTCTCAGACGCCACTTAAGTCTTACTTGGACCTGAGCAGAAATGTTACATTTGTAAAAAAATGACCAACTACCATATATTTGCAGACCTTAGATGAGAGTATCATATGTTACACACCATGTGAGACAGCCCTTCCCACTTTTAATAGTTCTGTCAAGAAACTTTTCAAGCTTAAATTTTCTCTCAACAACTGCCGTCCATTGTGCCCGGGTCAGACCTATGAGGTAAAGCACAACATTTCTAATAACTCTTCCATATCTTAGTCTTTCAAATAATTGGATTCAGAAGTCTTGTTGGAATGGCCATCAGAGAGGGTTCAAGGTTTTAAAAAAAGTGATTTCTTTTGCCTGATTGAGTTTTAGATAAACAAGTTCACAAGAAATTTGTTCCAGAACTTTCATTTTCCTAAGTTCCCCAATTCAGCAGCCATTTTTGTTGTTTGGTCATTTTGGTTGTATCTGACTCTTGCCCCATTTGGGGTTTTCTTGGCAAAGATACAGGCCTGGCACTTTTTCCAGTGTGCCACCTAACTGCCTGACATCAGCCATGGTCTGTTCCAAATTCAGCTCCTATGTTTTGGTAGTCATGCATCTGCGCTCATTAGGCTACTTCTTTTCCTTTAGGTGTAGAACAAGGGGCCCTTCTTGCAGATAGATGACATCATTTCCAGGACACCTTTGTCCAGACATGAAGGGACTTTCCCAGGCCACGCAGGGAATATAGGTTGGAGGCAAAATTTGAATACAACCCTTAACTAGTTTTATGCAATGGAAAGCCTGTAGATTTAGAGTTAGATAATTGCCTACCCTTCTTGTCTTGCTACTTATTGCAAAAAAGCCCCTCCCTGTGCCTCAGTTTCCTACGCTGTAGCACGAAGAGGTCTCTTTTAGATCTAAATCTATGGTTTATGACATTGCACTTTTCTTACAATGGTATTGTCTTTTGGTAGCTACCACATAATGCTATTAAGATCCCATCCTCTCAAATTCATTAAGAACCCCAGACTCTTTTCACACAAACTCATATAGTAATGTCAATGTATAGTGAAAAGAGCCCTGACTAAGGAATTAGAGAATCTGGGCTCTAATCCTGCCTCTAACATTTACAAATTATGGGACTTTGGGGAAAAAAAATAACCTAATATTTCTGGGTCTCTGTTTCCTTATCTCTAAAGTTGGAGGTGGGGAGAGATTGTTCTAGAAATCCTCTGAGGTTCATTCTAATTCTGAATTTATCTTATGATATCATATGATGCTCTGACAGGTGCTGAGATGAGTGTGATAATCACTGATGGAACCATGAAATATTATCCCTCTCAGAAGTGTGCAAATTTAAACAAGAGGCTTGTCTTTGTGGGTGTCTCGTAATGTATACTTTTTGGTGTTGGCCAGAGCTTAAACAGATATGACAGATTTTCTTTGTGGAAAATTGATAATGTTTAATAAGCATGAATATGGCTTCCTACTCACATAAACCAACATGGTCCTAATGATCTTTCTTTTTTTTTGTTGGGAATTTTCAGCCTAAATTCACAGGGCTCATGGAGAATGTGACTAAACCTAATTTGGGAGCTACAATCACACCAGTATGTCACTTGGAACAAGGGCACATTAAAGGGTAGGTGGTCTGGTCCTTTCCCTAATCCTTCCTTCAGTTGTATGGGTTGGAGGGGGGGGAGGGAAAGCATGTTTTTTTCCCCAAGACTTCCTATAATTGATAAGACATCTGGTAAACTGCAGGTGTCTCCTTGGTCTATCTTTTGCCTACTTGATAATAGATGATCTAATCTGTCTTTCTACAGCACTTCCTTCTCGGGGTAGGTGACAGAGATGTAGCGATCTCATCCTTCAACTGAAAGGAAAAAATGACTTTCTGGGGAACGTGAGCAGAGTCTCAATCAAGTGGATGGGATCCACTAGGGACTTTTACCAATTTGCTTTGCTGTTTTCTGTGCTACCCTCCCCTGAACGGCAGTCTAGATGTGGCACGAGGTGCCCTCGACTTGGCATCAGGAGGCCTGGATTTGAATTCCAACTCTGAAACTTATTGGCTACATTACTAAAGCAGCCACTGGATTCTTCTGGGCCTCAGTTTCTTCATCTGAAAAATGGGGGAAATAATGTGTCCTACCTGCCTCACAGAGTTGTCTTGAAAATGTGCTTTTTTAAATCTTAAAGCACTAAGTAAATGTGAGCCTGTAAGTGTTATGGCCCAACTTTCACTATGGGTATAGTGTTTATAATGCATCAACAATGCCTACATGTTTGTATATGCATACACACACATACACACATACATACACAGAAACTACACTTTAATCAACCCATGATCTCATCCATGTAGTTGCTGTCACCATTGGTGCATGTAATAATTTATCTCTGCTTTCTTATCCTGTGTGATTAACATCTACTTTTCTATAAATCTTCCATAGGACATAGACATGCATGAACACACATGTGTGCATGTGTATGCATGCTTGTACACAATTCACACATTTTTAGATATAATCTCCCTGTGTGTGTATATGAATGGCACATATATGTATATATACATGTGAATATATATATATATACACGTGAATATATATATATACATATGAATAGATACATATATATGAATGGTAGAGGATTAGAGTTAGAAGGGACCTTGGAAATCATTAATTGACTTTCTTGATTTTATTTATAAAGAAATTGATGCCTTGAGGGACTGAGTGATTCATTGAAATTCACATAGCAGGTTAGAAAAAAAAGAGTTAAGCCCCATTCATTTGCCAGCCTGAATGAGTGAAACAGCCGATTCGATTGTGGTTCCTTTGCTTATTTTCATCATTTTTCAGCAATACAATAATTCAAACTGAGGTGAGAACATTTTGTGTAGCATAGGCCATTAAAAGACTGATCTTAAAGAACATACATATATACATTTACATGTATATATGCACATATGTGTATATATCTACATACATGTAGATATATGTGTGAATTGTTTTGAATGATCATATCATCCTTTGTATGAAAATGGGTTTCTGAGTGTTTGAGGACACCTTAAAACAGTGTTTTATTAGGTAGTTTAAACACAGCTCTTCCAATTTTGTTTACATTATTGATTTGCTTAGAGAATGCTTTTTTCATAGATAGTGGAGAGGTAAACTTCAGTCCAACCCAAGTTAAATGATCACAGATTTCAAATAAGTGGAATCCTAATTAAAGTGGTCAGGATAATTAAAAATCATTTTTATTTGCATTGGATTACATTATATGACTTTTCCAGTATATTTACTTTATTAATTATGTTTGGCTTAGGATCAAATGAAAATGTCTGCTTTCTTTGAGCACATGCCAGCTAGACAGTAGGGGAAGCATTAAAAATTCTCCATGGATAATCCACAGTGCAGATAATAAAAAAATTGACTACATGTGTAATCCTAATGCTGGCAGAACTGGGGACTGGGGACTAGGGACCCAGGCCTTTTCAAGAAAATCAGGACAGTTACTTGCTGTAGAAACTCCCCCATTCTTTCATTTCCAGCCAAATGAGAGGATGAGTCTGATGAGAAGAACCAAGAAGGATTTTTTTTCCCTGAAAGTCTTCAGTGTTGGCTCTAGTTTTCTAGACTCACATGAGTAAAACTGATCTGTAATGATTATATTGACCATTCAGAGCTTAGTCACCAATCTAACAAAACAAAAGAAATTATGTTTTACCTATGGTCCAAGGATGCCCTTTCATCTCATGCAGCGATATGGAGGACAGGATTAAAACCTGTTAGGTATTGAGAGGTGAAACAGTATCATGGAAAAAAAATACTGGGTTTGTGGTTCAAAGGCCTGGATTTAAATCCTAACTTTGCCATTATTAATATGTGTGTTACCTAGGGCAAGTCATGTGACCTCGCTGGGCCTCAGTTTCCTCATCTGTAAAATGAAGAAATGAAGGGGTTGGACTAGGCATTTAAGGTCTCTTCCAGCTCTAAATCTAAGGTCCTATGATTTTTTTCAAGCTAGCTGCCCAAGACAGGCCTGTTTCCCCCAGAATTAACTGGGTTGGTTCCTGTGAACCCACCCTTCTGGTTGGCAAGTATCATGAAGTGGCATGTAACAATAGGGATGGCATTAGGTCCAGTGAACAAGGTTTAGGGAAGGGCAGGCTGATGCTTGTTTGGGTGAACTGAGAGGCAGACTGACAGAGGGGCTGACCTGGATACAGGCAAGAAAGGAGGGGAGGTTGGTATTTGACTCATCTCCCCATTTTTTGATTGGTTGATTATAAGGTCAGGCCATGAGAACTCAGGATTTAGCTTTCACTGTGTAGACCATTCCCTAATTGTCACAAAAGGGGGACATGAGGGACTAAAAATAATTTACCTAAGGTCATTCAGTTAATAAGTGGAGTTGGGATCCAACCTGGGTCCTCTGAATCCAAGTTCAGTTCTCTTCCTTCTTTTGAGAGGAAGCTGTCTCTGCTGGTTCTCCTTGTTTTGAGAGACAGCATGGTACAGTGGCTATAGTGATATCTTCAGAGGCCTGCTTATGACACATACTGACCGTGTGACCCTGGACAGGTCACTTGATCTCCCGGAGCCTTCAGAAAATTCTCTAAGACTGTAAGTTGTAACAGGTACCAGCTCTACAGGTACATGGCATTCTTCCCTTTGGGGAATCCCCAAACTGATGATATCAAGGTTTAGTTAACAACAGCTGTGATGGTCAGGCCAGTCTAATGCTGATAGTCAATACTGCAAAATTAGCAAAACTGGTTCTTTGAGCTCCTTTCTATCCCCTTCAGGATGCCCCTCCGGCTCCATTGTGACCCCTTCCTGAAGTGTGCTGGTCTTTCTTGGATGCACTCTTGGCAGCACGCCCACTCTTGACTATGTCCTTCCTCTAAGGTGTCTCAAGCTCAGGATCATGGTGTGTGTGTGTGTGTGTGTGTGTGTGTGTGTGTGTGTGTGTGTGTGGTTGTCTCCTTAACCCTGAATCACAGAATGTCTGAGCTAGAAGGAATCTTAGAGATTATCTTCCTATCAGCTGCTTCCCTAGTAACTACAAGCATGACTTTGTCTCTCCCGTCATCAAAAAATGTTCCCTTGATGGGGATCATCTATTCCAACTGGTTACCAGGTCTCTTCCCTCTTTTGTCCCTAAATCCTTTGAGAAGACTCTGCAAATGTTCCCTCTGCTTCCTTTCCTCTCATTCTCTTCCCAACACTACAATCTGGCTTCCAGCTTCATCATTCAACCCAAACTGTTCTCCTCAAAGTTACTAACACTTTCTCTCTCTCTCTCTCTCTCTGAATTAGCATTAAGTTCATATTAAGGAAGTATACTCATTCAAGGAAATTCCCTCCTCCCTTTCCCTTCCCTCCCTCTCTCCATCTCTTTCTCTCTGGAGGGGGGAGGGCAGGGCAATTGGGGTTAAGTGACTCACCCAAGGTCACATGGCTAGTAAGTGTGAAGTGTCTGATGCTGGATTTGAACTCAGGTCCTCCTGACTCCAGGGCCGGCGCTCTATTCATCGAGCCACCTGGCCACCCCTAACAATCTCTTAATTGCCAAACCGAACAGTCTTTTCTCTCTTCTCCTTCCTGACTTCTCCATAGTTTTTGATTAACCTCTTCTTCTTGATGCTTTCTTCTCTTTAGGTTTTTGTGATGGGTGACTAGAGGGCAGAATGGATAGAGCGCTGGGCCTGGAGTCAGGAAGACCTGAGTTCAAATCCAGACTCAGACACTTACCAGATGTGTCACTGTAGGCAAGTCACTTACCCTGCTTGCCTCAGGCTCCTCCTCTGCAAAATGAGCTGGAAAAGGAAATGGCAAACTGCCCCAGTATCTCTGCTGAGAAAACACCGGGTGAGGTCATGAAGAGTCAGGTATAACTGAAAATGACCCAACACAATACCATGACAAAGTCTCCCCTAGTTCTCTCATCTGTCTAACCATTCCTTCTCAGTCCACTTTCCTTTGTCCAGGTCATGCTCCATATGCTCCATAATCACAGGTTCCCCATGTCTGACCTGGGCCATCTTCTCTTTTTTTTTCTTTGCTTTTTAGAAGGGGGAAGGTAGGGCAGCTGGGGTTAAGTGACTTGCCCAAGGTCTCAAGGCTAATTTTCTGTTAAGTCTGAGGCCGGATTTGAACTCAGGTCCTCCTGACTCCAGGGCCAGTGATCTATTCACTGTGCTACCCAGCCGCCCCACATTTTCTCTTCTTTTTCTATACTACTTCACTTGGAGATCCCATCAACTCCAACATTATCTCTATTCTAACAACTCTTAGATCTACTCATCCTGCCTTAACTTCTCCACTTATCTCTGGTCTCATACCTCCAATAGCCTACTGGATATCCTGAACTAGATGTCTGATAGGCATCTTAAATTCAACATGCCCCAAACTGCAATCACTGTTCTCGCCTCCCCCTAACCCTCCTACCTTCCTTCTTACCGGTGCAGGTACCACAGTCATCCCAGTCACTCAGATCTGAAGACGGGCTGTCGTCCTCAGTTCCTCACTCCATCTCTCTCCCTGCATCCAATCTGTTATCAAGGTTTGTTTATGTTACCTAACAACTTTTGAATACACCCTCTTCTTTCATCAACTGCCACCACTTTGGTGGTCTTATTAAATATCACCTGGACTGTTGCAAAGGCCTGCTGGTGGGTCTTCCTGCCGCAAGTTTGTGCCCCTGACCATTTTCCACTCAACCGTCAAAGTGATCTTCCTAAAGTGCATGTATGACAATGTCAACTCCTTCTATAAACTTCATTACTTCCCTATCACCTCCAAGGGTCAGAAATAAAACCCTCAGTCTGGTGTTCAAAGCCCATCATAACCTGATCTCCCCCCCGCCTCCCCATCCTTTTTAGGCTTATACCTTACAACTGTCCGAATACTCCCATATTTTTGGTCCATTGACCCTGGCTTTGGTGTTCCTCGGACATTTCATTTTCCCACTCTGAGCATTTTCACTGACTGACCCTATGCCTGGAATGCTCTCCTTCATCTCTACTTCCTTACTTCCTGGCTTCCTTCAAGTCCCAGCTAAAATCCCACGTTTTTCAGAAAACCTTCCTTGATCTCCCTTACTGCTAATGCCTTCCCCCTATTGATTATTTCCAATTTACCTTGTGTTTAGGTTTCTTTTTTGTACATAATTATATGCTTATTATCTTCCCCTTTAGACTGTGAGCTCCTTGAGTAGGGACTGCCTCATTTTTCTTTCCATCTCCAGAGCTTGCCCCAGGGTCTGGCACATAGTAGGTGCTTAATAAATATTAATTGATCGACTGATCTAATCCATCCCTTTTTCTTTAAAGAGAGGACCCTGAGGCCTCTAGAGAAATAACTTGCCCACAGTCATCCAATGAAGAAATGGCAGAGTCAGGATTTGAATGTGGGTTGTCTGATTCCAGAACTTTTCTGAATCTTAGCTTTCTGGTGTTCCATGTCCTTAGGATATTGATCAGGGTCTGACAGTTCCATTAACTACGTCTTGACAAATGAATTCATGAGTCATATTACTTCTGTGTGTTTCTTCTCTTAAGAAACATTTTTACATTTTTAATAGAGACCTTCAATGAAATAGTTCAAAGGAATTAGCAATGGTGATTTTTAAAGCATGTGGGGAAGATGCTGTGAAGTGTATGTATGGGGAGTGGGACGGAGAGGAGGTCCTCAGATACCCCTGCAATCATACCACAGGGGCATCCACCTCTTCTGTCAATGTATAAGTCTAGGCCTAGTGTTATCACAGAAGGTCTGTGTTTTCTGTAGGCTGTGTTTTCTGAGGCACAGAAACTTTGTATATGAAGTTGATGTCCAGTGTCTTCACAGGTCTTTAATTTTAATGGTACAAAAGGGTGTCCAGCACAAATGGGAATGTGTGGTAACGGGGTGGGCAGGAGTAGTTACTCCGCCTACCTTTCTTCAAAGACACTATTTGGTTCTGAGATAACCATGTGTCTTGGCAGCCACACCATCTGTTTCTGCTGGAAAACATTTGTCTTGCTGGCAAAAAACCTTTATCTAAGCTATGCTTTTTCTCCCGGGTCTGGACATAAATGGGCGTTCAATTTTGGGGGCTGTCGGAATGCTGGAGGATGAAGTCAGCATGTGGGACTTTGTGGGGGGGATGGGAAAGGAGAGTGAAAGCCTTTGTAGAGCTATCAGCCTGGCAAGATACCCAGTCACAATGAGGAGGCAGCCCTCCAGATGTGCTTGCTGATGTTTGACTGGCTGTCCCTGAGATCTGGTACAAGTGAGCAATCATTTTCATGCCAGACATCACTAAAATGTTTCAGAACAAAAGGAGAAATTCTCCAGGTGATGAGGAAGTAGTGCTACAGAAAGAGTACGGGATTTCTAAATCAGAGGATCTGTATTTAAATCCTAGCATTTCTTGCTTAATACTTGCGTGATTTTTAGCAAATTCCTGGGTTATGAAGTAGATAGGGCACTGAGTGTGGAATCAAGAAGACCTGAGTTCAAATCCAGCCTTCGACACTTGTTAGCTGTATAATCCTGGACAAGTCACTTTACTTCTCTGTGCCTTAGTTTCCTTATCAGTAAAATGGGGATAAGGACAAGTAGGTGGCGTAGTGAATAGAGCACTGACCCTGGAGTTAGGAGGACCTGAGTTCAAATCCAGCTTCAAACACTTAACACAAAAACTAGCCGTGTGACCTTGGGCGAGTCACTTAACCCAAATTGTCTTACCCTTCCCCTTACCCCCCAAAAAGCAAAAGAAAAAAAATTAAATGGGGATAATAATAGCACCTTTCTCCCAGGGTTGTTACAAGGACCAAATGAGATAATTGCGAAGCACTTAGCAGATGATGTATAAATGCTGTGTAGCATTCTCACTGTCCTCATTCTCATCCACAAAATGAAGGGCGTTAGACTAGATTATGTCTAAGGCTATTTCTTGCTCTAAAGAAATGGTCCTGTGATCTATCTGAGGGGTAGTTTGGCTCAGCGGTAAGAGCAGTCATTTAATAACTTCTTGGCCTTAGACAGCTTACTTCATCTTGCTAGGCCTTGCTCCTCATCTTTAAAATAGGCATAATGTTGATTTTACAGGGTTTGGGTGGTATATAGTAGGAAGCATCATCATATGATGGAAAGTCCAGTGGGTTTGGAGATGAGGATCTTGGTTTGAATCCCAGCTTTTTCGTTAGTAGGCAGGTTTCCACCTTTGTAAAATGGGGGAGAAAGTTGGATTAGATGATCTCCAAGGTCCCTTGCATCTCTAAATCTATATTCCTATGAAAAGATACAGGAACATTTTGGAAAAGGTAAAAACACCAAGGTATTATTTAGTGTAATAGTGGAACTGGCCAAGGGGAACCCTGGCCTTTGAGTATTTGTAGTGTTCTGCCTGCTCCCAACCTATGTGAGATGCTTAGTGAGCCAGCTTTTAGACATGGTCACAGACAGCCCTATTTTCTTCTTTTTATTTTATTCCCCCCCTCTTTTTTTTTTTTTTTTTTGCTTTTTGGAGAGGGGAAGGCAGGGCAATTGGGGTTAAGTAACTTGCCCAAGGTCACATGGCTAATAAGTGTCTGAGGCTGGATTTGAACTCAGGTCCTCCTGACTCCAGGGCCGGTGCTCTATTAACTGCCACCTACCTGCCCCTCATTTTCTACTTCAGAACATGCAGAGGTATTCTGTAATTTTTTTCACATCTATTTACTGTACGCTGAGGAAAGATTTATCTGCTGATCTAGAAGGGAGGGTGTATACAAAAAACTCCTATCATCCAGGAGGGGCAAGTCAAGTTCTTGCATTCTTGTTTTATTGGAGTGAGGAAGATGGAGTTTGTAGACCTCTGGGAAGAGGAAGAGTCTTGGGCCCTCTCTTTTTCAGTACTAATGAACTTACAGTAAATGTTCTTTCTGTCTCAGTTGTCTTTTCTGTTCTGCTCTTAGGTGAAGGTGAATTGGAGAAGGCTGGAAGCTTGTAAGCTTTAAAAAAAGATTGGAAGAACAAGCAGCCAGAAACCAGGGACTGGTGTCACATTATAGGGGAGTTTGCCAGCAGCTGAGCCTGGGGAGGTAGCAGCGACCTTCTTGACCTGGTGTAGCAGTGGTTCTGTGGCAGCCAAGATGTAGGAAGCTTGTACAACAGCCATGCTGCATTTGGAAATAATCTTGGTGGGGCGAATGCTTTGTAGCGATTGCTTTAAGCGAACTCACTTTCCCAGGGACTAAGGCAGTACAAGGAGCATAGTATTATAGTATATAGTGGTACAGTACTATTCAATGGTTCTTGCTACATAGTTTTGGTAAATATCCCTTTGTAAAAGTTAGTTTTTATTAACTGGTTAAATAATATTGAGATGCTAATCATTGAGACAATCAAAGGCATTGGGGAGACAACCAGCAAGGGATATTGAAGAGTACATATTGGAATGGAGGCTCAAGTTGCTAGCAATACAATATAACTAAGCTATCATGTAGGGGTACCCCTAGGACCCTGAGGAGGAGGTATCCAGTCCTCTGGGCACTCAGCTTGTGAGTAAGAGTGCAAAATGGGACAAGCACTACCCAGAATGTAGAAGGCTACTTACTACATTAGTGAAGAATTTTAGTGCCCATAGAAATCAGTCTGTGGACTTTTCTGTAGTTTCCTATCCAAGGTAATTAGAACGTATTGTCCAGCAGGGTATATCCTAATGATATCAGAGATGTGGAGAGCAACTGAGTGACTGACAGAGGAGAAGTTCTTTCTTAGGTTGCCCCCAACATTGTTAGGACTGATTCCTGGTGGTAAGGTGCTAAGGTCCTGCCTTTGACTTCGCAGGTGGTCACAGGACTTGAAGCCAGAAGGCTTGGTTTCTACTAATTAGTTAAAGTAGTGTGGTATAGAAAAAGAACAAGATATTTGAAGTCAGAAGGCCCAGGTTCTAGTCTTTGCTCTTCTATGGCACTTGCTACCTGAATAATTTTGGGTAAATCATTTCTTCCCTAGGCTCTTCCTCTGTAAAAAGAGGGGGTAACTCTAAAGTTTCTTCCAGACTTAAATCCTCTGAAAACTATGATGTCATGAAATCGTATTCTCCCACCTCTCCATGAAACCTCTACCCCCACTCTACCCATCCACTCCCCTATATATACATCCTCCCAGTAACTTCAGCCTGCCTTTCTAGATCTCTGTTTCCAACCTGGCTATTCTCCCAAACTCATGTCCTGTCTTTGATTTTGCATTCAAGCACAGGACTTGAAACCTGGTTTCAAATCCAGATTCTACTAATTAGCTACATTTTCCAGGAAGGCTCAGAGGCTGTCACTTGTACCCCTGATGACTCTTTCCTACCTCACATCTTGACAGGGACCTTAAACAGGAAGAAGGACTTGTGTCCCACTGATAACCCTTGACCAAATAATTTACCCCATCTCCAGGCCTCATTGTTTTTAACTGTAAACTCAAGGAGTTGAACAAAATGATCACTGAGGTCCTTTTGCAAAGTAATGATTCTATAATCTCTACCTAAGATGAGTGCCTCAGACTCAACATGTCCTGAACCAAACTCAACATCTTTCTCCTCCCTCAGAAACCACTTCTTCATGCCCAGGTGAGCATTTTAAATGAAGTCTCTCAATTTCCTTGTTCTAGTGGCAGGTAGGGCCCTCCTGTTTTCACAAGCCCTTTACCCTGGAAGAATCCTTAGGTAGGAATATTCCGTGTTCCCTTCTCTTGTCCCAATACCTCACCATCTCCGCACTATCCCTTACTTCTTCCCCTCCCCCTTTCCTTTCCCAGACAGCCAGAGGGATAAATGGCTGAGGACTGGGAGTTGTGGAGGGGGGGTGCAGTATTTCTTCTAAACATTACATAGTGTTTATCTAAGGGCAATTCTGCCACTAAATTATTTGCAAATGTTCCTCACTTTTTTTCTTTTTTTCAGGATTTGGAGCCAATTTGTAATAAGCAAGAGCAGTTTGACCCAGATTAAAAGATACAATTAGTCTGTCTGAATGGTAGACCTAAAAAAGCACTCCTTACAACAAGTTATTGTTTTATGACAAAGGAAGATATCTTGGCAGAACAATAAGGCCACTGCCACTGATAAGAGCCTTGTAATTTACTCAAAACACTGTAAGGGATTCAGTGGAGAAATATAAGAAGCCCCCAGAATTGGGGACACAGAAACATGTCTTCATGGGAATGAAGGTAAGGCATCTTTCCTGAGAGGAGATGGTGCGGGGTCCCCCAATCTCTGCATGCATTAAGAGGTGCAGTCATGATGGGGGATGGGGTTTTTGTCTTTTATTTCTGCTTTGAATATCGAAAGTTTGCTTGCCTGGAAATGTGTCCCTGGTAGAGTTGCCAACCATCCGGGACCGCCCTGAATTTGAGACAAAAGTCCCGACTCTGGGCTGCCAGCTGTCCTGAATTGGCAGAGAGGGTGGAGGGATTTTGGAATGGGCTTTATTCCTGCTAATGAGGGCTTCAGGAATGTAAGGCAGCCCCCTCCCCCTTTTTTCTTTTTGGAGATGTGTAACTCTCTTCTGAGGGATTGGGGGGAGGAGAGAGGCACAGTTGAGTCTAAGGAGCATCTCACCTCCTTCCCTTGGTCCATGGCCCCAAATCAGCTTCCTCTTTGCTTCTTGCCAAGCTTCATTTTCTCAGCAATGCCATTCCATGTCTTCTTTGCAGAAGGGATGGCATAGAAACATATCCCTGACTCTCCACATCAAGAGTCTCAACTCTGAACAGCCCTGTCTTTCTTATTCTAAGAAACCCAAAGAGAAGGATAGAGTTGCTCAATGCCTTAAAAACAAAACATTTGGTTCCTGGGTGAACCCCAGGAATCAAATGGGGCAAGTGGTAGTGATTACAGATGAAAATGCAAAGAGCAGGTTGGGTCTTTCCACAGGAAGGAGTAGTTTGACTTCACAGAGCCTTAGTCATTTGAACTTAATGTAGTTAATTCTGTTCAATTCAACTGAAATCAGCAAACAATTATGAGACCCAACATGATTGGAAATTTTTTTTTCTGTACTTATATTCAGGAAAGGCATGTGCTCAAACCTGACTCTGGCACTTCTGAGCTGTTTGAATCTGGGCAAATGATTTAAAATGTCTGGGCCTCAATTTTCTCATCTATAAAATGGGAATAATAATAATACACATAGCACCAACCTTAGAGAGTTGCATTCAGGCCCAAATCAGATACAGAGTGCTTCGCTGAGAGCAAGCAATCATAATGGAGAGTGATTCTGGATTAATCAAGAAGACCCAAGTTCAAATCCTACCTCCACCACATACTAGATATCTGACCCTGAGCAAATAATGTATCAGGATTCTTTCTTTCTTTCTTTCTTTCTTTCTTTCTTTCTTTCTTTCTTTCTTTCTTTCTTTCTTTCTTTCTTTCTTTCTTTCTTTCTTTCTTTCTTTCTTTCTTTCTTTCTTTCTTTTTCTCAGCAATTGGGATTAAGTTACTTGCCCATGGTCACACAGCTAGTACTTGTCTAAGTCCAGATTTGACCTCAGGTACTCCTGACTGCTGGGACCTTTACCCTATCCACTGTAGCTGCCCCACCAGGAAGCTTTCAAATTGGAAGAGTTGGAAATTCTTTATTGGGAGCTTGCTACACAAATGAAATCACAGGCCTGTTTACCAAAATCACCAAAAAATAAAAAACAAGAGCTTTGGAAACTCTAGAGTGCTATATAAATATAGCTACTATTACTCATAAACTTTCTAGAGGGATCTAGTCAGATGCTGCTAGAGTGACATATAGCTATTGTCCCAAAGCTGGGTTTAGGGGGGAAAGACTGTCACAATGAGTCAAGGTTCAGGAACATCCCAAGGGCAGCCAGATGATCCAGTCCTAGGACTCAGAGGTCTGCCTTGAACTGCCCACTAGGCTCTCAGGCCTTGAAAGTCTGTGGATGCCTTGGGCTAGGAAGAAGGGTTTGTCTCCCACTCTATTACTGACTCTTTTATCTCACCTGATATCCCTCTCTGTTTTTTGTTCTGGCATCTTACTCTTTTCCAGACAAGTCAGTTCAGTATAATAAATATATATTAAGTTCTCTGTAACCTCTTCACAAATATCTATAATACAAAAATACACAATAACTGTAAGAAAGATGCAAATTGTTATGGGATGTCCCAGTGGGAAAGGTCATTACATGATTTACTTTGCTCACAATAATCTTTTTTTAAAAAAGTAATATCAATGTAACCTACCCCATTCTACAGCTGGAGAAACTGAGGCACAGACTAAGTGACATCCAAAAATATCTAGCCAGTGAGTATCTGGCCCTAAGCTTGGTACATATTCCACTATATTATACTGCCTCTCTTCTCTCTCTTGATTTCTTTTTATGCTTTGATCTCTGGCTCTGGCTCAATATCTCTGTTTTTGCTTTTCCACTTTTCCATCTTTCTCTATTTCTTTTTTAGTTTATCCAAAATGGTTCATTACCTAATCCATCCTTATTTCAAAACTAAGTAATTTAACCTCTCCCAGGGGCATTTGCATTTTGAAAGAAAATCACAGGTTGAAGACAATGCTTTACCTAAAAGTGGCAACTCTGCCATAGCAGCCAAGGTATCAGGAGACCTGGATTCTTGTCCCGCCTCTCTGGCTTAGGAAATGTCATTTATCCATTCTGACCTTTTTAGTTTCCCTCTCTTTTGATTGAAACCTTTTGGATCACATGCTTTTTTTTCCTCTTGTGCCTGGATCAGTGATTTCATTGGTGTAGGAAGCTTCCAATGAGGAACTACTGTGACAGGTGCAGAGCCATGCCTTCTTAGGGATGGGGTAGGGGCATTAAGAGGTTCAGTGACTACTCCAAGATAACTCACAGTAGGGGGCAGGGAGCAGGTTTCTGAATCCATGTCTTCCCAACTAACTGCAAGACTGGATCTTTAATCACCATGCCATGGTATCATTTGATTGGACCAGCATTAAATAAATTGCAAAGGTGCAAGAAGATGACCCTCAGTTTGTAGAATTTTGGGGCTGGAAATGACCTGGGAGCCCATTAGTCAAACATATATCTGAGCAGAAATCTGCTCCCTAGTATCTCTGACAAATCATCAGCCAGCCTCTCCTGATATTTGGGAAAGTAACCAGCTCCAAGGCAACACATTTCATTTTTGGATAGCTCCAATTGTTACAATTTTACCCCCTTACATAGAGCCAAGGTCTGCTTCTCAATCTATTTCACCCACTGCCTCTACTTCTGCTCTCTGAGGATAAACAGAAAAAGCCTAGCCTCTGTTGGACATGACAGACCTTCAAATACCTGGAAAGAAGCTATTACTTCTCCCCCCTCTCTGCCTACCATATATTCTCCAGAATAAATGACCCCAGTTCTAAAGGAACTCCTTCTATGGCCAAAGAAATCCCCCCAACCCCAAACCTCCAAGGTCTTTTCTATGTTTAAAAATCCTAGGTGATCACTAATGATTTCCTAATAATAGCGAAATTTCAAATACCCTGGTCCCTGGATGTGGCAGATATTTGGGGGGCAGAGTAGCCTTCCTCTGTCCCTGCCATCTCATCTACCACATGCCCTATGGGTATACTACCTGGTGTCCCAGGTGATAGTGTCACTGTCCCCAGCCAGGGTGGGCACACTGCTCCCCAGCCCTGTGGCGCTTATTTCGTTAGTAACTGGATGAGAAATTACAGCAGGTTCTCCTGTTATGATTCTTTCATGCATCTTTGTCAATGGTGGTTTACATTCTGGGATTGAAATCATTTGTTTCCTGTTTGCTCACGGCTTCAGGCTTTTCTTGTTTGCCACCATGGATTTACAACTCTCCCCCCTCTCCCCGGGGAAACCACATCTAAGGAAAAGAAGGATTATAGGGCTTAATACTTGCAGCTCACAACTTGTAGCACAGATCTTGCTACTGTCAGAGAGCTGGGGGGAGGGACATGGGGGGCAGAGTCTGGGGCTGAGGTTCATAACTAAAGACTCCTTGGAAATGTGGGATAGAAGCAAGGAGAAGCCTCAGCCTTGGAATGGGCTCTCCTTGCTACTACGACATCAAACAAACCCAAAGGGCACCTTGAATTACAAAATAATATTAATAATATAAATATGAATAACTAAAATTTGTTTCAAAATACTAATGGTGTTTGTGGAGTTCAGGAAAGAGTTAGGGAGAAACTGAAACATGCTACTTGTTAGTGCAGGACTTCCTCCCATCCTAATGGGGGAGCAAACTCACCCCCTCTCCCCCAAATAGACATAGCTTCAAGGTGACCAGGGAACATAAGCAAGCGTAAGAAGATGGAGCAGGAAGGGGTCAAGGTACATTCTAAGAATTCATTTACACTCATATTTTTGTGCATTCTGAGATCACATTTCTGTTGCCATCTCTAAGAGTTGGCCAATAGGAATGGCCAATGTATCTCCAGGGAAGTGTGAATTGAAATACTCTTTTGGGTTGTGTCTGTTCCCTTAGTCCTCTGAGAAAGCCTAGGACTGGGGATGATTGCTTTCTCTTCCTCAGACGTCCAGCTGAGTACCAGCTCCTCCCTAAAGCCTGCACTGATTGACTGTCCTCCCCACTCCTTTCCTAGGCAACTCAGAGTGATTTCTTTTTCAAATCTTGAAGGATACTTGGACTTTTTCTTTTATCCTAATTGGTATATGGTTATTCTTGTACAGATCTTCTCCCTTACCCCCTTCTAGGCAAGTTATTTAACCTCTCTTCTTCATCTGTAGGGATGAGTTTGGAATCTATCTTAGCCCCTACACTTACAGCCTAGATTACTGTTCCCATACTGATGAGTTTTCACATTTCCAAGTGCCTGCATATCAGAGCTAAAATGATCCTTATCATCCAATTAAACAGACAATAAAATGCTGTTTCTCACCTCCTTTCCCCTTCTTGTACGTTTGTCAGTCAAATAGAATTGATCAAAATTGTTAGAAATACAAGAGTATAAGTAGCTTGCTCAGAGTCATGCCATTATTAATGTCTGAGATAGGATTCTAATAATTTGGAAAAGGCCAGGGGAAAGGGCCTTAATACTGCAAACTTTAATACCAGTGACAACTCACATTAATATATCATTTTGTGGCTCATACATTCTTTAAAACAATCCTATGATATAGATAGAACATTATTTACCCATTTTACAGATAGTGAATCTGAGACTCAGAAAGCATGAGTTCATGGTCATGCAGATTTCAACCAAGGTCTATTGATTTTAAATTAAACTAAACACCCTAATTTTATGAATGAGAAAACTGAGGCAGGAAGTAGGCATGTAATTTGATCAAGTAATTTGATTAAGGTCACAAGGGGAATTGGTTGCAGATCAGAAATATACCCTGCATGGAAGGTCATTCAAGATGGTTTCAGAATGTCTGTCAAGATCATATTCCTAGACTAATAAACGCTGAGACAAATGTATGTCTAGAATTCTAGATCATGCTTATGCCACATTTTTCTGACATATAAAGCATTTAACCTACATATCCTATTTGAGTTTCACAACAATTCTGTCAAATAGGTATTGCTATAATTTCCATTTTACAGATGAGGAAACTGAGGCTCTTAGACATTAGGCGATTTGCTGAGGGTCACACAGTGTTTGAAGGGAGGATGAACCTAGATTCTTCCTGACTTTAAGTCCACGATGAAGAAGTGAAGAGTTTCTACCTAAGTTTCCAGTCTGACTCTAAACATGCCCTAAAGAAGAGAACAGAATGTTCAGGGACTCTTTGATTCCTGAAGCCAGGAGCCATCTCCCTTGTAAGCTGCATCTAAGTATTTCTGCTTTTTATAATTGCAATTTTAAAATAAGGCTTCTTAGAAGGGATTACAGCTGTAATCAATTTGCAGGCGGGTGTTTTAATCAGATGCTAACCAATAGGATTAACTATGAAGCCTCCATTTTATTTTCCCTAGTCTTTGAATTCCCATTGGAATAATTCATATAGCCATCAAGTTATTTATTGATCTGACAAACCTCAACATTACGCCAGAAAAAGTGTGTGACAATGTGAGCATGGGCATAGGTCTGTGCCTTAGTTAATGATCTGTTCTTTCTGGCTTCTTTTTAGCACACTGACTTCCCATGTTTTACTTTTCATATGTTTTTGTTTTTATCAAGATGCCAAAAACAAGTTTTGTTTGGAGATTTCTTGTCTGCTCACCATGGAATCTTGTCATATCCAGTGAGAAAATAAATCAGTGTCTACCCTGTCCCCCCTTTCAGTCTTTAAATTTCTAAAATTTCTAATCTCTCAAATAAAGGGGTAGGACTACCAGGTTGCTTTGAACTACAAGCTTATGAAAAGGAGAGAGAGCGAGAGCGAGAGCGAGAGCGAGAGCGAGAGCGAGAGAGAGAGAGAGAGAGAGAGAGAGACAGAGAGAGAGACAGAGAGAGAGACAGAGACAGAGAGACAGAGACAGAGACAGAGAGAGAGACAGAGAGACAGAGAGACAGACAGAGACAGAGACAGAGAGACACAGAGAGAGACAGAGAGACAGACAGAGACAGAGAGACAGAGAGAAAGAGAGAGACAGAGAGAGAGAGGCAGAGAGAGACAAAGAGAGAGATAGAGAGAGAGAGAGACTGACTTTTTTGGGGGGAGGGGAAAGCAGGATGGTATGTGGGCCCCAGACTGCTATATTTCCTCACTACAGAATCTATTTATCCTGATCAGAAACCGAGAGATGTGGCATAGGGAGCTGGATACATGAAACCTTGAGAATATGTTCAAGAAATTCACCCTAGAATAATACAAAGGTGACAGGTAAGTACGATTATTCCTTCCCCTCTGTTTTTCATTTTGGGTGGGACATAGTGAATTGTACAGAATGAGGAGGCATGGATGAGTTGTGATGTGCATCATGGATCTCATTACACTACCTCCCCCTCCCCGGTCCCCCCCCCCCAAAGCCACACTTGCCTCCACCTTCTTTCTTTCTGTCAAGGGCACTACCATCTTCCCAGTCATTCAGGTTTACAACATTAGCATCATCTTCACCTCTTCACTCTGACCACACATCCAACAGTGAATTAGGTGGTAAACCTTGACATTTCTACCTCCACATTTTGCCTGTACTTCCTGCTCTCTCCACTCCCTGTCTCTGTCATAGACCAGACTCTTAGCACTTTGCACCCTTACTATTGCAGTATCCTTCCATTTGGTCTCTCTGCCCCAAGTCTGTCTGTTCCGATCTCTATTCCACAAAGCTCACGAAGAGATTTTCCCTAAGACTTAGGTCTGACCATGTCACTTTCCTACTCAACAAACTCCATTTGCTACTGACTAGCAGAAAATATTATTTCATCTTTTTCTCCTCATGAATTTCTATTTTTTGTATAATTTTCATAATATAATTACTACCATAGTACTACATGTATTTTTCAGGTATAGTAAGATTATATTACATTTATTCACTCCATTATATTCACTTTGTTTAGCCATTGTCCAGTTGATGGAAATCTACTTTCTAGTTTTTCTACTACAAAAGTATTGCTATAAATACTTTTGGTGTGTGTGCATGTATATGTATGCTTATCTGTATATATATATATATTTATATATATATGTATTTACATATTGTATATATACACATATACTCATACATACCCACAACACATGCACATGCTTGTATATGCGTACATCTATAAAAATATACAAATACATATATATATATGTATATATATATATACACATTCACACACATATATATTTATATCTACCTGTCTGTATATCTACCTACCTACCTACCTATCTACCTACCTATCTATCTATCTATCTATCTATCTATCTATCTATCTATCTATCTATCTATCTACCTCTCTCTCTCTTTTTCCTCTTTCCCTCTCTCTCTCTCTCTCTCTCTCTCTCTCTCTCTCTCTCTCTCTCTCTCTCTCTCTCTCTCTCTCTCTCTCTTTTTTCTCTGGGTCATTGTTCTCCTTGGGGTATATGCCTAGCAGTACAATCTTGGGGTCAAAAGGATACACATTTTAGTCATTTTGTGTGTGTAACTAAAAATTGCTTTCTAGATTGTTTTATTAATTCACAGTATGAACAAATGAAAAATTAGTGTGTCTGCCTTTCAAGAATTCCTACAACACTGCCTATATGTCATCCTTGTCAATTTGTTATAGTGTACATCCAAAATTTTATTTGATTTGAATGTTTCATTATTATTTGGAATATTCTTTCATATGGATAGCAATAGTTTGCAATTCTTGTGAGAATCATTTATTCATATTTTTGGCCACTTATCTATTATAAAATGGTTTTTGGTCTTATATATTACTATCTACAACTATATATACATACATAAATATATATAATTTTCTATATATCTTAGATGTGTAAACTTTTTTTTTGCTGCTTTTTTGAAGGGAGAAGGTAGGAAAATTGGGGTTAAGTGACTTGCCCAAGGTCACATGGCTAGTAAGTATTAAGTGTCTGAGGCCAGAATTAAACTCAGGTCCTCCTGACACCAGGGCCAGTGCTCTGTTCACTGTGCCACCTAGCCACCCCAGATGTGTAAACTCTTAAAGATATAACTTTTCTCTCCAAGTCAACTATTTCCTTTCTTATCCTAGATACATTAACGGTTGTAGGTTGTTTTATGTTTGTTTTTTGTCTTTTATTCTGGAAAAGGACCATGACATCAGGAAAATGATGACATAACTTCCAAGTGAATTGGATTTGTGGGGGCAGGATGGGCAAAGTCTCCAGCCTCACTTTCTCCTCCAGAACCATCTGGATCCAGTGGCCAGATATAAATCAGGACAATTGGAGATAGCCTAGTAGATGCATTAATATTGTTTGTGTAAGAGTTTTTAAATTTCATATGACCAAAATTATATAGTTTATCTTTTATGACTTCATTTGCCCCTTATCTAGTTACAAATGTATCCCCTACCCATAGCTGTGAAAAGTATATGATCACCTTATCTTCCCATTTTTATGGTATGATATTTAATATTTAGGTTACACATCCATTTTGAATTTATTGTGAAGTATAGTAGAAGATGTTGGTCTAAGCCTCATTTTTTCCAGACCACTTTTCACTTTTCTTAACAGTTCTGATCAATTAGGGAGTCTTTTCCCAGACAATTTCTATTCAGGTTTTTAAAACACTGGGCTTTGAGTTCCATTATTTCTGATTCTTCCTCATCTAGTCTATTCTACTGATCTACTTTTCTATTTTTAAATTAGTATCAAATGGTTTGAATGATTGCTGATTTATAAAATGGCTTTAATTTTGGAAATGCTGTTCCTTCTTCTGTAACCATTTCCTTTGGTATTCTGTCCTTCAAGTTAGAGATTAAGACTATATATGTCTCATAAAAGGATCTTGATAGGGTACTTTCTTAATTTTGTGAAATATAGTTACTCATTTTTCTTTAGAAGTTTTATAGAATTTTATTGAGAATCCATCAGGAACAAGAGGGCTTTTTTTCCACTTGTAGATCCTTTGCTGCTAGATATATTTCTTTTTCTGAGAATGGGTTATTCTAGATCTCTATCTCATCATCTGATATTTGGGGTATTTTACATTTTGAAGGCATTCCTCTACTTTGTCTTCTCAGTTTTGTTAGCATATAACATAATATGTTCTGATTTTTAAGAATTTCTTTTGGTTTTGTTATGATTTCGCCTTCATAACTAGTTATTTTATTGATTTGATTTTCTACATTCTTTCTTCTAAGCTTCTTTTAAATTTTTAAATCAATTTTATTAATCTTTTTAGAAATAAAACTTTTAGTTGCATTCTAAATTTTTGTTTCCAATTTATTTACCCTCTAATTTCTAATATCTTCTCTTTTGTACTTATTCTAGGTTTGTTTATTTGCTTTCAAATTTTTTCAAAATACATATTCAGTTCACTAATGTTTTTTAAAAATTTATATTTTGCTAAAGTACATTTATAGGGATAGGAGTTCTGCTCCCTCTCCTTCCAGAACTGCTTTAATAGTATCCTAGAAATACTGGTAAAATGTTTCATTATTATCATTTTCTTTTACATTGTTATTAATCATTTCTATGATTTGTTCTTTGACCCATTCATTATTTAAGATTTCATTGTTAAATCTTCATTTGGATCTGTGTTTTTGTTTGTTTTTGGTACCTGAAACGACTGTTTTTATTGACTCATGGTTTATGAAGGAAGTATTAGCTATTTCTGCCTTTTTGTATCTGTTCACAATATCTTTGCTCTCTAATACCTGGTTAATTTTTTTAAAAGTTCCATGTGGTTCTGAGTAACATGTATATTCATTTACAGTACTATTTAGAACATGCCATACATCTTATAACTCTAGTTTCTCCAGCAATCTATTCAGTTTTATATTTTCCCTTTTGTTTATCATTCTATTAGGCTTATCCAAAGCTGAGAAAGGGATATTGAAGCTTCCTGTCACTACTGTGTTACTTTCTATGTCTTCTTGAAGCTCATTTATGCTTCCTTTGTGAATTTGTATACTATGAAATTTGGATCAAATAAATTTATGACTGACATTGTCATTTTGGCATAATCTAGTATATGTGTCTATCCCTTTTTTTAAAATTTTTTTTGTTTTGTCAGATAACATGGTTGCAACTCTGCTTTTTTTGTATTTACTTTATGCATAGTAAGCATTTTACCATCATTTCTTCAGGTTTAATTTGTGAATGATTTTTTAAAAATGTGTTTCTTGTGAGCAACAGATTGTAGGATTTTTTTTCTTATCCAGTCTGTCACTCTTTTTTAAATTGGATTTTAATCCATTCACATTTTACTTTATAAGAGTATATACTTCTCCATACCTCTCTAATATATGTTTTTAATGATTATTTTTCTCTTTTCTGCTATAAACACAACACAGTTTTCCTTCAGTTGTTTTACCCTTATCTTTTTTAAAGGTGGCTCTATTCTTACTGACTCTTTTCCCTTTCCCCGAGCCCCCAATTCTCATTTGTTTCCCCTTTTCCTTTGGAGTTTTGCTTAATAGTTCATTTTTTCTCTCCTGCCTTTTTGTCCACCCCCCCCCCCCCGCCTTCCTGTCAATTAGTGGAGGAGATTTTCTGTGTCTTTCACCTCCTTAACTAGTTCTGTTCCTTAGTTTTTAAAATTTCATAAAGATTTCTCAATCTCTTCATAATCCATCATCTCTGTGTATTCTAGATGCTTATTCTCTGATTCACAACCCCTATAATTATCTGGTCTCTCTCCGTTCTTCATGCAATCAAAACTTCCAAGGTATCCATTCTGGGCTCTGCCCTCTAGGCAATTTTTGACACTGCCATGTAGAATATCCCTGGTGGCTCCCCTTATTCCATTGTGCCTTTCAGCCTACACAATTATTTCAGATGTCAGAGAGGACACTGCATCATGGGAGGGACACTTAGCCACCATGTCCTTGATAACGTAACCTACCAATGATCTATAGTAAAGAATACATTATATAATCTATAGTATAAATTCTATGCCCTCTCGTAGTATTTCCCTCCCAACCCCCCATTTACCTCAAAATCTCCCTGGGTCCACGCCCTCCCAATATCCCAGGTGCCGGTTGCCCTCAGGAGTTCTAATTCCTCCCTTCCAAAGGAAAGATGAGTGGACTTTTCAAGCACCAAATCTCTCAGACCACACCTAGTACCAGTTCCACATCCCTCTTCACAGATGAACTGTCTTCTTCCTTGGAAGTATTCATCAGCAGAACACCCTCCCATCATCAGAGCAAGGATTCCTTTCCCCTCCATCTTTTAAATGCTTTTGCCCCTCTTCTTCACCAACTCCCTTGCAGGCTCTTCTTTTTTAAGACCACAGGTGTCATCTCCTCTTCACTGGTAGCGGTGAATTGACCCCAGAAAACCATACATTCCTCTTTGTACATATACTTTCTTCTCCTCCTTTCATGTACCTTTCCATGTTGTAATGTAGACCCACCAATAACACTGATTGTAGGCAGGTTATCTCCTGGTTCTATCCATAATGCCTCAGGCCCTCGTCTTTACTGTTACCTCCACCAGTCTACTTTCACTCCAGTCTCTTTGTGTACATTTAGAAAGAAACCTCTTACTGATTTTTCTTTTATCATTCTGTTGCTGTCCTTGTTTGCTGTGTTTATTCACCCCAACATGTCTGTTTTTTGGGGGGGGCATTTGAAAAACAATACTTTTAGTGCATATTTTCTTTCTAAAAATGTTTCAAATGCTTTTTCATCATCAGATGCCCATCTTTTAGATTTATTTTTAAGCTCTGATTTGCAGGATAGCTCCACTGTAGACTACGTTCTAAACTCCATTGCTCTTTTTAACTCATTTTTTTCCATTCCATGCTATGTTTTCTGATGAGTGTAGATTCATCATGTATTATTTTAATTTTCTTTGCTTTGTAGTTGAAGGACTTTCTCTTGATCATTTGAAGAACTTGTTTCTCAATTATATCCCCAAATTTAACTGCTATGTCTTGGAGTTTGTAGCCTTTTAAAAATGAGAACTATCTATACATTCTTCCAATTTAATATTTCAGTTTCTAAGTTCAGAAGTTTTGTGTAGGTCTCTTCTATTATCTCATGCATAGAGACAATCTAAGATTCCTAGGTCTTCTACAAGGAAATGACAGGGCAAAAAAAAAGCCCCTCAGCATAATCATAGGAGAGACCTGCACAGAATTTCTTAGCATAGAAAATGAAACATCAGTGGAAATAATCCACAGAGAGTTGGGGGGGGGCAGGAAACCTAAGGCTATAAATTCCAAACCACATAGTATCCTCATATCCTGTCCTTCTCTCTCTGTTCTTCAGTTCTGTGGCCTTGCACTGGCAGTTTGAAGAGCTGCCACACTGGTGGTTCAGGCCCTGGAACTGGTAATTCAAAACTTTGCAGCATTGGTACTGCGGGATTGTCTTTCACGACACTGGCTATCTGTTGTGGCCCCCAGTAGATTTTTGCTCCTAAAGGTCTGCCACTTAGATGGCTGTGGAGGCCCAAGGAAGCTTTCTCAGCCTCAAGCTAGGGTCTCCATGGGACTGAAAAGAGGGAGTGGGGATCAGAGCGTAGGGTTGGTTTTTTTGCAAGTCCATATGTCAAGGCCTTGGCTATGCTAATGTTGTCTTCTTATTAGTAGTATTGAAGGTAGAAGAAGAGTGCTGAGTGGACTCAGAGTAGTTGTCATTCATAGTTGTTGTGAGTTTTTTTAACTTTAAAAAAAAATTCTGTGTCCTAGACCATGGAGAGAGCTGAAGCTGTGTTATCTTTGGCAGATAATTTCTGTTTTGGAGAGCTTTGAGAGGATGTAAGGATCAGAGAAAGTGTCTAGTCCTCCATATTGTTTACATGACCCAGAAGTCCTTCTTTTGTTTTTCCAAATGAATTTTGTTATCTTTTTGTCTAGTTCTGTAATATATCTCTTTGGAAGTTTGGTAGAACACTAAATTTTTAAATTAACTTTGGTAGTATTATCATTTATATTATCCTGGCATAACTTAAGTCATGAACACTCAATATTCTTCTAGTTTTTACATTATTCTTTGTTTCTTTAAGGAACATTTTGCAGTTGAGACCATACTGGTGTGGAGTGTGCTGAAGCACAGTGACTTCAATCTGTTATTCATTTTGCACCTATTTTCAATAGGACTTCTATTTCTATGATTGTTTACTAGACTCTGTTTTATTATAACATTTCTATCCATAGAAATGCTGCTGATTTTTGTGGGTTGCCTTTATAGTCTGTCACTTTACCAAAGCAATTTTTTCTTGCTTTCTTTGCTGATTCATTAGGTTATTCTAAGAAAACCATCATGTCACCAGTAAATATAGATATTTCTATTTCCTCTTTGTCTGTCTTTATGCCTTTAATTTCCGTCTCTTGTCTTATTGCTTTTGGTAGCATTTTTAGAATTCTATCATATAACAGTGGGAGAATAAAATATCCTTGCTTTACATCTATATGTGTTTGGAAGGCTTCTAGTGTTTTTTTACATATTTGATGTTACTTTTGATTTTAGATACAATTTTTATCATATTAGAATCCTTGTATTTTTGTATTTTCTGACTTTGTTGCAATTTCATCATATTCACTTTTAGTTAAGATAATGTGACTTTGTATCATCTTTCTTTTAATCATGTTTACTAAAAGTTTATCCATTTTGTTAGTTTTTTCAAAAAATCAGATTTTATCTTTTGTTCATAAGTTTTATAATCTTTGTTCCAAATTTATTAATTTCTCTTCTAATTTTCATGGATTCCTCTTTTATGCTTTTCTGAAGTTTCTTATTTGTTGATGTTCTATTTTTTAAATTGTAGATTCAGCTCATTGATGCCCTCCTTTTCACTTTTGTTAATGTATGTTTTAGGGATATACCTTTTCTTTTTTTCCTTTTAAATATCTTTATTTTTATTTTACAGTATTCAGTTGCTCCAAAATTTTGAGTTCCAGATTTTCTTCCCCTTCCTCTCCTACACCCTCACTCCCCCAAGACAGCATGCTATACCTTTTCTTCTAAGTGGTACTTTAACTGTGTCCCAGAAGTTTTGCCATGTTGTTTCAGTTTTATCATTGTTTTTTCACATAGTTATTAATTATGGTATAATTTGGTTTTTTTAACACACATTCTTTAGGATTTCATTATTAGATTTACATTTAGGTCTATGTCTTTTGTTTGCATTCTTTTAATTGATTATTGTTTTTATTGAATTATGGTCTATAAAAGATATGTTTTGTGTTTATGCTTTTTAAACATTTATTTACATTTGCTCTGTTCCCTAGTACATGGTTTATTTTTGTAAAAGTTTCATGTGGTACTGAGGAATACTTATGTCCTTAGTGTTTTCATTTAGACCATGCCATAAATGTTTTAACTCTAAATTCTCAAAAAAATATTCAGTTCTATATTTTCCTTCTTTTAAAATCTTTGTTATATTTTTCCAACTCTGAGAAAGGAACATCAAAGTTTCCTAGTACTATTTTATTGCTGTTTTTTTTACATTCAGTTAATTTTTTTCCCCTCATGAATAAGATGTTATGCCATTTGGAACATATCAACTGAATATTGAAATTGGTCCATTTTCTTTAGTTCCATTAAGCATAATATAATTTCTTTACTTATCTCTATGTATATTATTATTTACTTATTTTTCCCTTATACCGTGATTGCCTCTCCTGTTTTTTGGATTCACCTGATGTGTAGTAAGTTGTATTCCAGCATTTAATTTTGATTCTATGTATGTCTTTGCTTTTTTAGAAACATTTCTTGTAAGCAAAAGAATATGGATTCTTGCTTTCTTACCTATTCTGTCACTTTTTTGCTATATTGTATTGACTTATCTCTGGATGATTTCTGAATGTAGAAAAACAAACCACCAGCAATCTTGTGCTATTAATTTTTTGTTTATTTGAAGATATTTCTTTTGTCCACTTATAGACCTTTTTGTTTATAATTGAATTTTTTAAAATCTAACCATTATATGTCTTGACATTTCAAGCATAAGATACCCCCTTTTACAGGTGATATGATTTACTGTAATTGATTATTTGTTTTCTGTGTTCAGAAACTCTGGACAGTTTTCTTGTATTAGTTTCTGCATTGTGATTTTCAGATTTTTCAATTTGTCATCTTCTAGGAGAACTACGATTCTTAATTAGTCCCTATGCATCTTGTCTTCAAGTTTAGTCACTTTTGTCTCTAGAGGCCACGTGCTCTTTAAACATTATTACCTTTTACTTCTATTTATTTCAGAGTTATCCTTTATTTAAGTATTTTTGTATTCTGAATGTGCTATTTTCTATGGTGCTTCTTAGGAGAAATTTGCTACTGCGGATTCATTTTTTTTTCTAAGAAATGGATTGTTTTGTCATGATTGCCATAATTTCAGACATTTGTTCCCTTTTAATTTCTCTTATGCTCCCCCTTTTCCTTTTGAACCATTCTGGAATATCTTCTCATTGATCTACGGAATTCTATAGTGATCTCTCTGCAGCTTTTGACACTGTGTAATACCCTCTCCTGCTTGATAGTCTCTTCTGTATAGGTTTTCTCAAAAACACTCTCCTGGTTTTCTTCCTACATATTTCGCCACTCCTCTGTCTCCTTTGCTGGATCCTCATTCATATCACATCCTCTAACTGTAGGTATCCCTCAGGATTCTATTCTGGGCCCTTGTCTCTTCTCCCACTGTACTACTTCACTTGATAATCTCATCAGATCCTTTGGATTTAATTGCTATTCTGTGTGAAGGATTCTTAAACCTACCCATCCTCCCCCAAGTTTTTTGCTTCCAATTTTGCCTCTCCTGTCTTTCAGACATCTCAAAGTGTATGTCAGGCAGACACCTCAAACTCAACGTGTCCAAAACAGAACTCACTATTTCCGTTCCCCTATACTTTCCCTACCCCCTTCCCTATTACTGTAGAGGGCAACACCAGTCCATCAGGCTCATAACAAGGATTATCCTGGACTCTTCACTATCTCTGATCATCTCCCCAATTCCTAATTTGTTGCTAAGGACTATGAATTTCACCTTTGCTTTATTTCTCTACCATACATATTCCCATCTCTCTTCTGACACTGCTACTACTCTAGTGAGTCCCTAGATTATTGCAATTCTATTGGGGAGTAGGTCTGCCTACCTCAAGTCTCTTCTCTAATCCATACTCCATTTAGCCACTTGTGATTTTCCTAAAGTGCAAGTCCTATTCAACACTCTCCCCCTAAAACTCTAGTTACTTCTTGTCACTTCCCAGATCAAATACAAAATGCCCTCTCTGACATTCCAGGCCCTTCATAACCTAAGACCCTCCTACCTTTCCAGTCTTCTCGCACACAACCCCTGCCACATACTAGCCTCCTGGCAATCTGATGAACAAGACACTCCATCCTTTGATTCTGGGCATTTTTTCCTAACCTTTCCTCCATGTGAGGAGTGCTCTGGCTTCCTTTAAATCTCAACTAAAATTCCCTCTTTTTCTATGTTTTCCCTAATTCCTCTTAATTCCATCTTCCCTCTGTTACTTCCTATTATATATAGCCTGTTTTGTATATATGGTTGGATATTCTCTCTACCGTCAGACTGCCATCTCCTTGATGTCAGGGACTGTCTTTTGCCTCTTTTGTATCCCCAGTACTTGGCACAGTGCCTAGCACAAAGAAGGTGCAGAATAAATGTTTATTGTTTGATTAATCCTGTATGGAAGCTTTATGGAAAGATATGAAGAAAAAATGTACAGAATGAGTTGTGGGTAGGTTGAATTCTGTTTCAAAGGCAGGCATACCTACCTTGCTAATATCAAGGATCTACACAAATATCTGAGCATACTTACCTGTGAAGCATTATGTCTGCTGTGGCTTGATTGCATGTTTCCACAATGGTTGGAGCTGAAAGACATCCTCGCTCATTGGGAGAAATTATTTAGATTCCATTTCTCAGAAGGTTGTGCATAAGCTCACAGTATAGCAATATTGTCCATAATAGACTGATTGATTAGATAGGAACATTTTCAACATGAGCGATTTAAAAGTGATGAAGAGAAATTTGGGGATGTGAGTAGACATGGGTGACAATAAAAGTCAGAGTTGGGTAGGGTATTTATGTATTCACTTTGCAGTATTCCTCCTGTTCATACCATTCTCTTCTTTTCTTAAATTCATAGCTAGAAAAAATCCAGTCTTTCTTTCTAAATTTCCTTTGAGACAGATGGCTCAGAACTGAATGAGAAATGGTAGTCTCCTCTATAAGCCCCTCCCAAGCCCTGACTCTAACTTCCTTCCTTCTGGGTTTCAAGGTCCAGGCAAAATCAGTCAATTAATCAACAAACATTTACTAAACTCTTTCTAATGTTCTTGGCACTGTTCTAAATCCTGGAAGTCTGCTGCAAAAAGCAAAAAAACCCCAACAAAACAAAAAACCAAATAATAATAATAACCCAACCAACCAAAAACAAAAACAAACAAAAAGAACCAAACAACCAAACAATCCCCTGCCCAACTCAGACCCTGCCCTCTGAGAGCTTACATTCTAATATTAAAGACCACAAACACAGAAATTGGTGCATATAAGATAAATTCAGTGTAGATGGAAGGCAATCTTAGAGGAGAAGGTTGTAGCAGCTGATTGTAGAGTGGGACAATTAAGACAGGTGATGCTGTTTGAGCAGAATCTTGAAAGAAGCTAGGGAATCTATAAGGCCCTGGTTAAGAGAGAACTTTCCAGGCATGCGGGCACTGAGTGTAAAGGCACCAAGATGAGAGATGGATCATCATATGAAGAAGAGTAAGTAAGTAGTACGACTGAATTGTTGAGTGTGTAGAAGGCAATATTATGTTAAAAGAAAGTAATTAAGAGGAAGGATAAGATGGTGAAAAGGTTTAAATACCAAGCAGAGGATTTTATATTTGATCCAAAGGCAATAGGGAATCAATGGCGTTTAATAAGTAGGTGAGGGGGTAATATAATCATATTTAAGTTTTATGAAAATGATTTCAGCAGCTCTGTTGGAGGATGGATTGGAATGCAGAGAAATATGAGGCAGAGAGACCAATTAGAAAGCTATTTCTGAAAGTCCATGTAAGAGGTGATGGTGACCTTAACTAGGGGAGCAACTGTGTGAGTGAAGAGAGATGTTATAGAGAAAGACATTGCAGGGCTTTGCAACTCATTGGATATATAGAGAGAGCAAGAGAGAGGATTGAGTATGACATCAAGTTGACCTGAAGGAGGATGGTATCTTCTATGGACATGAGGAAGTCATCCCTTTTCTCTTTTGGGAAAGCTATTAGGATATAACTCTCTTTGTTACTACCCTGACCCAAGGTTCTTGGGATAGTAATTACACGGGTCTTCTCCCAGATGAATGGGTAGGAATTTAGGGGTCCTGAAATTAGACTCACAATAAGATCAGATTTGGATGAGCAGCAACAATTTGACCTTAGCCTTATTCTCAGGGGAGTATGTCCCCTTGAGCCCACTTGGCACTACCCCATCAGACTCTTACAAGGAAGCAATTCATCAATATCCAGTCTGAATGTAGCCATCCAGGGCCTAACCACCTTTCCAAAGGCTGCTCAGAGCCTCTACTCCCATTGTTAAAATTTAAAATGTCCATAGATAGCTGCATATCCGAAACCAGATCTTTCCCTAGCTGGAGAGAATGGTGGAAAGATTATCCATCACCAACAACAGATCTGTCTCTCATATTTCCTGTTGCAATTTCAAGTTCATTAAGCTTCTTTGATCATTGCTCATCTTTACAACCAGTGGTGGAAAACTCCCCTTCCGTTGGTGGGGAAGGGGATGGGATGGGAGGAAAAAGAAGATCCACAAAGAAGGATAACAATTAGGTGCTAGTTTGAGTGTCCTATACCCAAACCATTTGTTTACTCCGGAACAACAGCAGGAGACAATTTAGAAGACTCTTTAATTCATTTGGGAAGGCAAAAGAAGAACAATTCACAAGGTTCTTAAGGACTCAACTTTCCCATTAATTAAAGGTATCACTCATTCATCTACTTCATTTATTCATTCACTTCTTTTTTCATTCTTTTATTCATTCAAAAATCAGATCTTGATTAAGTACTGTGTTCTTTTTTACTGTAGGCAAAAAACTATTTAAGATGACAGGGTTCTTATTGTTATATAGCCTCCAATCTAGGTGGTGGGGGAAAGATTTGCACATAAATAAGCATGATAAGGACTATGGAAGTGGGATAAAGTATTTGGGGGTGTTCAGAGTGACGGTGGATGACAATTAAATGGAGGAATCTGGGAAGACTTCAGAGAGGAGGTCATGGTTGAGCTGGACTTTGAAAAATAGGTAGAATTTTAACAGTCACGGATCAAGGGAAAGGACTTTACTGAGAGAGGCTACTGAATGATCAAAGACACAAGTGCTGGAATGCAAGGAACATTTTCAGGGAATAGTGATTAGTGCAGTTTGGCAACTTTGAGTGCATCTAGGAAAATAAAGGGAGACACTATTGGAGATCTCCACAGGGTACAGTTTGGATTGTATCTCATAGGCGACAAGAATCTCTTGAGTGTTTTTTGTTTTCTGATCAGGAGCATGCAATTATCAGAGAGGGTGTCATGGTCTCATAGTGTCATAAAGTCTTGAGCTGGAAGGAACTTTAGAACTCATCTAGAGATCAGGCAGCTAGGTAGCAGACTACTGGTCTTGTAGCCAGGAAGACCTGAATTCAAATCCAGCCTCAGATCCTAATTGTCTTTGTGACCTTGGGCAAGTCAATTGACCTTCTCAGCCTCAATTTCCTCAACTGTAAAATGGGGATAATAATAACAATTGTCTCACAGGGTTCTTGTGAGAAGAAAATAGAATTGTATTTGTAAAAGAACTCTGCAAGCCTTAAAGCACTGCATAAGTGATGACCTCCTCCTTCTCCTCTTCCTTCTCCTTCTTTTCTTCTTCCTTCTTCCCTTTCTCCTACTCCTATTTCTGCTCCATCTCCTCTTCCTCTTCTTCTTCTTTCTCTTTTACTTCCTTCCTCTCATCTTTTACCTCCTCTTCTTCTGCCTCCTCCTTTTCACTTCCCTTTCTTTTCTTTCTTCTTCCTCCTCTTCCTTTTTTTCCTGTCTCACTCACCCCTTGTTCTGTCAGATATGTTTAGTTAGAAGGTTAATTTGGCAGCAGGCTGCATTAGAATGATGAGACATAGCTAGGAAGAGACCAGTTAACAAGATGTTATAATCATCCAGGCAACTGGCTATGAGGATTAGAACTAGAAGTGGTGGCCATAGGAATACAAAATATCTATGCTTATGAAAATTAAATAACAGAATAAAGTGCCAATATAGTCATATGCAGAACCGTAACTAGGATGGGGAAACCAGGGCTTTGTCTGAGGAGGTGACATTTAGGAAGATACAGCTTCTTCCTTATTCTGATCTAAAGAACAAAATCCTCATGACTTTCATCCAACAGTCTTTCAGAGGTCTATGCCCCACAGAGACTGGGGGTGAAGGTACCCTGAAGTCATGTGATAGAGTTGTGTTGTCAGCAGAAAAGGGGGGAAAGAATGGAATAACAAACATTGTCCAAGACAGGAAAACCAGGTACCTGTAGAAAGGTTGATTAACCTTTGTCTCCTATCTTTTGACTTCTTCAGTTCTTTTCAATATGGTATCAGGAATAAGTCTATATTCCATTATTCTCTTTTAAATGTTTCATGTAATCATTGTGTTTATATAGGTGGTGATTAGAGGTGGTGTGGCATAATGAACAGAATGTTCAACTTGTCTTTAGGGAGACAGGTTCAAATTCTGTCACTGGCACTTACTGGTTGTATAACACCGAGCATGTTACCTACCTTCCATGTGCCTCAAGCACTTTCCCAGGACTTCCCTCCTAAGTCACAATTGGATTTCAGAAGTTCCTACACTGGGAATTCCACATGTTAATGAAATAACAGATCTAGTATGTACTTTCATATTTATGTTGCTTATACAATCGTCTCCTTATATTCTTAATGTCCCTTCCAATATTGGAAATGTTCTCTTTGTGATCCCCAAAGGGCTTTGTACAGTAAAATGCACCCAGTGAGCACATCTTCTTTATGACTTATTATTCTCACTACTACTATTATTATCATTACCATTACTAATAATAATCCTCATGATGACGATAATTATAAGAATTTGTAAAGATTCAGAATGTCATAATACTTAAATAATATTGTTACTTAGAAGAAAAAGAGTGTCTAGATTGTATCATGGAAACAACAACAAGCTTTCAAAAAAATTAGAGATTTAGGGAAAGAAATTAAAGCATAAAGGAACAGGTTGATATACGTGTCGTCCCCCTCATCCTATTTGCTCCTGGAACTGTCCCAAAGATACTTTCCATAGAAGGTTAGTTTACATCCCAATACTTTCATTCAATTATAAAAGTAATCATTTTATCTATTTGTACAACAGTCCTCAGAAAATTAAATATAAAGGAACAATAGCAGAATAATGATTTGTCTCATCATTTGCACCTGAACTCCATCAAAAAAAGAAATGTGAGATGTGCATATTCATAGACATCTCCATTCCAAGTGTTCAGACAGTCTATTTTTTGCTCGACCTATGGTAGAATCTTCCAAACTTGTGTTGCTAATCAGTCACAGTTGGACACACTGTACGTTGACCTTTACGTCATGATGTCATTGTCATCCTCTTCGAGTATGAAGTTCAACACTGACAACTATTAATAAGTGAAGAGAATAATTGAATTAACTGTTTGTCCACAGGAAAGAAACAGGAATACATTCCTATAGAATTCCCATTATGAGAAATTGAGATCAACACACAGTTATTGTTTTTAATACAATTTATTTTGACACAGTAGATCATATGACCACAAATAATCAAGCTGTCTACAAAGTGTATTACCTCAAAGCAATTGGGTAATATAACATGACTGATAAGAGTTGGTAGCACTTTCCATTCCTATAGCTTACTTTAAGAAGATGTGCTTTTAACTTCAATGATGTAGCAATAGCACTATCTATTGTATTTGACTTCCCCCCTTTTAATGTTTTCTTCATTTAAATTATTGTCATTATTGTGTTTATTATGCCCTTGCCTCTACTTTATTCCCTGTACCACTTTCAACCAATCTTCTCATGTTTCTCTGTATTTTTTATGTTCATCATTCTGTAGAGCACAATAGTATTCCATTATATTTATCTAGGTCAGTGTTCAACCATTCCCAAACACTAGGTGCATATTAAGTTTCTGTTTGTTTTTCTCCCAAATAGTACTGCAATGGATATTTTTGTTCTTATGAGTCTTTTCTTGAGGTATAAACCTAGGAGCTCTTTATCAGAGGGTATGAGCAATTTTGTTGCTTTTTTTTTGTGGAATTTAGAATTATTTTACAAAATAGTTGGATCAAGTCACAGCCCTAACAACAGTAAATGAGTATGCCTGGACAGTCTTTTTTACATTAATCAATTAATCAGCATTTGTTAAATACCTATGATTTACCAGGCACTCTGCTGGGGATTTGAAGCCAAAAATAGAACAGTAGCAGGTCTCAAGGAGTCTGTATTCTGTTAGGGAGACAACACGTACACATATATGCATACACAAAATCACATAAAAGAAGTCTAACATAATCTGGGATAGAGGGCCTAGAAGCTAGAGTGGCCATGAAAGGCCTCATAGAGGAGATCCTTTCCAACACTGAATTTTCCAACTTTTACTCCACTTGCCAATTTAGCACTTAAAGGCATTGCAAGACAGCTCATGATAATGCTGGCAATATCATCAGGATGGTTTTATGACATGTGAAATAGCCACTTTTTGCTGAGATTGTTTGTATCCTAAATCAACAATCCAATAACAAACAACCATTGTTTTACCCCCATTAAAACCTGAGGTGATAAAATATAACCTAGAAACATACACACACACACACACACCACAATAGAAAACTCACACATGAGACTAAAAAAAGCTCTCTTGTATCCACCCACATCTGTTTGGCAAAGCTTATACAGCTAATGTTGTCTGATTTATGGTGCAAGGCACATTTTTGTGTGAATTTGGAAGTCTTTCCCTCACTTCACATCCCCATCCAGTTGCCAGGTCTTGGTGATGCTACCAGGCAACATGTCTCACATCCATAACCTTTTCTTCCTTTACATGGCCCCTAGCCCAGGGGTGGGGAACCTGTGGCCGCAAGGCCACATGTGACCTTCTAGCTCCTTGGGTGAGGTCTTTTGACTGAGTTCAAGTTTTATAGAATAACAAATCCTTTTATTAAGGGGATTTATTCTGTGAAGTTTGGATTCAATCCAAGGGCCACCCTTGAGGACCTAGAGGGCCACGTATTGCCTTACTGTCACAGGTTCCCCAGCCCTGTAAGCTAGTCCTTATCACCTATTCTCTGGTCTATTATAATAGCCGCTTTATTAGTGCATCTTCTTCCATTCTGCCCCTCTCCATTCCGTCCTCCACATAGCTGCTAAATCAATATCCCTAAAGCATATGTCTGACTATGTCATTTCTTTGCTCAATAAACTACAGTGCTTCCTTATTACTTCTAGGATCACACATAGACTCCTTGGTTTGAGGCAAATGGATTCCAGCTTACTTTTCCAGGTTTATCACACATTTTAAGCACCTTTAAGTACTCTCTAGTCCAGCCAAACTTGCCTAGGGTCTATCCGTCACACACAGAATGGTCCATCTCCCATTTTGTGCTTTAGTACAGGTCATCCCCCATGCTTAGAATGCCCTCCTTCCTCAGACCAATCTCTTAGAATCCTTACTAGCTTAAGTACCAATTTCTATAGAGGGTTTCCCCCCATTTCCCTCTGCCCTCAACTGCTGATGCCACTTTTCCTTTCAATTACTTTGTATTAATTTGTATGTGTTTTACATATGTCTATAGTTCAATGTGTCATCTGTCCCCATAGAATATAAACTCCTTAAGGGCAGGGCCTATCTCATTGTTGTCTGTGTATCTCCAGTACTGAGCATTGTGCATATGAAATAGTAGCCACTGAAAAAATGCTTATTGATTAATTGGCAACTCAAGATAGCGTGTATGACTCAAAATTATTCCAAAATTATTTTCTAAAAGAAAAAAATTGGTGTTTGACCAGAGAAGTAACTAGTGAAGTCATTCATTCAATAAACTTTCATTGTTTAATTTTAGTTAGTACTAAGATATCTTGGATTTTATTCAGAACATACAATTTAGAGGGCACAACATTTTACCATATTCTTTCCCTTTAGTCGAAGGAGGTGAGGGGCACTGAACACAGATGGTGGTCAAGGAGTGAGGAAGAGGGTACTGGAGGGCTAGGGCTACAATCTTATTCTCCTTAGGGTCTTATAAAGGAATCTGTAAAACCAGCCTCCCCTGATCCCATCTCCAGGGTTTTCTATGGGCTCTCCTTTATACTGGCAGATCAGCATCTTTTCCGTCCTCTTTGGACAAGCAAGCCATGCTCCCTAAAGCCCCTGCAGGAATTGCTCTTCATGACCTCTGAGGTCCCTCCCAATTCTTAGATTCTTCCCCTAAGGCCTGAGTCACTATAGACACAGATTTTTTTTTTGGTCTGGCTCTGCAGGATTTGTCTTAATTACTTACATTATCCCTCCATCCTTAATTACAATGTTGATTTGAAGGCACAGTTTAGAACTGCTTGCCCAAAGAATTGGTTACCCACGGGCACTCATGTTGATGTTTGATATGATTAATTTTGTTGTTCCATTGTTTTTTTCAGTCCTGTCTGACTTCTTGAACCCATTTCGGATCTTCTTGGTAGAGATACTGGAGCGGTTTGCCTTTTATTTCTCTAGATCATTTTACAGATGAGAAAACTGAGGTCAGCAGGGTTAAATGACTTGTCCAGGGTCACACAGCTAGTACTCGTCTGAGACTAGGTTTGATCATAGGAAGATGAGTCTTCCTAACCCCACGCCAGGTGCTCTATCCACTTCATCACCTACCTGCCTTAATATGATTGATAGTTAAAGGCTGTGATTTATTGAAATCAACCAACCAACCATCAAACACCTACTATGTGCCTCCACAAATTGAGTTAGGGCTTGGAATACAAAGATCAAAAGCGATTCACTCTTCTCTGTTGTCTCCAGGACCTCACAAACTAAGGATAGGTATAGGTAGATGCAACTGATTTTTTTGAGGGGAGATAGGGAAAGGTCTTTGGAAAGGGCACTTTAGCCAACTCTTCAATGAGATTCCCTAAGAGGCAGAGACAAGGAAAGACTGCATTCCAGGCTTTGGGAGACAGCCAACGCCAAGACTCTGAAATGGGAAATGGAGCTGTGTGTAAGCAAGAATTCCGATCCAAGTTTGCCTGGATCTCATTGTAAGTGAAGGAGAATAATGTGGACTGAGACTCCAAGTTACTGCAGCTGACTCTAGGATACAAACATAGATGTATTAGTCTCTGAACTGAAGCAGCTTAAAATCGAATAAGTGGAAAAGTCATATTCAAATAAGTAGGATACAAGAGAAAGTGAGATAAGTTCAAAGGAGTGTGGTTTGGGCAAGGAGATAGGAAAAATAGCATTCCTGATTGAACAAGCAGCCTCTTTGGTTTCTTATAGCAGGCCTAATAATACGATCTTAGCTGCAGCAATTGGTCTGCAAAGGAGTTTCCTAAGGCAATTAACACAGTGCTACAAATAGAAATCTGAGAACAATCTTAGGAAACAGAGGTTGCGTACAACACAAACTAAGGGACAGACACAGTAGTGACCCAAGAGACCCGACATTCTACTGCTTGATAAAAGTAATAAAACAGCGGATCTTCTCAATGTAGCTGTCCTGCTTAGTTGAAACATCTGAAAACCCTTGTAGACAAAATAAACAAGCATGTGGTGCTGGCCCAGGAGCAAAAGCAAATGTGGAAACTGAGGAGCATCAAAGCGAGGGCAAAAATCATCTGGTGGGGGGATCGGGGTCCTGCTGCACACCAGTTGGACATCGAGCCAGCTGGGGGACGTGTCATCCACTGGTGATGGACAGTGCTTCTCCAACTTGTAAAATTGCCAGATTTCTTTCCCAACAATAGATTATTGTGATGTCTTCAGCCCATATGGCTTATTCTGCTATAATGGATTTGTATCAAATTCATGTGAGTTATAAATATAAAATGCTAACATTACAATAGTATTGCACTGCTTTGATCATCTATCTTTCATTTCCAAATTTAAATTAATTTTGATTCCATTTTCAGTGCTTTCAGACATGTGCAGGTCGTATTTTCCATGGGTTCTCATTTTGCCATTCCACTCCTCTGACACTGCTTAATAAACAATTGTAACTTGTTTTCTGATGCCTTTAACAGAGAAAAAGAAATGCTGACCAGTATCTCCCAACATCTGGACCAGGCTAGTTCTTTTCCTTAGAATGTATTGATGCCTGGTTCGGGGCAATAAATTTCAGGGGTTATTTCCCTAGTTACATAAGAGCATGAGAGGTCTGGTACATTTACTCAGTAAGAGTAAGCTCCCCAGTGGCAAGACCTGTTGTCATTCTACCCCTAGTACCAAGCATTGTTGTTGTTTAGCTATTTTTCATTATGTCCAATTTGGGGTTTTCTTTGCAAAGATACTGGAGTGGGTATGCCATTTCCTTCTCCAGCTCATTTGACAGATGAGGAAACTGAGGCAGTGTTAAGTGATTTGCCCAGGATCACACAGATACTGTCTGAGGATGTATTTGAACTCAGATCTTCCTGACTCCAGGCCTGACACTCTATCTACTGCACCACCTAGCAGCCTTGCAGATGAGTTGCAGTGAGCATAAAGCATATCAAATAGTAATCAATTAATAAATTGGCACAGTAAATAGAGGGCTGAGACTGGAGTCAGGAAAACTCACCTTCCTGAATTCAAATCTGGCCTCAGATACTTACTAACTGTGTGACCCTGTGCAAGTCACTTAACCCTGTTTGCCTCAGTTTCCTCATCTGTCAAATGAACTGGAGAAGGAAATGGCAAACCACTCCAGTAGCTTTATCAAGAAAATCCCAAATGGGGTCAGAAGACTAGGATGTGACTGAGAAATGACTGAGTATTATAACAATAATAAATGTTTTTGATTGATGGGCAACTTGAGATAGCATGTATGACTAAAATTTATCCCAAATGTTTCCTAAAAGAAAAACTGGTAGTTAACCAATGCAGAAGACAGAGGTAACTAGTGAAGCCATGGGATTATGACATTTATCCAATAAATATTCATTGAGCACACATTCAAAGCTAGTGCTATATCCTTGCACAGTGTTCATTATATACTACAGCTAAATAAATCTCCTTTCATTGTGTAGACTCCTGTTAGCTAATTTACCTGTATCTTATTGCATTTCCAGTTCCAACCCTAAAGCAGCAGATCCTCCAGAATCAGGAAAGACCCATGACACATAGTCAGGTGAAAAGATCACCTGAGTTTTAGAATCACAGACTCTGGATTCAAATCCTATCCCCTGTTCCTCTTAAGCTTCCTGACCATGGACAAGTCAAACAGAATCACACAGCCTCAGAATTGCAGGGGTCTAGATATGACGTCTATATGCATCACTGGCTTTTTTCTTTTACCACTCTGGATGGTTTGACTCCCATGCAGAAGTAGCGGAGTGTAATAGAGAAAACATGCTACAGACTCGGCATCAGAAAGGGCTTACTGGCTGTCTGACCTTAGGCAAGTCATTTGACATCTCCCCCCTTTCAGTTCCTATGAGAAGGGTATGCTTTCTGCTGCACTTACCCCATAGACTTATCACAAGGATGAAAGGAGATGATGTAAATAAAACCCTCTGCAGTCCTTAGATGTTTTTGCTTAGTTGTATGTGAATGATGACAACGCTGATGACCAAAGCCAAAGAAAGAGACTTAGGTTAAGTGTCTTGGAATTAAAGGTGATACTGGCTATTAGAAAAAGAATCTTGAGACAGTGGAGAGTAAATTAAAGTGGGAATTTAGAGATTCTGAATTAGTTTCATCGCACTAGGCCAAAAATGAATTTTTTTTAGCCATTTTCATTTGTTTTACTATCATTCTTGGCTTATGAAATATATGAGAAGCAACATATTGAACCAAAGTAAAAAAACAAAAACAAAACAAAACAGAAATCAACCAATCAAACAAAAACCACTTGCTTGAGAGTCAAGGAAATAGACTTTAGTTCCAAACTGGTCATTAACAATTATGTTTCTATACCTTTTTAAGGCTTACAAATATTCTCCTTACAGCAACATATAAAGTACTCTATGATGAGGAAACTAAAAAACTCAAATAGATTAAGTGACTCACCTGGTTTTACACACCTAGTAAGTGTTGAAGGCACATCTTCTTGGCTATGCACCATATTGCCTCCCCCGTGACCTTAGGTGAGTCAATTCTGCTTTCTAGGCTCTTTTTAGTTTCCTCATTGCAAAAGCAAGGAGTGAGACTTAAGAAATCTCCAGGGTCCTTTCCATCTGTAGGAATCTTTAATTTTATCTAACTAAGGGTGACATCATACCCTCTGATAGATCCTGGGAAATTAAAAAAAAACCTACACACCCTAGGAGGCAGTCATAAAGAATAATAAGGAAACAGTTGACATTCAGGATTTCATGGAGTTTTAACCTCATACAAGAAGAAATAGCCACATACAGCAGCACCAGTGAAGGAGGGGGTGGGGAGAAGAGAGTGGAAGGGAATTCTTTTTTGAAAGTTGATATTCCCCTCAAGGGAAAAGTCAAACCTACTTACACTGGAGATGTGAGAACCTGAAATTAAATTTGACTAAACTCCAAAGGGAAACTCACTGGTTTCATTTCACTGTTTATTCTGAATGAAAAACAAGGGATGTTAAAAAAAAAGGATCAATGTGTGATTGGAAGAAGGAAAGATTTTAAAGATGTTCCCAGATTCAGGGACACTCATCTCATTCTCATAGAGTTCCTGACGTTAAATCTAAGGTAGAACTCTCACACTCTGTCCTGGCTTTGGCACTAACTTGCTGTGTGATTTCAAGCAATCCACCTTCCCCATCTGGGCTTAAATTTCTCTATCTCAAAAAGAAAGGTTTAAGACTAGATGATTGCTAGGTCCTGCATGTTTCTAGTTCAGGATTAGAAATGTCACCCGTGTTGGACAAAATATTACAAAAAGCCAAAGATAAATATTAAAATCAAACCCCCGAGTAAGAAGCCTGCTGAAGAACGAAGACTTTGACTGATGGGCAAAGTACCCAACAGTAGACAGAAGATTAAAAGAAAAAAACAAGGTAACAGAACATTAGGGATTTTTATCACTTGGTGACTATTTGATTGCAAATCAGTCTTTTATTCCCCAAGGACTTTGGGTGCAATAATGAGGTCTGGAATGAACCACCTGGGATAGAGTTCTTATTAAGCCATGCCTCAAACCCCAAACTACAAGGTTTTGAAAACTTGAATCTAAGTTTTAGAAGGGTCATGTGTCTTCCCCGTATTTCCACTTGCATTGGTGGGAATCCAGAAGCCCAAGTGAGAGTACCTATGCATTTTTTTTCAACCTTGATGTGTTTTAAAGATGAATTTTATTCCTAAATGGTGATTCAACCTGGAGGCTCTTGCTTTGAGTTCCCATGTGTCCCCGAGCAAGTCGTTTTATTCTTCTAAGCCTCAGTTTCCACGTCTGTAAGGTATGTAGGAGGATTGGAACTGAGTGATCTTTTAGACATCTTCTAGCTCTTACATTCCAAGACAGGCAATGTGCCATAAACAAGAGGGCACTAGGTTTGGACCCAGGAAGAGCTGAGTTCAAATATAACCTTTAGACACTTCTCTGTGTGACTTGGGGAAAGCAATATAACCTCTCTGTGCTTCATTTCTCTTATCTACAAAATGAGGGGATTGAATGTGATAGTTTCTAAGGTCCCTTTGATTTCTTAATCTAGGATCTTACGAAACAATTGTCTGGTTCCTATTCAGCAATGGTTATTAATCAGACTGCCTTAGCTTGGGATTCTGTCAACTCTATTGGAAAAAGGGAGAAGAAACCTCTTACAAGAGGCTTCACTGTGCAGTTGATGATGGGAGTGGAGGGAGTACTGGTCATTTCATAGTTTTTAGCAATGGCAGACTCTCCAGGTCCTAGAAATTCATGAATTTGGTGGGACTACTGAGTCCAAGCCCTTCAGGAGCAAAGCAATTCCATGTTTTTATTTATTCTCAGAGAAATAAATAGATTTATGGGCAATGGAAAGTAACACAATTTAGAGGAGAAATATGAGGAAATCCAGATGGTCTTGTGGGAAGGATACCATGTTGGTCTAGAAACCCTTTTGGCTTATAATTTTATAAATGGAGTCAGTAGCCTGAGACCCGCCTGTCACATTGTGGGCTTTGAACGAGGGTCAGTGATGGATAGCTAACCTCTCCTCTCACTTTTATCAACAAATGTCTGCAGAAGCAAACAACAGGCAGGGTATCCCGCCCACACGGGCTTAGGGGTCCTTTGCACTTCTGCTTCCTCTTCTCCTTTAATCAAGGCTGGCCAAGGTAATTGCTCAGTCCAGGCACAGCTTTAGGCCTGCTGTGCAACTAACAATTAGTTTAGAGACCATGATCTATAAATTTTGAGAAGAAAGAAAGAGGATTTGGTGTGCTTGAGTTATCCTTTCTAATGAAGAAAAATATCACACCGGAAGGGATCCGGGGTGTTATCAAAGCAACTTAATATCATCTCCTCATGATTTGTAGGCCGTGATAATACATTGTGATCCTGAGGAAAGGGAAAGGAGGGGGTGGGGTGAGAATGGGGAATTGTTTTTTCTTTAGAGGGAAAAAAAGTTGCTTTCTCTGTGTTTGTAGGATTTACAACATGATGGCCGCCATCTGTGCAAACCCAACTTAATCTCCTGCCACTGGCTCCCCAGCCCCATGGACTGGGCTGGGCTAATCGGGACACCATAGGAATGCTGGTCTATTTATTGTTTATAAAAATAAACTGGCCGGCCAGAGATGTATGCAAGGAATTTATATCAAGCAGCTGCATAAGCAAGTGTCTGAATGATGGGCATGGGGGGAAGACGGGGGAAGGGAGTGAAAGGGGAAGTGGTGAGCTAGGAAGTGTTGGGGGGAAGGTGATGTGACCTCAGGATCCCCAACATCACACTGCCTGTTCATCTTCAGTCTGAAGCCAGTGGCAAGGAGCGGGGAGCAGAGAAAGGACCACTTTGGGAGATGAAAGGGAAGGAGGGAGGGAGGGGACCATATTTAATATTCAGCCAGGTCAAATCCCTTTTCTCTTTGGTCAGACCCATAAGTCACAATTTTTGGAAACCTCACTTAGGGATTTAGGGCCTGGGAGCAAAGATTTCTCTTTTCTCAGTGAGACAGATGATGATTGCCCTAGAGTAGAATCCATGTGTTTGCTAGGGGAAATGAAGAATGAAACAAGAAGGGAAAATGATCAAGAGGGTCCCCTGTGATTTGTTGTTTTAAACACTGGGTGTCATCTTTCTTTTGTGTTTGACAAGGAGGATGCATCTGTACACTTGACAGCTTCATGTTCCAGGCTCTTCTTCCCACCCCACTAAGTACTGCATGTCCCCTTTGAAGAGGACTATGGGTGAGGGGAGCAAAACGACTGAGGAAAAGTGGGTGGTTCAAATCAGTAACAAAGTCATAATCAGTAAGATTGCTTTGACCAGTACTCACCAAATGCTTTAACTGAATTGACCGGTTGGCTAGATGCCCTTATATACAAAAAAGCTGTAACCCTAAGAGTATAAGCTCCGCGAAGGCCGGAGATGGAGCATCTCTTTGATTAGTCTCTATCTGAATGCTTGGTATAGGACCATGTATAGGACCGCTGCTGCTCAGTCGTTGTCTGATGAGGATGATGATGACAGTGTACCTCATATTCCAAAGAGCAAAACCAGAACCAATGGGATGACATTACAGGGAGGAAAATTTGGGCTTAATTTAAGAAAAAAAAACCTTTTTATTCCAATTAGAGATGTCCAATAATAGAATGGTCCAGCAACAGAATTGATTACATTTCCATGAATTTCCTCTCATTTGGAGTATTTGAGAAGAGAATGACCATTCAGTAGACCTTGAAAGTTGTGACTCCACTCACTGACACTCTCCTATCTATCGCTCATGAAGATATGATGTGGACCTTTTCTTCTCAGGGACTTCTAGGGGGAGAGGGGAGATCAGAAAGGCTCCTCTCTTTCCACCCTCCTGCACCTAGATAAACATATACTATAGCATCTAGAGGAAACTGAGACCCAGAGAGATAAACCAACAGCTAGGGTCACACAGTAGGCAGGAGAAGGTGAATTTGAATCCAAGTCCTTTCACTCCAGGGCCAGTATTGTTTCCAGTGTGCCATCCTGGCACAGGTGAGAATTGGGTGACAATTGGACACCAAAGATGAATGAGCAACCCTGAAAAGGGCTCAGCAAGGCTTCACATCAGAGTTGCTGGTCTTTTGCTGCATCCTGGGCCATTAGTAGTTGTCTTGATTTTTGTCTTGTCACTGGACTTTGACTTTGGGCAGCTCTGCCTCACTTCATCGAAGCAGGATGTCATTGGTCCTCTTTGAAAATGAACGACTTGATTATTCTTCTACTCCATTCCCTTTTTCTTTCCAACATTTCCAGAATGTTCACTGAATTTTCTCTAAAGTCTCAGTTTTTAGAGGGAGTCACACTGAGCAAAGCCAAAACTAACTTGAAATGTCCGTAATATTGCCTGACTCTACAGAAGAGGATAGCAAGCCTCATCCAGTAACAAAGTCATAAGCACACACTTGGACCTTGAGAAGTATGAGGAAGGATTCCACAATACCGTGATATAGGTTCTAGTGACACTGAATCATTTATCCTCTGTTCACCCTTTCCTCTCCTGTTTCTATCTCGTTGCCCATTCCCAGATTAGATCCCCCAACAGTTATGTCTGTTGAAATCCTTCTCTCAAGGTCTAACTTAGAAGCCACCTCCTCCATGAAGCATTCTGTGACTTCCCAGTTCAGCATGATCTTTTGTTTTTCAAAATTATCACAGCAGCTCTTTTGGCTCTTCTCTTTAAATGACTCTCACTCTCCCTTGTCTCTTAGTAATTTTTTTTTTTTGTCCACTGTACCATTAGATTCCTTCATAGGAGATTCCTTGTACTATGTGTCTCCGAATCTCTAGATAACCTAGCATTATGCCTTGCATATTGTAAAGGTTTAAGTACAGAATAATAAAGTAAGTATAGTATAGTAAACAAATGTAGTAAATATCTGTTGAAGTGAATTCAATTTGTCAGGTTGAACTGACAATGACAACTAATAGTTTCACTAAAGTAATGTGATATAAAATAAACACTCAAAAGACAACAGCATTCTTATATAGCAAAAACAGAATCCAGGAGGAAATAACAGGAATATTCAAAATAATTACAAAATGTATAAAATTCCTGATAGTTGCTTTACTAATACACATTAAGGAATTATATTAACACAGTTACAAAACAGTCTTTCAAGGTTCAAGGCATAAAGAATCGTGTAAACAATTGCTGGCGGATATTCATTAGTCATGGTTGGGCCTACCCACCAATATAATATAAATGATACTACCCAAATTAATTCACAGAATTAATACCATACCAATCAAACTACCAAGGGGATATTTTACAAAGTTAGCAAAAATAATAAAATTCATCGGAGGGATGAAAGGTTCTTAATATCAAGGGAAATTATGAAAAAAAAAGGAATGGAAGTATAATAGCATTTAAAGATTTTAAATTATAGTATAAAGCTGTAATCAAAATTATTTGATAATAGTTAAAAATAGAAAAGTTGATGAGTGGAACAGAATAGATAAGGAAGAATAAGAAATAATTGAACTCAATGACTTAGTGTTATATAAATTCAAGAACATAAGCTACTTGTTTCTTCTGCTCTGGGAAGAACCCTTGAGAAAAATGGAAAGCAATTTGGGAAAAACTAGGATTAGACCAATACTTTATACTTTATATCATCTGTCCACTCCTACAACTCCTCCCTCATTTAAGTTAAAAATGTTTACCTGTATATAAAAGGGTAGAAAAAAGAGAGAAAGAGAGAGAATAATATCAGGTAGCTTTCACAACTATATTAACCAAACCAGAGAGGTGATGAAAAAAGGTAAAAGAGCTAAGTCCAATTATATGAACCTGGGAAACTTTTGCCCCAAATCCATACAACTGGGATAAGAAAGGGAATCTCCCTGGGGAGATTTGCATCAAATTCTGCTGAGAGTTTGATATTCAAGCTACATAGGTAGCTAACACAAATATTTCATAACTATCGAAGGATATGAATGAGCAGTTAAGAATGAAAAACTGCTAAGAACCATATGAAAGATTTCCCCACATCACCTAAAATGAGAGAAATGCACATCAAAGCAACTCTGAGATTTTCTTCTTATGCTTGGTAAATTTAAAAAGATGTCAAAAGACAAAAATAGTTAATGTCTTAAAGCAGTGGTTTTCAACCTTTCTAATGCCGTGACCCTTTAATACAGTTCCTCATGTTGTGGTGACCCCTAACCATAAAATCATTTTCCTTGCTACTTCATAACTGTAATTTTGCTACTGTTATGAATTGTAATGTAAATATCTGATATGTAGGATGTATTTAAATTGAATGTAACTCTCAGATTGAGAACAGCTATTGCCCTATAATGCTAAGGAAAGAAATGTGTAATTATTCTTTAAAAAAATTACTGAAATATATATTCCTTGTCATTCTGAAATCCTACTGCTAGATATACACACATGTGCATATTCATATGTGTATGTGTATATACACACATGTATATGTATGGGTATATGCACATATACATATATATGTTTTATGTATGTGTATGTGTGTGTATATATGCATATATATATATATATTATAGGTGGACAGACATATATTCCAAGGAGATCAAGGATAGAAAGGTCCCATGCTACACCAAAATATTTATAGTACTACTTTTTGTAGCCACAGCTACTAAAGACCTCTCCTCTCCAAAAAAAAAATCCACTAAAATCCTTTCATGCATTATGAATGGTTCAACATCTCAAATGTTTTAATCAAAATTTAAAATTTAATCAAAAATCAGTTTTAATAAAAAACAATGCATTATCATAAACCTTGCCGAGACATTTCTTTCTGCCCTTCAACTGAGCCTCCAGTACCTGTTTTCTTTTAGAATGTAAGCTCCTAGAGGGTAGGGACTTGTCTTGCTTTTCTATTTGTATACCCAGTCTTTAGCACTGTACTTTGCATATAAGAATGCTTTTAAAAGTTAATTCTTTCCTTCATTTATAGTAGTAAAGAACTGGAAACAATGTAGATTCCCCCTTTTTTGGTGAGGGAAGGGTATGACTAAAGAAATTATGACACTGGAATGTCATGGACTATTACTATGCCCTTATAAATGATGACTATGAAGAATTCACAGAAGTCTGGGAAGACATATGAGCTCATGCAAAGTGACGTAAGCAGAGTCAGGAAAAAAAAAGATATCTATGATGACTACAATAATACAAATAGAAAGAGCAATGCTATAGGAAGACTATAATTTGACAACAAAATTTGGTCCTGAAGAGGATGGGAGAAAGTCTCCCTCTCTAATTTCTTTGCGGAGATGGGGGGAGGGGTCTATGGGCGTGGAATATCGCCTATGCTTTCAGGCTAGGCTGATGTCATAGTAAAATTTGCTATATTGCTTTTTCTTTATTAAAAAATTCTTTATTATAAAGTTGGCTTGTTGGATGAGGGCAGGGAGTGTGGGAGAGATCCAGTTTTATATCTACGACACTATGACATTTGGGGAAATTAAGGTGATACAATAGCAAAACACAACAAAATTTTAAGATAAAAAACAATCGAGGCTGTGCCTGTTTCAGGTAGGAATCTATTGAAGCCTCATAAATAGTTACCAATGCTTTACCACCCTGAAACTTTTTAAATGATGTCTCGTCCCCTTAGGAGAAAAATAGTAAGGGAACGTTACTATATGTTACTATAACACTGAAGTAATTTTTTGTTTGTTTGTTTGGTTTTGTTGTTGTTGTGGCTTTTTGGAGGGCAGTTGGGGTTAAGCAACTTGCCCAAGATCACACAGCTAGTAAGTGTTAAGTGTCTGAGGCCGGATTTCAGCTCAGGTCCTTCTGACTTCAGGGCGGGTTCTCTATTCACTGTGCCACCTAGCCGCCCCACTTAAAGTAATCTTCAATAATTATAAATGTGGATAATTCAGACATGGGTTTGATTGAAATTTGCTTTTGACCACTATATGAAAAAATTGTGAACTAAGGAGATTAATAGTAGAAAAAACATAGGGCAATGTTTACTGTATTTAAAGGAATACATTATTTTTCAGGCCTTTACATTTTTGAGAATTAAGTTAGTATAGTGACAAAAAAAAAAAACCCAACCCTAGGCTTGGAATCATGGAAGAATTCAGTTCAAATCCTGCCTTAGTATTGTATAAGCTATTTGAATGTGAGCAAGTCATTAGATTGTAAATTTAGAGCCAGACAGGTCCTTGACAACCCCTTAATTATGCAGATAAGGAAATTGAGGTTCAGTGAGGTCAAGTGACTTGTCTAAGGCCACACAAATAGTATGTAGGCAAAATTCTTCCTTTAAATTCCTTTAGAAAATGGTCATTGATTTAGATTTTCACTAATTTAGTATGACATTCTTCCTGATTATTCAGAATTAAGGAGATCTTATTTGTATATAATATTGCTTCCTTTATGAGGTGCCACTGACAGTAACAGCTGTTTGTGCACATTTATGGGTGTAGAAGATCAGAGATGAGTTCTCTTATCTATGTTACACACAACGAAAGACTGTATTTTGACTTGTGCTTGGAATAGATTCTCACAGAACTGGCTGCTGTTGGTGATGTTGTCTCTTAGGTAGCATTTACTCTTGTTCCAAGGGCTTTTCTCCAACTTTACTTAAATCCATAGAACAACATAGACAATAATAACCATGATGGAAATGGAAATCACACCAAAAGATACAGAATTCAGGTTGTAAATGATGTCTTATCTTTATTTTGTGAGAGATATAGTGTAGAGTTAAGTCAACAAGCATATAACAATGCCTACTGTGTGCCAGACATCATGCTAAATGTCACGAGTGAAAAGAAAAGCAAGAAATGGTCTCTGCTCCCCAAGAAACTCTGAGTCTTCCATTGGATAATGTGCTAGATTTGGAGTCTGGATGAGTCTTCTGTTGGACAATGTGCTAGATTTGGAGTCTGGATGAGTCTTCTATTGGATAATGTGCTAGATTTGGAGTCTGGATGAGTCTTCCATTGGATAATGTGCTAGATTTGGAGTCTGGAAGACCTGAGTTCACATCTAGCCTCTAGAACTAACTAGCTGATGGACCCTCAGCAAGGAACTTCCCATCTCTAAGCCTCAGTTTCCACATCTATAAAATACACATAATAATAGCACTTATCTTATGGAGTTGTTGTGAAGACCAAATGAGACAATGTTTGAAAACACTTATAAAACCCTGAAGTACTATAAAAACATGAGATTTTATTAACTGTGTTTTTTATTTTTTGGGGGGGGGTTAAGTACCTAGAGGTTAAGGAGGGCTTTTTGTGTGTGGTGGGAGGAGTAATGGCATGAAAAACAAAATGCATCAGTAAAACTTTTAAAAGAAAGAAATGGGTGTATTGGAACATTTCCAATCATTATCAGATGCAGTTTTTTCTTCATTTATTCACATTTATTCTATGTATTTTCCTAATTTATAAAGAATTTTTTTAAAACAATAGATAGAAAAATGGATACATGGGTAGAAAGATCAAGTAAAGAGCTTTACTCTGTACCAGGCATTCTTTAATCATGTTTAAGTTAATTAAGAATTAAGTAATTAATTGTGTGGCTGTAGAGGCTATAAGAACAGCTAAGCTAAGCAAAGAAAACTGGGCTTGTTTTCCCTTAGAAGTGACTATTGTGAGACAGACGCAGGGAAAGCTAGTATGGTGTAATAGATATAGCATTAGATTTGAGGTCAGGAAGACCTGAGTTCAAATCCTGCCTTAGACTATTACTAGCCACATGACCTTGGGCAAACCCTATATTTTAATGAGGGAGATATACTTGATGCCTCTAAGGCCTTTTCTAACTCTGACTCTCTGAGCTTATGAACGTTCAGTAAGTCAAATTGTTAAAAATGAGTAAGACAAAAGGTCCAAATAGACACAGGTCCAAGGAAAATGGATGGGAAGTACATAATCACTTTTTCTAAACCTTAACAAAGATTTGCTATGCATCTTCTATATACAAGACACCATGCCTGGCACCAGCATATAAAGGTGGAAAGAACTGTTGTGATTCCTTAAACTTGAGGAACTTACTTTTGGTGGTTAGGCCACATGCACAGACAAATAAATTACAAGGAAAGATGTAACAGAGAAATTTAGATAGAGAAATTTCTATTTCTATTCTAGAGATATTTCTATTCAATTTCTCATTTGAGGAGGGAGAGAATGCATTCTGCTAGAGGAGTCTGGGGAAGCTTATGGAGAAGGTGTTTCCTCTGAGCCTTGAAGGAGAATGGTTTTGAAAAGCTGGGATGGAGAAGTAGTGTATTCCAGACACAGGAGAATGAGAGGCCTGTGTGAACCCATGGAGGTAAAAGGCAACACGTTAAATTTGAGGAACAACTGGTAGCTTATTTGACCACAACATAGACTGTGAAAAGGGAGATAATCTTCAGGGAGTCTAGAAAGGTAGTTTAGTAAGGGTCAAACTATGGAGTTGGCATTTTTTCTAGTAGGTAATAGGAAGCTACTAAAATTTTAAGTTGTATGTAGCAACATATTAGACATACCCAGACTTCTGCAGTAGGCAGACTATTTTGGCAGTCAGGGGAAGGATGAATTGGAGAGGAGAGAGAATGAAGGCAGAGAGGCCAGCTAAAAGGCTTTCACAGTAATGCAGGTGTGAAGTGATATGAGTTCGTACTGGAGGCAATGTAACTTAAAAGTGGTGCCATCAGATTGGAACTTGGTGAACAGGGAAAGGGAAGAATCCAAGATAACTGAGTTGTTGAGCTAAGGCCAGGTCAAAAAGGCTTCCTGGAAGAGACAGGTTTTCATTTCCCCGTAAAGATACCTTGTCCACCTGAAGTGCTGCCTAGTCAATACCAGGGAAAATGAGAAAGGCCCGAGTAATAGCAATCAGCAGAACTGTTTATCCTATGTTGGAAAAGTGTAGACGCCCAAGTTGGAGAATCCATGTGTAAGTTTCTCACAGTTTTAAGAGTCTGGCCATGTGACTAGGCTGCCCTTCCAACTATTTCTTCTCTCTAGGGTGAAATTTAAGAGTGATTCACCAAAGTGCCCTGGAGGAAAATTTACTCAGAATGAGATGTTTGCCCCAGAGCAGAATGATTCTTACACTACTCCATTTGATCTTTAAGGAATTCCCTGTCCTCATGTGGCCTACGTTGGATAAGTGGTTGGTTGGCGCTGGAAAAGTGCCAGGAAGGAAAGACAGAAGATGGGAACTCTGACTTCATGGATTTGGAAGCTAGCACTCCAGCTTCTGCCAGACGCTTTCTGAGCACTAGGGGACAAGCATCGTGGAACTGGAGAATTCAGGGGCCAAATCGATGCTGGAGCCCTTTGTGGAGGAGGGTGAGGTTCAGAAGGAAGACGATGATGAGGGAGTTAGGTGATCTTTAATTTGGATTACTGCGTTTTATTTTTACCTTGTTCCCATCAATGCTCATTCTTGTAATTACCCTTCTCTGCTGATATCCTTAAAAAAATTGTTCAATCAAAAAAAAATTGCTCACTCTTAATTCAATTTTTGGGTAGTTCTAGTTATTAGAAAGCTCTTCCTACATTAGAAGAGCACGTGTTTCCTTCCCCTTAATCCTTCCACTAATTGGTCCTAGTAACGTCTTGGGCAGCTGCAAAAAGCATGCCAAATCCTTCTTCCACATGACAGCTTTGCAACCTCCAACCTCAGCATTCTATTTGCCTATGAGATATTTGAAAATCATGAGCATGTCTCCCTTGGGTTCATAGAATCATAATATTATCAATTTAGAGTCAGAAAAGATCTGAGTGATCATGCAGCTTGAGAACTTCACTTTACACAGAAGCAAAAGGACGCTGAAAGACATTTGATTAGGATTATAAAAGGAATAAGCTACAAGATCAGAATTTGAACCCTTAATACAAATTCAGCATTTTTTCTTCTACAGCAGGGGTGGGGAATCTGCAGTCTCGAGGCCATATATGGCCCTCTAGGTCCTTAAGTACAGTCCTTCGACTGAATCCAAAATTCAAATTCAGTCAAAGGGCTGCACTTTACAGGGTCACATGTGACCTGAAGCCAACAGGCTCTCCACCCCCTGTATACCATTCCATAGTTTACTGGCTTCTTCATAAAGGCAGTCTTCATAAAACAAGCTTTTCTTGAACTTGCTCTGAAACTATGCTAAGCCTCCTGCCCCATGCCCTTTCGCCTCTGTTATCTGAGACCTCCTGTTCCTTCCTGACCATCCAGTGCCCATCCTAATAAAGTGCAAGAACAAAGATTATATCTGTGTCCCAGAAAAGTTTATCCATCTTGTGATTCTTGACTTTGGACCTTAATTTCTACTTCTGGACAGGAACTAATAACAGTTCACACTTGCATCTAGGTTTTACAATTTATATGCAACACTTTCCATGTTATATCTTATGAGATAAGTAGCATAAATGCTATTATATTCCTTTTAAACTTGAGGAAACTGAGGTTTAGAAATGTGACTGAACTTGCCCATGGTTACGTAGCTGATAAGTGTTGGAAATATGATTCTGTCTGACTTCTTCTGATTCTATTTCTACTGGATTTCCCCCTGTACCATAGAAACCTTACAAAATCTTGACATCTCTTGAATATCTTAGCCTTTCCCATGTAAATGTATACATCTTCATGGGGAGACAATGGCTTAACATAAAGGGAAAATTCTGATGCTAATAATTTCAGACTCCGTGAAAGTATAGTGGAAAAGACATTCTGGGAGTAAAGAGGGCCTTTTAAGGGCTCATCGATTCCTATCACATAAGTATCAGAAAAGTACAAGTATGAATATCACATAAGTTTTAACTATACATGCTTTGACTTGGATTAAATCATTTTGGCACAAAGTAATTGTTTTAAATTTTCTATTGATACCCTTTATTTTTTGTATGATTCATTTTCTGGTATACCAACCTCCTTTAACCTTTTGTTCATAGAAAAACAGGTAAGCAAAATTAAACAAAATCTGGTTGTTTGACACCCGATAGATACCGAAGTTTGGCAGAAATTCTTTTCAGACCAACAGCTTATACCACATGCAGCCATAATCTCAAAATAGACACACAGCCTGAGAAGAAAAGATTGTATCATAAAAAATTAGAAGTGAATGAGATATGGCACTTTTCATAGTGATGGCTAGGGGAAGAGGTTTATTGTTATTATTACTATTATTATTATACCAAACAGAGGATAGAGATGATAAAAAATAATTTTAATTACATGATACAAAAAAGCTTTTTTTGTATAAAATCAATTCAATTAGGATTTGAAAGGAAACTGTCAATTGGGATAAACGTTTTCATCAAATATTGTTGATAAGTATTTGATATTCAAGACATATAGGAAACTAATACAAATATATCACCAACGGCGATTCTATAATAGATAAGTGGTCAATGGATATGAATAAACAGTTCCCAAAGAATAACTGAAAGCCATTAGCAACCATATAAAAATTGTTCCACATCACAAATCATAAATTAATGAAAATAAGCAAATTTTAAATAAAATAAGGAATAAAAAATAAAACAAATTCTGAGGTTTTACTTCCTATCCAGGAAAATAGCAAAGATGGCAAGAGACTGAAATAGGTAATATTGGTGGGATTGTAGAAAGATGGGCATGTTAATACACTTTTTCTGGAGCTGTGAATTAAGCCAACTTCTCAGAAAATAATTATTATAAAATTTCGCTAAAACTATAATTATACTAAAAGTAAGTAACTGAAATATCTGGACTTTCTGAACAATAATACCATTGCTAGGCATTTATCTCAATGTCAAGGGTAAAGAAAGTCTTATATACAATAAAATATTTATAGCACTTTTTTGGGTAGCAAAGATCTGAAAACAAAGCAAGTGCTCATAATATGGAGACTCACTGAACATATTGTGGTTCATGAATGTATGTAATACTATTGGATTAAGAAACAATGAATATGAAGAATTCAGAGGTACATGGGAAGGCTTAGATGAACTGATGCAATGAAATAAACAGAATGCAGAAAATATTAGATATAATGATGCAAATACATGTATTTAAAGAACAATGAAAAAGAAATTGAATATTGTATTATTATAATTATTAAACTTCTCCCACTAATTTCTCCATCTCTGTGTTTTATCAGCTCCCATGAGTTTAACTATCATATATATGCAGATGATATACATACATGCATACATCTATACACATATCTATCTATCTATCTATCTATCTATCTATCTATCTATCTATCTATCTATCTATCTATCTATCTATGTATCTGTCTATCTAGTCTGTCCATCCATCTGTCTGTCTATCTATCCATCAATCTATTCATCTATTCACTCTGTTTCTTGAACTTTAGTGTTATATCACCAATTTTATTAGGCTATTTCAAACGAGATGTTCCAGAAACATATTAAAGTTAACATGTCTAAAACTGAGCTCACTGACCTTTGCTCTCTTCTATACTTCCCTGTTTCCATTTAAGACATCCCCATCCTTCTAGTCTTTCAGGTCAACAACCACAGCATTATCCTGAATGGCTCACTAGCCCTCACTCCACATGTTGGACTAGTTGCCAATCTTGCTATTTTTACCTTTATACCTCTCATAATCCAATCCTTTCTGACTAATCACATAGCTACTACCTTGTTAATCTATCATCATTTCTAGCTTGGATTATTGCAATAGCCTCCTAATTAGTCTCTCTGTCTCAAATTCTCAATACTCTAATCTATCCAACATACTGTTGTTGCTCTAGTAATTTTCCCTAAGCTGACCATGTGACTCCCCTATTCAATCGACTCCAGCGGCTTCATACTGCCTCTTCATACTTCATACATGAAGTAGAAGCTCCTCTCTTTGTCTTTTAAAGTCTTTCACAACTTGACTCGCCCTATCTTTACAGGTTATTGAACACTACTACCCTTCCTATATATATATACTCTTTCATCTGGACAAACTAGGCTTCTCTATTTCTTGTGCAAAGTATGATTCCCTTTCCTATCTCCATGGCTTTGCACTTCCTGTTCCATGTACCTGGAAGATACTTACTACTCCTTATCTCTGCTTCATAGAGTCCCTATTTTTCTTTTTAAAATGTAGCTAAAGCACCATCCTGTGCCTGGAACCTTTCCTATTCCCTCAAATGCTAGTGCTCTCTCCCCAAAATTACCATTTTTCATATATTTGTATATATTAACTTTATATATTCTTATATGTACTTGATGTGTCCTCCCCACCCATTAGAATGTGAGACCTTTGACATAAGGGATTATTTATTTTTCATCCTTGTATTTCCAGTGCCTGACACATAGTAAGTCCTTAATAAATATTTGTTAATTGTTGGCCCTAAAAAAGAGTTAAAGAAATACACTCACTTTCCTTTTTTGCAAAGATGGAGACTATGGGTGTATGACATTATATGTATTATCAGCCTAGGTTGATGAATTGATTGGTTTTACTGAATCAGTTGTCCCTCCTTCCCTCCTTCCCTCCTTCCCTCCTTCCTTCCTTCCTTCCTTCCTTCCTTCCTTCCTTCCTTCCTTCCTTCCTTCCTTCCTTCTTTCTCCTTTTTTCTTTTCTTCTTTCTTTTTCTTCCTTTCTCTCTCTCACTCTCTGTGTCTCTGTCTCTCTCATCATTCCAAGAGATGTGTCTTCAGGTAGGAAAAGATAGCTAAAAAGGTTTAAAAATTAATTTTTAAAAATATTTTGAACACTAAAAAATTAATTGTGCTATAATTATGGAAGATAAACCCAATTCCAGTTGAATACTCATGAATTGTAATGATCTGTGTTGGTTCCAGAAAACAGATGATGAAAAAGCATTTTTCCTCTTGCTAGACAGTTGTTGGGGGGGAGGTCCATGTGTATGTGTGGTGTCTCATAAGTTGTGAGGTGTGGTTTCTGTGTTGACTGGTTTTGCTTAATAAGGAGGAATATTAAGAAAGGACTGCAATATAAAACAATAAGCACCCATCATACTTTTTTAAAGAAAAGAAATGGTATCTAGCCCTGAGCCTAATTCTAATGACATAGAACACTGGGTTTGACCCAAGAAGCATAGGTTCAAATTCTGCCTCTGAAATTTGAATTTGGCATGATAACTACAAAATGAAAAACTTAACTTGGTGTCTCCAACATTGCTGTACACCTTGAGCAGAAGAACGGCCATCTTGTTTCTTCTCTCTAGCTACCAGGTCAGAGATGTGTTTGTATGAGAGAATAACCAAAGGAGATGGTGAAAAGATGCTTCCCTCTAGAGCATGGTTCTTAACCTGAACTTGTTTTCAAAATATTTTGATAACTGTATATCAATAATTGTCTCCCTTAGCAATCCTATGTATTTTATGTTATGCTTTTCAACACATAATTTTGAGGGGGTAGGAATAGGAGTAGGGCAAGGTCTATGGTCTTTACTAGGTTGTCAAAGGAACCCTTGATACATCTAGGGATGTAGGCTTTGTGTAGCAGGAAAATAACTCTGGTCTATGGCCAGGCCTGCTCCAAAAACTGCAGAGCCAGAAGAGGAGGTCAATTAGAGGAAAATAATCCAAGTTAGAGGGAGAGTCAACCTCTAAAGGGCCAGGAGAAAGCAAGGTTGGTGGACCTCCTTTACCTTGTTTTGCTAGTAAAGCAGGCATAATGTGTCAAGAAGCTGTAAACATTTTTATGAGACTATTTGCTAGTTAGTTTTGAAAATCTCTCTTGCATTAGAGTACCCTGATTTGCACAGTTAGTTGTTAAAGCCTGAAGTTTGAAATCAGCAGCACCAAGGTAACATGGCATAATGAAAAAAAGTAGAAGGCTTTATGTGATCCCCATGAGATCTCTCTGTAATATTGTCAAAGAATACTCTAGAGATTTCTGTTCTGATCAGAGTTCAAGGAGCTGCCAATCAAGGGCTCTGAGAAAGAATGGAGACAACGGGCTCCAGGGAAATTCTGGTCCTCCCTCTATTACCCATGGATTGTTGTTGCTGATCATTCATTGAATCATGTCTGACTCTTTGTGATCTTGTGGACCATAGTGTGCCAAAACTGTTCATAGGGTTTTCTTGGCATATTTACTGGAGTGGTTTGGCATTTTCTTCTTCCATAAATCAAGACAAACAGAGGTTGTAACTTGATCAAGGTAACATAGCTAGTAAGTGTATGAGACTGTATTTGAACTCAGATCTTCCTGACTCCAGGTCCAGCTCTCTATCCATAGAGCTACCTAACTGCCTCCAACTACAGACCTTGGATAAATCATTTAATCTCTCTGAGGCCTCAATTTCCTTATCTGTAAAATGCTTTAAGTTGGACTAGATGACTCCAGAGGTTCCTTCCATTTTTAGACCTGTGATACTATGAAAAGTCTGAGTTCCTGGGTTGAATTTGCAGCATGGCCTGTATTTCTTTGGATAAAAAACTTAATCTATGTGGACCTCAGTTTCCTTATGTTTAAAATAAAGATATTGGCCTGAATGATCTCTAAAGTTCCTTCTAGTTCTAAATGCTGTGGTCTTTTACACTTATTATCTTAATAATTCCTTTCAAGTTTGTAACGTAGTCTAACAAAGGTGTCGAACACTGGGCCCTGGCTGGCAAGGGGGTCTGTGACAGTCTGGAGCAACCTGAGCTACATTAAAATGTAATTGGGAAATATTTAACAAAGTAAATAAAAATACAATAGAACATAGTTAATGTTAACATGTAATTTTCTAAGTCATGTGTAACCCAGCGGGATCCTTATATATAGTTTAACGAACTCTAATTCTATTTGAATTTGACACCCCTGGCCTGGGACATTTGGAGACTTCTCCCCTATATCAAAATTTCAAAATAAGAAGGTCTTAGTAATTTCTACATTTGGTCGATATCTTATTGCTTAGTGTGTAGCATATGGTTACACAATCCTATTTTTGGAGTTGGTGCACTACCAATGTTTTGATTTTATGCTACTATTTCTCCTTGAACTACCTTTTCTTCTTTGGAAAGTAAAAAAAAAACATCGGGCCAGATGAGTTCTAATCTTAAAGTCTAGCCTCATCAGTCAGCTGTGTGGCCTTGGAGAAATCACTTCATTTCTTGGCAATTAATTTTTCTCACTGAATCAAAATTTTAGAACTTTTAAGACTTGACTTAACCTGATCTCTCATTTTACAAAGGAAGAAACTGAGGGGAAATATCTTAGCCCAAATCATACCTTTTAACTTGGTGAATCATACATAAGGAATAGAAGTGAATGTGTTTTGAAAATTGTATAATCCCATTCAAAAGTAGTTTCTTTATTTCTTCTCAAACTCCTTCCCTGACCTGCATCCACCAAAAGGACTTGCTAACATTTAAATGTGCACACATGTGTATGTATGTGTATATGTGTGTATATATACATGCATATATGCATACATATATGTATATACACACACATATTTCTATACACACAGGCATATATGTATGAAACTGAAATTAATTTTGTCTTAAGAGAATTCTTCTCAAATAGTAGTGACCCTGATAGATTTTCAGTATGCTGAAATCACAGATCACTGTCCATGTGAACCTTAGGCAGACCTTGCATTCTCCTTACATTTCCATAGACTGCAGGGGAGTTCTTTGAATGCAGTGTTAGATTGGAGAGCAAAATTAGGACCAAATGATCTTCTATCTAGAGAGGATGGAGTCTGGAAATCTCTGCTGCCATTCTTCTTTTCCCTTGAAGTCTTAGTTTCTAACAGGGGTCCTTAACAGTTTTTTGGGTCCTGGACCCCTTTGGCAGTATGATGAAGTCAATGAATCCTTTCTCAGAATGTTTTTTTAATGCACAAAATAAAATAGGATTACTAAAGAAACACATATTCAAATACAGTTATTGAAATATGACAACAAAAACACATTTATTGGATCCAGATTAAGAAGTCCTGGTTTAGAGTTTTGATTTTTTTTAACCATCTGGTCATCTTTTAAAGTGTGCGTGCGTGCATGTGTGCGTGCGTGTGTGTGTGTGTGTGTGTGTGTGTGTGTGTGTAGGTAAGTGCTAAGCCTTCTCATTTGGGAAGGTATAACTTGAAACTTTGACATGCTCAATCATTGACTACCAGACCAAGAAGGAAAATCTGAAACCATATCATTCAATCCTCTAATTTTACAGAGGACAAGACTGAGGACATGGTGGTGAGATGACTTACAGCTTGGTATAGCAGACATGGTGCTGGACTTGGAGTCAGGAAGACCTTGGTTTGGATGGTCTCTGATCCTTCATAGCTGTGTGACTGGAGGAAAGGCATTTAATCTGTCTTGGTTAGTTTCCTAACCTGTAAAATTAGAGGTTTGAATTTGATGAATTCTAAGACCCCTTCTAGCTCCAAATCTATGATCATGTGCCCCAAATCACGTGGTTAGTGGTATAGCTGAGATTAGAACCCCTCAGTTCTCCAGACTCTCAGTTCAGTGCCTGTTACATAGTAGGCGCTTAAAGGTTTGTTGATCAAATGACTACGGTACTTTAATAGCCTGAATTGCTCTTAGTGCTCCCAAGGATAGTCCAATAAATCAAATTTGTATAGGATGGAGACCTCTGTTTCCTGAATAGAAAGTTCTAGTTCCTGATTACTTCAGGACTTGCCCTATACAAAGATGGCAGCAATAGGCCAGAAGGAAATCCTTGGTCAAAACATTCCTTGAGAAGTAACAAAATCCATCAAAGGCTAGAATGAGTAGGGGTCAAATGGACTGGTGGGCACAGTGAGCTGGCCCTAATGAGAGATTTAACAATAACAGAGTCATGCTGTGTTCCATCAGACCATCTTGTTCAGTTCCTAGGGGATATTTGATTGCTTCCGGGAGAGAAAAGGCAAGGCTTTGCTTCTAGGCTTCAGATTTTTCATCTATAAAATGAGAGGCTAAGAGTAGATGACCCTTATCTCTAAATCTTCAATTCTGTCATTTCCAGGCTCATCTCCACTGACTGAAGCTTTCAAATGAGTATGCTCTTCATTAATTTTGCAGTTTAACAGTTTCATAATGATTCATTTCAGCTTATCGAATATATATGAAGCCTCTCTTATGTTCCAGGAATTGTGCCATATGCTGGTGATAAAAGAACAACAATGGTGCATCCAGGGCCTCAAGGAGCTTATACTCTCCTATGGGCAATCACATTTCTGTAGAACTTTTGAGATTTGCACAACACTTTAAATAAAGTTTACAAAATATTTTTCTCCCCAAAAGCCAATGAAGTAGGGAACAAAGGTATTATGTGTGACTTTCATTTTAGAGATGGTTTGGTGGTGTTCACACAACTGGGAAATATAAGGGACTGAATCCAAACTCCAGTTTTGATGCCTTAGGCAGTGGTTCTCAACCTTCCTAATGTTGTGACACTTTAATACTCATATGTGAGTATATCTGCATGTGGGTGGACCTGCCTGGAGACGGAAAGAGGAGCAGTGTCTTGGTTGCTAAGACCATTGGAAATATATGTTTTCTGATGGTCTTAGGTGACCCCTGTTACCCCTGTGAAAGGGTCATTCGACTCCCAAAGGAGTCATGATCCACAGGTTGAGAACCACTATCTTAGAGAAAGAGAAGGCCGTGTAATTGAATGATCAGTAGATTGTAATATATGTTAAATTCTACTTTGTCTTCTATCTCTTTAACTGTTCTCAAACAATAATAGGCAAGGGGTCCAAAATTCTTTTTCCTAGGGAGACTGTCTATAGGCAATAATATATATTAAATCACACAATGGCCTCTCTAGTCCTGAGAATTAAATGGATGCTTAAGTTAATGCATATAAAGTCTATCAACTTTAATATACGTTAAATTTAGTCCAGATAGTGTGGTATTTATTAACAACAGTTGTGACAGTCATTTAGCAAACATATCCTGAAAACCCAATATGGGACTAGGGTGCTATCCTAGTGCTTGGGGAGGTTAACCAAGGCAAACAAAGGATTGACCTGGCTCTCCAGAAACTTGACATTTAGTAGGGAAAAGCATATAGGGACAAAATAATCTAACAGAAGGCACAATGTGCACGTGAGGGGGTATGAACAGATACATGACACTTTTAAAGAGAGAGAGAGATTGCTTCCAGCTGGGGAAAATCAGGTGAAGCTTCCTGGAAGATGAAATATTGGGATAGTACCTCAAAGGAAGGCTAGAAACTGGACAAATGGCTTTGGGGATGGGGCAGGGAACTCCAGGTATGGGGAATGGCAGAAAAATATAGGGGATATATAGATAACAGTAAATAGTCCAGTTTTCTCCAGATAGTCTGTAGTCCAGCTAAAGAAAGTATTCCATTTCAGGAACTTTAAGCTCCATTTTCAAAAATACACTTGAATAATCTGTGATTTTTTCATTGTAGGGAGCTTCTAGGATCATGACTAATCAATAACTTAGTAGGTCAGTCGTAAAGAGTTGCTTGAGGTACGTAATGATTAAGTGAATTGCCATATTTTTCAAACAAGTACCAGAGATAGAATTTGAACACAAATCTTCCTGCCGCCAAACGCAGAACTCTACATGTTATCTCATGCTTTCTTTTACAAATAATCATATGAAATGAAAATATACTTAAGTATCTTAAACAAAAAACAAAGAGGGTCAATTTTTTCTCTTGTTTGTGTTCTACCCGATCTCCATTCATGTCCCTAAAGTCTTCTACAATATGAAAATAGAAAAGAATCTAGGTTCTGGATCATGTCCCTGTGCTTCTTATGGCATTTCTACCTTTGACAGCAGAGTTTCTATTGGTGACAAGTCATTGCAACAACTCTTCTTTGATAAAAATTATTATTAACTGTAATAATACCATTCTCTACATCTGGAATCCCCTTTACCAACCCCAGCTCCATTTGTCCATTTCCTAGATTTTGTAAGGTCCAGTTTGAATGCAACCTCTTCTATGAATCCTTCTCAGATTCACTCAGGTGGATGGTTTCTTACTCTTTTAAAGTCTTATCTATCCATCTGTCTGTCTGTCTGTCTATCTATCTATCTATCTATCTGTCTGTCTCTCTCTCTCTCTATCTATCTATCTGTCTGTCTGTCTATCATCTATCTATCTATCTATATCTATCTATCTATCATCTATCTATCTATTTATCATCTATCTTTCTATCTATTTATCCATCTATCTACTATCTGTCTGTCCATCTATCTGTCTATCATCTATCTATCTATCTATCTATCTATCTATCTATCTATCTATCTATCTATCTATCATCTATCTGTCTGTCTGCCCATCCATCCATCCATCCGTCCGTCCGTCCGTCCATCTGTCCGTCCGTCCATCTGTCCGTCTGTCCATCTGTCCGTCTGTCTATCTGTCTGTCTGTCTATCTATCTATCTATCTATCTATCTGTCTGTCTGTCTGTCTGTCTGTCTGTCTGTCTGTCTGTCTATCTATCTATCTATCTATCTATCTATCTATCTATCTTTTAGGGAAGTTATTGGGGTGAAGTGACTTGTCCAGAGTCACACAGCTACTAAGTATCTGAGGTCATATTTAAACTCAGGCCCTCTTAACTCCAGGGCCTGCTCTATTTACTGTGCCACCTAGCTGCCCCTCATATTTCTATTTTTGCCCTCATGTGCACCAACAGTGCATGTACCCATGTGTACTTGTTTTCTCCTCAAATAGAATGGAAGCTCCTTGAGAATAGGAATTGTGATATTGTTTGTATTTGTGTCCACTGCTTCTGGCATCCTGCTTTGTACACAGTAGGTACTTAGCAAATGTTTGATCAGTCTGACATTTTTATAACACTTTAAACTTGATTTCCCCCCCCCAGCTCTTTTATATTTATCATCTTAATTTTTCTAGAATAACTTAGGAAGAAATGTAAGGCAAGTGATAATGTTCCCATTTTATAGATAGAGAAACTTGGGACTGGAGAAATTAAGTGATTTGCCTAAGGCTACATATAGTAAGTGGCAGGGTCAGGACTAGAATCCAGCCCAATTGAGAGATGAACTGTCTGTGTTCTCTCACTAGTCTTTTTTCCTCTTTACATTTTCATAGAAGTGTTTTTGTCTTGTTTTTTTTCTTGTGTTCTAATATCTTATTCTGAATTTCCTGGCTTTTGTGGGTTTAGTCCAGTTATTTGAACATCTTTTTTTGGTTTAAAATTCTTAAAAATGTCATGTGATTTCACTGATCTTACCAGAAACCAATAAAAACACATTACTTTAAAAATAACTCTCATAAAACCTCTTACTTGTGAAAGCCTTTCATTCTAATAAAATTGCAGCTAACCAAAACCTTTTAAAACTGCTTGCAGGCATACATGAAACTTGGCATGTCCGAATTTTACTACCTCTAGTGATGATGATGATACCAGATCTCTAATATGTCTGTATCCAACTTGGTCCAAGATAAATTAACTCACTCATTTTAACTTCTTTCTAAAGTCCAATATAAGAATGGTAACACCCTATAGAAGGGCACTCATTAAAATGGTGCCAGCTTAGCCATCAGTAATCTATGGTCCTGTGCTACATGTTGTGAGTCTCTTTCCACCCACCCCTAACCCAGTTTTCTTTTCCTTTGAGTGACCTATATATAGAACTAATTGGTTATGGAGAAAGTAAATAATTGCTCCTATTTGAGATTGGGTAGCAGAAATTTAAAAAAAAAACCTGCCTCTTTATACCTCAGATTCCAAAATCCCCTTTGAAGGACCTGTTGGTTAGTAGCTTTTCTCCAGAGAGGCATTGAAGAGACCAGGGTGCTAAATTTGTAGTTAGAGAACTTGGGTTTGAATCTTGTCTCTGCCAGAACTATTTCTGTGGTGTTGGACAATTCATGTCACCTTTCAGGGGCTCATCTTGAGGTCTTCTAAAAAGAGGAGCCAGGGTTTGGATTAGAAACCTCCAGGATACATTGTCTCTTTAGAATGATGACCATGTACTCATAAGTGATATATCAATAGCTAGGCATCCACCAAGAGGAAAAACATGAAGTTAGTGTTACTTGCTCTTGAGGAAGTACCTGCACTGGAGATTAGGGATCTATTTAAGGACTGAAGCTTTCTCTCCACACTGGAAATAAAGTCGGTTTACTTGTGAAACATTTTTGAGGGATAAAGAATTGTCTGTTCTGTGAATTTCACAAGCAGCTGGAAAGATAAGCAATTGCATTGCATAGGCTAAACAAACTGGAGGAATTTTGAATGAAAAACTTATCTCTTCATCTATTGAACTTTTTGATTCAAAAAGTTCTGGGTTCAAATTCTGTCTCTGACTCTTGTTATCTGGGTCAACATGGACAAATCATTTAACTTCTCTGAATTTTGGTGAAAAGGGGATTATAATACCCAAGGTATCTGGAGGCAATGTGGTATTAGTGAGATGGGTCCTGGGTCAAGAAGTCTTAGACACAAATCTGGCCTTTGACACACATTGGCTATGTGACAGTGGACAAGCTGAAGTATAGCTATAGATCTAAATTTGTAGAGGAAATTAAATCACAGATTGGGACCTTTAACACACTAAAAACCCCACTTATTTCACTTGATTGTAAGGGTTGTGAGTCTGAGAAGAGATCATTATATGTAAAGCACTTTGCAAGTCTTGAAATGCTATCTAAATATCAACTTGTTATCAAATTAGAATTATAGATTTAGGGACTTTTGAGTTAGTCTAGCATAACCCTCTCAATTTACAAAGGAAATTGAGGCCCAAGAGAAGGGAACTGACTTGTCCAAGGTCACATAGGTAGCAAATCCAGGATTCGGACCCAGAACCTGGGACTCCAAATATAATGATCATCATTACTGTCGTTGTTGTTTGTCTTGTCCTGAAATTTTATTATGGTAGTAATTTCAAGGTGAGGAAACTCTTTCTGCCAATGCTGATTCACAACTGTTTTCAGTTTGTGGTTTTAGAGAGTCACTTAGGGTTAGATAACTTTCCAAGTATCGTACACTCAGTATGTGTCTGAAACTAGATTTGAACCCAGGTCATCTTGGCTATGAGGTCATCCCTTTATCCACTATGCCTTCTTGTCCATTATCATATTATATTGCTGTCATTGTCACCACCACCACCACCATCATGATCATCCTCCACATCATCATTATCATCATCATCCTTGTTCTAACTTTATTATAGGTTCAGAGAAGTGGTCCTGGGACAGATTAACATCCTGTTGTTATCTTTTTATATTTACTGTCTTCTGGACTGTTATACAGGTAGAGAAAATAACTACTTTTGTAACTGATTAAAAGTGTTTTAAATATTGACGTGAGTCTCATTTTATTGAGTTTTGATAGAGATGTTCCTGAGACAAATATTATTGTTATTATTATTAAAAATTGTCTAGAGTTCTGGATTCTAGCATCTCTAACCCTTTATCCATGTAAGTATGGCACCTAGGGCAGGTACCCACTTCCCTCTAGCTCTGAAGTTCCAGCTGCAATGACAAAAAAAACCCGGCCATGAGCTATTCTCTCTATTTGCCTGCAGAATAGTTGATTGTTGTTAGTTTTTTTCCCCTGAATTTTTGAACTTCTGGCAAAACCGAATCCCTTTCATGTTTTAAATGGGAAGACCCTATCCATTGGAGCTAGAGGAGGGTTCTCTGTGTTCCTTAAACAAGAGAAGTTTCATTTTACCAGACTTTTTTTTAATGGTAGAGCCTGTCAATCAAAAAACTTCAGAAATGTTGTCTCTTCCCCCCTCCTCCTCCACATACCCATCCCCCATCAAACTGCAGATATGGACAGTGTGTACTCACACTACAATTCTGGGGCTTGAAATGGATGCAGGGCTCTTCTCCCTCAGCACGTTGAGTACTGAACAGATGGAGATGGAGACATATTGGAAGATGAGAGTAAATAAACCCCCTGTGGCGTATTAAAGCTTCTTTTTCTTAAGTATATAAACCAAAAATGTTCTTAGGAGTTCTTCTACTCCCCAAATGATGGAATATAAGGTTATTCTTCTAATCTTTGTATTTCTTCTTCTTCCACCTTCTTCCTCTCCCCCCCCATGTATATAAACACACTCACACACACACACACACACACACACACACACACACACAACACTTCTGCCACATCCTTAAGAGGTTGAATCCAGATGCTTCAGTGACCATGGACACAAAAGACATGTGGCCAGTGGGGCAAAGCCATTCCTTTTCTCTGGATTTATTTTAGTTATAAGCAGAATTGTTTCTTTCTCTCTTTCTTTCTTTCTTTCTTTCTTTCTTTCTTTCTTTCTTTCTTTCTTTCTTTCTTTCTTTCTTTCTTTCTTTCTTTCTTTCTTTCTTTCTTTCTTTCTCCCTTCCTTCCTTTGTCTTTCTTTCTTTCTTTCTTTCTTTCTCTCTCTCTCTTTCTTTCTTTCTTTTCTCTCTTTCTTCCTTTCTCCCTTCCTCCCTTCCTCCCTTTCTTTCTTCCTCCCTTCCTCCCTTCCTCCCTTCCTTCCTTTCTTCCTTTCTTTCTTTCTTTCTTTCTTTCTTTCTTTCTTTCTTTCTTTCTTTCTTTCTTTCTTTCTTTCTTTCTTTCTTTCTTTTTCTTTCTCTCTTTCTCTCTCTTTCTTTCTTTCTTTCTCTCTTTCTCTCTTTCCTTCTCTCTTTCTCTCTCTCTTTCTTTCTTTCTCTCTTTCTTTCTTTCTTTCTTTCTGTCTGTCTTTCTTTCTTTCT
>CM053595.1:94074585-94177354 GCA_028646575.1 Pseudocheirus occidentalis
AGGACTGCTGCTTTATAATAGAGATTAAAATCTGGTATGGCTAGGCCTCCTTCCCTAACGTTTCTTTTCATTAGTTGCCTTGATATTCTGGACTTTTTGTTCTTCCAAATGAATTTTGTCACTATTTTTTCTAGTTCTATAAAGTAATTTTTTGGTAGATATCAGTTCCTTTCTTGATCACAAAGCATCTTGGACATGGACAGGTTCAGTTTGAATTGGTAGGAGGGAAGTAGAAAAAAGGTTTATAGCAACAAATGATTTACTCAGTAATTGGCTATGATCTCCTGCTCCCTTAACCCCCCCCACCCAATATCCTTCCTTTTCATGCCCCCTGCCATCTCTTGTATCATGTCTCATCCCACCATTGTTGGGGTATTGTAATTCTCCCCAAACTTTTCTTCCTAACTTTGATCCCTTCAAGTTATATTAAGTGAACATGAATTTATTAAGTATTTACTATTTGTGAGGCTCTGTACTCAATACTGCAGGTACAAGAAAAAAAAAGCAGGGAGAGGTGTCCCTGCCCCCAAGGAGCTCACAGTCTAATGGGAGAAATAACATGGAAACAGTTCTGTGTACATGGTATATGTACAGGATAAGTTGGAAGAGGGAAGGGACCAGGATTAAGGAAGGCCAAGAAAGGTTTTTGTAGAAAGGGGACTTTAGCTAAGACCTGAAGTAAGTCAGGGAAGCCAGGAAGAAGTAAAGATTAGGAAGGTGATGTGAAAATTCCTGGAGTCAGGAGATGGAGGCCAATGTCATTGGCACATAGAGCAGGTGGCGGTGGTGGAGTAAGATATGAGAAGACTCAAAAGGTAGGAAAGGTCTAGGTTATAAAGGGCTTTACAAGCCAAAGAGAAGATTTCATATTTGATCCCTGAGATAATAGGAAGACACAGGAATTTATTGAATAGGCCAAGCTGGGCAATATGACATGGTCAGACCTGAGCTTTAGGAAGATCACTTTGATAGCTGAGTGTGGGATGAACTGAAGTGGAGAGAACCTTGAGGCAGAAAGATTGACCAGCAGTCTATAGCAATAGTTTAGGCATGAGGGGATGAAAGAGGACCCATGTATGGGACATTAGGAAGGCAAAAATAATTAACATTAGGTACTTGATTAGATATGGGAGAGGTGAGAGTGAGAAAATATGTAGATCTTGAGTGTGAGTGACTGAGGGCATGGTGGTAGCCATGAGAGTAATAGGGAAACCAGGAAGAGGGAAAGATTTTGGGAGAAGGATAATGAGTTCTGTTTTGGACGTGTTGAGGTTAAGATATCTGACAACCTTTTCAAGATATAAGACTAGAGGTCAGGAGAAAAGTCAGTGTTAGACGTGTAGATCTGAGAGTCATCTTTATAGAGAGGATAATTGAATTCACAGACACTGATGAGATCATTAAAGGAAATAATATAAGAGAACAGAAAAGGATTGGGGCAGTGTCTTGGAGGACACTTATGGTCAGGGGTTATCACCTGGATGATACTTCCTCTGACTAGACTCCACTCCAATTCTAGCTTCCAAGAGCCCCTATACTATATCCTACCCATCCATTAAGGCCCTCACACCTGACCTTTCCCGTGAAGCTTTCCCTGACCACCTTGACTCAAAGTGAAGATTGTTTTCTCTGAAGTCCTATAAGACTTACTGTTCATATCATTCATTTGCCACCAATCATATAAGATCACATATCATTAATTTTTTTTTGTCTTTGAGTATATGCCTGATTTTCCCAACTGGAAAGTAAATTGAGGCTTCACATTTTGTCTTTCTGTGCCCTTATAGGTCTTTTCTCATTGTTTCTAGATTGCAATTCAATTCAACAAGCATTTGAACTCAGGTCTTTTTGCCTTGAGACTGGTTCTCATGTCATTACAGCACACTGTCTAGCTGTCTGGTTGAAGGGAATGACAAAGTGTTCAGCTATTTAAGTCAATGTCATTGGGAAACAAAAGCCTTGTTGCTTAATGAAACACAATGGGAAGCAGAACTAGAAAAAGTGAAGGTCTCTTGGCCAGGATGAGGATTTTTTTTCCTTTTTCCCTTTATTATTTAGTGAAGGCTTCCTAGAAAAGGTGAAAGTGAAGGAAAGAAGAGAACATCGGAGCTCTTCTACTACCACAACTCAGTAATTTTTACGTATCTGGCTCTTCCCCTAGCTGTATGTGGCCCTACTGTCTACATGGGATAATTGAAAAGATTGACCAAAGGATTAACCAGGTTACCTGTGTTGTGGGAAAGCTGTAAGAATGAGATGATAGGGCTTAGAGCCAGAATGGACCTTTGAAATAATCTAATCTAATCACTCTCATTTTACAGATGAGGAAAGTGAGTTCAGACAAGCTAGGTGATTGAGAAACTGAGTCAGAATCCCACTTGGGTTATCTACCCGGCTGCTATTTTTCTCCTGATGGAAAGTATAGTATTCTATACACTATTTCATGAAGAAGTGTTGGGCATAAAAACTAAAGAGATCAGGATCTGGTTCTAGTTTTCCCCTTCACTTTTTATGATCAAAGATAAGATGCCTCAATGGCACACAGTTTTCATCTGTCGAATGGGGATGATAAATCTTACTTCCCCATTTTAGCTATCTCACAGCATTAGTATGGGAGCCAAGGGGTCAGCTAGTTGGTGCATTGGATAAAGGTCCTGCAGGCCCTGGAGTCAAGAGCACCTGAGTTCAAATATGTTCTCAGACACTTACTAGCTGTGTGACCTTGGGAAAGTCACTTAACCCTGTTTATCTCCCTTCTTCATCTGCAAAATGAACTGGAGAGAGAAATGGCAAACCACTCCATTATCTTTCCTAAGAAAACCCGAAATGGGGTCAGAGACACTTGGTCACAACAGAAAATGACTCAAGAACAAGGATCTAACATAATAATTCATGGTCAAATATGAAAAGCAAGATGAATTTGTTATGATCCTTATTTCCCACTGTAGGAGAATTAAACTAAGCCTGGAAAGAAGCGACAAAAAGTTAACTTCCTTTCCTAGAGGTAGCTGTTTGGCACAGTGGATAGAGAATCAATCCTGGATTCAGGAAGACTGGAATCAAATCCAACCTCAGACACTTACTAGTTGTGTGACCTTGGGCAAGTCACTTAACTTCTATCTGCCTCAGTCTAATCAACTATAAAAAGGTGATGAAAATAATAATACCTACCTTGTGGCTTTGTTGTAAGGATCAAATGAAATAGTATTTTTTAAAAGCACTTAACACCAGTGTCTTGTATATAGTAGGCACTCTCTAAAGTATTTATTCCCTTCTCCCTTCCCTCAAGGAGCGTATCTTGGTAGAGGCAGGGGGGAAGAGTGAAGGGAGACATGAACTCTTACCGGATGCCTTCTAGCTCTAATAAGAGCCCTTGGAAGGAGGAATGACTTCTTTCAGAATGGCTTAAGATTTTTTCTTCTAGGATATGTTTGTCTGTGCTATCTTGTCAGACCTTTTGAAATATTATAAAAACAAGGGAGGAGGGTGGGGGTAAATAGTCTCATTTGAGCCCGAGCTATTTGAGTAGCTTATAATTGTAGCAAAAGCGTCTAAACAGCATGTTTGTGTTAGTGGTCTGTGGGTTAATTAGTAGGTGCATGTTTGCTTCTGTGGGAATGAGATCTTATTATCCTGTCTTTTTTATTTCGAGACTGACATTTATGAAAGGTTAACAGATATCTAATCTGTAAGAGCAGCCAGCAGCAGCAGGGCTCCCGTCTTGACAGAACATTTCTCCTATTGTTTATTTGCCTGGGAGTCCTCACTGTTTGTTTTTCGGCAAGTTTTCTTAAAACATGAAACTCACTGCAGAAGGGGGCCAAAGGCTTTAGCAGCTTGGAACCTCTCAGTACTTCAAAGCACCAAGAAGGGGACACACACACACACACACACACACACACACACACACACACACTGCTTCCTTGTTGGCAATCTTCTTGCCCCATCCTGGGGCAGCTGTCTCCCTTTCCCTGAATGCTGAGACGGGTGGCTGAGTGGATCTCTGCAGGGGCCCTTGTCTCTTCAGTCTCCAACATTGTCAGCTTTGAAACTCATTTCTCGCTATGAAGACAAGCATAGTTCAGCTTCAGAACTGGACAGTTTGGTTAGTGGGGTAGCAAATTGCAGAATAAGAGATTTTTCAAATAGGACATCCACTGGAGAAAGTTAGAGGTTTCTCAGATCAGTCCTGGATTAGGGGTATTTGCCCAAGAGTTCTTTTCACTCTTGGCAATTCATAGGGTCATTGTTTGTCTTATCCAAAATTCTCATTTTGTAGATAAGGACATTAAGTCCCAAAGAAGTCAAGTGACTTTCCCAAGGTCATTCAAATAGTAGGTGGCAGAGCTGGGATTATAGCCTAAGATCCCCAAATCCAAATTCCATGCTTTTTTGTACTATACTTTGTTGTGCACCCCCCTCTCCCTCTCCTTCTCCCTCTCCCTCTTTCTGTCCTTCTCCCTCTTCCTCTTCCTTTCCCTCTTCCTTTCTGCCTTCCTCTCCCTCTCTCTTCCAGGCTGAAGAGGTTTCTATGTTGTGGTAGACAAAGTTGTCTACCTAGGGAGATAAATACTTTGGGATCCTAATGAAAGATAGCTGACAATATCAGACACAAATGAATCATAGATTGATGTCATTTTATATCTAGCTGGAGGTGAGGTCATCTAGTATAATTTTACATTTTACAAAGGGAGAAACTGAGACCCAGGTGGAATGAGGTGCCTTATAATAAGTCCCACTTGGAAAAAGGTCTTCAAGTAGAGGCTAGAATATTGAGGTTGTAGAAGGAATCTCTGCTCTGGTTTAGACTGGAGATCCTTCAACCTCTGAGACAACAGAGTCCCATGGCTTCAAAGTTCCATGGCTAGTTGGTCTCCTAAATCCAATTCATTCACCATCCTGCTCCACTATCCACTATGACATACAGAAAGATGAGGATGCACTGTGGAAAATGTACTATTGAGTAAGGCTGGGTCATTCTAAAAAATAGTGATATTCTCTTTAATAACGATTTTTTTTACTCAAACCATCTCCCTTCTCCCTACAATGGCCTCCCTTCTTCTCTGACCATCCGTAGCCAACTCAACCTCAAAGGCCCAGGTGAAAAAAATATCAACATGACCTTATCTGAACACTGGAATCTTTAAAAGGCTTTCACATACATTTGCTGCACACTCTTGCCTAGCCATGCACTCCCTATCCTGCCCATAACTCTTATCTCCCCTTTCATTTCACCTCCTGGGTTGCCTAAACTACTCAGTTGGCACTTATCCCATCCTTCTTTTTGACTTCTCCTATGTGGTTCCATTAAATGATTGTCTAAATCTTTCATTGTTCAGCTCTTTATGGGTTAAATTCTTCTTTGCCTGCCTCCCCAACTGCTTAGAAGCTTTTTGAGGGAAGGGCCATGTCTACTATATCTCTGTATTCCTTATAAGTCCTGACTTTAATCACTGAATTGTTGTTGCTTTAGACAAACTGAAACCTGGAAAAGACTTCGGCTTAAAAAGGCCCAGGTCTCGCTCAGCATCTGGGGCCTTTGCTAGGTGTCCTGACCTATGTCTTGCCACTGGGCTCTGATGACTGCAGAGGAAAAAGTGAGGCTGATGACTTTGTCTAGCTCTGCCTCACTTAAATTCAATTTACTTGCAAGTCAAGACATCAGCCTCCTCATGTCATTGATCCTCTTTGAGAATGAAGGACAAACATTAAGGGCTGCACAAAGGACCTTGTAGGCAGCAGACCCAAAGCCAATACATTTTCCTTTAATTTCACTGGGTACTAGAAAGATATTGCTGACAGGCCTTGAAAGGACTTGGAATTAATGGGGAGTGTTTGTGTTGGCCTAGAGTGGTCTGGTCTGATGGTAGTGAGCTCTGGAGTAATGACTATGACAATGCCTCTGCTTCACTGGGCCCTAAGATGGAGAGGAGGTCCAGCAGTCTGATTCCATGCTGCAAGCATGGCATTAAGCATTTATTAAGTGCCTGGTACTGGATAATAAGACCTGATGTTTATATAATGCTTTTACAACACTTGGTTCTCATATATATCAACCCTCTGAGGTAGGTGCTTTTACTATTATTCCCATTTTACAGGTGTGGTAACTAAAGCTAAGACAAGTTAAGTAATTTGCCCATGGTTATGGGTCCAGCTAAGTGGATGAGATAGGAATAGTAAGTACCCTGTTCTTAAAGACTCAGTCTAAAACTTTATCTCTGCTACAATGACTTTCACCATCATGTATGGCACAGACTACCCGGTTTGGAACTCTCTGAGATGGACTATCAAGCTGCTGGATGCTGAATGGCCTTGGATGGGGGACAAGTTGTTCTCTACTTAGACCTGAAAATCGTAAGTATTAGCCCATGCTTTTGATTGTAGAGAGTTTTTTTTTTCATTTTTAGCCCTTAAATTCCATGGTAACTAATGAGGAGGCAAAGGAGGGATGGGCAGGAAAGAAGGGAAGAAAACCAGTAGGGCAGTGCCAATTTACTTTGTAACACTGAATGGAGGGACATGGGGCCTCTTTTGTCCCTCATCTAAAATGGCTCTGGTCTGCTAGGGTCTCCACCACCCGTGAGCTCAGTCCTGTCTGCAGAGGGAGTTCAGTGTTGGTGGGGCATGGCCACAAGTAGTTGTTAGAAGGAAGAGGGACAATATAGAGACTCAGAACTGAGATATGGAACAGATAAGCCATGAGTCAGCCAAGGCTCTGGGAAAAGATTGAGGAAAAATTCTGAAAAGAAAACAAGCTCAGCTTATGGTCTGCGACTTTACAAGATATCTCCCCAGAATTCAAACTTGGAAAATGTATTTCTCTGTAGAAGGGGATAAGTGAGGTATTGATTGCATTTATTTTTTCATGACACAAAAGGTAAATTAATCCTTTTAGAGCTGCAAACATGTTTTTATTACATTCTGAGTAATTTCCCTTGAAAAAGAAAAACATTTTTAAAAACTGCTGGCAGTAAAACTAGATTCCCCCCGCCTACCCCCTCCACTCACATCTTAGATGAGAATGTGTGTCATTATTCATGCACAATCTGATTCCAAATGATTCCTTGTTTACAGTTTGTTTTTTGTATTTCCTTATGTAAGCAAGAATTAATACACTCTGACATGAAAGAAATAAGTTAAATTATTTTTATTGCATTTCTTTAGGCCATACAATATGTCTTCTTTAACTCTCAATGATGCAAAATAGCCTGAGAAAAACACAAATAAATACCTATGGAAACAAAGACAAATATCCAAATTGGAAAGAGATGTAATCTGCTGCTGTTGCTTTTACTCTCTGCCTCCTTTGGCTGCATGGAATGGGCTGGTGGCCAAGGGCATCTGTGTCCCACACCAGGCCTGAGGAGTCAAAGTATCCTCCATTCCCCTACTTAGCCAAATACGGCCTCTTCCCATTCATTTATCATGCAGAGACTCAAAGAGGGGTTGGGATAAAAAATCCTATGTAAATGTGTCTGTTTCCAGAACATCTGGAGGGGAGACTAGCCATGGTCTGGGAAACTCTTTGCTATTGCTGCCGCTCTCAATTTTATCATATTGGTTGTAATTTTGGAGTAGCTTTTTAGGTGAAGTGAGAAGAGTTTGCATCCCAGTAGTACAGGTTTCATAACTGGAGAGGACTTAGAGATCATCTCACCTACCTCACCCATTTTATAGACAAGGAAACTGGGATCCAGTTAGGGAGTGTCACTTGTTCAAGGTCACTCATCTAGCTAATCCCATTTTATCTGGTTGACTTCGATGCTATTGGTGAATATATGGAGCAAAGACTATGCCTGATCGCAGAATCTTTGAATCTTTCCTGCAGGTAATAATATAGGATCCCTGTGGAAAGAGTTATTTTAATTTCATGGTGACTTAAGCCTATGTGCTCCTGTCTGCCATAGAAGTTATCCTAGAATGGATATCTAGAGTTCCCTACAGTATCTGGGGGGATCATGGGAAGTACTGATTGACTAGACTTGGTTATCTGGGGACTGGACATTTCTCCTTACTTAAAGCTACTCCCCACTGAGCTGCCTAGTTGTCCCAACTAGAACCTGAAAGGTAAGTAAAGATGGAACTTGGTTCTAAATCAGTGGTTCTCAACCTGTGAGTTATGTTAAATTTGTAACAATGAAAATACATCCTGCATATCAGATATTTACATTATGATTCATAACAGTAGCAAAATTATAATTATGAAATAGCAACAAAAATAATTTTATGGTTGGGAGTCACCACAACATGAGGAACTCTATTAAAAGGTAGCAGCATTAGGAAGGTTGAGAACCACTGTCCTAAAGGTTTAAACTCAAGTGACCATTCTTCAAGCCTTTGTTCTAGCTCTACTACCCTCTGAAGTTTTGCCCAATTCTTCTTGTCAGCACAGAACTCTCCCTTCCCTGTGCTTTCACATTACTTTATGTTTGCATCACAAAATCTAGCATGTTGCAATGAAATTGGGAGCTTATGTTATACACATTTAGGTACCCAAGATGGAATCTATCGATTATACTTATAGTTTTTTTAACAGTTTCATTTTTATATCCCACCTTTCATGCATATGAAACACTCACAAATACTTACTATTCTTTTGCTGTCTTCATTTGCAAGAAAAAAATGCAGAAGTTTTTTTTTAAAGCAGAAATGAAATAGATAAAATCCTTTGACAGAAATATCATCTATGGTAGTAACAGGGTTGTAAAGATTGACCTTATGAATCAAGCAATATGATGCCCGTTGGGAACCTCCAGCCACCTGTATCCCTGGGCCTGTCTTTTTGTTCCTTGCTGCGCTCTCCACAGAAATAGACTTTAATCTTCCCTCCAACTAAAATAAAAGTTTATTCCTCTTCATCTATTCACAGAGCTGAGGCTCAGAGGGCACTGAGACTTAACTAGCTAGTCACCATAGTTTATTATCTAAGGAACAGCTGTCTGGTCCCTCTCCACATCTGCCTTCTAAGCATAGAACATTTAATTAAAGAAGAAATACCTATATAGAGCTGAAGCCAAGAATTCTGGAATTCAAGGAAAACTCATTTGAGAGTCAGAAAGAGACTCCAAGTCAAACGTTGAGGATGTTATAACATGTACTATTCTTGTTGTTCTTCCCAACATTGATCCTGGGAGACTTATAGTGTCTGTCCCCAGTGTAGTGGCGAGATGGTGTAACATGGGCAGTCTATTGTAGTGGAATGTTGGGATATCAGTGCAGCTGTGGGGTAAAGAAGCCTTAGAAAAGAGTGTAAAGTTGATGGGATCCTATAGGAGGGGAATGCCCCAGGGGAGTAAATCAACAAACATTAATTAAACATCTGGTATGCAAATGCAAGGACCTATGATAGGATCTGGGGAATGCAAAGAAAAAATAAAGCAGTCCTGGTCCTCAAGAAGCTTATGTTTTATTCGGGGAGACAACATGTACTTACAAACATAGATAAAAATAGAAATAAAATGAATATAAGATAACCTGGGGGTATGGGAGGAGCCATTGGGCTGATCACAGTGGGAACCAAAGGGTGAATGGAGTTTACCATAAAGTAAAGAAGGGGGAGGAAAAACACACAAGCCTCTATCATCCTGTTTCCATGAAACAAAGTCCCATTTGCCCCATGCTAGCTAGAACTTCTGTCTTTGTCCCATGATGAATTCTCTCTATTAGCCTGTAAGGTACAATTTTCAAGGGCCCTAAGATATTTGAATTGAAAGGTGTTGAATGACTCTTCCAACCACTGCTGTTTCCCAATGTACTTGTTTTATAAGTAACAGATACTGTTCAGTAACTCTGTTTTCCCTCCAGTCTGTGATATCCCACCTATCCCTCTTCGTCATCAGTCTTCACCTGCCTTGGCCTTCTCATTATCTTTTTTATTTTATTTTTGTTTTGTTTTTTTGGAGGGCAGTTGGGGTTAAGTGACTTGCCCAAGGTCACATGGCTAGTTTGTGTGTGTGTGTGTGTGTGTGTGTGTGTGTGTGTGTGTTAAGTGTCTGAGGCTGGATTTGAACTCAGGTACTCCTGACTCCAGGGCCGGTGCTCTATTCACTGCGCCACCTAGCTGCCCCTTCTCATTATCTTTTAATTTAGTAATTACTTGAGCCTAGAAGAAGAACATCTACGTTGCCTCAGACATTTACTAGCTGTGTGATCTTCAGCAAGTCGCTTTTAAAAAAGACCCGTATCTGCCTCAGTTTCCTTGTCTGTAAAATTAGGATAATAATGGAATCTATTTATTAATTGTTCCTTTCCCTTTCCCAAGCAGTCAATGACCAGCCCTTTGTTAGATAATTGCTGCAAGGGGAAGGAGACTAGAAGGTCCTCACCTGCAGGAAGGTCATGATTTAATTAAGGAGGTATACACACACACACACACACACACACACTCGCACACGTAATGAGAGATGAGATGAAACAATGAATAATGGCTAGATTTTGTGATACAAACAAAAAGTAAGGTGAGAGCGTAGAGAAGGGAGAAGAAATAGTCAAAATTTCAGAGGGTAGTAGAGCTAGAACAGAGGCTTAAAGAATGGCCACTTGAATTTAAACCTTTAGGACCAAGTCCTATCTTTACTGACCTCTCAGGTTCTGATGTTTCAGCAAGCCAAAGCTGGGGCTGCAACACCCCCCCAATAACTCTGGCAGCTGGAAAAACCCCAGCGATTTGGAACAGACCTTTCCCCCCTGGAAGCAGAGATTCGCAAAACTAAAAAAACCAACCAATTAATTGAGTAGCCAACATGAGGAAAAGGAAGCAAAATAAGAACAGCAATAAAACTCTAGAATCTTTTTTTGTGGCTCAGTGGAAAGAGCACTAGGCTTGGAGTGAGAGAGACCTGAGTTTAAATCTGGCCATGGTCACTAACTAGCTGTATGACCACAGGCAAGTCAGTTAACCTCTGTTTGCCTTAGTGTTCCCGTCTGTAAAATGGGTATAATAACAGCATCTACCTCACAGGGTTATTGCTATGATCAAATGAGATAATAATTCTAAAGTGCTTACCATAGTGCCTGGAACACAGTAAGCTCTATAGTAAGGCCAACCACTATTGTTATTATCATTAATAATAATAACAATAACTATTATCATTAATAATAATAATAACTATTATTATTATTATTTAGTCTCTCCCTGGGCTCATTGAAGAATTAAAGAACCTTAGTGTCTGTTCCAACTAAAATCAAACTTTGTTTCTCCTCATTCCTTCCCATTCTGTCTTCCACATTACTACCAAATTAGTTTTTCTTATGTACAAGTCTGACCACGTGCCTTCTCTCCTCAAAACCCATCAGCAGCTTCCCAAAGCATACAAGAAAAATGGCAAAGGGCTTGGCTTAACAATTGAGGCCCTGTGCCATCTAGTGCCATCATATCTTTCCTGTATTATTTTGCATGACTCTCCTGATCCCAGTCCATCAAGGAATCCTAGGATTTCAGAGGTGGAAGGGACATAGTCAGAGAAGAGCTTTAGGAATATTAATTTGACAAATGAATGGAGGAATATTTGGCTTTTGAAAGGGCTAATGCTTAGAGGTAGGAGGTCTGTTTGGGAGGCTATCTTTAAAATAGTCCAGGAGAGAGAGATTCTGAGGATCTGAACTAGGGTGGAGGCATTGTGAATAGAAAGGTGGTAGGGACAGAGCTGACAAGATGTGACAGTGGCCTGGATGTGGCAGTGATAAAGTAAAGAGCTATGGATGATTCTTGGGTTGTGAATATGGACAACTAAAAAGATGGTGGGTCCACTGCCAGAAATTAGGGAATTTAGAAAGAGGAGGATTTAGGGGAAAAGGTAAGAAATTTGTTTTAGATTTATTGAGTTTGTTAAGACTTTTGTTTTTATTCAGTTGTGTCAGACTCTTTGTGACCCATTTGCGGTTTTCTTGGCAAAGAGACTAGAGTGGTTTACCATTTCTTTCTCCAGCTCATTTTTACAGATGAGGAAACTGAGACAAACAGGATTAAATGACTTACTGAGGATTATACAGCTAGTAAGTGTCTGAGGTCAAATTTGAACTCTGCTCTTCCTGACTCCAGACCCAGTGCTTTATGCACTGTGGCACTGGCCTGTCCTTGTTGGAACTATGGTACATCAATTGGATGTCTGATAGTCAATTGGTGAAGTAGGAGCCAAGCTCAGGAGAGAGACCAGGGCCAAAGGAAGCTATATTTTGGACTATGGGACATCCATATTGCCTCTGTGGATTTAGTTTGGGCCAATGACAAAACTTAGTTCTAGATACCTTATACAGTTCCCAGATGTGGGAATTATCTGTGAAGAGATGTTACTTGTTCCTATGGGAATAAATAAGATCATTGAAAGCTAAGGCATTTGGAGAAAAAACAAGGAGGGCCCAAGACCTCTTCCTATTCTAGCTCCTAGTTTTGCTCTTTGGAACAATGTAAATCAAGTCAGTTTCTCCTTTCATATTCTCATCTCTCAACAACTTGTAGGTGTTTATCATATTTGCCCAGTTTTCTCTTCTCTAATCTAAACAATCCCATCTTCATATGATATGATCTCAAAGTCCTATACTCTTTTTGGTTCATTTCCTCTGGACTTTCTCCAAAGTTAATCTACTTCCTAAAATATGGTGCCCAGAATAGAATATAATCCTCCTTTTGACTAGAGCAAAATACTTCAATCCTATAACCTTACTACTGGATATATAACCTTTATTAATGTAGCCCAAGATCACAGTAGTTTTGTTTTCTTTTTGATTGGCACATCACCCTGCTGACTCATTTTGAGTTCATAATCCACTTAGACCCTCAGGTTTTTTGGTTTTTTTGTTGTTGTTTGTTTTGTTTTTACTGGAAAATTCCTTTTTGTAGGTGGAATGGGACAGCTGGACACAGGTTAGATGATTCTAATTATGTTGGCAACATCTAAAGCATCATAGTCTGGAGCAAGATGGACATAGGCCTTCTTCTCTCTATCAGTCCAGATCAGTGTGTTGACGTTGGACTTGTTGAGGTCATACAGTTTCTTTGCCAGTTACTTGATCTGATGCTTGTTGACTTTGATGTTCACAGTGAAGACTAGGATGTTGTCCTCAATCTTCTTCATTGCAGATTCAGTGGTCAAGGGAAACATAATGATGGCATAGTGATCAAGCTTGTGTCTCCAAGGGGCACTTTTCCAAGGGTTTTTGAGCTGCTTTCAAGATCTTAGTATCTTGAGTTGCTGGAATGTTTTAACATTTGAACAAAGATTCAATGTTCAATGTTCAAATCTTTTGGATGTTCAAATGTTCAAATCTTCTTTTTGTGGCTGCGGAAACACTTCAACACTTCTTTCTTGGCCTTCAGGGCCTTAGACTTGGCTTCTGTCTTAGAGGGGACAATGCCTTCCTTCTTCACCTTTGGTACCATCTTGGAGGAAAGCCCCAAGATTTTTTCAGATAAATTGTCCAGCAATACTTTGCCTTATCCTGTTCTTGTGAAGTTAGCTTTATAAATTCAAGTGTAATACTTTACATTTATTCTTATTGGATTCAGCCTCACATTCTAGGCTGCTTAGATCTTTCAGGATTCTAACTCTATCTTCCAATGTGATAACCATTCACTCTTGTTTAGTGTCATTTTCAAATTTGAAAAGTATGTAATCTATATTTTCATCCAATTTATTGATAGCATCTTAAAAAGCACAGAGCCAAGCATGGATCCTTCAGACCAAACAATGGAATTGGCTTTCATGTTGACATTGGCCCACTGTTGGCTACAATTGCTGACTACAACAATTTCATAATTCACCTGGCTGTCTTTATCTGCTATACATCCTTTCATCTTGTTTACAAGAATAGCATGGGAGCCTGTAAAATGCCTAGCTAAAGTCGAGTACATCTTTTATACCAAATTGATCTTCTAGAATATGAAAGGAAGTTGGCCTACCCTGGCCTGTTCTTGAGAAAGCCATGTTGACTCTTACAGATTCATGTCTACTTTTTCTAGATAGTCACTGATGACTCCCCCCACTTTGATAATACATACTACACATTTTTCAAGAGTTGAGGTCAAGCTTTTGGTCTACATAATATTGAAATTTGATTTTTTTTCCCCAAGGCATTATTTAACCCTCATTGACCTCTCTAGATTAAAGGAAGAGGATGATGAGGTTCTGATAGGCAGAGTAGGATGGAATGGAATGGAATAAGCATTTATCAAGTGCCTACTAGGTGCCAGACACTATACTAAGGGCTCTACCAATATTATCCCATTTGGTCCTCATCCTTATCCTTGATGAGTAAGAATGGCATGTGATGTATGAACAAAATCAAGAAAGAAGAAAAGTGCTACTTGTACAATGAAGGAGAATTGGAGACATTCTTAGAATGATTGTGATGGGTATTCCAGGGAATTGTGTTCCCTTTATCTGACTTAATCTGAACTCCTAGAAGCCAGAAGAGCATCCAAAGGGAGAGCTATGGTTTAAAAGTGGTTTATTATGATGGTTTGGGATTTTAGAGCAGAGTTATATGTTAGAAACCCAAATTAACTATCTGACCCAGTAGGAATGCATGTGTGATTTACTGAAATTAAAATGGGGATGGGAAAGGGGAGTAGAAGTTCACCTAAAGGGGACTGTGACTTTGAAAGGTCCATATATGACCTGTATATCCTATGAATGAATGTGCCAGTGTGTTTTAGCATCCTCATTTTTCTCCCATTCCTGATGCAGATATACACATTGGTGCTTTTCCATTCATCATAGAACTGTGTGACTCTGATATATTGTCACTTTATCTCTGTATTATTAATGACTCTCCACCATCATTTTAAAAGATTTGGTTACTTTACATAACACCTACAGAGGCTGGCATCTACACAGGGGCTGCAAGTATGGCTTGAGTTTGTTCCTAAGAAGCCCAAACATTTTATAATAGATCAGTCTCTGCTAAAGTTACTTTTCTCACTCAATAAGCAAAGTGATAGCATGTTCTGTCTCTGAGCTGAGTCAGTGGTGAAGACAATTCCTGTTGGACTAAATGCTGCCTCTGGTCTGATACTGGTCATCTATAGATGTTGCCTGGTGCCAGTTGCTGAAAACATCATCGAGGGTATATTATTCTCATGGATTTATCCAGACTTCCTCGGGCTAGGAAGATTAACACGTATTGAAAGGGATTTTAGAATTCACCCATTCTAGCCCCTTCATTTCATAGATGAAGAAATTGAGGTCCAAAGAAAGGAAGTGATTTTCTTCAAAGCTAAAAAAATAAAAATAAAGCTATAAAAAGTGGCAGAAACAGAACTAGATGCTGGGACTGCTGATTCCTGGTCTGGTGATCTTTCCATTAACACTGTTAGGCATGAATATCTGTGGTTCTGGGTTCTGAACTGTCAAAGGGCCCTGATGACCTAGAGGTCCATATGTGACCTGGAGGCTGCAGATGTCCCACCCTTGATAGGCCAAAGCTCCCTGACCTGGCCTGGTCACCCCTCCCTGCTCCCTCATAGCCACCCATGTCAGTCCCATCCCTCCCATGTCCCTTTCCCACTCTGCCATACTCTTCCACAATCATTTTTCAGGATCTCTGTTTTATTGCTAAAAAAATGTCCTTTATTGTGCACTTGCGTGTTCCTCCTTAAAATTACTTTGTTTTTAATTTTCTATATCTGTATTGAATGGGACCTTGAGAAGTTATGTCACTTGGCCAGGTGCTCATCTGAACTCATAAAAGAAATCCCTCACTGGCATTTCCCTAGGTACTACCTTAACTATTTTTAAAAATGCACATCTTTTTCTTGTACTAGAATGTAAATTCCCTGAGGTCAGGAACCACATACATTTTGTCTTTGCCTCTCCTGTGCCCCGCACAGTGCCTGACTTATAGAAAATGCTAACATATTTCTTTTGAATTGAGCTTGTTAAATGGAAACACGTTTTTTTTAAAAAATAAGAACTTAAAGAGCAATTAGGATTATGAAACATCTCTCTCCATCTCAAGATTGGGATGTGTGGGCAGGAGCGCAAAGAGAACCATCAATTCACATTCATAGTGGGTGAATACAAAAACCAAGGTGGTTTTTTCTCCCTATTAGCAAAGTAACCAGTCAGCCAGTCACATGGGGCTTAGCATTCCCTTTGAGTCATTTACTGCTGAATGACAGCAAAGCTGTAGTTAGCAGCTCCCTCCCCCCATTCCCTCACTTCAAGCATCACAAACCACATCCAAGAGAAACCTAACCAAATCTACTTTTCTATGTTGGATTGTAGGAGAATCTGGGACAGGAAAGGGCTAAGGGAGGGAGAAGTGGTAGTTTCCTATTCAAACTAATTATTCTTGCTAAGTGCTGACCTCTGTTTTTCTACCCTGATGAATACTCCAAATGCTGTCAGCACTACCTTGACCCAGCACTATGTTGCCTTACCCTAGTCATGGCTATCCATGACAGCACAACATGACTTGATACAATAGGGTCAAAGGTAAGAAATAACAATTCACAGAACTAAAGCCAAGTTTCTGACAAGCAAACAAGAAGCTCCAACCAAGAGAAAAAGATTTTTTTCTCCACCATAGGATAGGGTTGGAGAGAGCACTGTAGATATTAAACTTCAAACTGTGTATCCCTGTCAGTCCAGCCTTTGCCTCTTGGTGATTTTTGTAGATCCCAGGTAGCATTAATCTGTAAGCCACTAGATGTGAATGTGCCAGGGGAGGGGAATGTGGCCTCAAGACCACATGAGGCCTTCTAGATCCTCGGGTGTGATCTTTTGACTGAGTCCAAGTTTTAAAGAAGAAATTCTTTAATTAAGGAGAATTTGTTCTGTGAAGTTTGGATTCAAAGGGCTGCACTTGAGGACCAAGAGGGCTTTGAGGTCACAGGTTCCCCACTGCTGGAGCCACGGGGTCTACCTCTGGCAGCCACTCATCCTGCCCACTTCCTTGCATATCCTTTGGTTCGCTGCACATTCCCTGCCTGCTAGCCTTATTGTCCCTCTTGCTGTTGAAGAAGTACTGGATGTGTAGGAGATAACTCTGACCTATTGTCCTGGCCCATGATCATTGTCAACACAATGATGGAAGTGTAAAATTCTCAATTTATCTTCTTTCAACAGCTATTACCCTGCTTCAGCTGTTTGTGTGGGAGTCAAAGTGAAAAATGAGATTTCCACTATCCAAACTGGAAGAGAGGACACTCTATATCTATCTATGTTAAGAAGAATTCTCTTTCACGTCTTTCACTTCTGTTTGGGAGATTATCAGGCATTTGCCACAACTAAGGCCAGCAAGATATAAAGAGAAGAAGAGACAGGAAGAGGATAAACCCTGTGAGACCTTGGAAGGGTCATGATAATACCAAGCGGACGCTAGCCTAGCTTAGCCTACCTTTAGCTGAATTTCCTAATTGCTGCTTTAAAACTATGCTTACTTTATGCTGGAAAAATGGTGCTGACACTAAATATCCCTGACTGCAACATTGTTTGCAAGATTAGTCCTGGAATAAGTTGTGAATCTGAGACGTCAGATCTCCTTTGCCAACCAATTCAGACCATGTTGCCTCATGCCTTCTCTTCACAGGTTCCTATTGAATTCCAGAGTCTGATGGGGGTAGAGAAGAGGTACACGGAACCTTTTCTAAAACTGAAGCTGTTGGGTTAACACAGTCCTTTTCCTGATCTGGCTGCTTGGGCTCCAAAAGATAAAAAAGTTATTTAAGAAAAATGTTTCAGTGTCTGGCTCTCTACCTCTAGAATGTGCTACCTCTCTTGAGGAGATAGTAGAATCGTAGGATTTAAGGCTAGACAGAGATTCCAGGATCAAAGGTATAGAACTAGAAGGGGCCTCAAAGGCCATTGAATAATAACAAGTAATAATAACTAACATTTATATAGCACTTTAAGATTTGTTAGGTTTCATGGAGGATAGAGTGCTGGGCCTGGAGTCAGGACCACTCATCTTCCTGACTTCAAATATGACCTCAGACACTTATTAGCTCCGTGACCCTGGGCTAGTCACTTAACCTTGTTTGCCTCAGTTTCCTCATCTGTCAAATGACCCGGAGAAGGAAATGGCAAACTACTCCAGTATTTTTGCCAAGAAAAACCCAAATGGGGTCATGAAGAGCAGGACACAACAGAAAGGACTGAACAGCAGCTTTACATATCTTGTGTTATTTGATTCTCCCAACCAGTGGTTCTCAACCTTCCTAATGCCGTGACCCTTTAATACAGTTCCTCATGTTGTGGTGACCCCCGCCAACCATAAAATTATTTTCATTGCTACTTCATAACTGTAATTTTGCTACTGTCATGAATTGTAATGTAAATATCTGATATGCAGGATGTATTTTTCATTGCTACAAACTGAACATAACCCACAGGTTGGGAACCACTATTCCCAACAACCTCACAAGGCAGATGCTTTTGTTATCTTACTCTTCTGGGGAAGCTCTGAGAGAGAGAGATTAAGTGACCCAGGAATCACACTGCCAGTAAGTGTCTGAAGCAGGATCTAGGTCTTCTTGACTCTGAGTCTAACACTCTGTCCATGGTGACATCTAACTGCCCAGTCCTTTTACAGATGAGGAAATTGAGATCAAGCTTCAGGAAATGGCTAGTCTGATGCTTTCGTATTAGTTACCAGAGTGAATTAACCAGGAATTAAAATGAGAAGCTGGGATTTGAATTTAAGTCCTCTGACTTCATATTCAGAACTATTTAGATGTTCAATCCTAAATTCTAATCCTGCTTCAGACAATTATTGACTATGTGAACCTGAGCAAGCCGTCAGCCTCAGTTTCCCCATTTGTAAAAATGATAATAATTACACACCAACACCAAATGGTTGTTGTGGGGATCTATTGGGTAATATACGTACAGCATGGGTACAGACTACAATCCGCCTCCACATTTTCATCCTACGAGATTGTCAATGGATGATCGATCCAATGGGCTGTATACATTTTGTGGATATTAGTTCAGCATTTGGGCTATCTGTTTTTTATTCTTCTCACTTGCCTTGTGACTTGTCCCTTTCCTTTCATCTTCAAATATGTCAATCAATCAGTCAATAAGCAAACAGTTACTAAGAGCCTGTTACGTGCCAGGCTTATCTTTGATAATGTCTCTTTCTTATGATATTTCTTATGTGCAGTCATCCTTGGCAATCTGCTCCAGCCTGCGCTTCAGTCCTGGGTGAACAGGGAACAAAAACACAGGGAAGTGGTTTGATCCAATAATCTGAGTCTCCACAGAATTTTCCCCAGAAGACAGTAGAGAAGCAATGGTAAACTTTGACAAAAAGCAGCATGTTACCAAAAAGAAAGCATATGTGTGAAAAATCTTAAGGGATGTCATTAGAGAAATGTTCAGTGAGCACTGAACTTGAAGGCACATGACCTTGGTTAAAATCCAGGTTTTGCCTGGCTTTAACTACTCATGTGAATGAGCAAGTCACTTAACCTCTGTGCCTCAGTCTCCTCAGTCATAAAATGAAGTGGCAAGAGCAGATGACCCCTAAGGACTCTTCCAGTTCTAGACCTATGGACCTACAATTCATTGGAACACTGGCATAATATACTTTTCCCGGTGTTTAGGATAGTGCCTGGCACATAGTGAATGGTTAATAAGTGCCTTTTCAATTCATTCTTTCAAGTTGTCCTCTAAAATTCAATTAAAGTACTAGAGGGACATGAGTGACATCTCTGTTTGCATTTTTGAAGTGACAGATAAGAGTGCAGGTCCATAATATACCATTCCCATGAGAGATGAAGAACTGAACAGGGAAACCTGGCATGTCTGTTTTGCTAAAGCCACTGGGCAGCCACTAAAAAAGAGCATCACTCCTCAGGAGGAGCTTGGTTCATCAGAAGACTATGGTATTGGTTCTGACCACAGAGATGGACTTCTCTCCAGTAGCCAGCATGATAGATCTGTTTTGTACAGGGAGGCTAGAGGACTCCTTGATTTGAACAAATGCCAAGAGCCAGGGAAAGCCCAGTTATTTTTTTCTTTTTGGGTCATGAACTGTTTGCTGTTGGAAACATCTCCACGGATGGGTGCAGGAGCTAAACATAACAGGAACTGAGGATGATGATATCCGTCATTGGGAGGAAGCCCCAGAGGACCTCTATAAAGCTACCCTCTTAAGCTCAATCCCCTTGTATCAGGCTGCAATGACAGGCGATGAATTGCTCCAGTTGGTTGAGAGGGCAAGGTCAAGGCGTAGCAACACTGGCTGTATGCTGCCATTAAATCAAACGTTCGGTCTTGGAAGAGATGTGTGAGTGTGTGTGTGTGTGCCGCGTGTGTGCGCTCGCGCGTGTGTGTGTGTATGTGTGTGTGCATGTGTGCACATGTGCATGTGGGAGAAGTGAAGATGGAGACCCTCCTTCAAGAGCAAAAATCACCATAATTAGAGGAAATGCTACAAGTTCATTTCCGCAAAGAGAGTGAGTGAGAGAGAAGGAGCTTAAAGACTAGATGTTTAGACAGCCCTGCAAGCCCCCTTGTGACCTTACTCTGATATTTAACAAAACATTAATCTTCTTGCCAGCAATTATAAAGAATACAGTGATGTAGCTGGAGCTCAGTGAGTGAGTAATAGTAATTCCATTGTTCTCCTTTATTTATGCCTTGGCTGTACCAGGCAGATGAGGTAAGTTAGGGCTTTTTATATGTTATTATTCTGAACTGGCAATACATAAAGAATGCTTACACAAATATCTGTCTGTTTCTGAGGCACTGTTTCACACCTCCTTACAACTCACGATCAAAGCGTTTCAACATTTTATTATGAAATCATGAAAATCCCCCCTCTAGTTTGCATATGAATTACAGCCTTTTTTTCCCCCTTAAGCACTAGTGTACCACAGTGACAGTGCCTTTTGAACTGAGGAACAGAACAAGGTGTTACACATTTATTTCTCTTAGGCGGGTGACTTACTGAATAATGTCATAGAATGTTGTTTGCAGGAGTATGGTCCAACCTCTTGGCTGAACACAAAGACTTTCCAGCAAAAAAAGCAACCTATCTATGTGAGGAGAAGGCCAATGATTCTGGTTCCCTTGTTGGGAAACAGGACCTGATGTGAAAGCATCCATTTGGGAGAGAAGGAGAAAGAAAAGGTTACATACCTCGTAATTTAAAGCCAACACAAAGAAAGTCTTTCCCTCCCTAAAAATAAAATAAAATCCCTTCAAAAGCTGGGGTTATTTTTTGCCAAGGATAGTAAACCAAAAACTGTTTGCCTGATTTTTGCTAGCTTTGCTGTTGGACAGAGATTTCAGGTTCTCCTATGAGCAATTGAAGATCAGTAGTCTTTCCTGCTGGATTTGCAAAGGGACCAACGTCTTCTTTTCTAATTGGCCTTTTCTGTGAGGGCTATTAAATTCTTTCCAAATGTCAAGAGTGAGGCTCTCTGTCCATGTCAGCACATTGGGTTTACGGGACTCTCTCTTATATCTTTTGAGTTTTTCTTAAGATCTTGCATAGTGAATACACAGAAAACGGAGAATAAACAATGTTGCATTTTCATAAAGGAGGCATTGTTGGGGATTCAGAACAAGGCCCATGTACTTATGAAAGATAATTTCAGCCTCCTTTATTGATATTATTGTCTTGGTCTTGAGATTTACAAACTAAATGGGTCTTGTGAGAGTATCCTGGTGAGATTTTCTTTCTTTCCTTTTTTTTTTGGTGGGATTCAGGGAGGTGAGAATGGAGCACAGAATAAAATGAAATAGAAATGGAAATGAATCATGTCCCTCCCTTCTGTAGTACAGTCACAATGATTGAAAATCCCCCCATCAGATTTCAGACATGGGTCTGTTCTGTGGTTATGCAAGACAGGGGAGAGTTGCCAAGACTACTGGACTAATGAAGAATGCTCTCTTTGTTAGGACAGAGTCTTTGATTGAAAAACTGATCTTTTTGTTGTTGTTGTCATTAAGTTGGAAGTAGGTAGGTGGCAAAGCAAGGACCTGAAACAGTTTCCAAACTGCCCTTGTGAGAAAGACCCTATTTCAATTCTTTTCAAAGGATTATGGGGTCATAGCTTTGGAGTCAGAAGGGATCTTTGAGGCAGTCTAGCACAACTCCCTCATTTTGCAAGGGAAGAAACTGAAGCTCAGAGAATTGAAATGACTCACCCAAGGTCACATGGGTATCAATGGAAGAGGCAGGATTTCATCCCAGGCCACTTGATGGTAATTTCCAGACTCTTCCTCCAATCCTAAGCTGCTGGCCTTATGAATGATTGTTCACTTAGATGCCATGACTCCTTTCTGGTGCCTTTTAAAAGCTATCAATGAAAGTCCTTAACCTTTATCACACTAACATCGTCCTACAGCCTATGTAAGATTTCCTCAGGGCACATCTACTTTCCCATATAACTATTGGCTTCAATTTCCACATTTTGCACTGTGTTTTCCTTAGAGTTGCAATATTTTCTCAGTAATACAGGTTAACAAGATTCAGTGACGCCCCTTGGGCCTAAGGACTAAAACTGAAACTCCTAAGCCTGGCATTCGAGATCATCAATGATAATGGTGATAGTAATAGTGTTGATGATGATGATGATGATGATGATGACATATTTACCCAATATTCCCAAACCACTTATTCAGTTTTACTTACTGATATGCCCCCAGGGCAACTCCAACCATATCATTCTCTTGACTCTTGCCCTACCTGCACACATACAGTGTTTGTACTAATTCTTGTCTCTGCTATCAAGGTTTTCTTCTCTAAGAATGTCCTTCTTATTCTTCTCTACTTATTAAAAAAAGCCTTCTAAACCCAGCACAGGGCCTTCCCTCCTCTGTGATACCTTTCCCAATCACTTCAGCCTGGAGCCATCTCAAGTTCCCCAGATCAGGGAGAAACTTCAGAAGCCACCTGCCTGGACCCAGACAAGAATGCCCCTTACAGCATATGTAGGTGGGCTCTGAAAGCCCTTGCTTGAAGGCCTCAGCCTAAGAGAAGCACGCTACATCCAGAGTAAACCATTTCATTTTTGGATAGTCTTATTAGGGAAGTATTTTGTTCTGTTTTATCTTATTTTTCCACTGACACCAAGCCTATAATTTGCCTCTTCATCTATTCTACCCATGGACCCTACTTCTGCCCTCCAGAGTCAAATGGAACAAGTCAAATCCTTCTTCCATGTGACCACCCTTTGAATACTTGAAGACAGCTAGCATGACCCCTGGCTGTCTCTTCTTTTCTCTGGGCTTAAAACTCCCAGTTCCTTCAACTGATCTTTCTATGGCATGCACCTATGTACATGGCAGACACTTAAGGCCTTTAATCATTCTGATTAGCTTTCTCTGGGCATCTCCAGATTATCAATGGCCTCCCTACAGAGTGGCACTTAGAACGGAACATAATATTACAGATGTATGCTGATTAAGGCAAGGAGTAAAGGCGCTTTCCCTTTGAATTCCTTTAAATCATAAACTGTTCATTTTACCTGCCTGAAACTTAAGTATACACTGATTTTTATAGAATATATGTTATTAACTCCTATGTTTATTTTTTTTAGAGAAATATAAGCTTCCTGAGGGCAGGACCTGTGTATTGTACTTTACTTCCGTTGATCCTGGCACAATGCCATGCCACTTAGTTAATAATCAGTAAGTTATCTGTTGAATTCAATGGCTATATTGAAATAATCTCATTGTTTATTTTGAAATGAACCCTGAAAAAAGTAGCCCCTAGAAAAATTTCTGAGAAATTATCACCTACTTTATCATTCCTATACCACCATCCTGTTGGAAGCACTAAAAATCTTTAGAGATTCTGATGTTTACGTGGAAGAGTAAGTTAGCATGCCTGTATCCCCAAGAAGGCTCTTTTACATTGTCTGCAATGAACATAGTGCCTAATGACTGTTAATTTTACTGACTGCTTACAATCAGCAATGTTAACTCTTGTTGATGTTAATTTATGCAACACGTACATTATCCTAGAAATCCTAGTTCCTCTGTTTCCTCATCTGTAAAATGAGAATTGAATCAAAGACCTCTTTGGTCTCTTCTGGTACATGTGAGCCTATGGTTTTAGGAATCTTTATTCATTTTACTCCATTATCCCTCAGTCCTCATGGAAGGAAAGAAGGAGGCAAATATTTAAAAAGTTTAGTATGTGTCAGACTCTGTGCTAAATGCTAGTGATACAAATAGGAGCAAAAAGAAAGACAGACCCTGCTCTCAAGGAGCTTACTTCTAGTGGGGGAAGACAACATACAAAAGGGAACTGAAAAGAAGTGTGTGTGTGTGTGTGTGTGTGTGTGTGTGTGTGTGTGTTATGGGATGGGGTGGGGAGGCAAGCAGTGGCTATAAAGTCCAAAGAAAGTCAGGAAAAGAGTTGGGAGGGGAATGAAGGCAGGTAAACCTGTGAACTTCCACAAAGGAGCTCTAAGAAGAACTCACCAATGGAAAAAGAAGGATAGAGAAAGAATATTCCATGGTGAATAGGTCCTGAGGTAGTAAGCAGTTCCAGAGTGAGGAGGCCTCAGGTGTTGAGGGAAGTTCCAGGATGAGCCAGCAGTATAAGGCGCATGGTTATGAAGTCCATAAAAAGTCAAGGACAGACCTGGAGAAGTGCTAAGAGGAGAGACTTTTTCTGGATCCTAATTTAATAATGCTTGTTTCTCCTTTTTAGCTTTCTTGCCTTCTTGTAAATTTATGGAGAATGGATTAGTTTATGTTCCCTTCATTATTAGTCAAGATATTTGCTATTATTAACTAAAGAAAAAAACAAAATAATAGTATAATTACTATTTCACAGACATATCTCACCATAAAGCAAGAAATACGAATAAGGCAGTAATTAGTGGAGACATCCCCCCCAAATGGCTAGTGACCTCTCCTCCTCCCCCCTCCTTCTTCTTTACCTTTAAAGAAACAACAGAAGCATGTGAAGGCACATATTGCAAATCCGAATTTGCAGATATCTGTCACTTGTGAACACTGGTATCCTGGAGGACAAAAAGGACTGGCTATGCATTTCATGAATCCTTTGCATTTATGAGTTCCCAGGATAGCAGGAGAAAATTGAATGGCTCCTGTTAGCCTTTTGAGAGAGTCTAGAACTAGCTGAAAAGCAACTGTCCAGTGACAGAACATGATGGCACTATCTATTTGTCTTATACTTTACAGTTTTAAAAGAAATAGAGCTAGCTGGTTTCCTTTTAGCTCTGAAATTCTATTGGTCCTGTTACCATCCTATTGGGTCCAGAGACAGGTTGGTATAGAAAAAAAGGAGGCTAGATCTAGAGATACAAGGTCTGGGTTCAAATTCCATTTTTCTACTTGCTATCTATACAACTTTGGGCAAATCACCAAAACCCTTCTGGGTTTCAATTTCCTCATCTGTAAAATGAAGGTTTTGAATTTTGTTGTTGTCATTCATTTGTTTCAGTCATGTCTTACCATTTATTTGTGAGTCCATTTAGAGTTTTCTTGACTGAGATATTGGAGAGATCTGCCTTTTTCTTCTCTAGATCATTTTACAGATGAGGAAACTGAGGCAAACAGGGTTAAGTGACTTAACTCTAAACTTCTTTTGAGGTTCTATGATCTTGATTATTAGCATAATTAGAACATTGAAAAATACCTAGTAGGTTGAGGCTGAAATTTATTGTACCATGAATCAGCAACTAATTAATCTACATGAAATGTTTACTGAAGGCCTACTATATTTCTAGGTACCATAGCTCATAAAAGTATCCCAGGGCATTAAAGTCCCAAAAGGTCGTAGAGATCATTGGAAAATAACATTAGTGCTGGAAAGGACCTACCTGATTATCTAGTCCAATTTTTACAGATGTGAAAACTGAGCCCTAGAGAAAGACCATCTGGTCCAAACATTTCATTTTACAGGTGAAGAAATTGGCTCCAAGAGCAGAAGAAGGGACTTAGCCAAAGTCACACAAGCCAATGTGGTAGAGGTAGTAGTGGAACCCAGATTTTCTGATGCTTAAATAGAAGTGTCTCTGAGGACCCATCATAACAAGAATGTGCAAAGAACCAAAGAATGATGAAAGAGGCAAACTCCAGAATACCCTCACTGATGGCAAGTAATAACCAGGCTTGTGTCTATGTTGTGGGGAGGCCCGACAGAGCTTTAATTGAAGATACTGAGACAGACAGGAGAAAGGAATGCCATTTTGATCATAAAATATTATCTTTCTCTGGCCACCAGAGTATGGAGTCTTAGGAATTTCCATTTCCTGGTGCTTGGATTCTTTTTTTTTCATTGTTAACAGTGAGTAATTTTAATATTTAGATCTGCCAAATGGCAATCAAGAGACCCTCTTCTTTGCTACATTCTCAGAAAACTCAGGACTATAGCACAAACTAAGAAAAAAAACAACAGATCTTCTCAAGTGTGGAGGAAAAAAAATATCCTGGCCCTGGGATTCCCTCCTGCTGTTGGGATCTTCCCTACCCCTGGGTCCCTCCTCAAATCAGAGGCTCAGCTGACACGTGATAAAGGTTCACAAAGGGAAGAATTCCAGGGCCTGAGCTCAGAGCTTGTTCATAATTTGTCACATTGTTCCCCTGCATCGTGGCACACAGGAGATATGTAAGGCCCCCGACTGCTTAGAAGCCACTGCCATGTCTTGGCACAATGGGGGAGAGTTAAGGACTGAATGGTGGCTATAACCTTGAGTTCCTTTGCTTTTGTGAGTCTCAATAAGATGCTGCAAGTCACTTGAAGAGATCTTTTGTATGAACCATTAAAAACCACAACAGACAAAGTGAAAAGGAAAAGCTGATGTAGGCACATCCATGCCTAAGTTTCTGAGTATACGTTTATGGAGCCAGGCATATGTGTGGTACATTTGCACTAGAATAAACATTCCTGTCCTTTTATGCAGAGGGGATGCTATAGACCCACCATTAGGTGTGTGTTTTCAGTTTCTTTTCAGTTCTACAAATGGAGCTACTTTGATCCAGTCACACACTCTTGCTTGTTACACTTTCTGACAAAGGGCACACATTGGTTAAGAGAAGGGTCATGGCTTGTAGCCAAAGGATAGAGTAAAGTGAATTGACTTACTTGGGTATTAAACACATAACCTTTGCTTTGTTAGCCTGTTGTCCTAATCAGATGGCGCAGATATGTCCCAATTTCAACCTCTTCAAAAAGTTTTCCATGACACTGAAAGGGAAATCTTGTTCATTTGAACCATGCCAGCACTGGTATCGTTAAATTCCATATTTTTTTTGTCTTTTATGAAGCACACATATGTGTTTATAAATATAAGTGGATATATAAACATATATGCACATATACGGCCCATATATGTGCGTGCACACTGAGTTCAAATCTGGTCTCAGATTCTTACTGCGAGACCTTGAGCAAGTCACTTAACCTCTATTTGCCTTAATCTACTGGAGAAAGAAATAGCAAACCGCTCTAATATTTTTGCCAAAAAACCTCATGAAGAGTAGGACGTGAGAGAATGACTAATTGGGGGAGAGCAGAAAGCAAAGGAGAAGGGGAAGGAGAGGGGAAAGAGAAAGGGAGATAGTAGCAAGATATAGAGAGAAATAGAAAAATGAAAACAGAGACAGAGAAAAAAGAGATGAAGAAGAAAACAATAACAATAGAATTTGGCTGCCTGAATGCAGAGTGCTGGACAAGATGACCCACTGAGGTACCTCCAGCTCTAGGACTTATGACTCCATAAACAGCAGTCTGGAACAACTTTAAGAATTTTTTTTGCACATGGCAAATGGCTGGTTTGGCAATGTCCTTTTTTTATTTTTATTTTTATTTTTTAGCAGTGAAAGGCAGCATGACATCCTGGAAAGAAGCCTCAATTCAAAGTCAGACAACCTGAATTCTCTGCTCTTACTACCTGTGTGACCTTGGGCAAGTCACTTAGTTTTGGGGGACTTTAATTTCTTGAACCATAGAATAAAGGGGTTGAATTAGGTGACTTTGAGAGTTCTCTCTAGCTTTAGATCTACCATCCTAAAATCCTATGAACAAATGTCTTCTACAATTTCTTTTCTAGTACTAAATTTTATGATTCTGGAACAATACTATTCCCTGTTTCTTGTATTACATAAAAGGCTTGATCAGTTTTTACATCCTACATAGTCATACGGGTTGAGTAGGGGCACATGGACCTGAAATTCCTCTCTTTTCTTTTTAGTCTTAAGAATCTTTTTTATGATATATTTGCTCCATTTCAGATACTAGTCAATTCCTTGCCAAAAAATAAAAGGTAAAATAAAGCACCAGATAATGAGAAGTAAAAATAAGTCTGTTCATTCACTAGGATTCAAACATATTGATGTATGACAGACAGAGTTTGTGAATCTGGGACCCGTTGCTGTCTTGAAGGTCGCTGGAATTCACATCAACATCACTCAACATATGAAGAAGAAGATTAGGAGTCAGAGGAAAGGGAGATGGAGCTGGAGAAAGGTTGGACACATTCCAGAGAAGCTAAGAGCAGTTATACAATTGGAATGAGCTATAGAATCTCACTCTGACCAGGGGAAATATTACGAGAGATTTACTTCCATTCTCTGGTTCTATGTCAATGGAGTTGCTTTAAATAAGGAGAGGAAGTGGAGGCAGGATGATGTCATTGCTTGCTTGGCCATCTCCCTTCCTCTTCCAGGGTAGTGCTGATCCTGTGGGGATGAAGATGCAGAAGGTTGGGAAGAGGAAAGTGAAGAGGGAAGAAGGAAAGGATGGGGGTTTCTAAGAAGAAACAATGCATATCTGGGAGCATCACACACTGCCAGGCAGCACCGAAGGTCAGAATTGAGGCCTCTAGGATTTAATACAGGGTATCCACACACTGGCATCTAGCAAAAGTCTACTGAATAGTCTTGATCTGCCCCCCTGGCCCTTCATTCACCCCCTTGAGTTACTAATCCTGGCCGGCTGCCTGTGTTCTATAGATGACCTTGTCAACCTTGTTAAAGAAAGGATCCAACAGACTGTGGCCCTGTACTTCAAAAGAAAGTTAGTTTCCCTGTTGTAACCCAGCTTTGCAAATCTTCAAAAATCCCCAGCCCCCCCTTCTACACACAAAAAAGGGATGTTTAGAATAAGGAGTTTTGCACCTTTGCGCATTCCTCCATGGCTAGGCCCAGACAGCACCAGAATACGCCCACCAGCCATGCACTCCAGCTTCCTCCCCACCCCTCTCCCACCTCCAGACAGTACAGGAAGACAAAAAGGGGTAAAACAAAGGCCAAGGTGAAGAATAAGGTGTATATGATTTTTTTTAGGGCCTGCTGACTGGCTTCTTTAGGTCTCCTTCTTCGCCTTTATTTGGCTCATTGCCTGGTTTCTCTTTGGCCTTGAAGACATGTGGCAACGGGCTTGATTTTGTGCTGCTGCATCAATCAGTTGTGTGATGTCTTCTGACCTATGCAAAGACCATCCGTAAAGCTTGAAGTGTGACATTAAGCTAACCTTATCATTAGTTTGAGTTGACAAGTGGCCCATCTGATGACTGGTTACAAATTATCCAGTCCTTTTGATAATGGAGTGATTTCCTGTAGCTGTGGGTTCCGGAGATGCCAGGCGAAAAGTCACATCATCTCCTTCTCTAAAGGGTTCCAAATGTGCTGTCATTGAACACTGGAGGGCCAAGCCTTTGAGGAATCTGGACCAATGGATTCTTTTCTGCAAGACCTAAGTGGTGGGCCACTTCCCCTTTTCTCCTCCATCTCTCATTGGAGTAACTGAGGAAAATGAAAGGTGCATCTGTCTCCAAAGTATGTATGGTAATGGGCAGATTTGGTCATTGAGAATGGAAGAAGAGAGAGAAGAAGAAATACCTATGAGATGCAAGCAGAGGCAAAGAAGGAAAGAGAAAAGAACTTTGGATGGTTTTGCCCTTGTCCTTTGTGAGGAAAATGTCATGGAAATATTAGAGTCATCTTCACCTTTCCCATGAAACTAGAAGACTGGGTAGCAGTGCTTCATAGACGAGATGTGTAAGGATCACTGAAAAAGTAGAGAGAGAGAATAAAGATATGCCCATAATCAGTTTCAACCGGTAGAGAGCAGTCAGCTGAGACTGGACTGATGAGGGTGAAGGTGGGGGTCCAGGTGGAAGGAAATCTGCTAGAGAAGTTCTTATATTCAGAAATGCAAATGATTTTGGAGTTAACTTATAACTCAGGACTGATGCATATACATTAAAATATCTCTATTTTGTTTTCCTCTTCTTATTAAAAAAATCCTCTGTAAATACTACGAACTTCATGATTGTAAATGGGAAGTAAGTTGGAATATAGTTAGGCAAAGATAAGGGGTGAGTAGGTCTAGGTTCAATGCATGTTTTCCTCAGTTTGCTGGGTAAAGGCTATAAGACAAAAGAGTAAGAAAATCCACTGAAATACATCTGCTGATGTGGTGTCATGAGACAGTCTCTGTCACAAAGGTTGCCCCATCATAGGAGGGATCTCAGATAACTAGGTCTGGGATACATGTCTTGGGGGCTATGGGCATACTGCTCAGATATAAATGATGGTAGATACATCCATTTCCTGAATACTTAGAAATATCTTAAAGTCTTAGGATTTCAGACTCTCAGTCAGTACTTTTATAATACAAGAAATAGGACTCCTGCCTCTTTTCTGTCACTCATCCTTTTATTCACCTACAAATCTCATCCAATTATAAATCTTTGTTTCTGTTTTCTTGTTCATCTCAGCTTGGGAAACTGGATAATGGACCTGTATCACACATGCCTTGGGCTAGGAGGCACAGTAGAAGGCATGAGGATGCACTCATTTGTGAAGATTTAAAGTGAGCAAACCCATAGGCCCAAGGCCCCAACAGCAGAAAGCAGGAATTTTTAAAGGTGCATCAGGGGGAGTGGAACTGGGGTCCTTTTAATACGGCCTGCACACACAATTGCTTTCTTGATATGGTTTCTGTTTTGAAAAGACAAATTAAACACATGCACCTTTTTTTCTTTTTGGAGGAGGGAAGGCAGGGCAATTGGGGTTAAGTGACTTGCTCAAGGTCACACAGCTAGTAAGTGTTAAGTCTCTGAGGATGGATTTTAACTCTGGTCCTCCTGACTCCAGGGCTGATGCTCTATTTACTGCATCACCTAGCTACCCCTAAATGCATGCTCCTGAAAAAAAAATGTTAGAAATCAGGGACCAGAGATAGCAGCCACTTTTATAAGACTTCAGTGTTGGATGCAATTTGCCTGTAAGACCTGCCCACCTCAGCAGATATCTGAAGAAACACTTCTAAGTTCCTGGGTCAATACCAGTAGACTCAACCAGGTTCTATTAGGAGTTTTTATTGTGATAAGACAAGTCCCAGGAGCAGTACTTGCCAATTTCCTGAGGGGGAGCCTGGCGTTGTTCCCTGGTTGAGGAGAAGGGTAGGCCAGGGTGAAATGAACTTCTTGTTTGTTTTACACTAAATGCTCCAGGGGGTTGCAGAATTGTACATCCTGAAATTGGGAATGAAGAATGTCCATGATGGGAATATTGATGCTATTTCCTTTACTCATTTCTATGATTCTGATTCAAGCTTTTAACATGCTATGTTTTGTAAATGAATCTGTGAAGCATACATACTGTCAATCAAGAAAATGATCAGTGTAATGAAGGAGAAGAAACAAAGGATCTGGACCAAAGCCATGGGATTTCATAAGATAATGCACATGTTTAAATCCTAGATAAAAGGTTCTTAACCTGAGATCCATAAAAGGGATTTATTGATAAAATTCAAGGGGTCTATGAGCTTAGATGGGGAAAATATTACATCTTTATTTTCTTTAGCCTTTTAATGTGATTTATCAATCTAATTATCTAAAAATATTATTCTAAGAAGGGCTCCATAGATGTCACCAGAATGCCAAAAGGTTCTATGACAAAAATGGTTAAGAACCCCTACCCTTGGCCAACAGCTCAAGATGATCCCAGCCATAACCCACACAAAGAGATAGAAAGAATAAAATACTCATCTAGCTCACTGAGGACTAGAGATAGATAAGTTAGCAATTACCCAGAGGGTCCTCTGGTATTGCATAGTCCATATAACAGGTGGAAAGGAGCATTTGTTTGACAATACCTGGTTTTTACTATTAAATAGGACCAGGCACTGGTCACAATTTCCCCTCACCTCCAGTTGCTCCAAATCCAAAGTAAGTTATTAAGGAGAAATTAAGAATGTCCTTTGACTTTGTCGTTTCATAGTTTGGCAGTGGACTACAGTTTTAAAGAATGTGACAATAGAACATAAAGTCTGACAAGTCTTAGCAAGCTGGAAAAGCATCCAGTATGAGCCTAATTACATCTGCTGTCCAAGGTCCTGTCTTTTTAGGTAGGGTGAAATTTGTCAAAGGAAGGTTGGGCATTAGGTCATGGGTCCCTTGGCAATGGAAACCCACAAACCAAACAAAAATAATCTTTAGTTCTGTAAGGAATTTCCAGTGGCAGGGTTGGGAAATGGAGGCAGAGGATGCTAAGTTTTTAGATTGTCTATGAAGATTTATATAAATGTTTATAAATCTAATAATTTCTGAGAAGAAATTGGTAAAGAGGAAAATTTTAATTGTATATTAAAAATAACAAAAGATATAATCTCAAGGAATATTTGAAATATTTTGCTTTGCAATATCTATGATGACCATAAGAAGGCAGAGTATTAAGATGATTATTGCAATTTATGTGTCAACATCTGTGGTCAAGGATAAATAAAAAGAAACATTTTATGAAGAATTTTATAAGATCCTCTAAACTAAGTCAGCGTATATCTATACTTGGTGATTTAATCATAAAATGTGAACAAAGGAGAAGGTAGGGAAAACTAAGTTGGAAAGCATAGTTTAATATTAAGAAGATGAAAGGGGCTAAAATGCTTGTTGATGACTCAGAAGTCCCATTTCTGTGTATCATGAATATTTTCTCCAAAAAGAGATTTGAAAGGTGTTCAAAGTGTCAATCATCAAGTACTATCACAAAAAATGAAATTGACTGTATCTTGACAGTTACTGATGTAGAAATCATTTTTGAATCAACTATCTATGTGCAGTCAGATCATCAAGCAGTTAGAGCAAAGGTCAAAATCAATAACAAATTAAAATAGAGGATAAAGATGAGAAGAAACTGCAATTACATCAGCTCCAACCTAACCTGCTTAAATAATCTATTGACTCTGAAAAAATGGGAAATGTAAAAAATAAATGATATTGACTTCATCACCATTTCTCTGAAAAGTTTAGGCACTATTGAACAGTCACCAAGAAACTACCTCAGCCAGCAAATACTTTATCTCTTTGTCAAGGGTGGAGACACAATCTTCAATTATAACACTAGGTAAAATCTTTTTCTTGGCAAAAATAATATGAATGAAGATAATGTAAGATTATGAGTGATATTATTTCAAAAAACAGTAAAAACAAAAAGCAGTTTAGGGGAAAATGAGCCACCAGCAATCTTGTGGTGAGATGCATTTACGTCAGATCGACCTGAGAAAATTGTAGCTCAAACTTGGAAGAGAACGACAAATAGGCATGAAAGGAAACAGCTCTTCTGGAACTTCTATAGCAATCTCTTCTCATCATTTCAACTTTTTAACCAGAATTATCTAAGAAAATTGTGTCTGAAAACAGAATTTGGATTTCTGAACCATAGATTAAATTATAAGAATAACTTCTGCTAGTCTGGGATGAAGTATGCTTTATAAAAGCCGGTAAAAAATAAAATACATCAGCCATTTTAGGCAAGTCTAACAAGAGGGCTTTCAACTATAAAGGAAGGTAGAAAAGAAAATTATCCGTGTGTATCTACTAAGCTAGAGCCAATTAAGCAGCTACCAGGCAGAAAGTACAGTAGTAGAAGTGATACGAAATTCACAGAAGACAATATTCAATGAAGGAATCATCAATAAAACCCATAGTCTCATGCATTTATATACACTTACAAAAGTATAAGCAATAAGCAAAATGAACCAGAAACCCTAATGCAAGGAGGAAGATTTTGTATGATAGCTATCACTGAAGTTAAATGACATTTGATCCAAGAATGGAATATGACTCCAGAGTCTGGGAGAAGGACTCCAAGGAAGCCAGTAAGTAGAAATGAAGAAAGGCAGCATTCAAGGCATGAGGGATAGTCAAAAAATGTTTGGAGTTGAGAGATGAAATGGCTTATATTCTTGGAATAGCAAATAGACCAGTGTCACTGGATCGTGATGTATATGAGAGTAGGGAGGGGTGTAAAGTATAAAAAGATTGGCAGGTTATGAAGGGCCCTTAACACCAAATAGAGGATTTTATGTTGGATCTTGGAGGTGATACTGGAATTCACTGGGTAGGGGATTGACATGATCTGATCTGGGCTTTAAAAGGAAGATACTTTGACAGCTGAGTGAGGAAAGACTTGAAGCAGGAAGACCCACCAGCTGTCTATTGCAATAGTCCAGGCAAGAGATGATAAACGCCTGTACCAAGATGGTGACCATGTCAGAGGAGAGAAGGGGGTGTATATGACAGAAATTAAGGGAGTAAAATCAACAGGCCTTAGCAATAGATCAGTTAGGGTGGTAAGAGTGAGGAGTGGGCTTGGAGTCTATATAATACCAAAGAATTTGTTTGTTTACCTATCCGCTGAGCAGACTGGCCTCTCTGCTCTATAGCATACCTTGAAAAACAAAAACCCCTGCTAGCCACTACTTCTTCCCTTTTACCACTTTTTCATAACAAACACTCTCTCTGAACACAGTTACAGGCAGCTTATCTTTATTTGAAGACAATGCCCATTATAAAAGTACAAACTAAATAAATAGGGATTAAAATAGCAGAAAACTCCAAAAGGGGAAGAGATACTGCTCTACCAGACATCTAGGAGGCAGAGGAAAGGAGGAAACTGGGGAATGGAAAGATACACCAAGTACAGCTATTGTACAAGGTGGTCCATTAAGGCAAACGTTAACTTCTGTCCAGGGAGGTCTCTCCTTGAGTACATCAGTTCCATAGACAAGGCTCCAACTCTTCAAGATTGCGTTCAGTCTGGGATAGTGTTGTCTTTCATTTGCGATCATCTCATCCTACTGATACAGCCTCTCTGAAGAGCTCTGATGTTCCTGGCTCCCCTGTCCTGCATGGCTCCTTGTCTTTCCTCGGTCTCTTTTTCAGTGTGGGAAATCTGTTTCTCAATAGCCCATTTAAGTGATAGAGGGTCACATGAGATTAGTCTCCTTATTATTTTCATTTTATAGATAATGAAACTGAGTTAAGACAGAAGTGAAGTTACTTGCTAGATCTCACAACTAGTGTCTGGGTTCAGATTTGAGCCTTGGTCTTCCTAATTCTAGGTGCAGTACTCTACTATGCTACCTAGCTGCACTAAGGGAATAAAGGAAGGAAAATGAGCATTTATATAGTACCTATTAAGTGCCTACTCTGCTAAGCACCTTAGAAATACTATCTCATTTGATCCTTACCATAACCCTGAGAGGTAAGTGCTGTTGAACCTATTTTACAGTTTAGGAAACTGAGGCAAATAGAGGATAAGTGAATGATCTGAAGTCACATAGCTCATGTCTAAGGCCAGATTCGCTCGCAGATCCTCCTGACTCCAGGGCCAGGACTCTATTCACTGCACCATCTAGCTGCTGCATCATCAGTACTCCATAAGAAGATAAAGTTGGTAAAAGGAAGTGAACTTGATCGAAGTTATCTAAGGGAATACAATTTTAAAAGCATTCAGGCATCATTTTTCATGGTATCTCAAAGAGAGTAAGATTCCAAAGCAATGGAAGAAAGAGTGATCACAGAGACATCAGCAATCATTGGACTGATGCCTGGTTTCTTTTTGTCTGGTCATTTCAGTCACATCCAACTCTTTGTGACCCCATTTGGGGTTTTCTTGACAAAGACGCTGGAGTGGTTTGACGTTTCCTTCTTCCGATTTTACAGATGAGGAAACTGAGGTAAACAGGGTTAAGTGACTTGTCCAAGGTCACACAGCTAGTAAGTGTCTGAGGCTAGATTTGAACTCAGAAAGATGGGTTTTCTGATTCTAGGTCCAGTGTTCTATCCACTGTGCCACCTAACTGTTCCATTTCTTATCATCACCTGCTCCCATCCCAGTAAACCCCCCAACCACTGAGAATATAAGAAAAACTAAATCCATTACAAACGTAGTGAATTAAAACAATTTTCCATGTTATCTGTAATCCTTTCTTACCAATAATAGCTGTAAAGTAAAGGCAGTGAGGTATTGATGTGGACAGAACATTCAACCACAAATCTTTCTGGTTAGAGCTAGGAAAATTTGAGTTCAAATCTGACTTTGGATACTTCCTAGCTGTGTGACCCTGGGCAAGTAACTTAAACCTTCTATAAAAGAGGGTAATTATATTAGCTACTGCTTACAGTTGTTGTGAGGATAGAATGAGATCATATCCATAAAGTGCTTTGCATACTTTTGAGGTGCTATATAATAGCTATTATTTTGATATTTATTATATTTATTTATATATATTTACATAAATATATTGAAATGTATTTTACAATTATATATATAACATTATATATTACATAATTTATTGTATTAGATATTATTGTTATTGTAAGCGAATTCAGAGATCATCTTGTCCAACCCTCTTGTTTTATAACAGAGAAAACTGGAGCCTATGGAGGTTAAGTGACTTGACCAGGGTTTGAATTTGAACTCGGGTCTTCCTGGTTCTAGGTCAAGTGCACTATCTATATAACACCTACTTCTCACATATCTGCGCTGCTTTGGACTTCTCCAACATATGTCCAGCAATGTCATCAATAAGAACCTTGCCATCCTTCAATATATCTTCAGCTTCATCTACTCATGCTCCATCAATGTCCTCTGCCCTGGGACCCCTCTGACTGGGGGGTGGAGCAAAAAGTTCATTCCAAAGTCTTCACTGATGATATGAAATCTATATCAAGAAAAGTTCAAATCCTCTACATTGTTAAAAATTAAACTTTGTCTGAAGCAGGACCATTAAGAAGGGTGTGTAAGGACCCTTCCACTGGTGGAGAGCTCTCATCATTACCAAGTCCTTCCTCATATTGAAGCAAAACCTCCCTTCCTATGACTTCTACCCAGCAGTTGTAGCTCTGACTTCTGGGGATACATGACTAAGGATGGCTTCTTCTTCTATTTGATCATCCTTCAGTTATTTGGAGACCGCGATCCTATCCTAACAAAGACTTCTCTAGCTCATTCCTTATATAACATGATTTCCAGACTCCTTACCGTCCTGGTTGTCATTTTCTGGAGATACTGAAATTTGCTTTCTCAATGTGCCTCTTAAAGTATGGTCACCACAACTCAATGTACTAGGTGTGATGCGACCAGCCCAGGTCACAGTTCAACCATCCCTTCCCTTATTCTGTACATTAGACTTTTCTGAATGCAATCTCAGCTTATGTTAAAATTATTTTTTTGGATGGGGGCAGTCATTAGATGAAAGAAAGTATCAAGGGGCCTGCTTTAATGAATAGATAAGACTATTAAAATTAGGTCCATTATTATATTCAAGTAAATATGACTCAGTGAGAAAAAGAGCAAAAACAGAAATAAGTTGAGCAAAATGTGCTAATGAAAGACATTTGGGGAATATAAAAAAAAGGATTGTCTTGCGCAGTACTAGACATCTGGTCATTCCTTGTGAGGCTTCTATTCAGAGAGTTAGACCTCAGCTTGACTTCATAGCAAAAGAAGGGATTTTATTCCATTTCCTTGTCTTTCAAAATGCAACTTCTCTGAACTTCATTATCTGAATTTTTTTTGCTTTTACCCATTGGCCCAAACAGAAGCTCCTCCTCAGACTTTCTTTGGTATTTGATCCTAAAGCAGAGGAGATTGTGTTACGTAATGAAAATAAAAATCGTAATTGGGTTATGCACAATGATGGTGGTAATCAGATTGGATATTGGTATGGAATATGAATGAGGTCAGCCCAAAGGGAAGCAATTCATTCCTTTAATGACAACATCTTGGTCTATGAAATGAAAAAAAAAAAGATCAAAGCTTATTCAAAATAAATGTATTTAATGGAACAGTAGTTAAAGAAGTCTGGAGCATTCATTTTATTTTCATTGTATAATATCTGTTTCTCATAGAGTTGTATTATTCTTTAGTACTTTTAATTCTTACAGCCATGCATGGGTTTGATTAGTCTAATTAGAGTTAATGTCTTGTGAGCAGAGTGTAGATCTGTGAATGTTTGCATTTTCTATAATATTGGGAAAAGGAGAACAAGCAGCCCCACTCTTTAAAAGTCCAAAACTGCCCCAAATATGATTATTATCTTCTCTTAATAATTGTGATATCACTAAAAATAAAAACCAGAAGTAGGAAAATTAAACAAGAATAAAAGAAATAGGATATTCCCAGATTTGGATATGGTTTCACTGGCAAATTGAGGTTAAATCCGAAGTCTTAGGTAATTTAAAATGAATGTCCAAAATTATTATTTTTTTTCCATTTGAGCTGTCAGCAAGAGTGGTCTCTGATATTTTATAATATTTCCTCCTATTTTCCTCTTCTTATCTGTGGATCCACTTAAGATTGAAAGCAACTTTAGAGGGAAAATGCCGCTTCTGATTAGAGGCTTGTCAGATCTCATTTACTAACTGGCATTGGCTCTAGCGGCCCACAGATATGAAATCTCTTAGAGAAGGCAGCATATTGTAGTCTGTGGTTTGAGTGGTTTACTGGGTAATACTCTACTACCCCATTTACTTTTAGAGTCTCTGAGAGGCAAGGATACTGCCCAAGAAGCCCCTGAATAAACAAGTTGGGTAGGGTAGGCATAATTATTGGGACCTCCCTCTCTAACAGAAGCACGTTTATTTTGATTTGGGCAAATGACCAGCAAGAGGCAGACCCCAATATTAAAGGGAACCCTTTCTAAAACTCTTGCTGCACTCCCAGTGTTTCAATTAAATCTTTGGGGTGGAAGAAAATGTGATGGGGAGAGGCCCACTTGGAGGAGTAGGCAAAAGTGTTTTTTTGCAGCAAACATTTGCCCTCAGTGACCATGCTAAGGCTCTAAAACATGCTCTTCCTCATGGATGAGGTAAATATACTTAACTGCTGTAAAAAATGAATGAAACAAAACAAAAACAAACAAAAAATTACTTCACCCATAGTTCAAGCAATTGGAAATCTCTTCTAACTGGCACTTCTGAGCAGGCTGATTCAAGTGATGACCTGAGACCCTCAGATTTCCCAATGTGGGCCTCAGTCATCAAAGAAAGATTATCTTCTTTAGGCTCAATTTTGAGGTCAGTGTGTTTTATTGATGTTCCCTAAGGACTGGTATCCTCTGTACATCATCTGGGATAGCTCTCTGTTTTATTTTTACTTTCATTGATATCTTTTGTTTTCATTTCACTTTTATTTGCAAATATGTCCCTTCCTATTCTTCTACCCAGAGTCCATCTCCCTATAAGAAATAATAAAAAAAGAAGAAAAGATAATTCAGCAAAACTGAGTCAAATGAGTTTTGATATATATGTGTATATATATATATATGTACGTGTGTATGTGTATGTGTATGTGTATGTGTATCATCTTTATATATATATAGAATAGGAATATATGTATACAAATAAATTAATATGTATGTATACATACATATACATAGTGTGTGTATATATATATATAATAATATATATATATATATATATATAGATACAATCTGTTCATCAGAATCTAACTAAAGAGATGGGAATCTATATTCTATCTCTTCTGTTACCCGAGAATTTATCATATCTTATTTACACTATTAAGTCTTTTAGCAAAAACTGGGATTAGGAAGCAGTGTGATGTAGTAGAAAGGAGTGTACTGGGATTGCAGCATTTGATTAGAATCCCAGTTAGTTTTGCTCTTCCTTGCTACCCTTGTGACTTTGGGTGAATCACTTAATTATTTTTGTTTGGGGCTTTGATTTTTTTTTTGCCTTTATTTCCTTTGAACTTAATGACTTCTAAAATCTCTTCCATCTTGATTCTATGGCTTTTCTCCTATGTAGATTGTACAACATAATCCTTACCAATCTACATTCATCACTCATTTGACTTCATGAAATTTTTACTGAGCAGTGTCTGGATTGTACATTAAAAACTCAGTCTTGGAATCGTGGCAATGGAGGAGCTCTCCAGGAATTCCATGGAAAGAAGGGATGGTGTTGTCCTTCTGCATGACATGACTGGAGGGAAAAAACCAGTTCACTGAATTATGAGATGATTAGTTGGGGATAGGAGTCTGAGAAGGGGGATTAAAAAACACACATCCTTTGATTGTGGGGAAACCATTTTGAACCTTCAATTCGAAGAAGAAAATGTTTCTACCAATAAAGCATGAGCTTTAAGAGAAGTCATCCAAAAGTGATCAGCATCCCTTTGTCATAATTTCCACTTTTACAGATGCCATTCTGAGAGAAGTTCATAAAAACTGCATCTGAGGCATCTAGGTGGCACAGTGAATAGAGCATCGGCCCCGGAGTCAGGAGGACCCAAATTCAAATCCAGCCTCAAACACTTAACACTTACTAGTCATGTGACCTTGAGGAAGTCACTTAAACCCAACTGTGCTGTCTTCCCCCCTCCAAAAAGCAAAAAGAGCTGCATCTTCTGAGTGAGCTGACATGTTGCCCCAGAGACAGAGGGGCAAGTTGAGGTAGCATAGTGGATTACAGAGTGCAGAGGAACATGACTGGTGGTTCCCTTCTTCCCCTTTTTGAGGATTAAGACATGATCAGCCTTCAGTGGTGGGATTCAGGTTCATATAATTTATCCCCAAAGGAATTGGTGTTAGGTAGTAGAAAATTCACTGATTCTGGGGTCAGAGGCTGCCTTTAATCATTACTGTATTTGGGCAAACCACTTGTAAACCTAGAGCTAGAAGGGACCTTAGCAGTCATCAATTCAACCCTCCCCCATTTTAAGGATGAAGAAATGGAAATGATGGAGTTAAGTAGCTTCTCAAGGGACCTCAGTTTACCTAATTTGTAAAATGATAGAATTTGAATGGATAGACCTTGAGGTTCTTTCCAACTCTATGTTCATGATCTATTTTATTTCTCACTATCATAATAGGTAATCCTAATTGATCCCCCCTATTTAAGATTTTTTAAGTAAAAAAGAAGCAAGTTCTAATGTTAATAGAGAAAAAAAATAAAGATCACAGAAATTGGAGTCGGGGGTTTTCCATGCTTCCATAGGGCAGAAAGAAAATGGAAAGCAAAAGACAGCTTTAGGTTGAGGGATTTTGTGGTTCAGCATTGGTAGGGTGGTCCCATGGCAGCAGCTGAAGCTATGGGGCTCCCTCCATCACTGTCAGCCCTGTTACCTCATTTGGAGCCAGTTTGCTCCATGGCTTAATTTTCCTCTGCCCTGTGGGACTAGGTTTGTGGTTCCTAATCTTTTTGAATTTACAGTACCCTATCATTTTGGGTTAGATCTGGAAGCATCTCTCTCTCCTTCTAAGAACTGTGTGGTTCCTTTGCATTAAGACAAATATAAACAAACAAAACTTATGCATTAATATAATTGGAGATCTTTTATAGTTTCATGACTCCCCTTGAGATTGATGGAAATTCCTTGGGGTATCTCAGAATCAGAGTGACAGGGTATATACAGCAAAGTATGGACTTGTTACAGCCATTTAGATAAACCAGACTTTGAAAGCCTTAATACTGAACAAAACACAGCTAGACCAGATAGAATGGCCAGTCATTGCCTCAGGCTCACTTGGATAACTGAGCATTCATTTCTTGGGGATTTTGTAAAGGGAATTTGTGTTTCAGTTAGAAGGTTAAATTAGAAATCCTGAGACATTCTTTTAGGTTCTGTGAGAAGCTGTGATTGTGTAAGACTTTGTTCCTCAGACCTTGGACTACCCAGTTTGTCTCTTTTACATCTTAATTCTTAGTTCTCCAATTCCTTCTGCAGAAGAGATTTACAATACCCAATCAGGGACTAGGAAGGGGAAGAGAGGTTTTTTAAAAAAATGTATGTACACACACATGCAAATATACATGCACATATACACACATACATACAATCACACATGTGCTCACCTCTGATACATACTGGCTATGTCTTTCAGCAAATCAATGAACATCTCAGAGCCCCAGGGGAATCTCTTTGGCAGAGAAAGTTTATCACCTGGAACTCCCTAAACTAATTAAATAATAATAAGTCCAGTCACTATAATATATACACATAGATATATGTAGAAATATATTTACATATTTATATGTACATATAGAATAGGAATATATGTATACAAATAAATTAATATGTATGTATACATACATATACATAGTGTATTTATATAAATGAATTAATAAGAACTGGATGTGTGCCTTTATTGTGTGGAGAATGCCCAATGTGGAATACCCCTCTAGGAAAGAAAATTTGCAACTGTCCTGCAATATAAGTATGAAGAATTACTCAGGCCACTGAGATGCTAAGGGATTTTCCAGGGATACACAGTATGTACTGTGGAGGAACAACTTGGATTTAGGTCTTTGTGAGTCTGAAGCCTGGCTCTTTATTTATTAGGCTATGATGTTATAATTTTATAAACAGATATTATATGTGATTCTATTTACTATGCTCACACATGAAATGAACACGTCTATAGTATCTATATCTACCAACAAATATATACTATGTTTGCATAAGAACATAATTTATAGAGATAAAGCACAGCATGATTTTGTTTGATATAGACTACCTGAACCAGGAGTTTTCTGGATTTCTCCTAGTTCTGTTGTAGGGAGATATTGACCAGGGTTGATTAGGAGTTGGGGAGAGAAACAGTGAGGGTGATCCAGGGCAAGGGGGGTGCATGACACTGACATGAAGTTTGGCTTACCTCTGGGCTGTCTTAATTGGACTGTGCAAATGCTCATTTAAAACAGAATTGGCCAGTTGCACCCTATTTTTCCTGATCTTCTGGGACAACTCAACTCTAGTTTTAGAGGAATGTCTCACATTGCGGACAGTTTGATGAACTGTTAAACTTGGGACAGTTACTTAAAAATTTAAATGTTATTGCAAATAAAATAGTTCATTAAAATTAGTGAAAAGGATTAACTTGATATTTCATTTTTTCTTCACTGCATCCAGAACCTCACTTTCCTACCATTACTCAGCAACTTTTCCTCTTTTGAGATTCTTTCCATCTATTTACTGTATCTTTCCTCCCTCCTCCTTATCCCCTTTCAGGTCCTTGTCACAGTCATTTTCCCTCCTTGCTCAAGGAGGTTAGCATTTGACTATCTTTCTCTTTATACTACCATACGATTCTTTCCTTTACTTGGGGTCTTCCACGCACACACACACACACACACACACACACGCACACACACACGAACACATACATCCCTCTGTCTCTTTTTCTATCTCTCTGTTCTCTTTGTCTCCCTCTGTCTCTCTCTGCACACAGGTGTGCATGTATATACACATATATTTAAATATAGATATCCAGATCCCTCAGTCTCTGTCTGTCTCTGTCTCTCTATCTGTCTCTGTCTCTCTATCTCTATCTCTCTGTCTCTGTCTCTCTCTGTCTCTGTCTCTCTATCTCTCTCTGTCTCTGTCTCTCTATCTCTGTCTGTCTCTCTCTCTCTGTCTCTCTGTCTCTCTGTCTCTCTGTATCTCTTTCTCTAACTTTCCACACCCTTAAACATCCTGGCCTCCTCCCAGGTTAATTTAAGTCAATTTAATTCTTATGACCTAAATCTTTATTCTACCTCAGACATGTATCTGTGGTCATATCCTAGATCTCCCTATAACCTATGCAAATTCCCTGATCCTAGACTCCAAAGTTCTTCTCTCCTTAATTATAGCTTCCAGTTCTTCCTTTCTTTCTTTCCTTCTTCTGCCTCCCTCTTCCTGAATCATATAATCGCCCAAATTGAGATTAGGAGGGCACCTCAGTGACTATCTAGCCTGAACTCTATTTGAAAGGAGCTCCCACCAAAACATACTTAATAAGTGGTCTTCTGACCTGTATAATTGGTCCTCTTTAAGAATGAAGGACAAACAACAACAAAGAAGGGGAATCCACTAACTTTTGAGCTGGTCCATTACACTTTTGTAAGCGTTCTTTGAATTATTAGGAAGTTTTTTTTATGACATTGGGGTGAAATTGACCCCTTTGCTAATTCTATTCATAGCAGTTTCTGATTCTGCTCTCTGGGTCAAATAGAATGGATCTAGACCATTCTCCATTAGACAGCCCTTCAAATACTTGAAGCCAACTATCAAATTCCCCTTAGTCTTCCCTTTTCGAAGTCAAAACCCCCAATTCCTTCAACTGCTCTTCATATGACAGAAAATAAAGGCTCTAACCACCCTGGCTGCCCTCCTCTGGACCCTTTACAATCTATCAATGTCCTTTAATTGTTTTATTTCAATTTTATTTTACTTTCAATTCCAGATTTTATCTTTTCCCCTACTATTTCTCCACTCATCGAGCAGGCAAGAAATATAAAACTCGTTACAAATAGGAAGTAATAAGCAAATTTGTTGAGATTTAGCCATGAACCTTGGGAAAAGGAAAAAAAAAGAAAAATAATATGTTTCAATCTGCTGTCTAAGGCCATCAGTTTTCTATTTGGAGTGGATAGCATTTTTCATTATATGTCCTTTTAAATTGTGGTTGTTACTAAGTTACTAAGTCTTTCACATCTTTGTAATATTTCTCTTACTGTGTAAATTGTTCTTCTGGTTCTATTCACTTCATGTTGTATTGGTTCATTTAAATCATCTAAAATTTTTCTGAAACGATCTCCATCATTTCTTATAGCATAGTAGTATTCTACCACATTTATATACCATAATGATGCTCCCCCATTGATGGGAATCCTCTGAGTTTCCTTTTTTTGCCACACAAGAAGAGCTATTAGAAATATTTTTGCATATGTGAGTACTTTTCCTTTGAACTATTTTGGGTTTGGTCTAGTAGCAATATTTCTGGGTCAGAGAGTATGTACAGTTTTATAGCCTTTTGAATATGGTTCCAAATTGTTCTTCAAAATAGTTAGACTTTCACAGTTCCACTCAATAGTGCAAAAGTGTACCTATTGTCCCACATTCCCTCCAGCATCTACTTTTCTGTCTACTTTTTCCCCATTTCCTGATTTTCTTCTAATTTTAGCTACATTGGTTTTGTTTGTGCAAAAACATTTAAAATTTTTATGTAATAAAAATTATACATTTTACCTCCCATGAACCTTTCACTTGTTTGGTCAAGAACTCTTTCCCTATCCATAGATCTAATAGGTACTTTCTTCCATGCTCTACTAATTTGATTATTATGTCATCAATATCCTTTTTAAACTAAAGTTTCCAGAACCAAACTAGAATTGCTCCTTCATTCTCTCCTATACCTCAATGCCCTCTACCCTTTCTTCATTACATCTGATCTTCTCTAACATTTCTCCCTTTACATCTTTGACTTCATGGTTGACTAGTTCAACTCTTAAATCCCATGCTTGCCCTCTTGTCCTATCAAGATTTATGCTTTATCAACTGCCAAAGGTAGGCTACAATTCTGCATCTGTTGTCTCTTGGTTCTGTTTCTCTACTCCTAAAATTTATTAGAGGAAGTCACACAATTGTGCTAACCACATTCGCTACAAATTTGTGTTATCTCATCTCATCTCTCTGCTTCAAGGCAATCAATTCATTCTTCCTGAATTGACAGTGATCCATTCCCTAAAGCAATTGTTTCAAATCTTCTCTCATGTTCTCAAGTTCCCAGTACCTTTTACTTCCCCTTCTCTGCCAAGAGAGGTCCTTGATTCTTGCTTCACTGAGGAAGTTAATACCATCTTTTGTGACTTCCCTCTTTCTCCCTACTCTACTCCTCAAAACTCCTCTAAGTTCTACCTGACTCATAGGCTCCTTCTTTGTGCTAGTCTCTGTGGAAGAGATGGGCTTACTGAACCCATGTCCGTAAGGTCATATGTGACCCTCTAGATTCTCAAATATTGTCTTTCACAAGTTTGGATTCAGTCAAAGGGCCGCACTTGATCTGGAGGGCCTCATGTGGCCTCAAGGTCTCTGGTTCCCCACCCTCGTAGACATTTGATGCTACTTTCATTAATCTCCTCTCAGAATTTGGCCCTTCAATCATTCTATCTTACCCTCATATTCAATATCTTCTACTTTTTTTTTCTTATTGCCTGCAAATATGCTCAGATCTCCTTCAGCTTTTCTTTTCTTTAAGTGGAGAACTTTGCCACTTTTGTGGAATTGAAAAAGTCCCATACACGTTTTTAGTTTATTTCAAGTGTTTGTTTTTTCATCACAGCAATTTCCAGATTTATGGCACTTCCCTCACTCCATACCCAACTCCCATCCAGTGAAACTTCTTTTATATCAGCTTATACAGCGTTCCACATTTATAATCTTCTAACTTTCCAAGGCAGTTGGGGGATGATATATTTCCTTATTTATTCATCAGGGAGAAGACGCATTGATAATTTTCAGTTTCCTTCAATTTTGTTGTTATTGTTACTACTTGTTTTGCTTCACTCTGCATCAGGTCAAGGATGTCTTCACATAATTCTTTAAATTTCTCATACTTGTAATTTCTTATACAATGATTTCTTATACATTGATATGCCATTATATACACATTCCCCAATTTGTTTACCTATCTCCTGACTGATTGGTATTCACTTTGCTTCTAATTCTTTGCTACCATAAAAAGTGCTTCTATGGATATTTTGTCATAGGTAAAATCTCCGTTTAATTTCCTGGGGTATATGCTCAGCAGTGGAATCTCTGAGTAAAGTAGCATGAATAGTTTAGCAACTATTTTTTTTTCACTTGAATGATTGGATGGGTTCATACCTTATCAATAATGATTGATTTGCAAAGGTTTTTGCAGCACTTCCTTATCTATTTTTGCCTGTCTTTGCCTTTTGGGTATAATGTAAGACTTCAGATGTGTTTTAATGTGCATTTCTCTAGTGATTTAATTAATGATTTGAAGTAATCTTTTTTTGCGTTTGTAAATAGTTTATAATTCTTGTGATAACTATTTATGTATATCTTTTGACTATTTTATCTTTAGAGAAATAGCTTTTGGTCACATATATTTGTGTTAATTCCCTTTATATCTTAGCTATCAGACTTTTATCGGAGGTACATTATACAAAGGATTTTTTAAAAATCAATTTTCCATTTTTTCCTTTCTTAGTTGCATTGATTTTATTCACACAAAAATTTAAAAAATATATAGTTTAAGTTATCTCTTTTATCTTTTATGTCTGTCTCCATCTCTCTGTTGGTTTAAGAATTCACCCTAAAGTGTCATATTAAAGATACTTTCTCCCATTTTTCTCCATTTTTTTTAGGATGTCACCCTCTACAGTTAGATCATAGAGGCTTCGGAACTTCCTAAATGAAATAAGATAGGTTACTATTCAAAAACTTTTTTTTGAACAAATTGTTTCCCAATTTTTTTCCAGTGATGTGTTAAACTTGGAGAAATATATGTCATAGGTTTGTTGAGTATGAGATTACTAAGTACGATTACGTGTGATCCTTGATTTTTTGGTCTTTTCTGCCGTTTACTTTTCTATTTGTTAACTGGGATCAAACAGTTTTGGTGTGGTTACTGTTTCACCAAATGGTTTGAGATAAGGAAGAATTATGTCTCTTTTATTACTAATTTTTTTTAAAAAGGTTATTTCGTGGTAGATTCTAAATCTTCTGTGTCTCAATTAATCTTATTATTTTCTCATTTATGAAGTAATCCTTTGGTACAGAGAGTGGGGGAAATAAATATGACATTAAATCTATAAGTTAAATCATTTTTATGATATTGAGGTAGTATATTCACGAGCAATTATCAGTCTTTAATTATTTATCTTTATTTCTTACCATTCTCCTATCAACTCCAGGATAAAATACAAAATTCTGTTTTGTATTTAAAACTTTTATCAACCTGACTTCTTGCTACAAAGTCTTTTTATGCTTTATTCCCTTCCATGTAGACCACAGAGTTATAATGTAGCAAAACTGGTCTCCTTGCCATTCCTTGCACTCCTTATCTCCTGACTCCATTTTTCTTATGACTCATACCTGGAATTGTCTCCTTTTTCATATCTACTTTATGACTTCTCTGGTTTCCTTCAAGATGAGTGCTAAATTCTACTTCAGTGAGAGAGGCTTTTTACACATATATATAAAAGTATGCATGTTTATGTATGTATACATAATGTATGCATATATATGTAGATAATTTGAACATAGATTATTGTGTAAGTGTTATCTCCTTCATTAGAATGTTTCATATTTTATATCTTTGTCTATTGATGCTTATGAGTCTTTTGTATTTTGAGGATTTTTAGTGGGAGAATAGATAGCTGTCCTATACCTGATCTACACTCTACACTGAGTATCTTTCTGGTATCTTTCTAATCCCCTTTGGTGAACACCAGACTTCAGGCATACCTAAGATAAGGAGAATTTTCCCTGGAACTTCAAGATGTGGGTATAAAAAGCGAAAGACATCAACTACCAAAAAATAAAAATTAAAAAAAAAGCCAGGCCCTTATCATCTTGTTGACAGTTAGACTGTCTCAGGACTGAACCTAATCTGCCTAATTATAGAGTTAGAGCTCCTTAGTGGGAGACAGTGACCTTATCCCACTGAACCAAGTAAGGTATTTTGTTATCATGGTATTCAGGTTTTAAATTTTATGCTTCTTAAATTATTGATGTGTATCTTGTCTTCAAGGTTGATTGCTCTGATTTTTATAGAATTCATCTTCTTTCAAAATTGTCTTCTCTTTTGCCAAATTTTGTTCCATTTCAATCTTTTCTGAGGTCCAGATCTAGCAATCTCTTCTTCACTATTTTGAAGAGGTTTTTCATCAATGGTTCAAATTGTTTACTTTATTTTCCTATTTAAGCTTTGAGATCTTTGATTTACAACCTGATTTCTACCCTAATAATTTCTATTCGAAAGTTTTATTTTTCCTTTGAAACATTCTGGAATTCCTTGCTACTTTCCCATGATATCTTTAAAATTTATAGACTGTCTTTCTAATTTTAGTTTATTTGCTTTCAAAATCTAGTAATATGTATTCAATGCAATATAGGCTTCTCATTTTTAAAATTGTTGGTTTATCTATTTGAGAACTAGATTTATGCACAATTTTCTTCTCTTGGATGTTTTATCTTTCAGTTTTTTTATTGTAGTCTCTGTAACTTCTCTCTGGCTTACCTCTTCACCATTTGATACCATTATATGCTTCCACTATGATAGCATACACCATTCTGGAGGCAGCTTGATATCTCAGTAGATGACTCTGAGTCAGTAAAACATAAGTTTGAATCTTGCCTCAGACTTTTAATATCTATATGACTGTAGACAAGTCACCTACCTCTCTTTGTTCTCAAATACAAAATAAAGAAGTTAAATTCAATGTATTCTAAGTTCCCTTGTAGCTCTAAATCTGAGCTCCTCTGATCTCGTGGGCATCTTCCACTTCCTTTAGGTGGCAGTTAGGTGTTCTTGACCAGGTGCCTGTCTAGGCAAACACCACAGTGAGCAAATTGACTGAAGCTATATTTCTAGTCTTCATTCCCTATGTCAACAAAGTTCCTTTCCATGTAGTTGGCTCTGAACTCTGAACCCAGCCTTCTTACCTGTCCTCTCCCAACATACACACATATACACTCACACACACACACACACACACACACACACATGCACACACACCTGCATTTCCTTTCCATTAAATGCCTAGGCAGAATAAATTTTTTCCTCATTTTAAGGGATGGAGAGGGTAGGATTCAGACTGGGTTATTGCTTTAGGGAGACTTGGGAGGGGCCACCACAGTCTGACCCTGAAACACAAGCAGATAAAATTGCTTGCACTGGCTCATCCTTGTATTTTGGGTGGGAGTGGTGAGGGCCAGCAGCATCATTATAATCATTATTATTCTCAACCAGCATTTAATAAAGGTTTAGTAAGTGAATGAGGGCACACAAAGAAAAAGAAAAATATGCTTCCTGACTTCAAGGAGCTTACATTTTAACGAGGGAAATAATGTGTAGACAATGATGTGCATACAAAATGTTGGTTGGTTGTTGTCCTTCATTCCAAAAGAGGACCAAAATGACACCCCTATGCTAGAGTCGAGTTATAGTGTGTTCAGTTGTGGCTGATAAGACCAATATGAGCTTGGAATGTTCTACCACAGGTCAGGCACAAATAGCCCATGTCAACACTTGGGGTGGATTTTCTAAATTTGTCCCTCTCATATAAAATGTACATAGTGTAGAGTCAAAATAATTTCAGAAAGAAGACTGTGTGTGTGTGTGTGTGTGTGTGTGTGTGTGTAGGAACCAGGAAAGGCCTCCTGCAGAAGACAGGACTGGAACTCAGTCTCACAGAGAGCTTGAGAAGCCAGGATGCTATACAAGGAGGGAGAACAATCCAGGCAGAGGGCACATAGTAGAGTTAGGAGCTGGTGTCACATGAGTTCCAGCAAGAATTCCAGTGTCGCAGGATTGTAGTTTATGGAGAAACATACAAGAGTAAGAAAATTGGAAAGCTAAGGGGGCGAGAGTTGTTAAGGGCTTGAAAAACAAAAGAATATTTTATATTTGATCATGGAGATGATAAGGAGCCACTGGTGCTTATTGTGCACTGGGGTAAGGTATTCAGGGCAACATACGTGTGCACACATACTTAAAAATGCCTTCTTTCTGAAATATTTACTATTTACACTATATATACACCTGAAATGTACATAGTCGTGTGTGTGTTGTCTCCCCCATTAGGCAAATCCCTTTGGCAGCTGAGTGGAACATAGACTAGAACAGGAAGACCAAACAGCAGGGAGTAGGAGATGATGAGAGCCTGCATCATGGTGGCAGCTGAGTGAATGGAGAGAAGGGGCTGCATAGAAGAGATATTGTGAAGATAGAAATGACAAGGCTTGGGGACGGATTGAATATGTGGACTGAGAAGAAATGGGGAGTCAGGATGACATCCGAGCCTTGGCAAATGGGAGAAAGTATTTCCTCTCAATAGTGACAAGGAAATTGGGAAGAGAGGTTTTAGGAGTGAGTGGGAGCTTTACGTTTTTCACTTTCTTTGTATTATTCTCAAAGCCTTTCCTTTTTTTCATAGTGTTTCTTATCTACTTATTGATTTAGCTTTAATTGCTATAGATCTAGTGCTTATTTAATTCTCTGGAGATTTTTAGGATGAAAGAAACTATTCCGCCATCTTGCCAATCATGTGTCCTCTCCATCCCACCCCTATTCCTTCAAAATCTCTCGCTTTACTCTGCCAACTCCACAAGCTGTGGTCTTCTATCTCTTTCTCCTTTCGCAGTGAAACATCTAGGGGAAAGCAAGTCATATAGACTGATTTCCCCTCTTCCAGTCTGGGCTTTGGACAAAACCATTTAACTTAAACTGCTCTTTCCAAGATTAATGGTGATCTCTTAATTGGTAAAGCCAATCACTTTTTTTTTGTCTTCATCCTATTGGACTTTTCTGCAGTTTTTGACTTTGTTAACCGTCTCTAGATTTTTGTTGCTTTCCTGATTTTTGTGATTATATTCTTGCAGTGATCTTATTACTTTCCATGAATTTAATTATTATCTCCATGTGAATGATCTCCAAATCTATCAATCTAGCCCTCATCTTGCTCTTGAAATGTAGTCCCAAATCACCAGCTGTCTGCTACAGATCTCCCCATGGCTATCCCATAAGCATTGCCGTCATACTATGCCCACAAAAAGCTGTATCATCTTCCTTCCAAAATCTACTTACCTGTCTTCCAAATTTCCCTCTTTCTTTCGAGGGAACCGAAATCCAGTCATCCAGTCACTCAGCTTGACAGTCACAACTTTGAAGTCAACCTGGACTTTTCTCTCTCTTTCATTTCCATATCCAATCAGTTTCTAAGCTGTAGCTAAGCATCTCCACCACCTGTCCTGTCTATGTTTGCTTTTCTCCATTTACCAGTCATTTTGGTTTAGGATCTTATTCTCTCTTATCTGGATCATCTCACTTCCCAATAAAAAATGGTCACTGGCTCTTGATTTTCTTTAGAACAAAACACAAATTCCCTATTCCCACATTGACCTTTGTCATTTAAAGCTCATTACAACATAGCCCCCATCTACCTTTTAATTTATTTCACATGACTCTTCTTTATATGTTTCATATTCTGGTCAAATTGATCTGTTAACTGTTCCACGAATGCAGGGATTGTCCTCAATTTCTTTTTGTATAACTAGTGTCTAATATAGTAATGGGACAGTTAGACACTTTATAAATATTTATAAATATTTGTGGAGTGAATGCATAAATGAATAGACTTTTTTCCTGATCTGTCCACAGTACTAAGAGAATGATACAATTGATGTAAGTCAACCTACAATTCTTATTCAGCTGTTTGGTTTTTCACACTTTCATAGGAGGTAGTTACTATTGATGAAAGTCAATTCAACAAGTAGATGGACACCCCTAGTATTATTTAGTGGTGAAGGTTGCCATTTTCAGCAACCAACAAAAGTTTTCCAGTGGTGCAGCTAATAATTTATTGGGATTTTATGAATGGAGTTCAGAGCAACATTTTCCAAACTAGTTTGTATAGAATGTTAGTGTTCAACATATTGTGAATAGTGGTTCTGTGAGAAAAAAAATTGAAGGCAGCATTTTTTTCTCTTTAAAACAATAAATATGAAATAATGAGTTTCAATACGGTGATGAATCTGTGATCTCATCAATCTGGGCACACTGCAATGGTATTACAAGTTACACACGTCTTCTTATCTTTTATTATTATTGCCCATGTTCTCTGACAAATCAGGCCCAGTCAACATGCTAGATGTCTTTGACTAAATTTCCTATTTATTTATTTTAAACATTCTTTTCTGCTTAGATTTTGAGTTTCAAAAGTTATTTTCTTACCTCCCATTCCTCCCCCCAACTGCTGAGAAAGTAAGCAATATATCAATTATATATATATGAAATCAAGTGAAATGAATTTCCATATTAGTCATATCATAAAAAGGAAGAAAAATAAAGTGAGAAAATTATCCTTCAATTTACACCCAGATTTAATTAGCTTTCTTTCTAGAGTTGGATAGTATATTTTCATCATGAATCCTTTGGAATTATCTTGGATCATTGTATTGATGAGAGGTAGTATGGCTAGATTTCTTGACACTAGAAGCACAGCACAGTTCTAATTGTCATCCCTCACTCTTATCATATGACCTGTCTTCCTCATCTTCCATCTGTATATTTCTTTAATGGCATGCTTTAAACTAGAGATATCAAACTTGTGGCCCATATGCCACATGCAGCCCACAAAAAACTCCCATGCCATCCCAACTAGATTAAAATGCAATTGGTCAATGTTTGACAAAATAAACAAAAATATAAGAAAACATAAATAATGTTAATTTATTGTTTTCTAAAGTTGATATGTGGCCTATAGGGATCATTTCTATTTGAATTTTATACCATTGCTTTAAACCAATTTTAGTGTGTTAGTATTTGTTAATAACATACTGCAGCCTATATCCATAATGTTGACCTCCATTTCCCTTTGGGTCATCAGCAACTTTAATTCTTTAGAGGCTGTGGTATTTTGTGAGTCATTTCATGACTTGCAGCCATATGGTATCGACAGAAGAGTAAGAGCATTTTGTCAAAAAAAATGAGCTTTTGTTTCACAGAAAAACTTGGAGCCATTCAAAAGCCCTGCTCAGTTTCTCAAATACTTCCTTGTTTACTTTCTTTCTTCTTTTCCGTTCTGAACCCAATATATTATCTATCTCTGTCCAACACATGCTTCCTGATGAACCAACATTACTGGTTGTCCATTCAATTGAATATTATGTTCTGAACAACAGGCATTCTTCAACCAGTTGGTTTTACTTACATAGCTAGTTATTACAACTTTTCTTAAGTTATCATGGATTACATTTAGGACACCCTTCGATATACTGGTGCTTCATGAAATCAGCACAACGACATCACCTCTTCCTTCCCTGAATGTTCTTTAGGAAAGAAGAAAACATCTTTGGTTAGCATGCTTCTCCTTATTTTATCTCTCAGTTAATAGCTATAATCTAAGAATGGTCATGCTAATCTGTGTTGGTATGCTTATTAAGCAACCTTGCTTTCAGTGTTGGTTTTTTTTCCCCTCTATTTCCATTCTACTCAGGATACTATGAAATAAAAATATTTATCTATTATATGCAGTAATTTTGGGTAAGGAATTAGATTTAATTTCTTCTTTTGCTTCAGAAGCTTTTCAGATCCCTCATTTTCTCAAGGGTATTATACAATTCAAGTTTGTTGGACCATAATTCATGATTTTTGTTAGTAGATTTTGAGCCTTTAAAGATTCAATTTCAGTTTCAGTGCAAGGATCTTTTATTTAATATCTACTGTTACAGATCATTGAGACTGGCAATAAGTTGTTCAATATTTAGATAAGATGCAGACCCAGGAAGGGGCTAAGATGGAATTATATAAATATAAAACAATATATTTTATATATAACACAATATTATAGTTTTCCTCCTTTCCTCCAGTGTCTCATAAAAAGGTAACCTTTCTCTTCATGAAGACCCGTTCTTCATGAGCCATCGATTCCATCACCTTCTGTTTCCTCTAGAAGAGTGTCCTCCTTTACCACTCTTTGTCTTTCTCTGATTCTCAGTCTTTCCCTCACTACTGGTTCCTTCCCTATAACCTGCAAAAGACCTCAAAATCTTTTATATCCTTAAAGAAAATCTTCACTAGATCCTACTCTTTACTACCTAGAATCATATATCTCTCTACCTTTCATCAGATACACTCTTTTAAAAAACTGCCTACACTATGTTTTAACTTCCTTTTTTCTTATTCTCATCTAAATTCTGCATTATATGGTTTCTAGCCTCATCACTCAACTCAAATTGTCCTCTTCAAAGTTACCAATAATCTTTTAAAAAAAATTTCTGTAAATTTTAGTGTTTTAATTAACAAGCATTTACCTACTTTTCCTACCTCACCCCGTATCCCTGGGGCCTGGAAAAGAAAAGAAAGAAAAACAAAAGCCTTGCAACTAATACTTAGTCAAATAAAACATACTACAAACATACTATAATAAATGTGGTTCATGCTGCATATCTAACCTATAACTTTTTCTTTTGGTCATTTACTTTCTAGAATCATGGTTGATCATTACATTGGTCAGAATTATTAGGTGTTTCAAAAATTTATTTCACTTCGATGTTGAAGTACAATAAATTGTTCTCCTGATTCTGTTCACCTGACTTTACATCAGTTGAAAGTGAAGTTCAAGTGATGCTTATTCCTCCTGCCTTTTCCTCATTTGTATTGTCTTCTACTTACAGCTCCAGGTTGTGTAAGATAAGTTTTTCTTTTCCCCTCTCCTTTTTTTTTTTCTTTTTTCTTTGGAGATCATTAAAACTTAAGAAGAATCATTCCCAGACCTTCCGTTTTATTTGACTCTCTCTATGATCCCTGATGATATCACGGATCCTGTGGTATGCCTGTATCACTTGCTAATCCCTCCCTATTACAATGAAAATAGTTTTTTCGCTCCAAACAACTCTTTCCATTCTTATCTAAGCTGCATTAATTTTGTTAGTACAAATGGTTTTTTTCAGTTTTTGTAATTTAGCTTATTTTTATCTTTTGTGATTTCCTTTATCACTTGTATGATTAAGAATTTTCCCCTTAGTTATGTTTATAAAAGGCATCTGAACTGATTCTATCTTTCTTCTTTTTCTCCTTCTCCTTCTTCTCCTTCTCCTTCTCTTTCTTCTTCTTCTTCTTCTTCTTCTTCTTCATTTTCTCCTTCTTCTTTTCCTTCTCCTTCTCCCTCTTCTCCTCTTCCTCCACCTCTTCCTTGTTGCTTCTTCTTCTTCTTGTTCTCATAATATTGAGGTCATATATCCACATTAATTTTTACTGTAGTGGGGAATATATCAAAGGTCATCCTCTCTGTCTTGAAACTGCATTGTACTAATTTATATCTATTTTATATCTACTTATCTATGTATATGCTATATTCTCTACTCCTCCAGATCAGTATAATCTTCTTGAGGACAGAGATTGTTTTACCTTTGTCTTAACACCAGCATGGTGCACATATGCAGTAGATGTTTGAAAAATGTTTACTAAATTAAATTGACTTGAATCACAGAGATTGGGATATTCTAAAGCTCATTCTTCTGTGTGTTTATCCTATAAAAAATAGATGGTTAAAGTAAAGGAGGCTTGAGGAAAAGGTGTTGTGTTCTCCCATTAGTTTCTCACTGTGGCTTGATATAAACATTTTTATAGCTACTTATAATATTATAGATTTTTCAAGACACATATTTTAAAAATAATATTGGTAAGAATATCATATATAGATACTAGAAAAATCAATGTGTCCTTTGATATTTTACCAGGACAATAAATCACAGGCATGGTATGTTCTGGTAACCTCATTACATAAAATTCCATTTTGGATTCTATGTTAATATTTTAAAAAATTATGTATTAAATCAATATTATAATAAAAATAAATTATCTGTACAAACACCAATAGCAATTCCATGAATGCAACCAAGTCTCATGATAACACAATTATATTTATTTTTTGCCTAGTGAAAATCATTTGTACATATAAAATGGAGATATAATTTTTACTCTGTACCATTTTGTATAGACAGCCTCATATTTATGTCTGTGTTCTCATCTTGTTTACTGTGTATTGATTTGCAGCATCATGGCCAATATTGAAGGTAAGGCTGGGCAGCAATGACTTTGCTGCAATGGGCAGGAAGGTGAATTGGCCTTAGAGTCAGCAAGATCAGGATCCAAATCTGAGCTCTGATGCATGGTACTGTGAAAGAGCACTACTTCTAAGTTCGGAGTACCTCAGTTCAAATCCCACCTTTGATGCTTAGTGTCTATTAAACTTTGGGCACGTTGTTTCACTTCCTCACACACCAGTCACTATATCTGTAAAACAAACTGATCAGACTAAAAGGCCTCTGAGGGCTCTTTCTGCTCCTGATCCATGATCAATGATCCTACAGTTTCTATGACTGTGTGAGATAGGGAAAGCACTTAACCTCTGTCTGTCTCTTAACAACTTCTTAGGACTCAGCTATCTGGCTCCTCCATTGGATCCTTCTCCAGATCACACCCCCAACTGTGGTTATTTTTTCTCTTCTCCTTCTCCTCTTCTTTACTTAGCAACTTCATCAGTTCTGACAGATTTAATTTCTATTTTTACATAGACTATTCTCAAATTTACCTTTCCTTCCTCAACCTCTCTGCTTCCTCAACCTCTCTCTCCAGTCTCGAATCTCCAGTTACCTTTTAGACAACTCAAACTGTATGTCTAGTAGGACATCATAAATTAAACGTGTCCAAATGGAAACTTATTATATTTCTCCTAAACTCTTTTCACCCTCTTACCTTCTCTACTTCTATAGAAGTCAACACCATCCTCCTAGACCCTCATACTCTCAACCTAGAAGTAATCTTGGATTTTTCACTTTCTTTCATGACCCATAACTGATCTGTTGACAAAGACTGTTGATTTCATCTTTGCAACATTTCTTGACTACAGCCACCTTCTCTTCTCCCACACTCCCACCACACTAGTACAACTCTCATCACCTCATTTCTGGGCTATTGTAATAGCCTACTGGTGGGTATGGTCACCTTACCACTCTCCCCACTCTAGTGCACCGTCCATTCAGTGAACAAAGTTGTTTTACTGAAGTGTAAATCTGATCATATCACCCCTCTGCCCCTCGCCCCAACTCAATAAACTTTAGTACCCACCTATTATCTCCAGGATAAAATACAAAATGCTTTGTTAGACATTCAAAGCTCTGCATAACCTAGTTCCCTCATACCTTTGCAGCTTTCTTAGACATTACTCTTTGACACTAGACTCCTTGCTGTTCCAAGAACAAGACACTCCATCTCTCTGGTTTGGGCCTTTTCTCTGGCTGTCCCTCCTACCTAGAATACTCTCCCTCCTTAGCTCTGCCTCCTGACTTCCTTGGCTTCAAGTCCCAACTAAAATACCTTTTCAGGGCTGTTCATTCACCTTTCGTGTCCACCTTTACCCAACTCTCAACTGTGGCTCTATTTCTAACATTTATACTGACCACACCTCAGCAAAACCATTTTGGCAGTTGGGCTAAACCAGATTAAGGGTTACCAATAGGCCTCAAACCCATCAGTGAGTTAGGGAAATATCTACCCCCAAGCATTAGAAGACTTTCCCTGGCAGAATAGAAGGATGAGAACAATTTGCTCCAATGGCCATGAAGAGAGCTGAAGCAGACATTGTAGAGCACTTGGCTAGACATTGAAGATGCCAAGATTATCAGCTCTTTCCTGGGCCATATATAGTCATCTTAACTTTTATCTTACAACTGGACTTCAGTGATTCTGGAAGATAAAGTGAGGCTGGTGACTTTGTATAAATCTGCCTCGCTTAAATCCAAATTATGAATGAATCAAGACATTACTCTGTTATGTCACTGATGCTCTTTGAAACAAAGGACAGGCAATAATAGAAGACAGTGAGATTCTTCTATCTGCTTCTGCACTCAATCTGTTCCTATATATTGTTTTGGTTGAGGTATATGAAAAAAAATCAATCTGGTCTCACACAGATATACAATTGGAAAAGGAAGAAGTATTGTACTAAATAAATAATATTTTAGTATTATTAGGAAAAATAGTCTTCACCTCCTGGACTTGGTGATACAGATCATGCTTTGAGAACCACCATGCTAGAGAGATTGTGATGTGCCTACATAGACGGAGTTTCCTACCCTGCTGCAATCACAGGTCATTTTCATTTTCACATGGACTAAGGAAACAAAACTATTAGCAAGTTAGCTTTCCTGACACTATCTGCACTGCCAAAAGGGCCCTGGATGAACTTATCATGTAGTCAGTGAGATAAGAAGTGTACAATTAGAAGACTTGTGAAACAATAAAATATGTGCCCAAGTGAGAATTAACAAATTGAAACTATAAGTGCTGAGATTACAAACAAACCGAGAATGTAAATGCTGAGAGGAGACAGCAAAGGGATCATCCACATGACATTGCTTTAAAAGGAAAGACTTTTTTTGCTTTGTGCAGATCTCTCATACAGTGGGCAACCTATAAATATTTGCTGGAATGATCTGAAGGCAGTTTCTGCTATAAATGATCTGTGTGTCCTTAAGCAAATCACTTCCCTTCTCCTGGCCTTGGTTTGCTCTTTATAAGGTAAGAGAGTTGAGCTAGATGGTGTCTGAAGTCACTTTCTGCACCAATACTCAGTCATTTTATCATAGTAAATTTTGGGCAGGATTTTGAAAGAGGGGCAGGAAGGGAATCAAGTGTGGAATGGCTAAATAGGAAGTAGAACATGAATGTGCTAGATGAACAGAATATCTCTGCCATAAAAATACTGATGAATATGATAATCACAGAATCATATAAGAGTAAGAAGGGACCTCAGCAACCATGTAGTAAAACACATACACACACACACATACACACACACACACACCCCTCCACTTTAACATACTTAACATCTAGAGCATCTGGATGTCATCTAGAGCAACGTGGGAATACTTATATAAAGTGAACACTGAAAAGCATGAGAGACTTGTGAACTGATGCAAAGTGAAGAAAGCAGAACAAGACAAAAACTAATGTACATTATGACTACAACAATGTCAATGGAAGAACAACGAAGCAATAAAAAAAATTGAATGCTATGAAATAGATGCCTAACCAAGATCCCAAAGAAGAGATATGAGAAGACAATTCTCCCTCTTCTATAACTTCTATTTCTCAAAGGTGGGAAATCAAGAATGTAGGACACTGCCTAGAATGTCAGACTGTCTTGACTAATTAATTAGTTTTGCTAAGCAATTTCTTTTCTCTTTTGTTATTCTTTGGTATAAGGGATAGGTTTCTGGAATTTGGGAAGTGGTACATTGGGATACATAAGCTATGTTAAAACAAAAGGCATAGATAAAAATGTCTTTAGGGGTGACTAGGTGGCACAGCGAATAGAGCACCAGCCCTGGAGTCAGGAGGACCTGAGTTCAAATCCGTTTTCAGATACTTAACACTTACTAGCCATGTGACCTTGGGCAAGTCACTTAACCCCAATTGCCCTGCCTTCCCCCCTCCAAAAAAGCAGAAAAAAAGTGTCTTTAAAAATAAAGGTCAGGGAAGAAATGGAAAAGGTTGCATGAATCAATCTATCTTTTAAGTGCCAGACCTTCTGTGTTATATATTTCCTGACCACAAATATGTCTTCCTGACCTGAATCGCTATGGTGCTGATTCTCTTTTCCCACTAGTCTGGTCATTAACACTGGCTGATGAACTTTATATTAATTATATTTTCAAATTTTATTGAAGGAGAAGGGTATGTTGGTGAGGGGTGGAACAGGTAGGGTATCATACCTCAGGTAGACTTCGTTGGCTATGGAGCAATAGTAAATTGTGCAGAAAAGATGAACATAGACTATTTAGCATAGGTCATAACATATCAGCACTAGAAGGAACCTGAGAAGGAGAGAGAAAGAGAACATTTATTAATCACCTACTGTGTGCCATGCAATGTTCTCAGTGATTTGCAAATATTATCTCATTTGATCTCCTCAATAATCCTGGGAGATGGTACTATTGTTATCCTCATTTTGCTATTGACTAAGTGGGGAACAGAAGTTAAGTGACTTGCTCAGAGCCATACAATTAGTAAATGTATGAGGCTGAAATTAAAGTAGGATTTTCCTGATTCCAGGCCTATTGCTCTGTTCAATACACTTAGTTGAACTAGTCAAACTTCTTTATTTTATTCGTATGGAAGGTGACTTGGCCAAGGTCTCATAGCTAATAAATAACATAGTCAGGATTTGAACCCAGGTATTCCCAATCCAAGGATCTTTCTACATATGATGCTTTCAGAGGCTAGTGAAAGTCTCTTGCGGATCCATCTTCACTTAAGAATTGTACATGAATGATAGAATGGACCAGCTGAGGGAGCAAGTTCATATGGAAACACAATCATGAAAAACCTAGAAGAACTGTGTTTATCTGAAAATTCATCCTCCAATTAGTCTTCTCAGAGGCTGAAGTGGGCAAATACTTTCTTCCAGGGTTCTCCTTTCTCGAGGCTTCCCCAGATGATGAGGATCAGCCTGATAGAGTCTGCTGTTACTCATTATCCCTTTTTGTGTGTGTGTCAGTACTACGTCAAGTGGCCCTTTAGGGCCAGAAGCAATCAATCAGCATGGGGTGAAGAAAGCCTACGTATATTATGATAGAGAGAACTTCCTTGAAGGAAGTCTAAAACTTCTCAAAGTCCTAGCGGCGAATGCGTGTCTATTTCAGGCATGAGGGACAGTCTGTACAAAGATAGGGAGGTGAGAAAAAGAATACTAAATATGGGGAAGAGCAAGGTGGCTAGTCAGACTGTAACATAGAATGTGTGAGGAGGTGTGATGTGTAGTCAAGCTAGACAAAATGGATGAAACCAGGCTGTGAAGGGTTTTAGATGGCAAACAGAAGAGTCTATATGTTAATCTACGGACAAAAGAGAAGTAGTACTACGGCTTTTTGAGAAGAGTAGTGGCTCAGATTTATGCTTTTGAAGTATCACTTTATCAGCTGTGGAAAATGGATTAGAGAGGGAAGAAGATGTAAGGCAGGAAGTCTATTTAGAAGACTATCAGAAAAATTCATATGAGGAGTGATGAGGTCCTGAATGAGGATGGTGGTCATGTGAGTGGAGACATATGCAGTAAGGAATGTGAGCTGAGTGGACATAAGGGCTGATGGAAGGGTAAAAATAAAACAAATCTCTAAGGTTTCAAAATTGTGTCACTGGGAGGATGGTGGTATGCTCAACAGAAATGTAAAGAATGGAGGGGAAAAAAAGAAGGGAATATGACCCCTTTCTTCAGGGAGTTTGTCATTTAGCCAAAAGATAGAGCAAATAAAGACATAAGGCTCTTTGGAAGACAACATATCAATGGATTCGATGTATTGGTGTTACTCTTGGTTAGTATCCTTTAACAAATCTATGCTTTGAATAATGTGGGGATTCCCTCCAATGGCGCCTGAGGACCACATTCTTGTTAATGCCTCATTATCCTGTGTGGTTCTTCCTACAACTGCTACTAATAATATTGGCAATCCATTACATATTTATAACATTATTTTTCTAATCACTTTCACATTCATTATCTCATTTAATCCTATAACAACACTGAGAGATTGTTTGGAGCCCCCATAAGGCAACTAGCGGACAAAGAGGATAGAATGGGAAGATCAGAGTTAAAATTTAACCTCAGACACTTACTAACTTTTTGGTCCTGGGTAAATTGCTTAACCTCAGTCTGCCTCAGTGTCTTCAACTGTAAAATCAGGGTAATAAAAAGAGCACCTACTTCCCAGGGTGTTTGTGAGGATCAGATGAGATAATATTTCTTTTTTTTTATTTCTAGCATTACCTTTTTATTAAAGAGCCATACAAGACTCAAACATGTAATAATGTAGTAATAGTAGACAATTATATAGTGTAGTGGTCCTCCTGGCAGCATGTGGGACTGGTGGAGCACTTGATAACATGAAAACCTACTGATGAAGAATCCTGGGCCATCCCTAAGGTTGGTACTCTGGGCCAAAGCCCCAGTCATCCTGCAGGTATAACTTCAACTACTACTATCATTTTGGACATTTTGAAATTGAAGAAACTAGGTACTGAGAGGTTGTAACTAGTTCATGGTCAGCTAGTTAGTAAGCACAGGCTTAGCCATATTACTCAGTAAACTCCAGGGACTTCCTATTGTTTCTGGAGTCAAATACAAACTCCCCTGTTTGGTACGTAAGGCCCCTCTCAACCTCAGTTCTGAGATAATATTTCTGACATGCTCAGCTCAGAGTCTGGCACATAGTAGGTACTTAATCAATATGTGTTCCCTTCTTTCCATTTTACACTTGAAGACATTGGGTCTGGAGCTATGATTTTGGAGGTAGGTATGAAGTGGTGGAAAGGTTCAGAATCAAATGATCTAGATTTACAGTTCATCACTGTTAACAACTGTGACTTTGAACAATTCAACAGCAAACATTTGCTAAGCATATGAAATACTAGAAAGGGTCTATAAAGTAAAAAGAGAAGCTATATACCCCCAGGATATAGTGCAGTGGGGTGGGATGGAGTGGGGGTGGGGTGGGACACATACACACATCCGTAATCAGGGAGTGGGAGATGTATTAGGAATCAGAAAAGAGGTTGAGAAAGATTAGTGAGACTGGCAGGAGGAGAACCAGGTGCAATATTATTAAAAATAACTAAAGAAGGGGAAAGTATGCAGGAAAATAAGAAGTCAAAAGTTTTAAGAGCTCTACAAAAGTCTAATAGTTTGATGAATAAGAAAATGTCACGAAACTGAGTGATTAATAATAATATGGCTAGCATTTATAAACACTTTGGAATTCACAAAGCACTTCCAAGGAAGCTATCTCATTTGATCATCATAATTCTATGAGGCAAGTGCTATTATTATCATCCCTATTTACAGATGCAGAAAACTGAGGCAGACCAAGGTTAAGTGACTTGGCCAGGGTCACATCAGCTAGTAAGTATCTGAGGGAGGATTGGAATCTTGGTCTTCCTGACTCTTAGTTCATTGATTGTAGCATGTTGCCCCAAAGGATCATGGCTAATCTTAGAGTGTGATTTCAGTAGAGCAGTTGGGCTGTAAATCAGGATGTTGAAGACTAAAAGGCTGCCAAGGGGGTGGAGGCAGCAGATGCAGACTATTCCATTTTGGCATGTGTACTTAAAAATTTGGGATGACCAAGCCATTCCACTTTTTTTAATGGGTACAGTGCCGGCCCTGATCATATTTATTGATAGGAGAGAAGGCACTACAGGGGTAGGGAACCATGTGGTCTTCGAGGTCCTTGGGTGTGGTCTTTTAACTGAGTCCAAGTTTTACAGAACAAATCCTTTTATTAAGGGGATTTGTTCTGCGAAGTTTGGATTCAATCCAAGGTTCCCTGCTCCTGCAGCAGATAAGAAGATGTTGAAAATAAAACAGAGAGAAAGATAGAAAGTGAGAGAGGACTCCAACACTCTCAGGGGAAGCCCGAACCAAATCAAGATGTAATTTCTATTTGATTTTAGTGTGTTGATGCATCAATAAAAAAGAAATCTATTAATTTTTTAAATTATTTTTTTAAGTCAAGATGCACCTACAGGGACTCTTATGTATGTTTGGTGGCTCCTGTTCCTATTTGGTTTTGACACTGCTGATCTGGATCTCTCAGGACGCTTTCACATCTGAATCTAATGGACTATTGACTTACACAATGTCAAGGGGCTAAGATGAAATGAGAACCTAGATTTCCTGACTTGTATGTCAGTCTTCTTTTCACTATGTGCCCAGTTCTCTTTTTTTCTAGGAATCTGATTATTTCAATAGTTTAAAGAAGAACAAGAAGTACAAAATCATATGTTATGGGGATGATATTTATTCTAACTCCAGAGCAGCTTAGATAGCTGCTGATACATCAGGTCAGAGGTTGGACATTTTATTTTGGTGATTTTATTTGTTTCTCTTGCTTACATTTGTTTATTTTTTCCCCCCAGAACAGTTTCTATGTTTTTGTTTTTTAGCAACACACCTGGATTTATTTTCTGTATTTGTATCTTAACCAAGATCCTTTGTCCAATGGTAGAGGGGAACAGCAAGATTACTGTAGCTAACAGTAATATTTAAAATAAAAAAAAATAAGACCAAGACCACTTATTTTTCCTACAATAGTCCTGCCAACTATTTCTTCCCAGTTTTGTTTCCATATCTATCTTTCATCCTCCATTCTCACTGCTATCATCCTAGTTGGGACTCTATATCTAATGACCTACTCATTCTTCTGAGATCTCTTTTCGTTCTTCTTTATTCTACATTATCAATGGATGAGTCTTCCTAAAGTGAAGTATTTCACTTTGTTGTCCTACAACCAAAGGCTCTAGTGTGGGTTCCTATTCCAAAGACTATAAGCATCTTGAGCAAGGCAGTGATATCCAGTAGTTAAGATTTTGCTCTTATGTGATCACTTTGGCTGCTGTGTGGAGGATGACATGGAGAAGGGAGAGACTGGATCTAAGGAGACAAATTAGGAGGCTATTTAATTCATTCGATAGGTGAGAGGCTATACTAGGATGGTTGGATAATAAGTAGAAAGGAGGGGAAAGGTATCAGAGGTGCTGGGGAGATAGAATCCATAAGATGGCAGCTGAGTGAATATGGGGAGAAAGACTAAATGTTGAGTATTACTCCTTATTAATATACTTGAATGACTGGAAGAATGGTGGTGCTCTCAAAGAAAAAAGAAGAAAGCAGTAGGAAAAGTATGTGAAGGGGAAAATAATGAGTTCTATTTTAAACATCTTGAGTTTGAGATACCTATGGAACATTCAGTTGGGAATGCCTAATAGATAATTGGAATTATGGAACTAGAGGTCTGGAGAATGAAGAAAACTGATGGGTAGATTTGGGAGGTATCTAGAGACAAGTGTTGAATACAAGGGAGCTAAAGAGATTACTATTAGAGAGTGTACAGAGAAGAGGACAGGGCTCAGAATAATACCTAAGACTGAATATGTATCTACGAATGAAAGAAGATCCTGTAATGAAGACTGGACAGGTAGATTGGACAGGTAGAAAGAGAATCGCAAGAGAGGGAAGACAGAATGTGCAGAAGGCTAGTGACGTCAACAGTGTCAATTGAAGAAGAAAGGTGAAAAAGTCCTGAGCAGGACATGATGGTTATCCTGGGCTCCACTATTACAGTCTTTGAAAACCTGGGCTCACCATGCCTCAATGAGGAAGCAGAGCAGGAGAGGACTCTCACTGGAGATATTTCCTGCTATAATTGTTCTAACTGGATCAAGAAAGTTGTCTGCTATGCTCCATACAAGAACAGCTCCCTCATGTCTTTGACCATGTCATTCAGTTATTGGCTATGTCTTACTGGCTCCTCTAAGAGACCTCCCTTCTTTCATCATGCCCTCCTCTATTTACCCTCTTACCTAATCCCCTACTAGGATTCAATTCAATTAAACTGAATATTTATTAAGTCTCAACTATATGCTAAGGGATAGGGCTACAAAGAAGGAAATGAACCAATCCCTGGCTTCAAGGTTATGTTCTGTTGGAGGGAATATAAATACGAAAAATAGGCAGCATACATACAAAGTAATCTGGTGTGTGTGTGTGTGTGTGTGTGTGTTCTCAGGGTAACACAAAAGCACTAACATATAAAGGGGGTGAATCAAAGGATTTCATGCTTTGCAGTGGAGGAGGAAGTTGTACAGCAGAGGCCCTCCTCCAAGGTCCACTTCATCCAGCTAAGTTTCCTAGTTGATGGAATTGAAGTTCAGAGAGGGAGAGAAAAGCTCCTTGTCTGAGGTCAAGTACCAGAAGCAGGATCTGAACCCACATCTTCTGACACCAAATCAGTCTTTCCATTATGTTCCCCAGCATGTTTACACAGATTGCATCATAGTCCCATGGACTTGCTCGCATGTCATTCTGTAATTATTCTCTTGTTTCTGCTAAATATGTTTTGTATTTCCAAGCAGAGAAGAAAGGATAGGGGTCATCTATCCCACTTCATTTCTACCTTCCATAGTAGTGAGTAAGAGTTGGACCACTTTGGATATACAGCAGGCACTCAATACTTGCTTATCGAGTGAGCAAATAAGTGAGATGCCTTTTTCTCTCATTTTTATTTCTTTCTTTTTTGAGAGGTATTGTGGAGCTAGGTACAGAAAGCTGGTCTTGGATACATGGAGGTCTGGGTTCAAATCTAGAGCCTGATATAGAATGATTGTGTTTCACCAGGTCAGTCACTTAATCTCTTGGTATTTTAGGTGACTAAAAATATAAACTACATTAAAGGTGCCTTCCTTCATTAGTAGAAGTTTCCTTACCAGGGACTTTCATGTTCTGATGGAAATAACAGTACAGTTCCTACCCTTTCTTCTTTTCTAGATATCGGATTTCTTTATGATTACCTATTAACTATTCTTTTTCCAAATATTTAGGTGACTTAGTACTTGGCTTAGACTAGGAAGAACTGAGTTTGAATTCTGCCTCATATAATCAGCTATGTGACCTTAGGTGAAATTCTTAAGCCTCAGTTTCCTTATCTGTAAAATGGGAGTGATAATAGCCACTACATCACAGGGTAAAAGTGACAATCAAATGAGATAATTAATGAAAAGAAATGCTAACCTTTATATATATATATATATATATATATATATGTATATATATATATATATATATATATATATATATTATAGCATTATATAAATGCTGGCAATAGTCAGTACCTTGTAGTTTGATATAGGCAGATGTGTTCACATGCATTGTATATGTGTGACTGACACCCCTGTAAATGCATTCCCTACTTCTCAGAAATATAATAATTTCAGATAATAGCCTTGTCAAAGACAGTTTTACCCAGTTCTACTTAGAGGGGGCAAAGTATTGACAATATTTGACAAATTATAATGACTGGACAATAGCCATTTGGGCTGCTTGGAAGATATGCCAGGAGGAGAGGCTGCCGAGGAATCTGAAGGCTCTCTCAGTGAAGATGAATAGCAAGTTCTGTGACCTCTGAAAGAATTGTAAGATGATACTCCCTGGCTTTGCCTCATCTGATTCCCTTAGGGATATGCTTTGGTACTTTCAAAGCAGTTGCAGGTCTAAGGAGACATCCGAACATCTGTGGGTGAAGAGAATACTTCATTAGTAGAAGTATTCCCTGATCATAAGCAAGCCATTTCACTGTCCTGGGCTTCAGTTTCCTCATCTGTAAAATAAAGGGAGGGGTCAAGAAACAGGAGAACAATTCAAACTGTAACAATATTGTAAAGACAAATAACCTTAAAAGGGAATGACCATTCATGATTCTAGAAGACTCATGTTGAAACATATAACCCACCTCCTCCTCACCAAGAGATGGTCTTCCTCTTCTTCCTTCTCCTCCTCTTCTTTTCTTCCTCCTCTTCTTCCTTCTCCTCTTTTTCTTCTCCTCCTCCTCTTCCTCCTCCTCCTCCAGTAGTTTAAGAAAAATCAAAGTTGGGCAAAGGACGGGGGAAAAGATGGAGATATAGTTTAGGAGTTTACATTATAGTGGGATATAAGCTCATTGAAGGCAGGACATTTGTATTTCTATCTCAAGAGCCCAGGACAGTGCCTGGTATGTAGTAGGCACTTTTAAATGCTTGCTTATTTGTTGTTGACTGATGCTAGAATGAGTGTAGAGGTCCTCCCTCAAAGGGCTGTTGGGAGGTTAATACACTATATGAATGTGGATGTTTTAATCGTTGCTATCATTATTTTTCTTAATACTTGGCAATTTTGCCAGTTGAGTGCTCTATCTTCAACTCCAGAGAGTAGAGGAAAAATGTATTATAGTGGACTAGAAAGATTCAGAAGACCTGACTGTACTCTTCACCTCCACTTCTTCTCTCATTCACTTCTCAGTCCCTAGAGATCTGCATTCTAGCATCATTCAACTCAAATGTCTCTTTCCAAAATGACCATTCTTTTATTCATCTTCATCCTTCTCACCCTCTATGCAGCAACAATTAGTACTGATGTTGGTGCTCTCCTCCTGATGCTCTTTGGGTTTTGTGACACTGATCTCTGGGTTTTCTTCCTAGCTGTATGGTCTCTCTTCACTATCCTCTTCTGGGTCATCATTTATTTTTTGTTCTTTGATGTGGCTGTGGACTACACAATCTTCTCTACATTCTCCTTTTGTCCCCTCCCTTCCCTTTTCCCTTACACGCTTTTCCCCTTCTCTTACCCCTTCCTTTGCTCTCTTTTCTTCTGACTTCCCCTTTCCTTTGATCCTTCCTTTCCTTTAATTTCCCCTTCTCTTCTTTCTCATCTCTCTCAGTGATTTCATCTCCCATGGCTTCATTTATCATCTGTATGCAAGTGGAAGAAACTGCCCCTTTCATATGTGAACATTTTTCTTGCTGAAAGGGGCAAAAAAAAATGGGCTTTTGCATAAAAATAATTAAATCAACTTGTGGAGGATGTAAGGTATTGCCCTTTTCATATGTAAATAGTTTAGTTGCAAAGGGGGCAGAAAAAGAACTTTGCTCATGAAAAACTACTAAAATTCAAGGGTGAAGAAAAGTTCTGTTAAAATGTGACAGTCACAGAATGTTAGGAGAACCAAATACAGAAGTGAGAAGGGTTCTTTGAGGACAAAGAAATGATTTGGATAGTAGGTCATTATGGTTCCTCAGATCATTTATACATAACTGTTTTCAGAATTTTGGAGGTTCAAACTCACAAAGTTAGTGAATCAAATAACTGTTTTGAGACTATGAGATGGTTAAATAAAGACCATTGATTTTATAACAGACAGAAAGGTAAAATTTTGTGAATTTTATCACATTAAGTTAATATGTCACTGAACACTAGGAGATTATGATTTGAACTTTTCATAATGTTGAAGAACCAAGGAGAAAACCAGCAGGGGCTGAGTAACGCGAAGGCTTTGGTTGCTGTATTTGGAAGGCTGCTGATTGTGAGAAAAGCAGATTGAAGAAAAAACTTGGAGTCTTCTTCTTCTTATTGGAAGAGAGTTGAATTCAGGTATTTCCCTTTAATGTTCCTTGCAGCATTAGAGAGGCAAAAAATCCTCAGATAAGTTAGTTGTTTTCTACTGACATCTCTAGTTTGATTAGGAAAAACAGGAGAAAATAGCCTTGTGACTATTTTAAGAAACTCAAAGCTAATTTGGAAAGAGTAACCTTTGAGCTTGTTTGTATTTCTCAGTTAGACTAAGTAATTTTGCTGTAAGCTTTGAATTATGAAGAAAAACTGATAGCTGAGTGGGCAAACTAGCATCAATTGAGTGAAGAGCTGACTGGACTTCTCTGCATTGCCCAGCTAGCCAACTGGGTAGTGTTGCAATTCTCTAGCTAAAGGGAACCACTTATTGTTATAATATCACACTTCCCCAGCACTCTCTAAAGGGCACTTATGAACTAATTTTTTTCTTTAATTCATCAGTTAATGGCAAGAAGAGGAGTTGCCTGTAAAGACTGACTAGAGCAGGAGGGGTCAGAAGAAAAACAACTTTGTATAATACAAATTTTTCCTGAAGGGGGATCAAGGACATAAAGACCTGAAGTCCAGAATTGTGAGTTGCCTTGAACACATAGGTTATCCCCAATCTTGAATTTCCCTAATTTTCTATAAGAATATATTTATTCCCCTCATGGGTACTGTGTGTAATGGCGGGAAAGTATGACTTAGGTTTATGAGTTGACTGTTATTGCATTGTCTTATATTAGGTAATTGTGAAGTGCTATTTACTGTTTTTGCCATATCATCAAGTATTTTATGTTTAAGAGTTAATGCTTCCAAAGCTAAATGTTGTGAAATGATAAAGGTCAAGTTTGGCACCAGAAAACAAATATGAGTAAACCTCCATCCACCCTCCTTTGCAGAGGTCAGGGTCCATGAGGGTGGAACATGGCATATAACAGATTTTTTGAATGTGTTAATCAGTTTTTACTGATTTCTTTCTTTTCCTGTTTTATTCTCTGAACAAAATCTTTCATAAAGGGTGACTCTCTGAGAGGTGGTGGAGGAGGAATATGAATGGAAAAGGCAACATAAATAAAAATTGTATCAACAAAAATCTATTAAAAAATAATGCCATCATCATTGTCACTGACTGGTTTTGTGGTGATGGTAATCATATCTCTAGGGGTTCAGGACCAAAAGTTAAAGGAATGGTAATGTATCTGCCTCCCAAGAATGATGTCTCTAGGACTCTAGGACCATATGTGGTCATATGATGGTGGTGTTTTTCTTCCAACCTAGACTTGGCAGTATGGAGACAAGTTGAGGTATGCAAGACAGCCCGAAGAGCAAGTGTATGGACATGCTACCTTTTAAGGGTTGTGCTATGGAGGCTTATGACAGACACATTACACAGGTTCAATTTCAATTCAATTCAGTTGACATTTGCTAAGCTCTTACTATGTAGCAGGCTCTGTGCTAAGTGCAAGGGATAGAGAAAAAAAATTAGAAAATCAGATCCTGCCCTCAATCTGGGGGAAAATAATGCACATAGAAGCTGAAAAGAGAGAGAGGAAGAACCTAGTGCAGCACAAGTACATGGTTTTCTGAGGAATCAAACCAAGCAGAACCACTGATGGACAATGCTGAGTTACAAGGCAAGTTCTGTTGTTTGTTCTTCATGCTTGAAGAGAACTCAAATGACTTTGCAATGTTGGGTCAAAGTAGAGTGTGTCCAACTAGCTGATCAGGCCAGCTGGAATTCAGAAAAGGAATTCAGAAAGTTCTACCATCAATTGAGCACAAATAACATGTGTGACCATTTGGGAGGGAGATGTCTCTAAAGTTGCCATTCTCATGTTTCTTTTGAGCTACCACAATGTTGCTTTGCTCATAGATCACAGTGCCTTCTTTGATGTGGGCACACCATGATTGATGATCCTATGCCAGTGTGTCCCCTGTCTCACAGTCAATACTACAGTTCTTCATAGAGACCTTGAGAGTGTCCTTGTATCACTTTTTTTGACCACTGTGTGAATGCCTGCTTTGTGTGAGTTCTCCATAAAATTGTCCTTTAGGCAAGCATAGATTTGGTATTTGAACATGGCCAGGCCGCTGGAATGTGCTCTCTGAAGTAGAGTTGGAATGCTTGGCAGTTTAGCTTGAGAAAGAAGTTAAGTGTCCTGTACCTTATCTTTTCAGGTGATCTTCAGAATCCTTCTAGGATTTAAGTAGAAGCAGTTCAATTTTCTGGCATTGCCATGGTAGACTGTCCAGTTTTCACAGATATACAACCATGAAGTAAGCATAACTATGTCGATATTTGATTTGGTAGGTGGCGTCATACCTCTATTCTCCCCCCACACCCTCTTTCAGAGCCTCTCAAATGCCGAGCTATCTCTGGCAATACTTGCCTCAACTTCATCATCTATGTATACATCTCTCGAAAATACACTGCCAAAGTAAGTGAACTTATTAACAGCATTAAAAATTTCTCCATTTTCTATAATAACTATTGGTTCTATGTATAAATGGTATGGTACTGATTAGTAGAGAAACTATTTTCTTTGTGTGAATTGTTAGTCCAAAATTAATACAAGGAGGCAGCAGAAATCAGTCTGTGCTTTATTGCATCTCAACCTCAGAGGCTGCATTGAGTGCACAATCATCTGTGAACAAAAAGTCACACACCAACTCTTCCTCAACTTTAGCCTTGGCTTGTAACCTTTTCAAATTAACTTGAACAGTAAGGATTGATTTCTGCTTAATTTAACATAAACTAAACTACAAAAATGTTACATTGGTCCTGAGCTTCAGTGGTAATCAATGTGCAAAAATTCATTGTCATACACAGTATTCAAAATACTGTGTTGTGTGCTTCTACAGAATACAAAAAAGTAGCCAGTTCCTTGCCCTACCATATATCTTGTAGTCTAGCTGAGAAGAGAAGACACGTGGAAAGTTGAGAAGCAGTAACTGAGCAGTGCAAATAAGTGGTATAGGTAAGAAATGTGTTAGAAATTCAAAAAGTTGAAGGAAGGATAGGGCGTAGACAGCTGACCTGATAAAAGAAGTCCTCAAAAGGAGGCGGGTTTTGAGCTAGATTTTAGGTTGAAAATTAATGGACGAACTAAATGTGTGAGGAGGGTTGTCAAGTGCAGTGATGAAGAGAATCCTGGATTTGGAGTCAGAAGACACATTCAAAGCTTGTGTCTGCTTCTTATTTTGTAATCTTTGGCAGATTTCCCACCCTCCCCCCACTCTAATGGAGTTTCCTCTGTTCCCTTGTCAGTAAATTAGGAAAGGAATGGGAACAACTATGATTTCATTGATATTAGACCACTCTTAGATGAAAAAAAATAATCCCTACCCCAATGTAGATTGGCTCTCTCTATATAATTTATAGTTTTGGAGAGTCAACTAGAGCACTGTGAAAATAAATGACTTGTCTAAAGTCATTCAGCCAGTATATGTGAAAGTAAGGATTTGAACCCAGATCCTCCTAACTCTGAAACCAGCTTTCTATCCACTGCCTCTCATCTGTACATTTGTAGCACCAATACAATATTCACAGCACCAATGGCAACGGTAAATATGTTGACATAGTTCTCAACTGCAAAATATAACAGACTCTCTATATAAAAGACAGAAGCAAAATATTTATTCAGATGCCGGAAAACTGAATCCCCAAACCAGAAAGCTGAATTCACCATAGTAGCAAAGAAGGTAATAAGCCATAACACCACAGAGAGACACACCATCCTTTCACATTCCCACAAACCAACACTCATAAGCCCAGCTTTCTGCCTAGGTGTGTCCTTTCCTTCCTCCATCTCTAACTGTTCTGACTCCCAGCTTCTTGTGGGCTCTGCTCCACTCTTCAGCAAACTCCTTCTACAACAGGCTCCATGTGATTACATTCAGCTTATTAAGGGGCAGGCAAGATCTTCAAATTCCCATTATCATTACAACACTGAAAGAATTGAATTAGATGACCTTTACAATCCATTCTAGCCCTAGATCTTATGATAAGATCAAGAAAATTCGATTTGCTCCAAGGTTCAGGGAATTTGCAAGATATATATTAGTTGAGGTGGAGTCATGGAGTGGCAGGAAAACACTAGGTTAGAAAGGTTGGGGTTGGGTTAGGAAGGGCTTTGAACTCCAGAATAAATATGAAATTTAGACTGTTAGCAATGCGAAACCAACAAATCAATATGTCAGCACATTTATTAGGATTTTGGAAGTAATGTAGTAAAGTGTGAGAAGCTTTTTGTTTCCCAGAGTTTTTCTGAGATAGTTTTGTAGATGTACAGAGAAACAAAACCATTCCTTCAAATTCTTCTCAAGTCTGTATTCCTGTCTATGCTTTCTGAAAAAGAGGGTTGCTTGGAAAGTGGTTTTCAGATCATAGATTTGGAACTGGAATGAACCATAAAGATCATCTAGCCTTGTCCTCTTATTTTACATGTGAGGAAACTAAGACTCCTAAAGATCAGAGCCTTTGACTCCAAATCCAGCAATCTGTCATACAAAGTTGCCTTCCCCAAGTAACCTCACCATTATATAGATTAGGAAAATGACACCCTAGAGAGGTTAGATGACTTTTCCAAAGTCACCCAATTGTATGAGTGTAGGATCAACAGTTTAGAGCTGGATGGAAACTTAGAGGCTATCAAGATTAACCCTTTTATTTTACTAGATGAAGAAATTGAAGCCCAGAGGGTTTAAATGCCTAGTTTACATAGCTAGTAAGTTGCAGCATTTGAATTCAACTCTTGAATTCTTGAATTCTAGTCCAATACTTTACGCAATATGGCATATGGATGCTTCTCAATTTCTTTGAGGTGAGGACTGAATACTTCATTTGAGACAGAGGTCCCTTGGGTCTCTAGACCATACCTGGTTGAGAGATTTGGGTGAGAAGGGGAGAGGATGAAGAAGAGTTCCAGATCAGACAGACTACATGTGTAATAAAGTTTGAAAACATAATGGAAGCTGCCTGACCTCATTAACTGGAGTCTCCATTTACAACCCTCCCGGCTCCTCTAGTAACCAGAGTCCTAGCTGAAATACAGCATTGCCTGCTTCCATTACTGTATGGGTGTCTTGAACATCCTCTCAAACCTGACAAAAGGGCCTTTTAATTTAAATGTAATCTCCAAAAGCCCAAATTACCAGCAACATGTTCTCATTAATTCCTGTAAGGGATGCTCAAGCTTTGACCCTTTATTGTTCTTCTTATCGGGAAGTGGCTGAGTCATAGTATTAATAAACCATCACTCACTTAAGTGGTCTTTCAGGCTAGGCTGGCTAAGAGATATGCTCATCCTTTTGAAGCTGAGCTGGGTAAGCAGAGCTGCAGTAATGGGGCTGTGATTATTTTCACTCTGAATGCCTCTTCTGGCTTTGAAAAAAAATTAAAAGGGGTAGTTTTTTCCCCTCTTTCTGAAGAATTTCTCACCCTGCCCCCTCCCTCCAAAAAAAAAAAAAGACACTTTGAAATGCTAATTACTTAATCTCTGCAAACTTCTTCTCCAAGGGGTGCTTGGTGTTCATTTGTAAAATGAAACCATTTTAGGAAATGATTATCATTGCAAAAGTGTGGCCAGCAGGAGGGCTGACACCAAATTTTCCAAAACTGTCTTCTGCAGAGTAGCAGGTCCGACTCAGGTTTGATCTTCCTCCCTGCTACTGCTATGTGTTTTCCCAGATGTCTCTCACCAAGCTGCAGAGCTCTGAAACAGCAACTAAAAATGGGCCTGGAAACCGATCATGACAAATGAGGGTGAGAATGCGTTTGAGTAACAGTCAACAAGCATTTATTAAATACTTATATTGTACTGTTCTGTGGCCATCACTATGCTAGTAAAGGAGGATTAAAACAAAACAAAACAAAAAAATTTAAAAACACTTAATGAGTTTATATTCTCTCTGGGGAGATGAGCACACACACACACACACTATATATATATATATATATATATTGAAAGTGTATGTGTATACACACATATAATTTATGCAAAATAAAAGTAAAGTAACCGTTGGGGAAGAGGATGCCTGGGAGGGATAAGATTCTCACTGTTCTCCTCCCCACCTGATTTGGGGAATTTTCAAAGGAAGAAATAAAAATTATCAATGGTTATATGGAAAAAAATGCTCATAAACACTAATAATTGGAAAAAAAGCAAATTAAAGCAATTCTGAAGTTCTACCTCATACCTATCAGACTGGCAAGAATAACAAAAAAGGACAGTGACAATGTTGGAGGAATTGTGGGAAAATAGGCTCAGCAGTACGCGAATGGTAGGGCTGTGACCTGGTCCAGCCATTCTAGAAAGAGATTTGGAACTATGCCCCCAAAGTCACTAACCAAACTTAGAGATACCATGATTAGTCCAATATTCCTGAAAAGATCAAAGGGAGAGAAGAAAGGACTTGTATGTACAAAAATATTTATGCCAGTTCTTTTTTGTGGTGTCAAATAACTGGAAACCTAGGATGTGACCATTTATTGGGGAATGACTGAATAAATTATGGTATATGAATGTGATGGAATAAATTGAAAAGGACATTTTCAGAAAAACCTGGGAAAATTTGGATGAAATGATGGAGAAGGAATTGAGCAGAACCAGCAGAACAATTTATAAAATAACATCATTAGAAAGACAAACTTTGAAAGACAGAAACCCTCTAATCAGTGCAGTGACCAAACACAATTTTGAATGATCTTTTTCAAGGAGTGAAATATGCTGCCTACCGCCTGCTAGAGAGGTGACCAACTTATAATAGAGAATGAAACATGCATTTTTACATATGACTAATTAGAAAACGGGTCTTAATTGACTATGAATATTTGTTACAAGGGTTCAATTTTTTCGATTATTTTGGGGAGAATGGAACAGAGAAATAAATTTTTAATTGAATATTTTTTCAAAAAGAAAATATATTAAAAAAAAGAAAATTACAAACATAGAATGAGTGAACTCTCTGTGGATGTGTCTCAAAAAGATCACTGGATCTAAGAATCAGAGAACCCGGGTTGAAATACTATCTTTTCTACATTTTACCTGTGTGTACTTGGACAAGTTCCTTCTCTCCCTGAGTTTTAACTTCCTCATTTGCCAAGGAGGCTATTGGACTAAATGATTTCTAAGTTCTATTCCACACCTGAATTCCACGGTCTTATGCTCAGTGCTTCTCCAAGCCCTGGCTGCCTGTTTCAGTGTCTGAATTTTCTACTCAAACTTCTTTTAATTCAGCTCATTTTGCATAAGCTTTCTCCACTTATCTACAGACAGGTGGCAATAGCTCTGCCTCCACTCCCCTTCTCTGGCACTTGGAATGCTCTCCATGTTCTCCCTCTTAGAGTACAGCTTTTTTTTCAAGGCTCAGCTTAAGTCCCACCTCCCCCCCAGAGAGCTTTATTCTTTCCCCAAATTGATTTAATCTTTTCTTCCCGCAGACCATTTTAATTTACTTTGTATTTTGTATCATATATAATTTGTATAAATTGTGCATTTACTTATATGTGTAAATGTCATCTCCCCTACTGGAATGTAAGCTCCTTGAGGTTAAGAAGTGCTTCACATCTGTGTTAGTATCTCCAAGAGTTAGCACAGTGTCTGTCACAAAGTAGGCATTTAATCAATTCTTGTCAGTTGATTTCTCTATGTATGTGTTACCTCTACCAGGGACACATTCCTCTTCTTTCCCTTCAGCTTTCCCTTTCCTTTCTCATTTCTCTTTCCTTCTTTCTGTCCCCCCCTTCCCTTTCCTTCTTCTTCCCCTTCCCTTCCTTTCCTTTCCCTTTCTTATTTCCTTTTCCTTCTTTTCCCTTCCTTCTTTCTTCCATTCCCCTTTCCCTTCCATCTTACATACACTTTTCCTTCCTACTGCACAGTATCTGGGATTTAATAGGTGCTTACAAAATACTTATTGAATTTGGTTGAATCCCACCCCCACCCAGCAACACAGTCCTAGATTTTACTTTTAAAAACAGTAAACTCCTTTATATCCTGCCTAGCTAAAAGAAAATTCCTTCTATAAAAGACCCAATTTACCAGTGACTCTTCTCTACTTAAAACACACACTATTTAGATAGCTTCATATCAAGCATCTAAAAAATTAAGAGTGTTTCAATAGTCATTATCCTGGAAAACTTTAAGAGCCATAAATATTGAGTCCCAAACTTTCATGAAGTTTTCTTTGAAAACTTCAGCCTTCGACGATCTCTTCAATCCTTGAACTCCCATGACCTTCATTGTCTGTATCTCAGCACCGAACACTTTAATTATATAAAGCCTTGTACTATTTCATGAGTTAGCACAGTTGGCACTTAATAATTTAGGACTTTTTCATCTAGGCCTGGGTTTAAAAAATGTGACTCCATTAGACTGAGTAACTATGATGTTTGTGTCTGGGCTGCAGTTTCTCATCTGATGAATGAGGAAGGTTGCAACAGATGAAATCCATGATCCTCTGATGCTATCTACAACTGGCTAAAAGGTTTTACCCAAAGCTTGTGAAATAAATGAGCTTATCCTGAGTCTTTTTTAAGATACAAAAAAGCAAAAATGAGTAAAACGTACCTTTGGGATCCCTTAGGTAATAGAGTTTAGGGTTCTCCCTCCCAATCTTGGGATATAGAAAAGTTAGAAAGCCTTTCACTTACTTGTCAATTCTATAATAGTCAATGTTAGACTAGTGCCTCATGAGCAAAGTATTGAAAGAATACAGAATTCAAAACATTTCTTAAGTAATGTACTGTGCTCAGAGCTACAGCTTCCTGGAGCCCCAGGTGAGCGTTGGATGACAGGTTGGTACCAAAGGTATATGAGCAGCTGTGAAGAGGGTTTGGCAAATCCTCACACAAGAGGTGGTAGGCCTCCCTGAACACCATCTAAATATGTATGTGTATGCACACACACATACATGCATGCACACACATGTGTGCTCACATCCATGCATTCACATGTGTATGCGTATATGTGTGTATATACATACATACATACATACATACAGGTAGGTAGGCAGGCACATACACACCTATAAAATTTCATTTGATCCTTACAATAATCCTGTATGGAAGGTGCTATTATTATCCTCATCTTACAGTTGAGAAAATGGAGGCTGACAAGGGTCACACAGCTAGTATCTAAGATGGGATTTGAACACAGGTCTTTGTGACTTTGGGCTCAGCGTTTTGCAACCCCTACCTGCTTCTAAGGTCTTTGACTCTGCTAGTCTGAACGTCTTTGGAGACTAATGGATTTAGGATCTAATCAATGCTGATGCTCCCTCCAAGGATATATAGATCATATCCTATCCACGCCTGCTTATTCTATGGGACTCTCGTCCATGTCCTCCCAGAAAGTTTCCCTGGGGTTTCAGGGAGGATCCATCTGTTGTCCTGAAGCCTTCTGGATCTCTTGACACTCCTCTGTCCAACTTGATATGTAACCATCCTGTCTTATTTTCTGTTCACACATATCTCTGATGACATCTTTTATACTGTGTTGCCTGGATCATTCTTTAAGGATAAAATATGTCAGGCTACGCACGGCCACTATGTGCATCTCCATTTTCTTTTTGGTGACCCTCCATTGTGATGATTTGGAGACTGTGGCATTCCATGACTTGAAGTCATATAGTATCAAGCAGAAGGACACTGGTCTTATAAAGATGTACCTTTGTCTCTGAAAGAAGGTTGGGGATAAATAAAAACACTCTTCAATTAGAGAAGGTATAGTGGAGTTCTGCCTCTCCTGGAATCATAGGGTATTCGCTCTGGAAGCAAACTTACAGGGAATCTAGTCCAACATTCTCATTGAACACATAAGAATATCGAGGCCTAGAGAGGAAAAGCAACTTTAAGACCAAAAGTTTAGAGATAGAAAGGAGGTTAGGAGCCATGGAGTCCAAACAACTAAATTTTTCAGAGAGAAAACTGAAGTCCAGATGCACAATATCATACAGGAAATTAATGACAAGGAGAAAGGACAGGCCTAGAACATAGACTCCTGACTTCCAGCCCCATGATTTTCACCTTTTCCAAGGGGGTTGGACACCGAACCAAGTAGCTTAGACATCCTCCAGTATTTGGTTCCCCAAAGTAAGATAGTTTCTTTTTTTCTGAAACCCTCTGTTCTTCTTGCTCACTCTGTCCCAGAGATCCCCAACCAGAAAGGACAGAAGCTGCCCATGGCAGGACTGTTCTGGAGGTCGGCCATTCTCATTCAGGCAGCCATTTGTACCTCTTCAGGCTAAGTCAATCTCCTGTTGCTATCAGCAGGGGAGTGGGACTTCCCTGCTTTATGGCTTAAAAGTAGTTTTGTGCAAATTCTACTCCTCTCAACCCCCTCCTTTTTTCTTCTCTTGTACTTATATATGTATTTTTAAACTCCTGCTGTCCCCAGGTTTCCAAGGCTTTTCCCTGGGGGTGGGGGAAAGAAGCAGCCAGTTTGCTTTAAACACAGGGATGGTTGTTATTTAGGGGGGATGTGGGGGTGGGGTATGGGTGTTTATATTTTATCTGCATCCATTAGGACCAGGGACTGGTGGGTTGGGGAAGGCAGTGGGGGTGGGGAAGGGAGAAACTTCATTTATATGTTAATAGTTTTCAGAGCCCAGGCTAAACTGACAGAACTATTTCATGGGCAGCTGACAAATTTTGTCAGCCAGTCTATACTTCCACATCTCAATGGTGGCAATAATCTTGATTAGCAAAACAATTGGGGGCCCACCGGGTCTTAGTGTCCCAGAGGCCCTTCTCCCAGGTTACAGTTTGTTAATGCTGCAAAGACAGAGAAGCCTTCAAGCTTAGAAATGTTCCCCAAAGCGCCTTAGTTTAGGCAAATGAAGGGAACAGTTTTGGAGGCTTCACAAAAGGGGTTAATTTGATTGACCATGTCTTCCTAGTCTGATCAGAATCATTGACTTAACAAGTGCAAAAGGAATAACTCCCCAGAAACCCAAGCTAATAGAGGAAGTTTGGATGGAGTTTGCTGTTTGTCCAGATGTGTGGGAATTTTAGGCCCCTTTGACCCCCCACAAAAGTAAAACAGAAAAAAAAAAGATCCAAACACCTCAGGGCTATAATCTTTATGTGTGAGATCAGATGTTACAGAACAGAAAAAGAGGGAAACCATTTCAAGCTGCTATTAACCCAACTGTAAACCAGTTTTACTATTATTATTGTCATTATGAATAATAAACTCATTCTTTACAATTTATTTGATAGAGTTCTGCAATAAATGGTCCTGGGACAAGTCACTAACTATCCTGCTATTGTCTCTTAATATTTAATGTTCTGTGGACCATTGAACAGGTGAATAAAACAACTGCTTTTCCTAATTGAATCAGAGAATTGGGATATGAGTTGGTGGATTCACTGAAAACATTCTAGGTACAACTCCAGTAGCAGACAAGGCCACAGGGATATCTATTTACCTTCTGTGTTCTGAGGGGTCAGAGGGGCAATTCCAATGCTCCCCTGCGGGAGCAGGGACCCACTGACCACTGGGAATGGAATAGATGGAAGAAGGACACAATCTTGGTTCTAAAATTCATATCTCTGCCTTATATAATTTTTATTCTAGTGGATAAAGTTCGTTACAATGTTGTATGTCTCTGAAATTGTTATTCATCGCAAGAACTCTACTAAATAAAAAATGTTGTCTCTATGCTCCAGCAACAAGCAATTGAAGCAGGGAAACGATGAAGGTAGAGCAATTGGATCTTTGTCGAAGAAACTGAATTAGAGGGTGAAGACATCACTAACAGTTCTCTGGCTCAGTAGGAACAACAGAGTTTATCATCTAGTTTTGGAGAATTACTATTATTTTTTACTGGACCTGTGATTTCATTGGATCTGAGGGCTCCCATTTAGAAACACATTTTATTCAATGCATATTGGTGCCTCCTCTGAAACTTTAAGTCGTCTAGGGCTTTGAGAGTTTTGGGGACATCCAGTCACCCAGCAAAGGTGTATCAGAGTATAGCTTAAACTCAGTTATTCCTAAATCCAAGTCCAGTGAGTTAAAATAGGAAGTTACCAGCTCATGGATAGGGTGAGCTCCTCCTCGGCTGTCTTGCTTTTCCTTATCCTTTCTATGGAAGCCTAGAATCTGTCCTGCAGTCTGTCTTCCCATCGTGGGGCATTGTACACCCTGCCTGAAGATATTATTACTTCTTGCTACTTTGCCCTAAGAAACTTTTGTGATACTGGTCTTGGTTGACATAACACACAGTTATGGCCCTGGATTTAAGACATATTGCAGTGGGTTTATTGTCTTGTCCAAAATAGTTCCTTGATAATGTTTCTTTGACTGATAATGTTAATATGTAGTAGATGACAAGTAGACAACACTGGGAAAAAAAAAGAAAATATGTATCCCTATTTCTATCCTTTATGGAATGCCTTTATTTGAGGATAAAGAGTCAGAATATTATTGAAACTCATTGCTGGTGAAACTGGCACAAATGTATATGCTGAATAAGCAAGGCTTTTCTTATCTGGAAAGTTTGGGAGAAGCCAGAAGAAAAATTCAGGAATAAATGTTCTAACAACATTCAAAGAAAAGATAATAGATTTGGTTTGGTTCCCAGCACCAGCAGTAAGAATGAGGCCCCCATGCCCAGGGCAATGTTTAGTTATAGATTAATAATCAAGGTACAAATAGTTCTGGGTAATTAGAGAAAACATAGAAGCACAGTATCAAGCAAACTGAAGTTCAAAGTTCATAAATTTACTAACTGCTCTTAGACATACACATATTTTTTTTAAAGGGCTGACACGGCACTAAGTGCCTGAACTTTGTAGCACAAATAACAAGGTGATTTTGCCTGAATCATATGAACATTAAAATATTGTGCAACTGTTACATAAAAGATGGGGAATAAATCAACAAGAAGAGATGTTTGTGTGTGCAAATGCCTGGAGACAGGGTTTTTTTCCTATAAACAGAAAACCCATTCCACTAGGAAATGCGGAGGGTCAAGTTTCTATTGAGTAGAAGAAATGATCTAGGTATTCTGTTCTGTCCTTTGAAGTAGAAGAGGATGCTCTTAGCCTGACAGACAGCCTTAGGGGGATCACTTTTAGTAGTATTCCCAATCAAAGCTGGTTTTTGTCATTTGTTCTGGGGTAGAGTGTCAAGAATACTAGCCTCGGAGCTAGATTCAGAGTTCTGCGTTTTGTCATTTGTGTCAGCTGTGAGACCACCAGCCAGCTACCTGTAGACTGCGTGAGCCTCAGTTGCCCTATCTGTAAAATGAACCTACTTTGCAGTGAGAAAGCAGATCAAATAATGCACAGAACTTGTGTTGCAAACTTCAAAGTGCTGGGTAAAGGACAATGTATTGCATTATATTATGGTATGTTATATTAATTATATTTTACTATAATTATTATATCATCATCTTATATATTGTATTGCATTGTATCATGTATCATATCATATATATTTTATATCATGTTGATTTATGTCGTACTATATTGTGATATGTATATACTATATCATATCATAACATGTCATGCCATGTTGTATGACAGATTATTAATCATCTTTTCACTTGATTTTAAAAGCTTAGCCATGCATTTTGTTCTGATACAATGCACACTTCTTGGTCAATATAAAAACAACTCCCTTATAGGGCATATTACCCAAGAAATAGTTACTTCACTTACTGTTCTGAGAAAGAAGAGATGTATCATTTACCTCTCACAACATGGTACTAATATTGTAAATCACTTCAAGTTGGCTGAACACTGATTTCCTCATCTGTGAAATGGGGACTCTGGTCCTTAGGCTACCTACCTGGCAAGGCTACTCTTTATAACAAACAGGAAGCGGTATATAAATTTGAGTTATCTCCATCATCATTTTCACTAAGCAATTCTCAGGCTCTTGCCTGGCTTTAGTGATTGGGGGTGGAAAGTGGTATCTTTGAGAGTGCTGACTGGTCCTGGGTATATTTCCTGCCGATAATACTCTTTGACTTTGAGCAAATCACTTAAGTTCCCTAGGCATGAGTTTCTTCACTTCCAAAATGGGGAATCTGAACAAGATAGATGGTCTCTGAGGTCTTTTTCAGATCTATATCTAAGATCCTGTGATTATTGGTAATATGCACAAGTGATTTATTAAGTACCTACTACATATACCAGAGAAGTCAAACCCAGGGCCCACAACACTCCTGATCAGGGCCTGAACCAGATTAAAACGAAATTCGGAAATATTGAACAAAATAAACAAAAATACAATAAGACATAGGTAACATTACATCTTAAAACTAAGTCAATAGGTGGCCAAGAATGGTCCTTACAGATTAGTAGCTCCCTTTTCTATTTCAGTTTGATAACAAAGAGGTATATTAGAAATTAGAAAAAATTAGATATTATATCTATCTGGAGCTGGTCAGAAGGATGTTACCTTAGGAATAAAGTTTGCATCTGAAGAGATGGGCTTTCTGAATATGAAATTGACAGTTTTCCCCACAAGCATCAGAATAATATCATTTACAATGAGCTGATGATTTCAATCAAAGGAATTATTTACCTGAATTCTTTTATATTCAGAAGAGATAACCAATATAAAGTGCTCTAAAAACTTTCAAACACTATAGAAAATGCTAATTATTATGCTAATCCTCTAATGTTAGAATGACCAGTCATGAAGTTTCTTTGAGAAGAGGGGCAGTCATTTGAAAACTGATGCTATAGACATGCCCCCACACAACCTGGCATTGCCTTTTAATTTAGGGATGCCTGATTTCCCTGGATTCCCACTTTAGTTTAAGAACCTTCCCAAGGAAAGATACAAGTAGAAAACACCTTTTTTTGCTAAAATAGGGTGGCCTAGAATAACTATTTTCATATGGATATACTATTAAATCATTATAAAGCAATAAAACTCTGGCTTGTATACCATAAGATCTCATATATCTATAGGCTTTTTAAGATTTACTGATTGTTTTTCTCATAACAATGCTGTAAAGGAGTTATCACAATTATTATTATTCCCATTTTACAAATGAAGGAACTGAGTTTCAGAAAGATACTTATCTTGATACAGAGTCACAGAATTTAGGAAGCAGCAGAGCCAACCTTTGAACTTAAGTCCACTGACTTCAAATCCAGAGCACTTTCAAAGTTTTCTAAAGCACTGTGTCGGAATAACAAAATTTCAGTTATGGGTAGCCTCAAAGACCAACTAGTCCAAGGGTAGAGAACATATGGCCTCAAGCCCACATGTGGCCCTCTAAGCCCTTTAACTGAAAGGGCTGCACTTGAGGACCCAGAGGGCCACATGTAGCCTTCAGGCCCTAGGTTTCCCACCCCTGGCCTAGTCTAAACTGTATCTAAACTGTACATGAAAGAAATACTCCCTTTATAACATATTTGATAAGGCATCATCTTGCTTTTGCCTGAAGCCTGCAAATAGGGAGAACTCACTCCCTTTGGAGGCAGCCTGACCTAAATTTTTAATAGTTCTAATAGTTTAGGGAGAAGGTTTTTCTTTTTTCTTTCTTTTTTTTTTTTAAGTTAAGTGACAACCCAGTTGTTGGCAGCTTTTACCCGTTGCTTCTTGTTCTGTCCTGGGGAGGCCCAACAGAATAACCCCAATACCTCTTTTATAAGACAGTCTTATAAAAACAGCTGTTGTTGCTGCTCCCATATGCAGCAAGAGTCCAAAAAAGGATATTAGAAAAGGGGGGAGAAAGAGACAGAGAAAAAAAGATAAGAGAGAGACAGAGAACAGTGGGGGTGCAGCTATTGGCATCACACAATTGTTTACTGAGGGTGGCACAGACATTACAAAATTTTGGGCTGGGCTATGAAAACTCCGAACTTTTAGGGGCAGCTAGGTGGCACAGTGAATAGAGCACCGGTCCTGGAGTCAGGAGGACCTGAGTTCAAATTTGACCTCAGATACTTAACACAAAAAAACTAGCCATGTGACCTTGGGTAAGTCACTTACCCCAATTGCCCCACCTTTCCCCTCTAAAAAAAAAAAAACAAAAAAAAAAACCCCAAACAAAAAACAAACACAATGAAAACTGCAAATATTTAACTGACTAACTATTCCTATTACTTTCTATCTAATTGAAAAATAAGGGGGTCAGAGAGGTAGAGAATGAAGAGGGAGACTGAGGAAAGAAACCATGTTGATAAATACAAGTGTCCAGATAGAAGGATCCCACCCCACAGGCATGGCACCAATGACTCTAAGACTCTGCCGGTCGCAGCTCTGCCCCATCTCCATTCCTCTCCTCTATCTAGGGGTGGAAACAGAGCTCAGATTGCTTCCATTTGGGGATTTTGGGGATTCAATGGACAGAAGCCTGTGAAGCTATCTCTGGTGCAAGGAGTGGTGTGGCCAGCACAGTCTAGGCCTAGCTACCAGTTGAGGAAAATAGAGAGAGAGAGAGTGTGTGAGAACAGCCCATGGCTGGATTACAGGAAAGAGACAGAGAGACGGGGATGGATTTCATAGTCTGTTTATTCCAGAGCTATTCCATACCAATCCAGTGATACAAGAAAATCATAGGGTTTATATTCCTAATTTCGGGGATGATTGCATTTTAGGCCTTGCCCATCCCTGGGCCTCAGCCCATGGTTAATCAGTCCTCCAGATCTTTATCCTAAAAACCACCCCTGGGGGCAGGGTAGATCAGGAGTCCCAATCAAGACTTGCAAACCTACATACTTTAGATATTCATGAGGCCAATGAGAGCATCCACCCAACAAGATTATACTATCCTTGTCTATCTGCCCAAGGCCCTTGTAGAATTGGGGAGCTAATGTGCCAGGGCCTTGGCCCCCAACAAAGGAGAAGTAATGGGATGTCAGCACCTCTACCTATTCCCTTAGCAGAGCCAGAGAAGTGACCCGAAGGGAACTCTTGAGGCCAAGGCCCTTGAAACCTGGGCATATCTTTTAGCATCCCCATACCCATAAAATGGAAATGATAATAACATCCACCTCACAAGGCTATTGAGAGGACCAAATAAGAAATGTTCTGCAAATCTCAAAATGCTATGTAACTGATAGCTTTAAAAAATAAGAATAATTTGTTTATTTACTTTTAGTTTACAACATTCAGTTCCACTATCCCTTGAGTTTCAAATTTTCTCCCCCTTCTTCTCTTCCATGCCCCATCATGGCAGCATGCAATCAAATATAGGATCTATAAATATCTTCACATTAATCATCAGTCAGTTTGTAAAGAAGGATTATAACCAATGGAATGATCAGTGGGAAAGAGGAAACAAAACAGAACAAGAAAAAGAAACAGCAAGTAGTTTGTTTCAATCTGCATTCAGACTCCTCAGCTCTTTCTCTGGATGTGAATATCTCTTTCAATCATGAGTCTTTTGGAGTTGTCTTATAACCTTACATTGCTGAGAGGAGCCCAGTCTATCAGAGTTAGTCGTCACACATACGTTGTGTCTGTGATTGTGTACAGATTTCTCCTGGTTCTGCTCTTCTCACTCAGCATCAGTTTATATGTCTATCTAGGTTATTATGAAGTCTGTCTGTTCCTCATTTCTCATAGCACAATAATATTCCATTACATTCTTATACCGCAACTTGTTCAGCCATTCCCCAATTGATGGGCATCCTCTTGATTTCCAGTTTTTTGCATCGCAAAAAGAGCTGCTATAAATATTTTATAAATATGGGTCCTCCTCCTGCTTCTCTGATCTTTTTGGGATATCACCCTAGAAATGGTTTTGCTGGGTTAACTGATAGCTTTTTAATAAAATGTGGTGCCTAGAACAGAGTGTAACATTACAAATATGACCTGACCAGGGCAGAGTACAAGGATATCGTCACTTCACTAATAGCATTTCATCGGGTCACAGGATCACAGATTTAGAGCTTAAAGGTCCTTAGAAGTCTGTTAGCCCCCTTATCTTGTAGAGGAAGCCCCCAGATGTTCAGGGGCTTCCCAAGCAGGCAACAATTGCATTGAAATCCAAGGGTTTGAATTACTAATCTTTCTGATGATATCAGGCTAGGAGGTGTACTCCAGAATCAGCACTTTTTCAAATGCTATACCTCTATGTAGCTTGAGAACATAGGAACTTTCTTGGCTGTTCTATGTTATTGTTGACTCACAATCTGAGATGAGGAGTAGCATTCAGATGTTTCATCCTTGTCTCCACTGAAAGCCCCTGATTAATGACCTGGTATGAGTATTTGCATGGGCTGCTGGTCACAGGTTTTCTGACCCCACCATGTCCCATGAAGGGCTCCTCTATCCATGACTCACTGTAGGGACCAAGGGCCCAGACAGTCCCACCCTCCTGAGTTGAAGGCGGTTCTTTGTTTAGTTTGGAGGAGAGAACACTTAGCTGGGACACGATAGCTGTTTTCAAGTATTTGAAGGTCTGTCATGTGTAAAAGGGATTAGATTTGTTCAGCTTGGCCCCAGAGGGCAGAATGAGGATCAGTGAGTGGAAGCTGCCAATTGGCAGATTTGAGCTCAATAGAAAGAAAAAAGCTTCTTAACTTACAGAGCTATTTAATAGTAGAGTGGGCTGCTGTAGGAGTCTGCTAGGTGAAGGCTGAATGATCACTCATTAGGAATACCACTCAAGTTGTGGCATAAGAATGTAAGGAATATTATTGTTATTAAAAGAATGATATGTGGGTACGGTTTAGATCAGACGTACCCTGAATGTCCTTCCAATTCTGAGATTCTGTGACCCATGAACTTGCCACCCCACCCCAAGATAGACACTCCCCAGATGAATCATTTCCCTTGCCTTGTGCTTGCAAAGAAGGACAATTGAAACTCAATGATAAGACTTCACATTTACTTTTATTAAATTCCGTCTTAATGACTTGTCAAAACATTCTAGTATGTCCCAAATGTGCTGTCTTCCAGCATGTTTGGTACACCTCCTAGCCTTGTATCATAAGGAAATTTGACAAGCATGCCATGTATGCATTTGTCCAAGTCTGTGATTAAAAAATTAAAGAGCACAGATCCCTGGGACATTAAACTAAAAGACTCTTTCAAATTGAAATTGAATTATTAATGACTATTCTTTGGTTCTAATTGTACCATCATGCAGTCTACATTCTTTCATCTCATCTAAAAAAGTAGAATGAGAGACTTCATCAAATACAATGTTAAAATTAAGACATACCACATCTGTACCATCCCTCTGTTCCCCTTTGCCCCATTGCACTCTGCTTGGTATGATAATTACTTCCTGACATGATGTTTCTGGTACCAGATTATAAACTCCTTTAAGGTAGAGATTATGTATTTTTCATTTTCATCAAGCCATTTTCTCCTAGGCCCAGAACCTAGTATAATCTGAGATCTTTGTAGCATGAAAGGAGTTCAGAGGTCATCTAGTTAAACCTATCTTTGAAGAAAAATTCCTCTAACAGCTCTGGCAGTTTGTTATCTTTCATTCTTATAGTAATATAATGTTACAAGGTTGTTATAGTAATGTAATTTTATTTATTTTGTTAGACATTTCCCAATTACATTTCTTTCTTAAAAAATATTTTATTGTTTTAAAATTTATTTTATTTTTAATTAATGGAATAAAACAAGATTTTTCATAACATATTAAAAATAAATTGCATACATTGCATTTAAGATTGCATACAAACCTGCAAATCTACTATATGCAACTTGCTATTCCTTTTTACATATACAACAAAGAGTTAGCGTATAAATTTTTTTTCTTCCTTCCCCCCAACCCTATTGATGACCATCATTGGACACAAATGTGTGTGTGTGAGTGTGTGTGTGTGTGTGTGTGTGTTTGTGTGTGTAAAATTATTCTATACATACATCTATTTATGGGTTCTTTCTATGGCTGTAGATAATGTCTTTTTTTATATGTCCTTTATGGTTAATTTGGGTATGACAAATACTTATCAGACTTTCACTTGAAGCCCTTTAGTGGGGAAAAAAAACAAACAAACAAACACTCATTGAGATCTGAGGCAGCCTTTTTCATTCTTGGATAGCTCTAATGGTTATAGAGAATTTTCCTCTCATTGGTCATTCTGTGGCCAAGTAAAATAAGCATTAATGTCTGATGAAGAGATCCTTGTACAACTTTTCTGATTGCTCCTGAATAACTCATTACCTCATGAGGTAGCTCATTCCATTTTCAGATATATTGAATTGTTATAAAGTCCTTCCTCATTTCAAGGCAAATCTCTTTAATTCTCCCATCCTCATCGGTCCTACTTCTTTCTACCTTGTGAAGCCATACATTATAAGAGGAACTCTTCCAATGACATATTTGTAAAAGCCACGGTCTTCATCACTCCAAATCCCAACAAAATCCACCCCACCAAGCAGTTCAAGGAATCAGCTTTATAGACCACACAAAAATTCAAGTGAAATATTTCACAGATAGTTAGAAGAGGCCACATTGGAGAATTAGAGAGTTAAAATTATAAGTGACCTCTGCAATTGCCTGTTCCAACCCCCTCATTCTACAGTTGAGGAAACTGAAGACAAGAAAGGTTAAACCATCTGTCCAAACTCATGTAGTAAGGAGTAGAACCAAGATTCAAACCCAGGTCATCACTCCATGAAGAACTAATGTTCTTCTGTTGCCTCTTAGAAAAAAAGCTCACATTTTCACCTCAAATTAGTTACTCCTGTTTGAGTATTAGCAAGGCAAATCCAAGAGTTTTCACATTAGAGTGTGCCTCCCTCAAGTGTCTAAAGGAGCTGCCTTGTATTTCTAACCCCCCTTTCCTATTTTTCGCAAATGTTGGAGAAAGCTAAGGGATTTGTTTATTTCTCCTTAAAGCAGGTGCCACTTGTCATAATTCAAGATAGCAATCACCTGGAAACTTTGCTGCCGCCTGAGACCTCGCAGTCCGGCACAATATTGTTTTTCCACTTTTCCTTTGATCCTGATCCTTTCTTTCTGCATGATAATCGAGGTGCTTGTTCTTTAATGTTTACCACCAACTTTTCTTTTGGTTGCAGCCAGTTTCCCCCCCTCCCCCTTCAAAGGTTTTATTTTTTCTTTTATATACCCAGCTATTTACTGATCTTATCACTAGCAACCCCAACCCTTTCTTGTAACAATGGAAAACAGTTACAAAACCGTGTTTGACAGTGTATGCAACATCTCGCACCCATAAGCTTTTACCTCGCTACTGAAGGTAGGGAAGAGTGTTTCATCATGTACTCTCCCAAGGCCGAGTCATGGCAATTAATCTAAACTCAGCTGCCTTTTTGAGTTGCTTTTGTTTACATTATTGGAGTCACTATGAACCCTGTTCTCCTAGTTCTTCATATTTCATTCTTTATCAGTTCTTACAAGTCTTGCCATATTTTTTCCTGAATTTCTAATATCCATCTTTTCTCATGATGCAATAGGATTCTATTCCATTTGTTGCCATTCAGTCATTTTTTCAGTCATGTCTGACCTTTATGACTCCATTTGGTTTTTTCTTGGTAAAGAAACTGTAGTGCTTTGCTATTTCCTTCTCCAGCTCATTTTACAGATAAGAAAACTGAGGCCAACAAAGTTAAGTGACTTGCCCAGGGTCACACAGCTAGTTTAAGTGTCTGAGGACAGATTTGAACTCAGGAGGCGGAATCTTCCTGACTCAGGGTCCTGTGCTCTGTGCACTATGGCGCCACCTAGCTGCTCTTCCATTATATTTATAGATATCCAATTTGCAGACAATTTCCTCAGAAGTCTTTTTCTTGATGGAGAATTGTAAAAATTACCCTTAAAGAAAAAATAGAAGTGTTTAAGGAATTTGGGTGAATCGATAGTTATGGAGTTTTCCCAGCAGCAGGATTGGAAGGGAGAGACCTACATCGCTAGTTATCAGCATTACATTCGCTTTGTATCTATAAAGGAATGTGAAAAGTACTCCAGCTTTTGAGGGTACCAAGCCCCCGCCTAGAAACCCCCCCTCAAAAACCGTTGTGACTTTCTGGTAACTGTTGTCGTTGTTATGAGAATCAGACCGGGCAGTTTTGTATAATGATAATCATTAAATATCATCCTTGAATAGAGGTAGACAATAAGAACCAATGGAAAGAGCAGATTGCTTTCCTAAAGATGGTAGACATTAGCTGAATGAAAGAGAGAAAATAATCTCCTTCCTCTTTTCCTATTTGGGGGTCCCATTAGTACAAAATCCCTTCATCCAGTCTTGCATTTCTGGTCTTTTTTTGTGATGGTGTTGAAGAATAAATCTATATGAACTTATAGACTACCTACTAAACAGTCAGCACTACTGGACCCTGTGTGTGAGTTACAGAGAACGACAAGAAATATACTCGACTTCCTGGAGATCTAGGCTAGCTAGAGAAGGCTAATACACATGAATACAAAGCAAAAAAAAAGGTGCATGTTTAGTGTTCTGATGTGCTTTGACATCCTTAGTCTGGTTCTAACCATTCCTATTTGGTTGTGTATTCCTCCACAGTAGTTGTGTGTACTGATATATTTTTAAAAATTATAAACTGCAGCAGTGTAAAAAATCGATTAACCTTTCTCATCTACTCAGTTGACATCGCAAGATAATTCTCTAGGCTAGAGTACTATAGAGGGCTCTGTAAATTTAATTTGGGTAAAAGAGTAAGACTACAATTACTACAATAAGGGAATTATTTTTCATTCAAGGCTCTATGTAAGGTCTTAAACACTCAAATGACCCTGAAATGTATTGATCGAGGTATTCCCTCTACTAATACAGATGGTAACCCTTGGGCTGTGATCCAATATACTAAGTTTTTCCTTTAAAAAAATTCAATCAAAGAGCTGACAGGGACCAGAGAGAATAATAGTAATTAATAATAATACTTCTTATTATTGCTGTGGTTATCACTAGTACTTGTAGCTGTAGTAGTAAGTGAAAGAGTATAAGTAACACTAGGAGTTGCTGTATATACAACCTCTTCATTGTGCAGATGGGAAAACAAGAAGAGAAAGGACAAGTGGTTTACCTAAAGTACTGTAGCAAATTGATAGCAAAATCCAAACTAAAACTCAGACTCACATCTCCTGACTCCTGTCTAGTGTTCTTTCTAGTATACTTAATGGTTAAGAGACATTCTATCTGCTATTTAAAAACATGGAGAAATTACTTGCTTAAGAAAAAAAAGAACAAGGAGGTGGGCATAAAGGGAGGAAATAGCAAAGGTTAGGTTACTGGTGAGCTATGCCAAATATGAAGTTGTTATCCTCAACAACAAATGTTTTTGCATTCACATGGCTACATTTCTGCGTGACAAGTCCTCATTTGAATGCAAGACTGTACACAAATATCCATTTGGACAGATTATTAACAGAGTTGTGATTAGACCTGCAGGTGGTCAGACCAACACATTTTTGTATATCATTTGAAATGGTAGTAACCTGGAGTATAATCACAATTCTGACACTAACTAGGCATGTAACCTTCGGTAAGTCACTTAACTTCTCTGGGCTGCAGTTTCTTTGTGAAATGAGGGGTTTGGAAATTCCCTTCTAATTCAATTCACTAAACATCTATTAAGCACTTACTGGGTACAAGATACTATGTTAAGTGATGGGGGTACAAAAATAGAAGTGAAACAATTCCTGCCCTCAAGGAAGATCCTTTATACTGAGGCAACTTAACATGGCACCAAAATAAATAATTACAATGTATTTAAATCTGATTTTATTTGTAATTTTGTTTACACAGTTTCTGGGTTTGTTTTGGCAGGTATACTGCCAGGTATTTTATACTGCCTGGAGTTATTTTAAATGGGATATTTTTTCTATCTCTTCTTGCAGAATTTTGTTTGTGATATATGGGAATGTCAGTGATTTGTGTGGATTTGCCTTATATCCTGCTACATTGCTAAAATCATTGTTTCAACTAACTTTTTTGTTGAGTCTGGAATTATATGCAAAGGAATTTCAAGAGGGAAATAATCCTAATACCTGGGCAGACAAAGAAGGGCTATGGTGGCTGTCAGTGAGCAAGCGTGAGCGCAAGAGTGAGGGCACTATCCTTAAAGTTCTTACATTCTACTGGAGGAATGACAACAGGTTTACAAAGAGTTGGTAACTGAGTTTAAATGAGAAAATGAGGTCAACAAGAGAGGGGGCAGGGAGAAGAAAATGCAAGAGGTCCAAGGGGAAAGGAAGACCCATGGTTAAGGAGCAAGTAATAAATGACTAATCATAAAAGAAGCTAAGAATGAATCATTGAGCAGGGAGAAGAAATAAGACAAGGCAATGGCATAAAAGCCAATGGACATGGAGAGAGAGGTCCAGTAGTATGAGGATTGAGAAAAGTCCAAGTGGTTTAGCAGGAAAGAGTTGCAAATAGGTTTAGAAAGTAGAATTTCAGGTTGAAGAGACCATCTAGTGCAGTGATTCTCAACCTGTGGGTTGTGACCCCTTTGGGGAGTCAAACAACCCTTTCACAGGGGTCACAGGGGTCACCTAAGACCATCGGAAAACACATATTTCCATTGGTCTTAGGAAGGGAGACACTGTTCCTCTACCTGTCTCCAGGCAGGTTTACCCACACGCAGATACACCCACATACGAATATTAAAGGGTCGGGTATTAGGAAGGTTGAAAACCATTGATGTAGTGAGTGGTGGTAGGGTCAGATACTGGATTACAAGTGTTTGAGAAGTGAACAGGAGGTGAGATAACAGATGCAAGTAGTATGTACTATTTTCCTCTAGATGTTGTAAAAGGGAGAAGAGACATCAGAAAACAGCTTAAGGGATAGTGGGGTCAAATGAACTTTTTTTAAAGGATATGGAAGACCAAACATGTTGTAGGTAGCAGGGAAAAGATGAAGTTGGTAAGGAAAAATTGAAGATAAAAAAGAGAGAAGAAATGTTCAACCAAGCAAAATACCAGAGGACACAGAGAGGCAGAAGTTGAAGGTTCATTTTTGACAAAGAGAGAGGTCGTCTCTTTCTGAGAGACTGGGGCAAGAGGTGAGAAAATGGGGAGGATAATGAGGGGATTTGAGGTATAGGGTAAGGGAGAATTGGGAGATCCTGGTGAATGGACCTTATTTTCTCATTTAAGTGGGAGCGACAGGATACTGTCCAGAACTTGAGGAGAAAAGAGAACTTTGGAATAACCATTGTGGGGAGTATATTAAAGACCCCATCAGGAAAGAATAAAAGCATTTCTGTGTAGAAGTGAGAGAGTCTAGTTGAGATAATATAGTATAAGTTTGTAGTGGGCCTAGTGGCACCAATTCTATGACTCTCCTGCTGGGTTCCTGTAGTAGGTAAAATAAAGAGCAGGGAAGGTAGATGACAGAGGTAGCCTAGAATTGGGTTTTGGCAAGACTTTTATAGCAATGGAACAAATGGGCTCAAGAGTGACAAGGGTTAGAAGATAGTGTATAGTTGGACTAGTCAACAATAGGGTCAGGTGGGATAAATTTTTTTGTCTTGATAGATTGTGTCTCAGAAATACAAAGTCATGCATGACTGGCTCTCCCTGTGCTTATAATAGTCTCCTTCCTTACCTCTACCTCTTACAATCTTGACCTTTACTCAAGACTTAGCTCATATGGCACTTTGTGCAAGAGGCCTTTCCTGATCACCTGAAGTGCCCTTCTAAAGTTACTTTCCATCTGTTCTATATTTATCTTGCATATATACATGCATATGTACATACATACATGTGTATATATGTGCATATTTATATATGTGTATACACACACACACATATATATGTGTGTATATCTTTCTTTCCTATGAGAATGTAAATTTCTTAAAGGAGACACCATTTTTGCCTTTCTTTGTATCTGCAGTGCTTCGCGTAGTGCTAGTTTAGCAGGGGAGAGGAAGCTGTGATCTCAAGGCCACAAATGGCCTTCTAGGTCCTTGGCCATAGCCTTTTGACTGCTTCCAAGTTTTGCAGAACAAATCCTTCTGTTAAGGGGATTTGTTCTGTGAAGTTTGTATTCAGTCAAAGGGCCACACTTGAAAACCTAGAGGGCCATGTGTGACTTTGAGGTCACAAGTTCCCTATACCTGGCACACATAGTAAATATTTTATAAATGCTTATTCATTGATTGAGGAAAAGGAGAAAGTAGTCAGTTTATTAGACATAGAATTAGAGAAGCACCAGTTGACTAGTATTCACATCCTCCAGGGTCTTGTTAAGATGGTGGGTGCAACCAAGCCATATTTTCTTAAATGGAATGAAGAAGATTAGTTAGCAAGAAGAATCAGCCAGTTTGAGAGGGTAAAGACCTCATGATCTAGTCACTAGGATTAGTTCCTTTGCCTCATCCCAAGATGATAAGGCATGATGCAAACCCAGAAGATGGGTTTGCCCATGGAGAGTACACATGACTTCTGTTCAGGTTAGATATGAAGCTCTGCTCCTAAATGAGGTCCTGGTAGCAAGAGATCTATACTCTGGGCACTTGTGCGCTCTGGAAGTTTGAGGTCTCATATATTTCAAACCATTTAATGAAGAAGGGTGGGGTAAATAGTTTCCACATGCATCATTAGTAGGGTGCTGGACAAGGGGGCTTCCCCATCTAGTCACAGAGAGGGACCTGGGCTAGAACCCCATTCTTGTTTATTCAGTGCTGGTGGAGGGAGGGGTGGGTGCGGGCATAGGCCTAGGCACTTCACAAGATTAGAAGACTGATAGAGAAGGAAGTTGCTCAGGAAGAAACCTCAGGTTAGTGAGAGTTCCTTTCCTACCTGGCACTCAATGGAGCTGGTAGCCTGTAGAGCTATTTTTCAGGATGGGCTTAGAGCAGAAGAAATACAGCTTCTACATGTAGCAATACAGTCAATAGGCTCTGAGTCAATAAATTTCCAAATGAGTAAGGCTACAAATATGGTTCCTCACAACCACCAATCAATGAATGAAACCTCTGATTCTAATTCTGGCTCTCGGCTAGACAAGTGGCCATCTTACTGCTGTACCTTCATTGCACTAGATGTTTGACTCTCAGAACAACTGGCATATCTAACCAAATGCCATGGCTAGTTTTTCTGGATTCTTTGATCAGTATTCCTTCTACCAGCCTAAACCACATTTTCACACTTTCTCATGCAGCATAATTTTCGTTCGTATTTTCCCATCATTCCTCCAAGGAGGAACCACTCATTGGAGACAGCGTGCACCAAAACCACTTTGTTTTCTCATTCTCGCCTATGATGAGCCCATTTCTTTTTTCCATTCATCCACTTACTCCATAATGTCTTTTATTGCATGGTTCACATATAAGTCACCATCAATAACATGCTCCAACCTCATTATACCACTCATTTTTGCATCTTTCCACTGTTTTTGGTGGCAATTGACCTTTTTTGTTATTTTTATTCTTCTGAACTGGTGGTGTCCTGTGATTCATAGTGACACATTATCACTGAAAGAATAGTGGGGCAAAGAGATGGACTTTTGCCTTAGTGAAAAGGTTAGGTAGGTTTGAATTTCACAAATTGTGTAGTGCAGTCAATGAGCCTAATCTCTTTCTGCTACTCAATTCTATATCCATTGCATTGTCCATTAGCTACATTTGTCATATATGTGTGTGTGTACATATACGTAATAAATACATATATAAGTACATACATAGGTTTATACATGCAAATAGATAGATTGATAGATAGATACAGAGGGACTTGATTTACTATTTTATTGATATAGAGAGTTTCTATGAGAAAATTCTGAAATTTATGGTTTTAAACAGTCACCTAGAGCATTGAGAGGTTAAGTGACTTGCCTAAAGTCATATAGCCAAAATGTTCTGGGGCATGACTTCAAACCCGGGTCTTCCTGATTCTGAGGATAATTTTTCACCCTCCTACATCATGTTGCTTCATATCTATGTCAATATCTATGTAGGGTTATAGATCTACAGTTGGAAGAAAATTTACAGGTCATACAGTCCAAACCCGAACAAGTCACTTAACCTTGGCTGCTCTGGGCAGCTCTTCAAAACTCTGATTTGCTGAGTTGATCCCTATTGGTAGGAATAACAGAGTTTACTAAAAAAAAAAGAGTGGGTGGTAGGACAAGCAGGTAAGCTGATTTTCCTCATGATATTAATAAATTAATTAATCCACAAATTTAAGAAGCAGCTTCTAAGTGACAAACACCATGCTAGGTGAGAGAGATACAAAGGCAACATTGAAAGCAATCTCTGCACTCAAAGTTGAGTCCATTCAAGGGAGATCACAGGTATTTAATACAAACACACACGTGGATGTGCATGCACAGATCCACATGCACATGCGGACACAGAGACATGTATACACATTTGTGTTTGTACACATATGTATACAACATGTATATGGGTTTGTACATAAGCATACGTACAAAATCTATTCAAGGGGATTGGCAGAGGGAAGGGAGGGAGCTACTAGAAGCTGGAAGGGATAGGAAAGCCCTCACAGTATGGAGAAAGATGTTAGTGTAGACAGGGTAGTGGTGCCTCAGACATTTATTCAATGTATGACCCTGGGCAGGTTACCTCTCTGCACCTCCATCCACAAAATGGTGGGGGTTGGACGCAAGTGAACTCTAAGGTTCCTACCAGTTCTAAATCTATGATCCTCTGTAGTAGGTGGCATGTGAATTGAGCCTTGAAGGAAACTAGACATGCTGAGAAACGGAGATAAGGAGGGAGTGTGTTCTAGACCTAGGAGATGCCCACGGAAAGGCAAGAGGCAGTTGATGGGATGCAGGAGCAGGAGACCACCTTGGCTCGACTGCAGTGGGCATTTAAAGGAAGCCATGAGCAATAAGTCCTGAAAGACAGTTTGGAACTAGGATATTAAGGGCTTTAAATGCCAAATAGAGCAATTTATAATTGATCTTGGAGTTATAGGGAATCATGGGAGTTTGGTCAGATTCTCACTTTAGGAAAATCAACTTGGCAGACTTGTTGCCTTTTTTTTTTTTGGAGGAGGGAGGTAGGACAATTGGGGCTAAGTGACTTGCCCAAGGTCACACTACTAGTTTTTGTGTTAAGTGTCTGAGGCTGGATTTGAACTCAGGTCCTCCTGACTCCAGGGCTGGTGCTCTATTCACTGTGCCACCTAGCTGCCCCTTACTCAGCAAACTTGTGAAGGATAGATTGTAACGGGAGCCTTGAACAGGGAGCCCAATGAATTAGGTTACCGTTGAAATAATGCAGATGACAGGTGATGAGGCCCTGAACTTAGGTAGTACAGTGGATAGAGCACCAGACCTGAGTTCAAATTCCACTCCAGACACTTACTAGTCGTGTGACCCTGGGCAAGTCACTTAACTTCTATTTGTCTCATTTTCCTCATTTGTTAGATGAGGATATTAGTTGTATTTATCTCCCAGGGCTGCTATGAGATCAAATGAGTTAACATTTGTAAAAAGCACTCAGCACAGTGACTGGGACTTTGTAGGTCCTATATGAACACTTATTTGCTTCTCCCTTCCTCTTACGGATAAGAGTAGACTCCGTACTCATTTTCTCTAGGCCATCTGTTATTAGAGGTCCAGGGTTTGTATTTGGGGTCCAAGTTTAGTATTTCTCCCACAATTATAAAAATAAAAAACCCCAAAATAAAAATCCATGAACAAACGTGCCCCCTAACTCAGTGTCAGGTTCTGTATCCAAATATGTACATTTTGAATGTACAAAGAGGCTTTTCTTTTAAATCCAGAGAACAAATGACCTCTTGAAATTCATAATGAGGTATGCATTGAATGGAACCCAACTCAAGGTGAGTCACTCATTAATCATAAACAAAACAGCCCCCCATCAAGGACACATCAGCTCAAACTGTAAAAAGGGGAAGGGTTGCCCAATCTCTTTATTTAATATTAACTAAATTATGTTTTTCATGTGAGCACTGAGAAGGTGATTTTCTAACTTTATTCTCAACCTGCTTGGTGTGAATGGATAATTACTTCCCTTCGTATTGTTTTCCCTGAAGGTTAACCCTGCTGCACAAGAGGGATCACATCTCACCTTTTATGGAGTGGGTGGGAAGAGGGAGGTGAGAGGGAGAACTGAAGTTGTAGACTTTTAGCTGTAATTCTTCAAGCAGAAAAATTTCTGCTAATGTGAATATTTCAAATGTCACGAATAATATTTGAGATTAATAGCAGCAAACTAGAGAGGTACAATCCAAGAAATACATTATTAGCTTATTACAGATATTTGATATGCTAATTATCTACAAAAATTTCATTGCTGATGACTGTTTTGGCAGAGATTTTAGCAGGGGAAGAGGAAGTTTAAACTTATATAAAAGTTGAAAACAAAGCCTTCAGGTGATTGGTCTTTAGAAGACCCAGGAATGGTATTCGGCATTTAATTCTGCATGATGAGAAGGAAATTAAAGTTTGAGAATAGGAATCAGCTTGCGTATTGAAATCTGAGTACTGGACTTGGCCTTAAAGTCATAAGAAACTCTCTTTTACTGAACTTTGACAAAAGGTCCCTGGCAATGGGATGGAAGTGTAACCTGATTCAGGTGGTGAGCTACACCTTTGTACTACCTTGGAATTGAATGTATTACTTGGTGCAACTAGACCTCCATGGAAATGGTCCTTGGCCCTCTCCTGGATTCATGTTTTACTTATAATGACTGTCTCCACATTTCTGTTTCCCCTGACCTCAGGTAGTTTCATGATCTACAAGAATGATTTAAGTGGAAGAAGCTGGAGCGATCAGAAGTTGATATTCACAGGGTGTTAGAAAAAGAAAGGTCCTGAAGAATCCTCTAGTCCAATAAAATCTAATAAGATCTACTTATTTTACAGATATGGAAACTGGAGCCAATAGAGGCCAAGTATTTGTTCAAGGTCACACTCACATGAGGGGGGGAAAGTTCTACTGCTGTGAATAAGATGCTACCTTTTGCTGCAGGAATTGTACTGTTCCATCAGTCAAGAGCTCAATACCCAAATATGTTAGTTCATTACTTAGGTGTGATTCTGTCTTATAAGAACTTGTAGCAGCAAGCACCCTAGCATACCCAGGATGGCTGCTAGCACAAGTTCTTAGATTTGCTTTTCTTAAGGAAAGCAACTCAAAATGGATTAATAATCTTACTTTAATCAATCAAACAAGTATCATTTACTTAATTCAGGGGAAAAAGTCAGCACCCTGAACTTCAGAAAATAGAAACACAAGTTACAAACAGAAGTTACAAGCAGTCAGAGAAACAGATCAGCAGAAAGGTTTCCAACTGTCTCACCATTACATCCATACCCAATCAGTTACCAGAAAGGGAAACACCAGCATCTGGGTTTTCAAAGCTGGGAGGGTCAACAGCTTCCCTGAGACTCGTCTGGCCAAATCACACAACTCTTTCCATAGTGAGCCCCAAAGCAAAACCCTCACATAAGGGTATGTATAGCTTTCTCCTGGATCAGAGAATGTCACAGCCTTCTTGACCCACTGCCCAATCACAAGGTAATAAGGCGTGGGCATTCCTGAAGAACAAGCCTCCCACCAGAGGCTCCATGTGACCACATTCAGCCTATTAGGGGGCAGAGAATACTTTCAAACCAGGGAAGGTTCTCAGAGCCACTTAAGACTATCAAAGGGCCTAGGGAGAGGGAAGATCTTCAGATTCCCATAACAGAACTTACAGTGTAAGAAAAACACTGCCACAGATCAATCAATCATTTAACACTTACTATGGACGAGGAACTTTGTCCCATACTGGAGATGCTAAGACAAAAGGAAAATGGTCCATGTCCTCAAGAAGCTTACATTCTGTGAGGGGAGACTATATGTACATATAGAAATATAGAGGAAATAGAATAAATGTCTAGGGAAGGAGGATTCTTGTAGCTTTAGGGAATCAGGAAGGGCTTCATGTAGGCTACAGCCCTTGAGTTGAGTGCTAAAAGAAATTAGGGATTCCAAGATGTAGAGGTAAGGAAGGAACAAAGTGATTGAGCAAACTAATAACAAACTAGATAGTTAAATGGAGAATAGCTTCTTGCTTCTGTTCCTACCTTCTGTCTATTCATTCTCCACACAATCCTCTATACAAATATCAGTATAACAGGCTTTTTGGTTTTTGTCTTACTTCCCTCGCCCCCACACACATCTTGCTTTTTCTGCAGTTGCTATCTAGGGATGAAAGAAGTTAGATGTCATGTGGGAGTCATGGGTGATATCCAATGAGAACTAGTCAGGCTGGGAGTGGGAATAGAAAAACCAAGCAATAATCTGAACAGGAGATATTCAAACTAACAGCTAAACTGCCTAGGTTCTTTAATTCAAGTTAAAGGAATAATGTCGAGGGAGAATGATTGAAGAGAAGTTAAAATTTAGAAGCCAGAAAACAATGACAGAGGCTAAGGATGGTTCATTTTTCAGTCCGAAGCAAGCCAAAAGTGTAGGAGGTGAGGATTTAGTCAGTTATGGTAGAACATAGGAAATATATAGGAGGGGTTAAGAATCTAGAAATTTAGGTTTTTGATGAATTAATAGCAGTGAACAAAAACACTGAAATTATCTTCGTTTCAGGTCATTGATCATTTGTTATATATAAAAATGCTTCTGTCGAGTGTCTGTGTTTATGTGGCAGGGTGGGGTTTCGAGGTAGTGGTTTGGGTCACTGTTGTCACAAAGAGAATCAGAGACTGGTAGACGGGATTGGAACAGATGTAGAGGATCTTGGCTTACAGAAAGGTCAAATAAGTCTTGGAGTGGTGATTGGTAGAAAGAACCAAAGTGTTCCTCTTAATCTTGATGCCCACAGCTCTGACCGCATCCACACCACTTATCCGTTTGGGGAAAGGTAGAAAGGTACAGGAAAGGAAGATGAGTAAGGTGTTCTACAACAACTGTCAACCAAACAGACGCGGGAGAATTCAATAGTCTATGTACAAGGAGGGCCTGAGCACCTGTCAACTATATAAAGTTTTTGAGGGCATTACCTATTTCCTTATATATCCCCAAACCACTTAAAATTGAGCCAAGCATATATGAAGTGTAATCAATAAATATTGGTGGATTTTAATGTCTCTGATAAAGGCCTCATTTCTAAAATATACAGGGAATTAAATAAAATTTACAAGAATGCCAGTCATTCCCCAATTGATAAGTGGTCAAAGGATATGAACAGGCAATTTACAGAAGTAGAAATTAAAGATATATTTACGCA
>CM053595.1:94177854-94202854 GCA_028646575.1 Pseudocheirus occidentalis
AGGATGGGGAGGAAGGGGAGAAAAATCTATAACTGAAGTGACTATGGAACAGAATCTTGTAACCTAAAAGTAAACAAACAAGTTAATAAAAAATATATTAAAAAATAAATAAATATTAGTGGATTTCAAAGAATCACATGGTCCCAGAGGATGTGATTTTGGAGGTCACCAAACTCAACACAAGTTTAGTTAAATACACACACACACACATATACACACAATGACTCTATGGGTTCAAGGTCTGCTTATGCCGATCGTCTCTATTCTCATGTAGAGACTATGCTATGAAGGTATTTCACATCTCCTAGGATTCTGTTGTCACTATCTTAAAAGCTGGCATCACTCTGTAAGAGAACTGCAGGACCCATCCACTTAGTGTATGTATTCTCTTGTAATTCCCTAACACTCAAGAGACCTCCTATACCTGAAATTATCCCATATTCTGGGATCCATATCTTCACCTTGTCATACACACACACACACACACACACACTCATGCACACACATACACATATTTTCGGATTCCACAGTCCCATTACTAAGTAATTACTTTCTATTTAACTCATGTCAATAATCACTCCAAATGCAACACCAACTCTCTCTATACTATCTTTCATTCTCACTACTCCATAGTTCTCAACTCCCTCCAACACTGACACCTATGGTATTTGTGCTCTCTCCACCCACTGTCTTGAAAACATCCTGAGTGATCCTTTGTAACCCAGGGGGTAATCAATCAAGAGAGGCATTTGGGACCTCTCTTCTCCTCAAGAACACATCTGCTACCTTTTCAGAGTCTCTTAGAAATACCTTCCCCAGCATACCTGAGGGAGTGCATCCATACTCTAAATGTGTTCAGTAAGAGGCCATTTACGGCCTTGTAAAGCATTCCCACATAGTCCTAATACTTGGAATCTTTACTGAACCCAGAAATCTGCCTTCCTACAACTTCTGCTTATTGGCTTTAGATTGCTCTCTGAAACAACAAAGAATGTCTAATCCATCTGCCATGTGACAGTCCTTTCCATACTAGAAGATACTGATTATGTCTAGAGCAAGTCTTTTCTTCTCAATACCCTCAACAGTTTCCCTTGTGGTACAATTTCTGACCCTTCAACATTCTAGTCTCCCTCCCTCCATCAGTCTGATAATGTACCCTTTAAAATGTAGTACCTAAATGTCTACAGATTATTCCAGTTGTTCTTTGATCAGCCCAGAATACACTGGGCCTTTTTCTTCTATGTGCTGAACCCCATTAAGAAAAAAAAAGAATGTTGCCTATTAAATACCTCCTGACAGATAGATGATGGACTCAACACGCAGAATAAGACCCATACTTTGGGACACAGGCATTGAGTGTGGGAATTTTTTTAGCTTAACTATGCATAACTTCTTTCAAGAGATTTTTTTTCCTTTTCCTTATTTTTTTCCTTTTTCTTTTATTTTTTCCAGTGAGAAAAGGGTATGTAGTAGGAGGGAGAAGGGGGAAAGGGAAACCAAAAAAGAAAGAAAAGAGGGTCATTGAAGCATTTTTAAATGCATAGAAGAGAACAGAAAAGAGACCAGAAAGAATCACAAACAAGTGGGACCTCTTTGAATAGTAGATGTTGAATTTATTACATATTTTAAGAGAAAAGCAAGCTATACATAATAGAGATATACAGTTTTATCTACTAGCTCTATTTTTATATTCTAATATATATAAATATGAAAATTCTTATTTTCTTGATATTTGTTAAGTTCAGAAAAAATCTTAAAAAATAATAAAATGAATGCTTCTTAAGATTACATTAGCTTTTGTGGAGGCACATTACAATGGTGACTCATGTTGGGCTTGAACAGCTATAACGTACATCTCCTCTATCTTATACTCTTGCATTGAATTTTTTTAAAGCCTAAATGTAGGGCTTTACTTTTATCCATGTTAGATTTCATCTTGTCCTATTCATCCATTGTTCCAGCCTTCCAATACCTTTCAGTATTCTGATTCTATCATCATACGTATTCCCTTTCTTGCCCATTTTGACATTATTGGTAAATTTGATAAGCACTCCCCCATCTTCACATGCTGAACAACAATATTGAACAGAACAGGGCATGATTTGGCTGAATGTACTCAAATTCAGGGAATTTGTAGCTTTTATTCAGGAAAAAGTCTGACTGGGTTTCTTTTATCCTTCTACTATTATTATTTTGTTATGATTTAGCTTCTGCTCAGAAGCTCTATGTAATTTCTGGAGAAACTGAGTACATAAAAGAGATTTGCTTATTTAGTAGAAAGGTGAGATTACATCAGAAGATGCCTTAAGCAAGTGTTCCAATACATAGGAGCTTGAAGAAGTAAAGGAAATGAAAGCCTTAGTTTATTTTGCCTTTGATTTTCTTCTTCCATGCTAGGAGTATCTAGCCCATTGGTTTATAATAAATAAATAAATACACGTAAGGATAATAGGAGTTGAAGTGCTTGTTTTAAAGACATCTCTCTCAACTGGGGACTTTAAGCTAGTAGACAGAGAGCACCTCAAAGGTTTCCTTTTCTCGAGAACTTTAGGGCTTCTGCAATTACTGAGGAAGTCATTTAATGACTTATTCGGTTAAATCCAAAAGCTGAAATTCCTTTCACCTGCATATGCTTGAATATTGTAAGTATCTTTGATTGAAAAGTTAATCAGCAGCTTGTGGCAACATCAATAAAAAGATTGATTTAAAAACTTTGATGCATGTGAAAAAACCAAACCAAACCAAACAAAAAAAACCCCCAACCCACGTCTCCTGACATCCTAAGCTGTGGAGTGATCATACATAAGAAAATGAAAGCAGCTAGGAATTTTCTCATTGACCTGGGGGGTAGCTTACATATTTTAGAAAATAGTTTGGCTAGTTAGGGAAAGGGGTATTTGGAGGAGAAATAACAGGAAGTCAATGAACCTACTCCTATGTCCTAATTCTGGCCCCAAATCTTCCATATTGGTCAGAAGTAGGATCTGAAAAAGAAAGGAGAGAAAAGGGAACAAAAGAGGGGAGAGGAATGTTGCAGAGCAGCTCAGAAGGAGGATCATAAAGGTAAAGATTTCCAAAGCATTGTTTTCCCCAATTGGTAGCACTGAGGCTGGTGGGGGAGGAAGTTATATGGCACGGCTAGACTCCAAGCCATTGTGGAAATAGGGCCAGCCTTAGACAGAGTCAAAACAGATTGTAAAAATCTACTTTTCTGCAACTTCTCTTCCCCACCATCATTCTGAAATGCCACCATTGTAACAGGATTCCTTTGACTGAAGTCCAAGATCCATAAATAGAGATATCAGGGGGTCTGTGAACTTTGGTGGGGGAAAACGCATCTTAATTTCTACTAAACTATATTTACCTTTGTAATCCTATGTTTTTTATGCATTTAAAAACATTATTCTGAGATAAGATCTGTAGGTTTCATAAGGGTGACAAAGGGGTCCATGCTGCACAAAAAGTTAAGAACTTCTGACTTTAGGTCTTGTCTTCAGGAACCCTTGATTAAAAATTTTTAATACTTTGTCATTAAGAGCTACTCACATTTTAGGAGGAATTCTACCATAAATGGTTGTGGAATTGAATTTGTGTGACTGTCCTTCAGAGGGTAAAACTATAAGCACAGGGGATGCTGGACACAATTTTGGCTAGAGGGAAAGTGAGGCTAGAGAGTGCCAGGGTTGTCGAACTAAATGATAGAATGATGGTGGTGTCTACAATGGAAATAATGTAGTCTGGAAGAATGGCGCATTCGGGAGGAAAGACATATGGGATGACCAGTTAAAAATTCCAATAACATTTGGAAATATGGATCTAGCACTCAGAACAAGAGACTAGGATGTTCATAAATAGACTTGAGAGTCCTCTTTACAGAGGCAATCAAATCTGAGAAGGTCACCAAGTAAAGGTCTAGGCGAGAGGAATTGAAGGAGTAAGCTAGAGTGGTGGCTGAGTGAATGCAGTGCTTCTCAGCCTTCCTAATGCTGTGACCCTTTAATACAGTTCCTCATGTTGTGGTGACTCCCAACCATAAAATTATTTTTGTTGCTACTTCATAACTATAATTTTGCTACTGTTATGCATCTATCTGATATGCAAGATACATTTTTATTGTTACAAATTGAACATAACCAACAGGTTGAGAATCATTGGAATAGAGAGAAGGGGGTGGTATTGTGGAGGCAGAACCAGCTTCCTAGATTTTCTTAGGGCATCTCAGTACAGGACTGAACATAGCTTATTGAGCAGAGGTCCAGTCTTAGGCTGGGAAATAAGAGGTATTATCTTTGATGCTGTGATAAGCCTGGGTGTTCCTTCTCCTGGAAAGCTGTCATATCCAGGAGTTTCAGAAGCAACCACAAATCAATGAATGACAGAAGCATTTGATTGAAGCATCATCTACCAAATAGCAAAGACATTCTTGTCACATCAGAAGAAATGGTAGTTAATAAGGTAAGGAACTCAAAAGTTTGTGCAAAGATTTTTAAAATCCCCTTAGTTCCTTTAAACTTTCCAAGTGAGACCAAGTATCTAAGGCTCTTCACTCTATGCTCTACTCATTGTGCATGTATGGGAAGTATCATTCCTTCCTCAAATTCTCCCATGGCATTTTATCTGAGTCTGTTCTTTACCTTTATCACCTTGTGATAACCTTTATATTTTTTGTGAACATGTCATGCTCTTCTGAATAGACTGCAAGTTCTTTGAGGATAAAAACTGTCATACTTCATCTTTATATCCCCAGTGCTGAACAGATTGGCATGTTTTAGGTGTCTTCAAGATATTGAATTTAGTTGAATCAAAAGGAAGTATCATGAATGGAAATCTCTTCTGTTCCCGTTCTCTAAGGGAACTGGAAGAAAGCATTGGCCTTTAAATATAGTAAAGGGGTCTCATGTCTGAATAGGGGGAAAAGAGACGTTTTATATACCGTGTAATAGAAGCAAGTACCCATACAGGTACAGGCAGTACAGCATAGTGAAGAGGCAAGTGGTCTAAAAATCAGGATGTCAAAATTAGCTCCAGACACACACTGGCTGCCTGACCTTCTAAGTCACTTAATGTTTCGGTGCTTTGGATAACTATGTTACAGACAAAGTGTAGCCTACAATTAATACAGGGGTATTCCTCATTGCAACAAGATTTGCTTGTATATGTGTATGTAGAAAAGCTAGGTGGCACAGTGCATAGAGCACAGGCCCTGTAGTAAGGAGGACCTGAGTTCAAATCCAGCCTCAGATACTTCAGTTACCCTTAGATGTGTAACTCTGGGTAGGTGAGTTATTTAACCCGGTTTGCTCTAGGTTCTCTTTGTAAAACTGAACTGGAGAAGGAAATAGCAAGCCATTCCAGTATCCCTGCCAAGAAAACCCCAGTGGGGTCACAGAGAGTTGGGCATAACTAAATTGATATAACAACAAAATATAATACATTAGTGACGTACTGCAGGCTGCTTATGTTAAGTATCTCTCTTTCCACTGTCCTTTAGACTTTAAGCCGTGGCTCCAAAAAGCTGTAGCATTAGTAGTGGCCACATCCCAGTAAAACCATCTTGGCAGAAGGGTTAAGGTAGTTTCAAAGGTACCTATTAGTCTCAGAAATTTGTCAGTGAGATAGGGGGGCGTCTACTCCCAAAATGTGAAGTCTTCCCCCAGGGGACCTGGTGAATGAGAACAATTCATTACAATGGCCATGAATGCAGATGCTGTAGAGGGCATAGAGCTTGGACAGACATCCCAGGCCATTGTCGATCATTTTGATTTTTGTCTTGCCAAAGGACTTTGATGACTCTGGAAGCTAGAATGAGGTTGATGACTTTGTGCAACTCCATCTCACTTAAATCCAAGTTACAACAAGTAAAGACATCATCCTGTGATGCCATTGGTCCTCTTCCAAAACAAAGGAGAACAACAATTACAGGTGAGTGGTTTCAAACTCCAACAGAAATCAATCTCTGTTGGTGGCATATTTACTTGGAAAATTGCAAATTCACACTACTTATGTTGCATTTTTATTTTTTTTGTTAAACATCTCCCAATTACATTTTAAACTTTTCCTGAAAATATTTAGTTTGCTGATGTGCCACAGTTTTGACACCTCTGCTTTAGAATATTTCATTGATTACTTTTGGAGTAATGATCTTCCCATGATTCATCACCATCTAGCAGGTCCAGGAGACTATTGGGTTATAAGGACATGTGCCTTTGCTGATCAGGTTTGGAAACATAGATGATCAGTCAGTCTTGTTAAGGTCTAAGAGACTCATTACCAGGGTTCACTGATGAGTGGTGAACTTTTTCAGTCATAGCAGCTCCCAAAGACCATCTACTAAGTAATAGAGGAGTTCTGATCTTCACAGGTGGTAGAAGTACTCCCGCAGTGATGAAATCCTGGCTTATGATGGTATTTCAGTATCTGTCCTTAATGTATGAAGGTCGTTCTTGGGAATCCCAATGAGATACACAAATCACCCCCGTTGATCAAGTGTGCCAGGGTTCCATTCTATTCTTATCACAATCACTCAATTTACAAGCTTTTAAAAGCCTATTTGAAAGAGACTAGGGAATCAGGAACATGGATTCACTTGACTACCTGAAAAATTTCATTAAAACACATACTCATCAGGTTGGCACACAGTTCTGTTATTCCCCAGTGGAACAATATTAATTCAACAATGGCAGGGATAGTTTTGTTTTTGTTTTTGTATTTATAGGGCCTATCTCAGTGCTTACATATATATTAAAGAAATTTTTATCAAACTGAATTAAAAATGTCCCATGGCAGAAAGAATCAGTTCTCAGACTTGTCTTAGATTGGAAGATAATACCATTCCCTCTCTACCAAAGAGCAGAATTTAATATTCCCCCAAAAGAACCATCACTTTCTTCTCATGCTTTCCAGGCTTCTTATCTCCGAGGTGTTTGTAGAGATGTCAAATTATCAGAGTATCCTCAGACTAGAAGTGGACTTTGAAAGTTCAACTTTTTCATCTCCCTGTCTCTAGCGAGGGCAATTCTTAACCTTCTCAGATAGATGTCTACCCTTCTTCAAGAAGGAGGGTTACCTGAGTAGCTTTCATGGACCCCAAGTCATTTAATCCTTTCAGTCACATCTAACTCTTTGTAATCCCATTTGTGATTTTCTTGGAAAAGATGCAGGGAGTGGCTTACCTTTTCCTTCTCCAACTCATTTTACAGATGAGGAAACTGGGGCAAATTAGGCTAAGTGACTTGCCCGGGGCACACAGCTAATAAGGTCTGTGGTCAAATTTGAACTCAGATCTTCCTGACTCCAGGCCTAGTACTCTATCCACCTGAGTTCTTCTTAATTCTTAACTTATTTCTTCTGCTACCCTCAAAGTCCATTTCCTCTTGCTCTGACTTCACAACAACATGCAAAATAGCTAGTTATTTTTATCAGTAGTTTGTCTTAATGGCTGGAAAGCCCATCCAATTTACTTATCCTGGCTTCCTTTGGAAACTCGTTCAAGTCCTGTAGAGCCTTTTTCAATAATAGTGCTTCTTCCCACCCACTCCCCCATCCATTAATGATTATCTACGTAATGCAGATGCCATGTGATACAGTTATCAAAAAGTGATGTTACCCGAACATACACATACAAAACAATATGAGAAGATACTTTTAAAAAGAACAGATAACCTTAAACATTAATAAGTGGAAAATCTGTGAAATCAAAGCATTTTTTCTTTTTTATATAATAGCCTTTCATTCTTTTTATGATTTTGTCTTTGAAAGCTCTTTCTGTGGATGACAGATGATATTGTTCTTTCATCCTGCTGCAGACAGCATTAAGGGGGGAAAAAAACCTATTGTAGAGCTCCTCGTCTCTGCAACATGATTTTTATAATTAATATATACAACCGAGCAGAGAAAGGTACGTTGTAATGAAATGCAATTAAGAGGTGTTTGTTCCTTTCCCACACATAAGATGACTATAATTTCCTTGGCTGTTTAGAAGTCAACCATTATCATTACATTTTGCACATATCTTTTCTATTTTTTCTCCTGATTTTGTTTATTCTCAATAAAAAATATACAAACATGCATTCAGTACATGTGATATTCAGGTAACATAGCCTTTTAATTATAAGCCTTGGTGATCATCAAATCTAACCTCTTTATGGCACTTCTTACATTGGCACAGCCTCCAATTTTTAATTAATGAACCTTTAAAAATAGCTTCAAATAAAATGGTAATTTCAATTTACCGAAAAGCTTGGGTTGGACTACAACATTGTGTTTTTCTTAAAGGGACCAATCTGATTTTATAGTTATCTGTCAGCTTGGTCTTTAATTATAGCTCTGCATGTGAAACTTTATGTTTAGTCATGGATATAGGCCTGCTCTATATTCTTGCTCCCCCTTTTTCTTGTTAAGTCTATCCCTAACCCTCTGGGAGTTAACACCTACCATTTGTTTCAGGGTTGGAGGTAGCAGAAAGGAGAGAGAGATCACCAATTCAGATAATATTTTCCATTTTTCCTGGTTGTTTTCATAATTACCTAGCATTTGCATGCATTCACATTTCATAAGTCAGAACAGGGACTACAGCTTCTGAGTTTCCCTAAAGAGAATCACATTTAAAGTTATTGATCCCATTCGTAGGATTCCAGAATGTCAGAGTCATAAAAGATATCACAGAACACTTAGTCCATCTATGTAATTATTATTATTTTTTTACATAAGCAAACATAGCCCTGACAGCAAGTGACTTAAAGAGTTTTAGAACTGGGTGATGAAAGAGAGAACTTAGGAAAATTATTCATCTACCATTATCTGACAAAAGCATTAACCCATTATGGGCCCTTGAGAGTGCTTCTGGCCTGAACAAGACACTATGTAATCTGCAGTATTCCAGCTAGAATGTCACCAGCCAAAATGTTCTCCTCTAACCCTGAAGGCTATATCTTCTCCACCAGCCTCATTGGTATTCCCTACAGAGAGATTATTTTCTAGTTACCTCTGGGAGCTTGAGTTACATTTTCCTCTGTTTCTCAGAATGCTTCATATACTTTCTTGAAACCCAGGTATCCTGTATGATTTTTCTTTCCTTCTAATATCTTTCCATAATGTCAGACTAAGCCTAATGACTGACAATTATAATTATTTCCCAGAAATCCTCATATTAATAATAGCCATTTATCTAACACAAAAAATATTCTGAGTTTATTTCTTTAAATCTATGTATGTATGTATGTATCTATCTATCTATCTATGTATCTATCTATCTGTCTATCTATCTATCTATCTATCCATGTTTCAAATGCAAGACCAACTCCTCCAAACTTGCTTTCTCTGTCTTGCAAGGAAGAGCTCAGAGCAGGTTTCCACAAAGCAGATGAAATGTCCCTCCCTGCGTCAGCCCCAAATTCAAAGGCCCCAGTGGATTTTCCTCTTGATCAACACATTTTTAAAGAATCCATTTTGACTTTGCTTTGCTAGGAAAGACTCTAAATACTCTCTGGGGCACAGCAGGAAACTTCTTTAGTCGAGTTCAGATTGGTGGGTGGATTGAGAGAGGAGGAGACCACAATTATACCCCATTTCAATGACACGTCTAGAGTTGCAGTGATTCCAGACAAAGAAGCTGACATGTATGAAAGTTTCCATGTCTTCAAGACAGGACCTAAAAATACCTGCAGGAGCCGCAGGTTGGGAGCTATTTCCAATAGCAGGTTCTCAAAGGCTTTCCTGCTGGGAGCCTGAGAGATGCTGAATCCTTTACAGTGGCTTGTCGAGGGTACCTGGTGATCAGGGAAGATGAAGTACAAAGCCCTGGGGGCTGAACTTAGAAAGGTGCCTTGTATTCTCTCAAGGCATCATTCCATTCTTGGCTTGCTGTGATTGGTAATGTTCCCTGATATGTCGGCAAGAAGCTACTCCAAAGAGTAAAGTGGTCAGTGCACCTGGATTAGGAAGTAGAAGGTAGAGGGTGGAGGAAGACCTCCAACAATCCAGTATCAGAGCATTTCTATTTCTAGGGAGTCTGTCTGCCACCCACAGAGAGGAAAAGAACTTAGATGGTGAACCTAAGCGCTTTCCCCCCCTCTCTCCGTTTTAACTTCTGAATTCCGGGAGGACATACTATTTCTCCATAACGAAGTACATACATTTTGAAGTGAATGAGCTGTGTAATAGTAATAATAAACATCTAACACTGATATAGTGCTTTAAGGTTTGCAAACCCTTTATATATTCACTCATCTGATCTTCATAATGCCCCTATGAAGCAGGTGCTATTATTATCCCCATTTTACACATGGAGAAACTGAGGCATAGAGAGATTATTAGGGTGGCTTGCCAAAGGTCACAGAATTAGTAGCGTCTGAGGCCAGGTCCAGGGTATACTATCCATCGCAATACCTAGCTGCTCAGCTGTAGGTAAGAAATCAATGTCACAACTTCAGAGAACTGCTCAAAAAGGACTTCTTAATGCCAGTGCCTGTTATGTGTCAAATACCATTCTAAGTCATGGAGAGTCACATACAAAAGTGATGCAGGCCTTGCCCTCAAGGAGCTTATATTCTTTTTTTTTTCAGGGCTGACCAGTTGTCCATTTTTATTGCATAAGCCAAATAGAAGGGTACTATGTACAGAGGAGATAGGGGAGGATCATTTTTTAGTCTCCTCCTCTTTGGACAAAGTCTTGATGATCTCCTCTTTATTAGCCTGTGGACGCTCTTCCAGAGGCTTTTGTGCTTCCTTAGTCTTAGACCTGCGGGCTTCAGCCTGGTCAGCCACAAGCTTCTTCCGGGCCTTGTCTGCCTTCAGTTTATGAATGTGCTCCATCAGGATCCGCTTATTCTTGAACACATTTCCCTTCACCTTCAAGTACAGGCTGTGGTACATGTGGCGGACAATTTTTTTGGATTCACAGTATCTTCAAAGCAGATGGTGCAGAATCCTCATTCGCCTCATCCAGGTCACCTTCTCAGGTATACGAGCATTGGCAGTACCCTTTCTCTTACCAATACCCATGTGCCTGCCTTTCCATCAAGTCAGTATTTTTTCGGCATCTGGCACGAGAGTGCACAATAATAGGCTTCCAGATGATAAGCCCATCTTTAATCAGCTTCTGGTGGGAATTGGCATTGGCAATTTCATTAGTCTCATTGGGGTCAAGCCATACCTTCTTTCCACATCGAAGGACACTAGAGGCAAGCCTCTTCTGAAACCTGAGCATATTCATGGCCGTAGCTGCAGTGTGGAAAAGGAAAGGAGAGAGAATCAAAAAGCTTATATTCTAATAGAAGACCACCAACACATTTATGGGAGTGGTGGCAAGGGAAATTAGAAAGAAGGCTGATGGAGTCAGAGGACTCTCTGTGGTAGTGTTTTGATTTGATTATTCTCCCCAGAGCAAGGGGTAGAAAGAGAGATGGTGCTAATAGGGAGGGGCTGGGTGGGAAGGAAGAAAGAAAGTTGGTATGGTTCACATGCCCACTTGTGTGCTGTTATGTTCCTTGGTGCTGAGACCACTCTGAAGCCTACATTTTGGGACCTGGATTTGGTATTTAGAACTCTCCACAATTTGGCACCTTCCTCTCTTTCTGGGTTTCTAATATTCTCCTCTCTTCTCCACACATTATGATTCAGTCAGACTACTTGCCCATCCTGCCACTCAAGATTCCATTTCTCATCTCCCAGGCTCTTTCTCCACTAATTGTTCTACATGCCTGAAATATTCTCCTTCTCTCCCAAACTCTGACTCTTAGGATATCTGGCTCCTCTCATCCTAACTTCCAGGAGATCTTCCCTGATCCCTACAGTTGTAATATCATGACCTTGAAGGTTTATCTTCCATTTACTCTGTAGTTAACTTGTATTTTCTGATTTATATATACTGTCTCCTCCATCAGAATGTGAACTCTCTGAAGGCAGGGACTGTTTCCTTTTTCTTTTTCTTTGTATTTGTAAGGCTTAAAATAGTGCCTGGCAGTATTAAGCCTAATAAATGCTTGTGGATTGAATGGAATACAGTTCCATGAAAGATGATGTATATTCGTTAATTAGGTTGAGTACAGAATCTATTCTACCCATGTGACAACTTAAACAAAGAGGTCTTAAACTCCTACTCCTGTTCTTAGGGGGTAATCCAAGTTCTTGAGAAAACCATGCTCTTGGAATATGGTCCTACAAATGTGGAAAAACCTCTAATATGGGACCAGAGATGAGTTGGATATTTATTACTCAAGGTTCAATTTCAAGAGGTTTCTCATGAAGGCTGGTTGTTAGGTGCTGATTTTTAAAAATCACTCAGCTTTTGAAGATTAAAATTGTTTACTAAGGTATACAGAGATTGGAAGATACAGTATTAGAGTATCAATTCCCATAACATTACAGATTTTTTGAAGTTTGATATTTAAACCAAAGTTTATTTTTTTCTTCTTATAAAAAACAAAAGCTTGCATACCCATATTTATTTTTCATCCTTGTTGAGCAAAACAGCTTTCTAATCTTATTAAAATTTTCTGATTAGCCATATCTTCTGGTTCAGAAGGCTTAAACACCATTACAATACGTATTTTGAATGAATATTTTCTCAGACACTTACTATCTGTGTGACCCTGAGCCAGTCACTTTACCTCTCTCTCACCCTCAGTTTCCTCATCTGTAAAATGGAGACAATAATAGCATTTATCTCTCCAGGTTATTGTGAGGATCAAGTGAGATATTTGAGAAGTGTTTTGAAATCCTTAAAGCACTATATACATATGTTATTATTATTATGTGTTATTATTATTATTATTTTCATACATAATATGAAGATTTAAGGCCCAATGCTTCTTGTTCAGCTACTACAATAGGATTCTGGTTATATCTGACTCTAAAGGAAAGTCAGATTTCCTGGGACCTTTTCTAAAAGCTCAGCAAATTTTAGAGTTTGATAGAATAAAGATTCTTCCTTCTCTGATAGTCCGAGATCATATCATGAACACAGTTGGTATTGAGTCTGTTGTTTGACAGGCATCGTTTTTGCCTATAGATTTTTCAGCTTGGCCAGAGGAGCTACCAATGTCTACAAAGGCAATGTAGTCAGCAGCTTCATAAATGATCTTTCTGCACTTCAAATAAGTTGTTTGTTCACCCAACAGCTTCTGTCCTACTTACCAGGCATTAGTAACTAAAACTGTGTTTGTACTTCATAAGGAGGTTTGAAGGCCATGACACCTGTATTTTATACCAAGAAGCCAAGCTGAGTCAACATTTTTTTAAAGACACATCTCTGGTAAATATACAAAGAGAAGCTAAGTTAACACTTCATTGATTCATTCAACAAATATCTCTTTACTTTCCGGCCTCAATTTACCCATTTGTAAAAGAGTAGTTAGGGGAGAAGTTTTAGTCTAAATGTTTTTTTCAAGGTTCCTAGCACATTACTTATATGACTATGCTGTTTAAATGAAAATGGGGATAGTCCTACTGTAATTCTGGTATCATCTTTCTAGTACTAGGATGATAAAACAATGCCTTTCCCTTCTTCAAATGCCTTGGTAAGATTTCCTCCTAGAGAGATAAAAGTAGGCTTTCAGGTGGTTCCAAACCCCTTAGGCCTTGGGGACCAAAAGGCAATGAGCTGAAACTCTTGCAGTCACTGGGAAGCAACTCTGTCTTTTCAACACAGAACTATTTTGTTACAAACTACTGCACAAGTGTAATCCCTTATTTAGGCTTTTATTTCCCAAATCAGGGTATGATTTATTCTGAGATGTTTTATTCATGTTCCTTTCCTTGGCTTTTTAATGTGGAGGCTCTACAAGGCCTGTTGAGATAGTGGTACAGACCACTTCATAAACACTGTCTTTGATGCCAACGACCAGACAAATGTTGCTGGGTTTTATTGGAGGGGGGAGGGAGAGGGACAGGAGGGGAACTTGGCGTCAGCTTGGAGTCCATTGTATGTATAATATCAGTGACTCAAGTTTGCTCCACATTGGCTCCTTCGTAAATCCTGCAAGCTCCATGAAACTGCATCAGAGACAATAAAAATCCATGCACCAATAAAAAGGCATCCAAAAGATTTTATAAATACAACATTATTATTTGGGGGGGAGGCTAAAAAAAGCAGTTTCTACTCAAGGTAGACACATAAAACCTCATGAAGAAGTTCTAAGTCCCATTCACAAACCTTTTATAAAGATTTTTAAACTTAAGAAAATGCAGAGGGGGACCTTGGCAGGGGGTGGGGGGAGAAGAAAGAAGAAGAGGTTCTAGCAATGTGGGTTTGTACATCAGGGCAAGGATTCTGCATGTTGTTTTGCTTTCTCCAACTATCAGTCCCAGAAAGTGAAGTTTCCTGTGTATTAATGGTGTCTAGACAAAGGTTCACCTTGTCACAGAGCTCATTAGTATTCATCATTAATTCATATTTTCCATGCAACAAAGGGGAAAACAGTAGTAGGAAGAATAAGAAAATGTCAAATGCTTGGAGTAACATTTCAGCATAGTGTTGCAACTGAGGTTAGTGGAGGTTGTGCTGTTTTAAACCTGAAATCCAAACACTGAAAAGTGAAGAGGCTGCTGGTTTTTCAAAGCACCCAGGGTAGCAAGTGCTCTGAGTATCGTCCAATTGTGCTTGCATTCTCTCTTCTCCTGACTCCTGGGCAGCAAAAGAGACTAACAACTCTCTCTCAAACAACTAAGCTCCTTCCACTCTTGTTTCCCAGACCCATCTCAGTCCACTCCATGAAACTATTTAAGATAAAACCGATTATAAATGATCGTTTCCTCATAGCAAGGGTTACAGAATATTGCTGGCTCAAATATCTTCAGTTTCCTTCTTGCCAAACTAAAACTCATGCACTGTTTATGTAAGACATGTTATATTGAGTTAGAACCTTGCAGAAAAGAATGAAAAGTCCAGTAGCTTTACTGGATCACCAGACCTTATCATCAGACTCCTGAAGAGTAAAATGGAAGTGAGAAATAAACCAATTTGTCGTTCTTTTCTCTCAGTTCCACAGAATTAAGGTTCTTTTCTTGAGCAGTGCTGGTGTTACTTATAGTATGGTATATGTCTGCTGAATTATCTCTCATTTAACCTATGAGGTCCTTAAGGGATTTCATACATTTTCTTTGTCCTATCTATAATCTTTAACTTTGACCATCGAGTCTTCCCTCCCCATTTCCCTTATAAGTTTCAGTGCCTTGCTGTTGTGGTTTCCAACTACAGGAACTACACATTGCACAGGGAATGGAGTGGTGATGAAATTGTATGTGGGAGAAGAAGCTGTAGTTAATTTTATTTTCTGATTAATTATTCAACCTTGTTTATTTCAAATTATTAAATATAAAACACCTAAGATTATTTTCCTAACTTGGCACATATAGCTAAGAAAGAAATTAAAATCTTACTCTGTCAATTGCAGGATTGATAGGACCATCTAAGAACCTCTTTCTGAATATAAAGTCTTAGTATTCCAACATAGAGTTGAAAAATGGAGATCTAGTAGGTATAGGAAATTGAACTAAATATATAATGATGACAAGAACTAGCCTCAGAGTTGTTGCTTTAAATAAATTCTCCATATTGACCTCTTTGCCTCTTTCTCCTAATGTATAGGGGAAAAATCTGCATAATTCAGGGACCAATTGTTCAGGTTGAGGTTAGGTTGTATTAACTAATATTTGAGCTATCTGCTTAGTTAAAGCCTTAGGTTGATGAAATCAGAGTCCCAGTTTTGGTCCCCACATGGGTCATTTAATTTCAAGAACCCTTTTCCATTGTCACAGATGTTACCCCTAAATCTATGAAAAAGCCCCCTATTTATATACTATTAGTCATGAGGGAAACTTGACCAAGAGAGTGTAAATGGTTTCCTATAACCCATCCATACACCTGGACAAAGACATATTGCTTACTCTATCGATAGTGAGTCAGAGGCTTCATGTTTACATAGACATATTAATTATTAACTAATGTTATTGCTGGTAAATGACTACAGCTGCTCTATGAGTGAATCCTTGGGCAGATGGTTTGAAAATCTCAAAAAAGTGGGGATTTTCTGAATGAGACTTTTTCTTTTCTTTTAGACATCAAGTACTTAACCTGGAACAGTGCTTTAGTTTAGTTTCTATGATGTATTCCATTTGCTATGTCGCACATCATTAACCTCACAAGCTGGGAATGGTGGTGAAGTTGAGGCTTGGTTTTGGAATTCAGAGTGAGAAGGGAGCATATTCCTTGGGTTTGATAATAGAGTCTTAGAGAGGTTGTGTCATCCATCTTCATTTGCCCAGGCAGGATGCTATGATTCTGTCCTAGATACCTTAAATGTGTTCTGCCCTGGATAGAGAACAACTTGGTCTCTAGTACAAGAATATTGGAGTCGGAACATGTGTTTGTGTGCTAGTTCCAAAATTTGCTGTGTGACCATGGGCAAGTCACAACCTCTCTCTGGGTCTCACTTTTCTCACCTGTAAAATGACAGCTTTGTACCATATGATCCCTAAGATTTCTTCTATCCTAGGATCCTATAAATGTCGAAATATGTACAAATTGTTCAATTGGTATATATTTTCCTCTTAGTTCAAAAAGTACTAATCCTTTTCCCAGTTATCTTTTATGTCTTGAAGATTTATGAGATTTGAACTCCCAACAAAAAAGAAAAGTAAAAATGACATGAATACGACAAGTACCTACTGAGTGTCATAATCTCAACATGTCAAACTCCAAACTTTAAAAATCAGTGTCATATATGGTGAGGCTTGTCTGTAGTCTTTACTACCAGGTAGGGTGGGACTGGCGGGCCTCCTAAGTTCATGAGTTCTAAGCTACAGTGAACTACAATGATCAGGTGTCTGCACTAAGACCAGCACCAAGAAGGTGTTGCTCCCACAGCAGGGTGTGGGGAGTGAGGATCCAGGCTGCCTAAGATGGAGCAGGTCCAACCTCCTGCACCAATCAATAATGGCAGAGATCTGCATTTCCAGCCTGGGAAAGATAGGGAGAACCAGTCACACACAATGACAACAGTAATTGAAACAGAAAACAAACCAAATTGACAACAAAAAACTGTGGTTTCATGATAACATTGGCCCCTAATGTAGATCCTAGACCCTCTATTGCCTTAGTATACAGTTTCATAAGGTACAGTAACTAAAAAAAATTCATTACCATGTTATCAACATATTAGTTGGTGATATAACTTTCCAAATTTAGGCTGGTCCTCACATAATACATGTACCTGGAGAAAGGATCACTCTAGAGGAGGCATAAGGAGAGCACTCACTCTGGGGAAACCCACATTCAAATCTTCCCTCCACTACTTATTTTATATATGATCTTTAAGAAGTCACTTAACCTCCCTCAGCTTCAGTGTGCTCATTTGCAAAATGAGGAGCTTGGACTAGAGAGGAAGGGAGGAGCAGGAGAGGTGGAGAGCAGAAGGGAAAGGAGGGAGGAATGGTTCTATATCTGAAATCGGTAAAATCGTTTATTAGAAACTGATGGTCCCGACAGAAGGAAGAGGAAGACCTCATATAGACTGGCTAATAAAAAAGCAATATTACTACTGCACCAAATTCAAAGGATCATAAGATCAAAGATCTGGAAGTAGAAGGGACCAAAGGGTCATTAAATCGAACTGTCTTATGTGATGGATGGAAGTACAGGCACCATCTTGAATATTGGGCAGTATGAGGGGAAAGACTTTCTTAAAAAATATTTTGTAATTCCCTGTGACAATTTGACCATAGGCCACAATATTCCAATGGATTGGCAGAAAACTCGTCACAATGTCAAATTTGCATCTGTTGGGTATTTTTTCCCCTTCTTCAGAATATTATCTTTCCAGACATTTTCTCTTTCCCCTGCGAGGCTACAATTTAAACACACACACTAGAATGAATTAATCTGTCAATTACGCCTGTGATTCAGTCTCTTTCTTCTTGGGATTCATATGTTCTCCAATTGAATTTTTTATTTTCTATTTTTTTTAGTTTGCTTTCTGAGAAGTTCAGTCAGTGTTGAGAAAGGAGAGATGGAATGGGAAGAATGAACTTTTTGAGTATAGAAATACTTTAAAAGGGACTTGAGAGGCTCTGAATCAAGCAGGAAGATTTTTAAGGCATCAGGATTCTTACTTTCTGACCCATTTTTGTCTTAAGGTTTTGAATATCAACACCTTCCTACCCTTTCCCCTTTGATAATCATATTGAATACCAAAGAGAATGAATGAGGGAGAATTCGTCTAGTTCATAATATACAGAAGAGAGTCATCAGTATTAATTGGTGATGGATGAAACCTAGTTTTCTACCAGGTAAGATATGACAAGATATAAGACCATCATTATAATGAAGAGCCTAGCACCTCTTGAAATCCAGGAGATCCTTCTTCTGAGCTCTCAAGACAGGCAAGAAGGAGCATCATTCTTTGAGGAAGATGACCTCTGGAGACAAGTAAAAATCACAGGCAGAGAAGTAGACATTTCACATCCTTTTATTTACCCACTTCATTTACTAAACGCATTAAATTAAGCTGCAGATGTTTTCCTGTCAACACAGGGTTGGAACATGGTGGGTTATTTGTTATTTTCTTGATAGAAACATTTTAGATACTGTAAATAAACAAACACAATTTTGTTAATTAGTTAATGAATTTTTTAATGCTCCATTAAGCTTTTTTTTAATAGCCTAAGCTACAGTAGTTTTTCTCCTTAATAAACAGAGAAAACCTGTGGCAGATATAGAATACCTAATATCTCCTGAAATTATAGCTCCAACAAGACTAATTATGGCCAGTACACTGTGTTTTAGTCCTTATATGTTGGCCCTTGTATTCTCTAGGCTTGGAGACTGAAATCTATTAAAAATACCCAGGAAGTAGGGAGGAGTTCAGAAATGAACTTCCCAAGGATTGGGTTAGAAAAGCCCTTTTATCTACTCCTCTCCTCTCTCCCACCCATCCACCAAACAGATAGGCATTTTAAACAGGTATTATAGACATAGAAAATTGTGTAATAAAGGACCAGTCGGTGAATGTTGGGGCGGGGAGAAGGTAGGAGACCCCATCTCCCACAAAACCCTCAGTTCTAGAAAGACCTCCATTTACTCCCCCAAAGAAACAGAAAGGCTCTAAGTTTGGGGTAACACAGTCTAGCAACAGATACAAAAAATATTGAAGAAGGAGGCAAGAAAATGTCCTCGCTGATGAGGGATCTTCCAATAGTCGCTATGTTTCATTTGATGCAGCTGGTTAAATTTTTAATAGGCAGATGGCTAATTTTACAGTTCCAAGCCAATTTCTAACTGGATGACTTCCAGAAATCGGGTTTTAGGGTAATGCCCAGGAGAAAGGTCAACAGGATATTTCCAAGAACATATGTTAATGTCAGCATTTTTTCCGTAGTTGTCTTTAAGAGAATATACTGAGCTAAGCTGGGGGATTTACGTAGAGGCTCAACTTTAACACCAGATGGGTGGCCCTAGACAGTGTTCTAATGGCCCAAACAAAGAATCATAACCGGGTTTGGATGGTCAGTGAATTAAATAGCACCATGACAGTAATCATTAAGTGATTTATTAAAAAAAAATCACAAATGTGTTGCTGAAATTACTTTGCTAACTAGAGAAGTGATTTCTTCTTAACTAAAGCCTGTCACATCATCACTACTTGATTTCACCCTCAATCTTTGTTGTCTCCTCCTCCCCCACTTTCATCCTTTTCCCTGGAAGATCTTTATGGAATTAGAAGAAACTTATTTCCAGGTATCTATAAACCACCATTCAGGTGACTGACCTTTCCCCAGAGTACAGTCAGGATGGTTTTATGTGGCTGGTTTAAGGCATGTTCACTTTCAAACTATGTTTGAAAATACATCTCCTCTGGGGAAGGGTTATTTAGGCATCTTTATTAAATGGGAATTCAGAAATCTCTCTCTTTTTTTTGTACTCCATGGAATCAAGCATCTCTTCTCCAGAAATGCGCTTTAGTTCTGTACTGATGAAAAAATAACGCACTGCTCTATACACCACAAACACTCTTTGGGAATCATGGGGAAACCAAAGAAGAAAAAAAAAGAAGTATTTTCTATGTGGTGATGAAGAGTCTGGGTGTACTCACTTCATTCACTAGGATGAATTTTCATAGAAAGACTGTTTAGTTACAACAATGGCAAATAGTGTTGTTTAAATAAAGTAAATAAATAAATAAGACAAAATAAAATGGGAAGAAAGGAAGAGATTTTAAAAGTTTTATCTAAAGAAAATTTAAAAGAGAATGATTACTCTCCTCCCTTGCCAATGATTTCAGTTCCTTCTTTCTTAAAAAAAAAAAGGTATGAGGCCTTCTCAAAATGATGTGCTTTTTCAAGGTTATCCCTCCCATTACTTCCTAAAACTTGTGGCCTTATTTCCAGACAGTTCAAATACATTCCCAGGACTAATAAAAGAAATTCAAAGAAAGGGGAACAAAGCCTACAACTCCATACAAGGAAACCAGGCTTCATTTTTTTTTTCCGCCAGGAAAATAACCTTCAAACCTCAAATTTAGTCTGTAAATGCTTCTATCTTTTTTTTCTTTCAAGAATCTGGAAAGCGGTCTATTTTGTTTTACCGAGCAGGTTGTGAAAAGAGTTTTCTCATGGAGTTTTTGTTTTACAATCAAAATAATTCAAGAAAAGTGACATGACTTTTCTTTGGAGATTTTTTTTTTCTGGACAAAGTCTGGGGGGGGGGAGGGAGTGGAATAAAAACCTTAACCAAATCTGAGACTAGCAGACAAAAGTTATACACAATAGGCAAAACCTCAAAGATAGTTACAAATTATTCTATCACTAAATTAATGTATTGTGGGAGAAAAGGTCTTAAAAATGCAAAATGAGTCCTATCCAGATCTTTACAGTTAGTGGAATTATGAAACCTTCCCTCTGGCCTGGGAGCCTCCAAAGAACATTTTAGTCTTAAAAAAATGTAGTTTTAAAGAAACTTTATCCATCTCCAAAAATTACTCTGAAAAGGAATAAGCCAAAAGGAAAGCAGAAATGAGGGCGGTTTTTCGGCTACAAGCCAACTGTTTGCTCTACTTTGCTTTATTTATTAGTTCTTAAGGTATTTAAAACTTGAGCATTAAAACTGCGGGATGATTTGCAAATGAATGCAGTTGCAGTTGTGAAAATATAACTCACAGCTGAATGTGGGTTATTCAGACAAATGGCTGCTTTGTTAGAGGAAGGGAAGTAAAGTTCTGTGTTAATTTATTACAAACTGCAGCATTTCATCCCTGATGTCCAGGCAACAATGTTTTTTTATTTCAAGTAATTTATAAGTACTTCCCAGAGCACTTAACAGCGATGTGTTTGGCTGCTATGCCCCCGGAGCCAGAGTGTATATGTATTTACTGTGGGAATTTGTTTTTAATAAAACTGTTCTAAGGCATTTTTACTCCTTTGCTTTGTTACATTAAAAACATTCACTGCATAAGTAATGCATTTTATTCTGAGCTGAAAGGCAGCAGATTACAGCCAGCCAGGGCTGTATTGGGTGGTAGAGAATAGTGATAAGAAAAGTAATGTGAAAAGCAGAGAGCCATCTCACTTGTCCCTGTATCTTTTTCCTGAAGAAGCGATGGAGATGCTTTCTTTGGGTAATGGACGTAGTCCGGGGCCTGGAATTGCCCTGACCATAATTCCGGTTCAGGGGAAACTAATGGGAGAAAGAAGGTCTAATACAGAGCCTAAGAAATCTGAATATGGAATGCTGGCATTAGCAGCGCCTGCCTCCAAGTTTCCATGAGGAATCTTTGTTTCTGGAAGCTAGTCATAAGGCCCCAGAGATTAAAGACCGGCTGGCAACTTGAGCTGGGGTTCTGTGTTTAGGTGTTTAGAGTGTACATACACTGGCACAGTGATATTCTGGATAAAAACAGAGGGTATATTCAATGAGATCATTTGCCTGATGTGCTCCATAGATCTGAAAAGAGCTAGGCTAGTGCCAGCAATTATAGAACTGGGTTCTGAACATCTTATCTAGCCAGTTTTAAGATTTTCCAGTGGCTTTATTAATACATGTATGGAAGGGTAGGTTGGGGATGTGGTGTGTGTGTGTGTGTGTGTGTGTGTGTGTGTGTGTGTGTGAGAGAGAGAGAGAGAGAGAGAGAGAGAGAGAGAGAGAGAGAGAGAGAGAGAAATTCTGAAGGAAGAATAGGTCCTTCCAGAGACTCCGAAGGTCAAATAGTTCCCACCTATACGCTGCTGTTCTTTCTTTCACTGGGATTTTCTCTGAGGAAAGAAGGGTTAGCCCAAGGCAGAACTCAAATTAGATTTTATGTAACATATATCATTTTCTTCCATGAAAATATTGCTCTCTCTTCCTATTGTGATCTGTGGCATTATGGATTTAGAACTGGAAAAAACATCAGAGACGGTCCAGTCGTTTTTATAGATAGGGAAATTGAGGGCCAGGGAGACCACATGACAACCAAAAACATACAGGGAGCAAGGAACAAAGCCAGGAATCAAACTCAAGGCTTCTGACTCCAAATTAGATTCTCTTTCCACTGCAGCACCCTTATGGAGAATTCTCTAAGTTCACTCTGCCACCATAGTGCCCCCATATTACTCCCCCTTCCTCCTGGCCCCATGGTGTGCCACAGTGGCAAGGTTATAGATATGTAGAAAAAGACTTGTTACTCAGACCCTCTGGAAAGTATGTGCATGTTTAGGCATATGACTTGAGTATACACGCATATTGTCTATGAGTTTTGCAGCTCTCAAGACATGTATGTGGTTGGCACGGTGTGTGTGCTCCAATGGCAAAGATTATAACACGTTTTGCAACCTACTGAGGTGCAAGGAGCTCTATCAAGGCAAGCTCATAATTATCTAGACACATTTGAGAAGTTCTTTATCATTTGAAAATAGCTTTGACTTTTAAAGAGAAATTTGATGAGCAATTACTCTATAATAATAGATTTAAAAAACTTATCCTCCCTACACCCCCCCCAAAGGCAAGTGTCTGAACAAATTAACCTTCAAAATCTAAACCTTCTCTCTGACCACTCATCCCCTCCCAGAATGGGGAGCAAGTTAAATTGCTGATTGTGTTGTGAATTAGAGCAGCCATGAAAATAATCACTGCCTTATGTGCCCGGGGAACAAAAATAAATCAGGTGGCATGCGTGATGACAATTAGGCGGTGGACATTAAAACAAAAAACAAAAAACAAAAAACACAATGATTTTCTCCACCCTCTGACTTTTCCTCCTGCCTCAGCCTCACTTTTAGGTTTGGATGGACTGGCCAAGTTCGTGCTTCACAGTTTTCTGTGATGACCCAAATTCGAATTTTATGTTCAAAGTCATTTATGGCCTGGCCCTCACCTACCTTTCCAGTTTTCTTACAACTTACCCCCTGCCTTGTATTCCTTATCCAGTAACACTGGCCTGACTTCCACAAACAAGACTCTCTATACCTCTGCTCCAGGCTTTCTGTCTGTCTCCCATGACTGGGATGCTTTCCCTTCCCTGCTCTGACTCCTGACTTCCCTGGCTTGCTTTAAGTCCCAACTACAACCCTACCTTCTACATAGGAAGCCTTCCACAATCCCTATTAATATGGTGCCTTCCCTTTGTTAATTACTTCCTGGTGATTTTATATAACTTTCTTTGTATATATTTGTTTGCATGTTGTCTCTCCCATTACACTGTAAGCTCCTTGAGGGCAGGGACTTTTTGTAACTCTACCTCTTAGCAAAATGCCAGGCAGTAGTAAGTGTTTAGTAAGCATTGCTTGATTGATTATCATCCTTCAAATTCAGACGAGTCAAAACCATTCCAAAGAAACTGAAGAGTTGGACACAACTGAACAACAACAACAAAAGCACAAGTGCTATTCTAAGCACTTTACAAATATTATCTTATTTGATCATTATAATAACCCTCTGAAGTAGGTGCTTTTTGATCTCCATTTTATATTTGAGTAAACTGAGTCAAACAGAAGTTAAATAACTTGCCCAAGGTCATACAGCTGCTAACAATGTTTTTCCTGACTCTAGGTCCAATGCTCTCTATCCACTGCACCACAAGTTGCTGGTCCTGAAGTTCCTCAGTGGATGATGGAGTCCACAGGAAGACAGAGTGTAGGGGATGTACCCACTCTATGCCAAGCACTATGCTGGGGATGCAAAGACAACAATTAAACAGCCCCTGCCTTCATGGAGTTTACATTCTGAGGATGATTTTTAATGTTCTCTCCACTTCTAAACTCTCACTATCTCCACACGTGGCATGGACCTCTCCTATGCATTTAGCTCATTCTACCCTAGAAGTTCTTGTGAGTTTGGTCTGTTTTATACCTGTGTTTGTTTCCCAAACATGTAGCTTCATATATTGCATGTAGAGATCATTAAGGCAGGTTGAATCAAACTGATTTATAAACCCAGAAATCTTGCTGAGCATATTTTTCCCTTGGTGCTGTGAATTAATATACCTGCCTGCCACACTGAAGATGCAAACCTAATTCTTCCAGGGGAGACCTGACATCTTACAGTGGCTTGTACACAGTTGGTGCTTTATAAATGCTTGCTGATTTTTTTTTGGTCATAAAACCGATGACCCAATTGTATCCTTTGGGGAGAGCTTGGTGGTCTAATCAGAGCTATAACTTGGGGACTCAAGACACCACTGAAATATCTGATTGGCTCAGATAAGATGTGGTCCCCTTGGGTTTGTGTCAGGTACTGGTGTCTTTCTAGTGTGGTTGATAAGCCCTCACATCTAATTTCGTGTGTTTTATATGTGCCACCTGAACACTTTATATAGTATAAAACAGCAATTGGGGAAAGTGGGGCTTAGTGTACGGAGGGAAAAGAATTTTTGAGGGAAAAAAGCACACACACACTCCCATCAATTCATGGGTTTGGCAGAGACAGCTGAGCATATTTAGCTGACGGAAGAAACAATTATCCATCAATCAAATGATCTTCAATTTTGAAATTGTCTAAACAAATATTTTTATAGTGCTTCTGGGAGGAATGTTA
>CM053595.1:94207854-94261788 GCA_028646575.1 Pseudocheirus occidentalis
CTTCCGAAAGCATGTTCCTCAAGATGAGGGGCTGTCATTGTAAAATTCTTATTCCAAGACCAGTATCTTTCCAAGTTAAGTGTCCTCTACATAGTAACTGAATTGTAATCTGGTTGGTAGAGGATTGGAAGGGGCACATTGAATTGACTCATTACAGTCTCTTTATTTATCCAGCAACTTTAAGCAATGAGATATTTCTCACAAGTGACTTTTGCAGATAGCTAACTAGCTATTTCTTTACTTGTCTTAATAAATCCCAAACCAAAAAAGCATTGTAGAATTGTTCATTTCTCTATTTTTCAGTAGAAAGGGTCCTCGAGGTGATGACAGGAGATCTGGAGTTGGCACTTCTCTCACATGAGGTGATCACTTCATGTCTCTGGGTTTCAATCATCTTCATTTGTTAAATAAGGAGATTTAATTAAATGACCAAATTTCTCTTCTATCTTTAATTTCATGATCCTATGTATTATATACAAACTTATCTTCTTAAATAAACTGATTGTACTAAATAAAGATAATTTAAACTTTCAGGGGGATGTATTAGTGTTATAATACTATACTGGATAAATGCCCTCAAAGGTAGGGTTATTTATTCTTGCTCTGAATTCCCCTAGAGTAGGAGTTCTTTTTTTTTGGTCTTTTTGAAGGGTGGAAAGCAGAGCAATTAGGGTTAAGTGACTTGCCCAAGGTAACACAAGTAGTAAGTATCAAGTGTCTGAGGCTGGATTTGAACTCAGGTCCTCCTGACTACAGGGCTGGTGCTCTATTCACTGTGCCACCTAAATGGTCCAAGTAGGAGTTCTTGACCTGGGATCCTCGGAATCTGTGGACAGATCTTGGGGGTTTGCAAACTTGAATGGGAAAAAAATATATCTTTATTTCAATGTAATTGGTTTCCTTTGGGGCTTTTTTTAATGTTTTATTTTTTCCCAACTTATGTGTCAAGAAAAGTTTTAGCATTCATTTTTATAAGATTTTGAGTTCCAAATTTTTCTCCCTCCCTCCCCTGCCCTCTTCCAAAAATGGCCAGCAATTTGATAAAGGTTATATATGTGCTTCCATATAAAACGTATTTTCATATTAGTCAGAATTTTGAAAAAAGAAACAGATCAAAATAAAAAATACAAAAAAAGAATAAAGTAAGTGAAAGAAACATGCTTTGATGTGCATTCAGACTCCATAAGTTCTTTATCTGGATGTGGATAGCATTTTCCATTGTCAGTCCTTTGTACTTTCTTGAATCCTTTGTGTTGCTGAGAAGATCTGAGTCATGCATAGTTTATAATCACACAATGTTTAGTTCTGACTTTATTTGTGTGAAAAGTGTTTTGTAATTGTGTTCATATAGTTCTTGGGTTTGTCTTGGCAGGTAGATTCCCAAGTATTTTATATTGTTTGCAGTTACTTAAAATGAAATTTTTCTTTCAGTCCCTTGCTGCTGGCATTTGTTGGTTATATAAAGAAATACTGATGATTTGTGTGGGTTTATCTTATTTCCTGCAGTTTTGCTAACATTAATTATTTCAAGTAGTTTTTTAGTCAACTCTCTAGAGTTCTCTATGTATACCATTATGTCATCTGCAAAGAGTGATATTTTTGTTTCCTCCTTACCTATTTTATCTAATTCCTTCCATTTCTTTTTTTCTTTTCTTATTGTTGTACCTAACATTTCTAGTACTATATTGCATAATAGTGGTGATACGGAACATCCTTGCTTCACCCTGATCTTATTAGGAAGGTTTCTAGCTTATCCTCATTACAGATAATGTTTGCTGATGCTTTTAGATAGATGTTGCATATCATTTTAAGGAATAATCCCTTTATTCCTATGTTGTCTATTGTTTTTAATAAGAATGACTGCTGTATTTTGAGAAAAGCTTTTCCAGCATCTATTGAGATAATCATGTGATTTCTGATGATTTTGTTATTGATATGGTCAATTATATTGATAGTTTTCCTGATGTTTAATCAACTCCATATTCTTGGTATAAATTCCACCTGGTTATAGTATATAATCCTTATACTACCCTTCTGTAATTGCCTTGTTAGTATTTTGTTAAAAATTTTTGCAATGATATTCATTAGAAAAATTGGTCTATAATTTTCTTTCTCTGTTTTATCTCTTCCTGGTTTAGGTATCACCACCATATTTGTGTCATAAAAGAAGTTTGATAGGACTCCTTTGCCTGTTTTTCTAAATGGTTTATACAGTATTGGAATTAATTATTCTTTGCATGTTTGGTAGAATTAACTTATGAACCCTTTTGGCCCTGGGGATTTTTTCTTACAATGTTCATTAATGGCTTGTTCAATTTCTTTTTCTAAGGTGGGATTATTTAGAAATTCAATTTCCTGCTCTGTTAATCTGGATAATTTATGTTTCATAAATATTCATTGATTTCACTCAAATTATCAGATTTATTGGTATATAGCAAAATATTTTCTAATGAATGCTTTAATTTCTTCTTCATTGGTGGTGATTTCACCCTTTTCATTTTTGATACTGGATATTTTATTTTTTTAAGTCAAATTAAAGAACGGCTTATCTGTCTTACTGGGTTCCCCCCCCCCAAAAAAAACCAGCTTCTAAATTTATTAGCTCAGTAGTTTTTTGTTTGTTTGTTTTTTACTTTTGATCTTATTAATCTTACCTTTGATTTTCAGGATTTCCAATTTGGTGCTCAATTGGAAATTTTTAATCTGTTCTTTCTCTAGGTTTTTTAGTTACACGCCCAAATTGTTGATCTGTTTTTTCCCGTATTTTGCTGATATAAGAAGGTAGAGAAGGAGCATTTCCCCTGAGTACTGCTAAGACTGCATTCCATAAGTTTTGCTGTTTTCTCTTGTCATTTTCTTTTATGAAATTATTTATTGTTTCTATGATTTATTCTTTGACCCACTTATTCTTTAGGATTAGATTGTTTAGTTTCCAATTAATTTTTAAAAAGTCTTTCCACTGCCCTTGTTAATTGTAATTTTTGTTTCATTATGATCTAAAAAGAAAACATTTAATATTTCTGTCTTTCTACATTTCATTTTGAGGGTTTTATGCCCTAATACATGTCTTCCTGAGATAAAGGCATATTCCTTTCAGTTAATACTCTGTGTTTTCCAAAGCTCTGACATGTATAACTTTTCTTATATTCTATTTACCTCCTTAGTTTCTTTCTTGCTTTTTTTTGGTTGGATTTTTCGAGTTCTAAGAGGGGACAATTGAGGTCTCCCATTCATATAGTTTTGTTGTCACTTTCTTCTTGTAACTCCTTTAACTTCCCCTTTCAGAATTAGGATGCTATATACTTGTTGCATGTCTTTGGTAGTGATATTGCTTCATTGTCTATAGTACTTTTTAGCAAGTTGTAGTTTCTTTCCTTATCTCCTTTAATTAGCTCTATTTTTGCTTTTGCTTTATCCAAGATCAAAATTGCCACCCCTGTTCTTTTTTCAAATTTTAGCTGAAGCATAACAGATTCTGCTCTAACCCCCTACTTTATTCTACGTGTGTCTCTCTACTTCAAGTGTATTTCTTATAAATAATATATTGTGGTTTTTGATCCACTCCACAATCTGCTTCTGTTTTATGGGAGAGTTCATCCCATTCACATTCACAATTATGATTACTACCTGTGTATTTCCCTCAATTTTATTTTCACTCCTGTTTTTCTTCACTCTTCTTTCACCCTTTCCCTCCTCAAGAGTGTTTTGCTTTTGTCAGCTACTTCCTCTGATCCTCTCCCTCCTGTTAGCCCCACCCCCTTTATTTCACCTTTTCCCCTCCTACTTCCCTGTTGGGTAAGATAGATTTCTATATTCAACTAATTGTGGACATTTTCTCCTTGTTTGAGAGAATATTAATGAAAGTAAGGTTCAAACAATGCCCATCACCCACCCTCTCATCTTCCACTCCACTGTAATAGATTTTGCATGCTTTTTCATGTGAAATAACTTACACCATTCTACCTCTCTCTTCTTATGCACCCAGTGTTATTTTTCATTCCTTAATTATTTTCATGCCATTTCCTCGAATTCATCTTATATTCTCACTCTCTGTCTATGTATGTTCCTTCTACCCATACTATTAGTGATACAATTTTTAAGAATTGAAAGTATCATTTTCTTGTGAAGGGATGTAAACAGTTTAGTTCTATTGAATCTCTCATGTTTTCTTTTCCCTTTTTACCTCTTTATGCTTCCTTTGGTTCTTGATGCTAGAGATCAAAGTTTTGGTTTAATTCTGGTCTCCTTCTTATAAAGACTTGAAATTCTATTTCATTGAATGACTATTTCCCCTCCTGGATGTATTATGCTTAATTTTTCCAGGTAAGTGATTCTTGGTTGTAGTCTTAGTTCCTTAGCCTTCTGGTATATCATGTTCCATGATTTCCAACTTTTAATGTTGCAGCTGCTAAGTTTTGTGTAATCCTGATTGTGGTTCCCCAATATTTGGATTGTTTCTTTCTGGCTGCTTGCAGTAATTTTCCCCTGGTCTTACAGTTCTGAAATGTGGCTATAATGTTCCTTGGAGTTTTTATTTTAGGATTTATTCCATTAGGTGATCAGTGGCTTTTTTCAGTGCCTATTTCTCCCTCTGGTTCTAGGATATCAGGGAAGTTTTCCTTGATAATTTCTTGAAAGATGCTGTTCAAGCTTTCCTTTTGATTATGGTTTTCAGGTAGTCCAATGATTCTGGCATTGTATCTCCTGGATCTATTTTCCAGGTCAGTTGTTTTTTCCCATGAGGTATTTTACATTTTCTTCTCTTTTTTCATTTTTAAAAATTCGTTTAATTGATTCTTGATGTCTCATAGAGTCATTAGCTCCTACTTGTCCAGTTTGAACTTTTAAGGAGACCTTTTCCTCAATTAGCTTTTGTGCTTTTTTTCCTATTTGGTCAATTGTACTTTGAATTTTTTTTTTCTCCAGTGAGTTTTTCTATCTCCTTTTCCATTTGGCCAATTATACTTTTTAAGCAGTTGTTTTCTTTTTTGAAGCTGTTGACTCTTTTTTCGTAATTCTCTCCACTCTCATTTCTTTCCCCATTTTTTTCTTCTACCTCTCTTAGATGATTTTAAGCTCCTTTTTGAGCTCTTCCATGAGTTCTTTCTGGACTTGAGACCATTTCCTGTTTTTTCTTTGGAGTTTTGTCCATAGGTGTTTTGACATTGTTGTCCTCTTCTGAGTTTGTATCTTGGTCTTCCCTGTCAGCATAATAATTTTCTGTGGTCAGATTTTTTTTATTCATCTTTTTTGACCTTTTTCCTTTCTTTTAAATTTGAGCTCTGCTCCCAGTATAAAAGGGGAATTGTCTCAGGCTTTTTGTGCCACTGGCTGTAGACCTCAGCCACATGGCTGATGTTGCATTGAGGGTCTGAGATGTGGAATGCATGGTGTTGCTGGAGACCATAGGCAGCTTACCTGGTGCTAAACCAGGGTCCTGTTGCTGGTGTTTGGTATATGCTGAGGCCAGTAGTGTTTCCCTGTGTTTCTGTTTCTTTGGGGATAGAAGGAAGTATGTGGGGGTCACTAGTGGCTGCCATTTTGTCCAGGGATATGCTGAAGCAAGCATTGGTCTGGCTGCTGAAGGTTCCCTGTTTGCCTGGAGTTATGCTGAATCATCTGGAAATTCTAATAGCCAAAGTCAGTCTGTTCCCTTGAGTATGCTAAGGCATGTAGGTAGTCTGGAGCTCTGCCTGCTCCACCACATTGGAGCTCAAGATCTACCACTGGTTTGCTGAGGCAGGGCTTGCTGCTGGCTTGTTAGGACACTTCCTATCCTGGACTGTGCTCCCCTTTTACTTAAGGGAGACAGACCTTTACTGATTATCTTCCAAGTTTCTTGTGCTCAGAGCTTATCTTACTCCATCTTTTTGCTGGTTTTGCCATTCCTGGATTTGTTTTGGGGTACAATCTTATGGTTGTTTGGAGGTGAATATGGACGAGTTATACTGATTTACTGCTTACTCTGCTATTTTGGCTCCTGGACAATTGGTTTCCTTTGTAACTTTTTGCATTTTATTCTGAGAAGGAATTAAAAGGCTTTACAAGCCTGCCAAAAGGGTCCATGATTCCAAAAAGGTTAAGGACCTTTGGATAAGAGTTTTACATTTCTGAAGTTACTGTCTTTTTTTAATAAAAAAAACACCAATACATTTTGTTTTGACTCAACAAACACTTTGTAGTCAATCCCCAAATTAATACCTTTCCAAAGTACACTCCTCTAAGAAAGTTTATTAGATGTTAAGAGAAAGGGGAATGTATCCTTTAATTTTTTTAGTTTGACACTAACATTGACCACTATAATAGACCAGGATTTAGGTGCTTTTCCATGCCAATTTTATTTACATTATTGCAGTCGTTGTGTATATTGATCTGTTGTTTCTGTTTGCCCTACTCTGTATCACTTCATATAAATTTCCCCACATTTCTCTGAATTCTTTGTATATCATAATTTGTTCAACTATTCCCCATCAATGGGGACATAAATCTCCCTCCCTGGTTCTTTGTTATTACAAATAATTGTGCTAGGGACATTTTTCTACATATAGATCTTTTCTTGCTATCAACAACCTCCATAGTATAAAGTCTCAGAAGTGGCATCATTGAGTAAAAGGGTATGAAGAATTGAATAATCCCAAAGTATTTCCTAGAATGGATGAACCAATTCACAACTTCTCCCTCAGCGAGCTAGTGTACATGTCCTTCTACAACACTTTCAGCTTGTCTCTGCTTTTCATGGTTTTATAAACTGTCCTCTTCTGTACTGCCATTTATTCCCCTTTGCCTCTCTGTTGCTGGTTTAATCCAAACCTTTTTGGTGGTATTGGTTCTAAGAGTGGGTAGCAGAAGGATGGGAGTAAATTTAACAAGTGTTGCATTATAATGACAACTTCAGGCCTACTTCTATCTGTTGGTGCTCCCAGATTCTTTTCTTCCTTTCTAATTCATTGCTTCAGTTTTGCTGTAGGGTAAAAAACCAAAGAACCAAGCTTGTTAGAATTGTGTTTAATGTAAGATTAAATGGTTCTAAAGTAGAGCCTCAGGGCCTCTCTTTCCTATGAATCAAATATATCTATTCTGGATACTCTCTTCCCCCGCTTTTTGGTTTACTTTCCAGTTATCAGCTATATTTTAGATAACTGGGGTTGATAGTAAAGTGACTTTTAGAAAGATGAAGTACAATTATAAATGCTTCAGACAAGAATGAGGAAATAGATGACATTATTCTGTTCAGCACAGTGATGATATTAAAGTTCTCTAGCCAATGAACAGAACATCTTGTATTTTAGCAAGAGGATAGCAGTATCTCAGAAGCAGGTAAGTGGTGCTGGGCTAGGAGTCAGGAGGAACTGAGTTAAAATGTCACCTCTTACCAGCTGTGTGACTTGACAAGTCATTTAATCTCTCTTTGCCTTAATACACTTGAGAAAGAAATGGCAAACTACTCCAGTGTCTTTGTCAAGAAAATCCCATAGACAGTATTGGTGTGATGTGGTCCACGGGGTCACAAAGAGTTGGATACAACTGAACAACAACAACAACAAAAACCAAGCAAAGTCTTGGTCCCAAAGCAAGAAGGGAGATACTTTGGCTGGAAGGTCTGTTAATCATAGTGGCACCTCTTTAAATAACATAGGGTTTAAGGGACAAAGTTGCCTGTATAGGCTTTTTCTACATTTCAATCGGTCTACAATCTCATCAATTTGGGTACTCCCTTTGTCAGTACAAATTGCCACTGACATATGTATTCTCATCCTGTATATCTCTTGACCGTGTCATCCCTGCAGTCCTCTACAGGGAGTCCAGCCAATGAGCTAGAGACCTTTATTCTAAGTCTCTTAATATTGCATGGATTTGCAATAGAGCCAATGGATTGCCTCTCCATTATCCCTTCCTTTTGCTACATGACTGACCTGCTTCTTATCCTGATCATATGTTTGTGGGATCCTACCTTTTATGCTGCTTCTCCTACACTGGGAATATGCCGATGTCTACTTAAGCCCAGCATGTGTCTGTCCATTGCCCTGTGGGTGACCTGCACATTAATTCTTCTGAGACTGGAGTATCCCATGTCTTCCAGCTGTTTAACTTCAATAGAAGAATACTGGTGTTTAAAATATGGGCTTTTGTTTGAGGGAGAAGCTTGGGGTCATTAAAAGCACCAATCCATTTCCCTAATACAATCTGCTCTTCTCTTTTCCTCTTTTTCAATAGTGAATCAAGTTCAATAATAATTCTGATAGTACTTCAGACTTTACAAAAATCATACCAGGCACGTGGTACAGTGATTGTTATGCCCATTTCATAAATGAGGAAACTGAGACTCAGAGAGAAGAAGTAACTAACTGGACCTGGAACCCTGGTCTTCATGTTCTGTCTAATGCTCATTTCCTGACACCATACTGCTTCTACCTAGATGTGTAGCTATTATATTTCATGACACGTGATTTCACCCATGAAAATGACCTTTGATCTCTGAATCTTTATGATAATGATCTTTGGTAGAATGATATTCTTCTATATAGGAAATGTACAAATCCATTTCCTTTCCATTTTTGTGATGCAGAGAATCCAAACTTGTTGGGTGCTATTAGTTCTAAGAGTGGGTAGCAGAAGGATAGGAGTAAGCTTAACAAGAATTGCATTATAATGACAACTTCAGGCTTAAAAGGCAAAGAAGGAAGCTAAAATTGAGTCTGCCTGACTGCCTCATAAGGCAATGTTCATGACACTAGATATATTTGCCCCACACAGAAATGACACATCCCATCACATCATTTCTTGTCCAAGGTCAAACTGCCCTGAAATTCTATTCACTGGGAGTTGGGGATGGGGGGAGAATTTTTTTTCTTTTTTAAGAGAGGTTTTTTTTTCTTTTTTGACTCAGGGAAGATTTTGATTGCTTTCAGTATATAGTCTCTCTATTTAAAGCATTCCTGTTCCCTGCTTATTTGAGCCTTCCTCTACTCCTCTGTGTCCCTTGTTGCTGGTTTAATCTGCTCTATCATGTGATAAGGAGTATGGAATAGTAGATATATTACTGGACTCAAAAGTGAAGAAACCAGGTTCCAGTCTTGCCTGTGATATTACATAGTACCTGTATGATCACAGGCAAATCACAGGATTCCTGATAGTCAGACAACTCTTTGATATTATATGTTATATAGTCCTTGATTTACCTAGGTGGTACATCTCAATTCCCAGGACCATAACCATAGTAAAGCATTTGAGGACATTGAACCTGTTTGAGGATGCTTTGAACCCAGCTGTAAGTCTCTCCTAATCTCATTGTCTTCACTTATTTGGGAAAACATAAAAGAAATGCAGAGGACAACATGAAGATGTAGTAGTTCCCAGGTAGGTGATGGTATTTCCCAAGTGGTAATGTTCTTTCATTTTTATTCCCAAACTGCTGCCTGGAACGTTCTTGTGTTAAATCATCAAAAAGAAAGGAGAAACATGAGTATATCCCAGAGTATCTGATCAACAGATTAACCAGTCTGTTTCCAACAGTGTCCCTGGGAAAGGTAGCAGTGTCTTTCCATGATACTTTGATGCACCCCAAAACTATTTCCAGGCCCAAATTTAAGCAACATTCCTGCAAAGAGTCTTGCAATTTTGATAGTAATCTGTGCTTATCCATGCCATCCTCCCATCATGACTACCCACTTTTTACTTGGTCCAGATTTAATAGGAACGAAAGTTTTTGTTACACCTGTCATTGTTAGAAGCACCTTGGGATGATGAAAACTACAGATAGTATGCATCAACTCTACTATCTGTGATATGGTACAGTTGGAGAATAGGACATTCCATTGAATTAAAAAGTCCTATTAAAAAAATTAACTGCTTAGTATATACCACTTGGATTTAGAATTAAAGGACTGGTTTCAAACACCTGTTCTATCGTTCACAGCCTGTGTGTATGACTTTAGCCAGTTCCTTTAACTTCTCTTGCCCTCACATTTCTCATGTGTAAAATGAGGGAGGTTGGTCTAGATGGCCTTATGGTCCTTTCCAGCTCTAAACTTTTGATCCTACAAACAAATACTATACATGAATTACTGATTTTATAGAGTTAGGAAACCTTAGGAAGGATATCAAGTTAGAATTTTCCTGGGAATTAGGAGACACAAGTTCTATTCTCCATCCTGCTATTAAATAAGTGCATATCTTGGCTAAGGCCTTTTTGTCTCTATGGACTTAAGTTATCTTATTTGTAAAATGAAGTGATAGAATTAAATGATGTTTAAGATTCCTTCTACCTCTGAAATTCTATAACTCCATGATTTCTGACAAAGTGTAGAAGTAAGGGGTAAGTAGACACAATAGGATGCCTTTTAAAATGGGTTTTATTGTACAAGCATCTTAAGTGAATGTGGATTAAAGAAAATCAAGATCTGACTTGGTTGAATGGCAGACTTCCAGGTCTGGAGAGAATCTTGTCCCACATGAGGACTCCGATGGTGCAGTTACATCTTGTGACTGGAGTCCAGATTGTTATGGTGCTAGTCTAATTTCCTTTAGAGATTTCACCTGATTTTAGCTATGTTCCTATTAAGAAATCAGTGCACTCAGAGCAGAGATTGAGGACTATCTATCCCATGGGACCACTTGACCATGTATATTATCTTTCAACTACTGTCTTATTTTTCTCCCTATGTTGGGAGGTATTCCATTTGAGTCAAATCAACAATTGTTAAGAACTATGTAACAGGCAATGTGCTAAATGGTGGAGGTACAAGTAAGACCAAAAACAAAATGAAAGACAAAATAGTCCTCTCTTTCAAGGATCTCACATAACTGGATTCACCAATCAAGCGAAGGGAAGCGGGTTGACTGTTACGATTTGGAATTCAACAACTTGTATAGCTGAAAGGTATTAAGCTTTTCAAGAAAAAATATTTCGGAAAAGAAATTAAACAATGAAAATGAAACCATCAGTGACATACCCCTTCACAGTTAAGACTCTTTCTGAAGAATCTTCAAATCTTCATAATTCATGTCTTGGCATGGAGGAGAATTGGTTCTTCCTGAGAGTTCCAGCAAGTCATACACTCTGGTCAGCTATTACCTGCATATAATATATTATCACTTTCCTGCATGTCTTTGTATATGTTCAGGCCCACACAACCTGTGGCCTATAGGCTGCTTATGGCCTGTGGGCTATTTGTGGCATGCCAAAGGATTTCAGGTGGCCTGCAAAAAATGTAGAGAAAAACATCCTCTACATTTTTTTTTTTTGCATTTGGCTTGCCTGAGTGCCATGGGTTTCAGGTTGTACAGGCCTGTACGTATGTGTCCTCCATGCTTGAAATGTACTTCATCTCACCTCTACCATGCAAATTTCAATCTTCCTTCAAAGTACAGCTCAGGTACCATCTACCACATGAGGCTGAAATGACATTGCCTAAGAAATGATGGTTTTCCCTTCTTGAACAGAGGCTTGTAGGGGATTCCTCTTAGGTATGTGTTGGCTTAGAGGGTGTCTTAGGTACCTTCCAATTCTCAGATTCTGTGATTCTGGAGACTTTTTTGATCTACCCAGATATCAATTTCTCTCCTTAGAAGTCTTCTTACTTACTTGTACATCATTTGTATTTGGGTCTGTGTCCCAAGTTGTATTTCCCAGTAGAATATTGACTCCTTGAATGGTTGGATTCTTTTATTTTTGTCTCTGTCTCACCAGAGGCTCACATAGTGCCTTGCACAGGGCAGAGATTTAATGAATGTTTATTGAATTGAACGGAGTGCCACAAGATACTGTTTTATCCTTGTTTGGAATACACTCCTGGCTGCCACAGGTACATATTTCTCAACTTGTGATGTCTGTCTTGTCATTGACTGGGTCACAGTGACTGCTTGGAAAATAGATGGAATTTAGGGGCCAGACTCATATCACTGTAGAGGACTTTCTTTACCTCTTTGCCACGTTTCCCTCCACTCCAAAGGAGGTTCTGGGTTGGCTTTACACTTTAAAGCCTGACTAAATTCCTATCTGTGTTTGCTCCCCTGGAAGAATGACATAAGTCATCCAACATGTGCATCAGACCCTGTCTTCTTCTTAAGCCACCTAAGGAGCCATGAGTTTAGAGAACTGGTGTCTCATACACTGATTCTTTGAAAATTTACTGGAAATGTCATATGTCAGCCTGTGGCCATCAATTCCCCTAAAGATCTTTCTTTTTTTTCTTATAAAATTTTTGTGTTGCGCGGGGTGGGGTGGTGGTGCAAGCAAAGGATGGGAGAGTGGGGAGGGTGGGGAAGAAACTCCACATAAACAGCATCCCAAAGCCCACTTTGTGGACTTGAAACATCTGCACTTTCTCAGCAGTTTGAAAGGAAACAAAAAATTGCCAAGTAGTATAAAATTCGGAGAAAAATTACCCAAAGAAGGAATGGACGTTAACCACGCTTCAATTCCCCCCTATGAGTTGACATTTGAAGCACTTTCTTTCCCCCCCCTTTTCTTTCTGATTCACAGTGTGTCTAAAGGGGTGAATCAGGCACACAAAAAACAACCTTCTTTTGCCAGGGTGGGTATGAAATATGAAGGCCGGACAATTGTCTGGGCGCAGTGCATTGGAATAACATTGGTTAAATTATGGATCGTTTGTGAATAGTGTCACTTTTCCCTCTGCAGATGGTTGTTCACACAAGAAGCCCGGCCTGCATAATTGTATCACTAATAAGCAGTAAGGCAATTAGTTGTGTAAGTGTGCTATAATCATTCTAACAGAAGAGATGACGAAAAGACAAAAAAAAGGAGGGGGGAACCAAAATGTCTTTTCTGAATCCATCAACTGACAGCCATAATTAGATATATATAATTGAAAATTCCACAGTAGGGGGGCCAGCTTATACAAATGAATTTTCTCTGCTGCCCTTATGCATTTTTGTCTTTGCTTGAACATCCCCCTAGGGAAAAAAAGGCAGAAAACTCGTCATTCCAGGGGAGCATATACTGTACTGGCTATTCTTCTAGAGCCGATGGCAGAATAATAACAATTTTGGGGGAGTGAGGAGATAAGGTTAATCTAATAGGAAATCCAGCTCTTATTGATAGCTGTTATCGGGGTGATTTTTGTCGAGAGTTTTCTCTGTCTTCTTGCCAAGATGTCAAAGTTGAACCTCTTTCTCAGTTTTTGTCAACAACGTAAAATGCAATTGGAGAGGCTGGGGGAAAGAGGGATAACCCTGGGCCACCCCTATGAAAAGGGGGCTTTGGGGGAGCCCCTGTTATAATAGGGCATGACATCATCAAGTGTTAAAGGGATAGAGTATGTGTATGTGTGTGGGGAGCTTCATTTGAGCCAGGCCTGCATCTCAAAGCCTATAATTAAATTTGGGTCAAAAATGCCCAAGTGCTTATGAGTTTGTGGAAACAAGGCACAGAACAGCTTTGCACTGAATTAAGCAGGCTACAGGTTTTCATCATTGTTGGAGTTCTGCTCTTCTTTTTAAACTGTAAGCTTACACTCCAAGCCTCTATTTCTTTCTTTCTTTTTTTTTTATCAACAAACTCTCTCCTAAAATTTAATTGGACAAACCTTAACTGTGATTTTTTTTTCTTTCTAAAGAGAGGGCACATTAAGGCCAGAGCTTGTTAATTAAGTTCTTTAAATACCCCCAGCTGTGCAATAAATTTTCAAAGCACACAACTGCATATTTATTTTTTAACATTTGGTGGCTAGTTTTCAATTACAAGCTTCCCCCCTTCCTTTCTTTCTGTCTCTCTGTCTCTCTTTTCTTTTCTTTCTTTTTTTTGAAGGATGGGAAAGGGAGAAATAATCTCTCAGAGAATTCCCATGCATTGTGGACCCTTTCCCGGTCAAATTGGAGGTGCGATTAAGTGGCAGCTAATTGGAATATATTTAACACAGGCAATCACAAGGGACGTTTCTTTGGGGCCCAGAGCCTTATGCTCTTGTGTGTTTGAGTGGAAATTACTTAATGAAAAGTATCCCCAAAGTCCCACATGACACCATCAACCTCTTTTTCATAGGGTACCTGCTTCAGGTGGGTAAGAATAGAGAGAACTTGGAGTGGTCCAAAGTCCTTAGTGAACCAGGGCTGAATATATCTCTTGACAGGCTCAGGGGATCAGGAGAGAAGATGTTATGATACTTATGTGGCTTCTTTTCACTTCTCCACCTGTTAGCTCCTCAGGCTCCTCAGTTCATCATTTCCCTCTTATTGCAGATTATAAGGGGAAAGTTTGGGTATTTAATGGGTGGTTGTGAATTGCAATGAGAATTGCATATCATCTGGGCATCCAGTACCTTCTTGATTCTTATTAACAATAGGTTCTTTGAGAAACAAATGATTACCAACAAATTAGGGATTAAGGGCATTAAAAAAAAAACAGAAATACTTCAAATTTATTTTATCCAGTTTACTATTTAAGTAGTCCTGTCTGAGTCTTAGTACCTGACTGAGGTTAGGGTTAGGCAAATGCAAATCTTGATATTTTGATTCCCAACTCACACACACACACACACACACACACACACACACACACACACACACACACACACACCCTCCATCTCTTGCCTTCTCCTGTGTTCCATCAAAAAGATGTCTTTACTTTCCATGACAATGTACTCCAGGGAACCACAATATTAGCTCACAATTATATAGTATTTTATATAAGTGATATTTTTACATTTGATCCTTACAAGAACTGATAAAGTAGTGCTATTTTAAATTTGTTTTTGCTTTTTCTAGGGCAATTAGGGTTAAGTGACTTGCCCAAAGTCACGTGGCTAGTGATTGTGTGGCCAGATTTGAACTCATGTCCTCCTGACTACAGGACCGGTGCTCTATTCACTGTACCGCCTTGCTACCCCAAATAGTGCTATTATTTCTATTTTATAGATGAAGGAACTGGATTCCCAGAGTTCTTGTGTGTCTGCTAGTAAGGGTCTGAAGTGGGACATAAACCCAGATTTCCTTAACTTCAGCTAGACCTTGTTTCATTAGACCACACTATTTTTAGTGCCAAAAGAAGGTTGTCTAAGTGCTATAGGCTCCATATGTGGGTGTGCTCTGCTCTCTGGTCCTTCAAGGTAGATTCCAGTTGTAGCTCAGAAGAATAAATTCATCCATCATACAGTAATGTGATTTCCATCATACAGCAATGTGATTTCAAGGGAATAATTGTGGTTTATTTGGGGGGGGAGGGAGAAAGGGAAGGGATCAATAGGATATAAACTTTTTGAGGGCCAGGACAGTTTGGAGTTTTGCACAGTTCCTTGTACACATTGTCATTGCTTAATAAATGTTCATGAATAGAATTGAGAAGGAAGAGATCATTGGAACCATCTGGTATAACCTCATTTTCAAAATATGGAAACTGGATCTCAAAATTTAAATGACTTTGCCAAAATCACAGAAATAGTCATTAGCAGGTTTTTTGACTTTTAACTCAGAGCTCTTTCAATAATAAAAATAATAAGTAATGGCATGTATACAGTGCTTTAAGGTTTGCAAAGAAGTTTATTCACATATGTTATCAATGGATTAGATACTATGCTCTTGGTCTGAAGAGAGAAGGAATTAAGTCAAAACATTGAATACATCAACTAAATCTGAAAGTATTTGCAATATTTCACACCCACAGTCCCCTCACCTCTTCAAAGAAGAGAGGGAAGTATATTTTCTTAACTTTTCTCCAGGGCTATGTTGCGTCATCATAATAATTATAGTGTTCAGATTCTGCCTTTCTCATGCTTTCCATTCATATTGTTTCAGTCATATGTCTATATACATATATATGCAAATAGACACACATGCGTGTATATGTGTGTATATATACATATATGTGTGTATGTACATATATAGAGAGAGAGACAGAGAGTCAGAGAAAGAGAGAAAGAAAGTATGTATGTGTTTTCTGGTTCTGCAGGCTTCACTTTCTATCAGGTCATATAAATTTTCCCATGCTTCCCTGGATTCTTTATACATATAATTTCTTATAGCACAGTAATGCTGCATTACATTCATTTACCAACTTTTGTTTAGCCGTTGCCTTTCTGTGGACATCTATTTCTTTTCCCTCCCGATTCTTTACAACCCACAAAAGCACTGATACAAATATTTTGACATATAGGGCAATTTTCTTTCTTTGATCTTGGGATCAAGGTTTCATTTCTCATCCTAACACTTTAGAGTGGCCTTTGTATACAAAATAAATAACACAGAGACATCCATCAAAATCTTAATGAAAAATAACTCAGAGAGAGTTGCATGGGGTATGGAGAGGAGAATACAACACAGAACTTCCCTGAATATTTTTTTTAATTTGGGAAAAAGTTAATTCCTTCCTCTTTTCAAAGAACAATTCCAGTGCTACCTCCACGTAAGTTCTTTTTTAATCTTCTTAACTATTGGTAGTCTTCTTTGTGTGAGTTTTGGGGTATTTGGGGTATATATTTTGAATTTTCTTCCTTATGTTCATGTTTTATTCTGCTGCCATTCACACCCCTTCTCACTCAACTTCATAGAATATACAGTCCTTCAAGGACTCTTTCTCTCTGGTTCTCTCTGGCTTTCTGTCTCTGCCTCTCTCACATATACATACATATGCATACACACATATACATATATACACATATATGTGCGTTCACCTATATATACATGTATATATTTAGCTTTATACATGTTTTGTTTTTTGTCTTTGTATCCTCATATCTAACATAGTTTGATGTACATAGTATGGGATTAATAAATGCTGAGTTGAATTGAACTGAGTTTGTGTTGCTGGATTTCCCTCCTTTCTTTGAACACTCTTAACCTATGGTCAATTCTGCCTTTGGCTCCAACCACTTTTAAAAATCTTGATTCATTCTGAGATTCAGGCCTGAAATTTTGGCAAAGTTATGGAATAGATGTTGATTTATCTTTTTAAACCACAATTTCTTTTTTTTTCTATGTGAATTCTTCTCTTTCCTTAATGTACTCCATAGTAAGATGATGAGCCTCTCAAGGTTAGAGATGCTGTCTTATTCTTCTTTGTGACACTGTCACCCATCATAAGACCTTTCAATACTCCAAGAGATCTACAATTTCATTAATGTTATTATTCTCTTCCATAATACAGACTATAATTCTTCCATCCTATTTGACTCTTGACTACTTTTCCCCCTAAGTTTGCTGCTAGTGGTCCATTCAAAAGTCTGAATTCTCTTTTCATTGTGAGAATTTCAGTGAAGAATGTATTCTAACTATTGATTATTTCTCTCACATAACACATTACCATGATTCTTTCAATCATAAACTCTAATAGGATCCATCACATTGATCCACTTTTGTAATCCCTTGGTTATGAAAATTGTAGCTTTTTCATACTTACCACAATTCATTCCATTGACCTTGAGGTGACTCTAAATATCAGTTCTTTGGAAACAAAGAAGGATCTACATATATGTTTATACACTTGATGGTGAAGATGATGATGATGATGATGATGATGATGGATTCCACTTTTTCTTGGAGATGTTAGTTAGCTAAGATGGCATGTCTCCAAGATCCTTTTCTTTCTGATTTCTGAATATTTTTAGAAATTCAAAACTAATTATATACATGCTTCATGGATTCCCAGTGCCTTCAACTCCTTTGTTCCTCTACTTTGTGGTTCCAAATTCACTTTATCGGCCATCTTGCAGAGCTGGTAACTGCAGTTTGTAGTGAAGTCAGAAACACACTTGAAATATCCTTTTAAGTTGGGAGTGGCTGCTATTGAAACTTTGAAATACCTTCATTTTACTTAATTTAACCTACTGGACATACTTGTAGACTAGATATTTGTTTTTCTTTCTTCTTCTTTAAAAAAAACTTTCATTAAGCTACACACATTCCAGCTTACATAATCATTAAGAACTATATTAGAGAGTCCAAGAGCAGCCACCAGAAAATATTGCTATGTACTTATTAATTTTCTCACTGATCACTAGGTTGAAGTATAATGACAACTCCTCCTGTCTCACAAGAATTTGGTTAATTTGCCTTTGGAGATAGTATCAGAGGGTTTCTTTGGATATGCTCCCCTTCATGAATGTACATTTGAGGAGGATATTGATGCATAGACAGTATTAGATTATGAGGAGGGTCTGGGCATCCTAAGCACACATTTTTCATCAATTTCCAGCTCTTTCAGCTTAGCCCAAGGTTTTATTAGCTCATGGCCCCATGGAAACTGTGACAGAATCATAGTATCATGCTATGGTAGAACTGGAAGAAAATTTGGAGATAATAGAATCATGGGAAATGACTGAACAAATTATGGTATATGATATAATGAAATATTATTACACTGTAAGAAATGATAAAAAGGAATGGTTTCAGAGAAAACAGAAAAAGCTATATGAATTGATGCAGAATTGTATTGAGCACTTAGGAGAACACATTGTGCAATAACAAAAACTTTGAAAGACTTGAGAGTTGTGATCAATGCAATAATCAGTCCTAGTTCCAGATGACTGAAGATGAAGCTTTATACCCATCTTGGAAAATTAAAGGACTCAAGATCCAGAATGAGTTTTATATTTTCAGATGCAGACAATTTAGGGAGTTTATTTGTTTGATTATGCATCCCTGCCATCACCACCATCACCACCACTACCACCACCACCACCACCACCATCATCATAGTCCTTATTATTATCAGAGCTTTTCCTTTCTTTTTTTTCTTCTAAAGGGTTGGGTCAGAGAACTAGGGGGATAGGGTAACAAAAAAAAAATAAAAGAGTCTTTGAAACATCTTTTAGAAAAATGCACAGAAGAAGGCCAGAGAGAATTACATATAAGTAGAAAAATAATAGAGATACCAGAAGAGAAAGAGGGCACTCATAGCTGGAGAAATTAGGAAAGGCTTCCCAAAAAAGGTGATGCCTGAGTTGTGCCTTGAAAGGACCTAAGGATTCAAAGAGATAGAGGTGAAGAGGGAGTGTGTTCTATGCCTATGCAAAAGCATTTTTGGTGGGAAATGGAATACTGTACCAATCTCCATGAGCAACCAATAGGCTAGTTTGCTGGAACAGACAGTATGAAGGGAAATAATGTGAAATAGATCTGGAAAAGAAAGGTCTGGAGACAAATTGTGAAGAGCTTCGACATGACAAACCAAGGAGTTAGTATTTTTTTCTAAGAGGCAACGAGGAACCAATGAATATTCTTGAGCTGGAGAATAACTCAATCAGAATGCTGCTTCAGGATTATTATTTTGGTAGAGAGGATGAATTAAAAAAGAGAGAGTCGAAGCTGGGAATCCAATTAGAAGTCTATTGTAATAGTCAAAGTGAGAAGTAACAAGGCCCTGAACTTAGGTGGTGACATAAGAGAAAAAATACCTGGCTGTCCAAAAAAAAAGTTGATGCTCTTTGAGTTTGTTTCGACAGTCATAGTATTCAGAGCTAGAAGAGCATAGTCTTGCTGAGTTCTTCCCTGGTCAGACCATGTCTACTGTGTTCAGGTCTAGGGACCACATTTTAGGAGACACTGACCAATTGGAACATTTCTAGCAAAGCATGAATATGAGAGAAAAGGAGTCACAAGAGGACTGCTTGAAGGAAGTGGGCATATTTTTAAGTTGGAGAAGAGAAGATCCAGAACATTATAGCTATCTTCAATTATTTGAGTGACTGACACTTGGAAGGGGAATTCGAGTTAGGTTCAGAAGACCAACCCAGTACCAATGAGTAGAAATTACAGGGGGACAGATTTAGACTTGTGACAAAACTTCCTGATAGTTCAAGTTATAGATTTGTTGAATAGGTTTCCCCAGAAAATAGTGATTTTTTTTCATCTGCAGGATCTTCAAGTACAGGTGGAGAATAATACCACCCTGAAATATATTACAGAGGGAGCTTCTCCTTGGGTTGGATTAGCCGGTCTCTGAGGCCTATTTTAATTCTGAGATGCCATGATTCATTCATGCTATGATTCTGTGAAGTGATGGCAAGACCATTTCAAAAAGGAGTCTTTAAACTTTGGGTGTTCTCAGAAAATTGTCACAGGTTGCTCCTAATTTCTGTTAACTAACTAGAGTTAGCTTATTATTATAGCTCTTTGGAAAGGAAAGTGTGGGTGTAAAGGACAGAGCATTATGTCTGGAATCAGGAAAACTTGTGTTCAGATCCTGCCTCAGAATATGTATGACCCTGGGTAATTAAGAATAATAAGCAGCATTTATATAACCTCTACCATAATAGGTGCCACGCACTATGCTAAGTGCTTTACAATTATTATTTCATTTGACCTTCACAACAACCATGTGAAGTAATGATTATCCCCATTTTATAGAGGAGGAAACTGAGGTTGAATGAGCTGGCCAAGGTTACTTAGCTAGTGAGTGTGTGGGGCCAGATTGGATCTCAGGTCCTGATGACTCCAGGCACAGCACTCTATCTGCTGCTCCACTTAACTGTCCCAGCAACATAACTTAGCCAGTCTGTGCCTCAGTTTTCTCATCTGACTTCATTCCAGACTTAGTCTGAGTGATGCCTACCTCCTACATAAGGCCTTTTCTGTTGCCCCAGTTGCTAGTGTCCTCCTCCGAAAACTACTCGGTCCTTATCTTGTATTTCTGTTTTTCTTTGTAGCTGTTGTCTTCCTCGAATAGAATATAAACTATTTGAGTCTTTGAATTCTCAAAGTAATACTTGGTAAATAGTTGGTACATGATTGTGCTTGTTAAATGAATGGATGATCCCAGCCAGGATCCCATCAGATGGCAGGGAAAGCAGCAGCCTCCCCAGATGGGGCCCAACCCAGCAGCTGGAGGGCCTTCCAGCCTTCCTGCCTCCCATGTAATATCTCTACTGGAAGGATTATTTCCCAAGTCTTTTACGTTAAGATGTCAGATAAGCAACAGACCCATTTAGAAGCAGGAATCTTGGATTAGAATTGGATTCGAATTTTGAACTTGGAGTCAGGAAGACTTGTATTCAGATATTTACTAGAAGCATGACCCTGGACAAGTCACTTAAGTGGGCTCAATTTCCTTAGCTACAAAATGGGGATAATAATAATAGCACCTACCTCCCATGGCTGCTGTGAGTATAAGGTGAGATCATATTTTCAAAATTCTTTGGAAATTATAGAGTTCTATAAATGCCAGCTCTTATTTCAATATAGCCATGTGCTAGTTTGCCTGTTTTTGTTATTGGTGGCATGTTGGAGAATGAGTCTTGGAGTGATAATCAAGAAACCCGTGTTTCAGACCTATGTCTGTTTCTTACATGCTAAGTATGAGCCCTTGGGTAAATTGCTCAAACTTTCTGATCCTCCCTTTCCACAGATGTAGAACAGAAGCAATAATACCTTTTCTCCCTTCTCCCCAGTATCAAGTGAGATGATATATGCCTGTGTACTTTAAGAACAAATCAGTTAATTAAATGGATGGGATTATTATTTGCTGAGATACTTTTTTCCATTGGGGAGGTAGGAGAGATTAATTTATTCATCAGCAGAAACCAGATTCAGGTGACAGTTTACCTAAATCTCTGCTGGGTTTAGGCATTAGAGAGAAGGGAGGTGGTGATTGCTATCTTGGCACACATCTCAAGGCTGAGTTTCTATACTCATAAATTTCCTCTTCATTTTTTCCAAGCCCATGTTTGGTCATAGTTAACAAATTAAAGAGACTCTGACTGGAACACAATAAAAATTCTATCCTATGGGATTAGACCAGGAGGGTCTAATTGAGAGAGGGAGAAAGAGAGGGAGGGAAAGAGAGAGGGAAACAGCAAAAGGTAGATAATTACCACGTGTGCATTTCTGGTCCTACCAGGATACATTTCTGCCAGTTTATAGTAGGAGATTTTCTCCCTCAGACAGACTCTGCAGCAACTGTTCCCGCCCAAAGTTTCTTTCCAGTTTCCTCATCTCAGACTCATTATCATTCAAGACTATACGTTGAAAGTGACAGTGGTCCCTTTTCTTTAATTAGTATTGTCATTTTTAATACAGGCAAGAGAAGAGGAAGATCGCGTGTCCCTATAACAGACATGTTATTCTGAAACTGCCAATGTGTCCAATTCACAAACTCATCCATGATTCCTTCATGTCGTGCATACCATTAGCTCAAGACTGAGAGAACTGAGAAGCTTTCCTCCATCCCATGCCCACGCTTTCCTTTGGGGCAAATTCAATGACATTTTTGTTTATTGTGTACATGATGATTTTAAACAGACACATCATATTGCTAAATGTCTTCACTATAGAATGTCCCAGTAATTCAATCCTTCTTCTTCTTTTTCTTTCTTTCTTTTCTTTTTTTTTGGATTTGCCAGGGTGTCTTAAAATGTTTGGAGTACAAATACAGGGAGGGAAGCTGCAGTTCAAACCAGTCCCCTCTTAAATCTTCTTATAGATTCATCTGCTGTGTGGCCTGAGATAGGTCAAAAGGTTTTGGCTCAGGAGTAGAATTCTAGAAATAATCACCTTATAGACCTCCTAAATCAATCATAATTAATGCACTTGCCTAGTACTGTCAGCTGATTGCTGCTAGAGGGTGAAATAAAGAGACCCTTTCTAATACAATTTGAAAAGAGATCAAATCTGTCATTTCATCTAATAATTGAGCCAAATGAGAGAAGAGAAGGGTCAAAGTTCACTGGGTGACCTTATGTAAACCCAATAATGCATAATTCATTTCTCTTTTATGGAATTTCTAAGCTGCTATAAATGGCCAGGACAGTCATCTACCATCGCTTGCCCCGAACTGTCCTTGCTTATCATGCAACTCACAAAGCTGCCAAAACTTTTAAGTGGCATATTCTAGCAGAATAATCCCCAAGCCTTCAACACGGACTGGTATTTAATTCATTCTCCCAAGCGTGTGAAGGTAATAACTGAATAAACCACTGGCAGCTCTCTCTGAATGATATAAAACCTGTAATTTATTTATTGAATGTTACAAATACAGCTAAAACATGTTTTCATGCGAAATGCTTTTCCTTTATTATTATTATTACTATTATCAAAAGGGGAAATCTGAGGTATGGGTTTTAGAAAACATAGGGCAAAAAAGTAGCCCCACACAGCAGTTGCTCATCCTCCATGCCTGCAGTGATGCTTAGGAGAGTATCATTCCTCAGACTCAGCACCCTTTCTCGATGGTTGGGAATGGTGAAGGAAGGTTTGGTCAGAAGATAATTTCTTTGGTACAGGTGATCTTCAGCAAACTCCTCTTCTGGTATCGGCAAGCAATCCTGGATTGCAATCAAGCAAGATGCACTTGGCCTGAATTCACACAGAAGATTCTCACTATGAATCTCATACTACCTCGCCTTGGAAACCAAGTATTTTTATACATGTGTGTGGATAGATAGATAGATAGATAGATAGATAGATAGATAGATAGATAGATTGATAGATAGATAGAAAGACAGACAGACCAATAGATAGATAGATAGATAGATAGATAGATAGATAGACAGACAGACAGATAAATAGAATGATAGACCTGGTGGGAGGCTGATGTCTAACAACATACCTATCCTGGTCCCTGGCCCTTATAATAGGGAGTTCCTTTTGATGGGTGATGATGGCCAGCCCAAGGCAGAGAAAAGATGGTTGGACCCAATCGCTCCCAAACAAGAAAAGAACCCCCGAAGCATTAGAAACATGGCCTGGACAAAAAAAGTAACTGCATGATTATCATCATCTTGATCCTCTCCACCTTCACTGTTCACATGATGCTTGATTTTCTCTTTGCCTTCACCATCTAATTCTCTCTGGGCCACTAGGGACCCAAAGAACTACCCCTACTACTCCCCATAACTGTATATTGTATATTGGCTTCTTTATTGGGAAACAATACACAACCCATTACATTCTCCCAGCAAGGGAGACAAGCTGCCTGTGGGCAGGTGTTTTCACCTGCCTCTTAGCCCTTCACCCAGGACTCACTTCTGTGTTAATGCATCACCCTCAAGCTTTCCCCTGTCTCTGACTGTATTCTGGCTTCAGCTAAAGAAGGTCTGTGAGAGGGTTAAAAACAATGTTCCCCTCTCCAAATGAGGTCATCTTTTTTTAACTTGTCAAGTTTGGTTCACAGACTATAATATCATCATTTAAAAAAAACTTTTTTGCGGTAAGATTGGAGGCTATTTTCAGAAAACTTACTGAGGAAAGGTGACCAGCTCCTCTTCAGCATATCTCATTGCATAATTAAGGAATTGCTAGCTAGAACCAGTGCATGGCATCTACCAGACAGTTGGCATGCCCTCAAATATCATGCAACCAGGGAATCTGCACAGAGTTTTTGATCCTACTCACATTCCTCTTCATATTCCTTTCAGTCTCTAGCTACTATGTCATATATAGTTGTAGAACTTTCCATTGTATCAAGACTCAAAAGGTGAATTGCATTGTCAGAATCAAGTTAGAATGGAAGTTCCTTGAAGGCAAGGGATGTTTTGTTTTTGTGTTTGTGTAATGGGCAGTCTCAGTCCCTAGAGTATGCACAGATTTGATCTTCCTGATGAGTTATACATGCTAGACACACTATTCTCTGCTGCCAGTCTAAGTGGTTGCTTGGTGAATTCCACTCATTTCATAACATGCACAAATATTCTGTTCCCTGTCAATTTATGGTGTGTTGATGCAACCTTTTAATTTGGTTGCTAAGCCAAAACCCAGGGTTCATAACAAAAAGTTTTAGCTTTGTACACTTTTGTACACTCTTTCCAAGTGGCTTCTGAGTAAGGAGGATTGCTTTGAGATGCTGTTGGGGTGTGACCCTCAGATACCTAGCTATGAAATGTTTATCTATGACCGTTGGTTCCCTATTACTTCCAATATAAAATATCGAATATTCTGTTTGTCCAGTTCAATGCCCTTTATAACTTAGTCTGTTCCTACCATTCCAGGCTTCTTACTTCTTACTTTCCCCCATATACTCTTCAATCCTCCTTGATGTATCTCACACGAGACACTCCATCTCCAAACTCCAGGCATTTTCATGGGATTTCCCTCATCTCTGCAATTTGCTTCCTCCTTTCTTTCTCCTAGACTCCCTGGCTTCCTTTAAGTACCAGTGAAATTCTACTTTCAACAAGAAGCCTTTCCTGACCTCTCCTAATGTTAATACCTTCCCTGTGTTGCCTTTCCTGACCTCTCCTAATGTTAATACCTTCCCTGTGTTGCCTTTCCTGACCTCTCCTAATGTTAATACCTTCCCTGTGTTGGTTATTTCCGAATTTTTCAGTATAGATCTTGTCTGTACTTAAATTGTTTATGTATTGTCTCCTCTCTTAGACTGTGAGCTTCTTGAGATCAGGGATTCTCCCTCCAATCCTCCCCGCCCCCTGCCCTGACTTTATATCCCTAGCACTCATCACAGTGCTTGCTTATTAACTGTGTGTGAGCACATAAGACTTCTGTTTTGCTTTTGTCTCTTGTGTTTATTTATTCCTAATCTTAGGTGAATGAGTATCCAGAGAGTGAATCAACCATTATATGATTTTATGAGTTTCAAAACACCAAAAGAGCCACTGGAGATCAGACAACTGGTGATGGTGGAAAAATCTATCAGCAGCCACAACAGTCAGATCCATTGGGGGAGCCAGCCCTGAAGTTTAACCCATTCCAGTGTTGAATCAGTCTGGCAGCTCAGATAGTGTGTCCTGCAAGTGCAAGAGTGAATCTTTTATTGGCTATGCCACACCCAGAAGCAGATAGGGTGGAAACTCCTAGCACAGAGTAAAAGGACAGCCAGGATTGGAAAGTATGCCTATACCACACAGGACTTTACCTATATTTCAGTACCTTTTTTTTCTTCTAGCTTGAGCCCACTCTCCCCAAGGACCTTGTGCATGTTTAAGAGGCCTCTTGAGGAAGGAGTGGGAGGATTATTTTGTACCAATCCCTTTAAGTTTGACCCCATTCTTCCTAAGAACTGAGTGTGTACAGAAGAGAGAATGTGCTTGTAGTTTGGGGAATTGCTTTAGTAACTTCTGTCCTTGTTATATCTTCTCAGTTAATAGTCTTTGTTTGCTAATTGATATCATCTGGCTAAGTGATAATAAAGAAATGCTATCTCAAATCAATATGTTAAAGAGTATAGTAGTTGGGAGCTCATTCATGAGCATTGGTATCAGAAATGCCATCCCTTCAAAATTACCCATGGAACCTTGGAGTTATTCTCTGGGGGATAGAAATTGAGAGAGTGCTCCATCTGTATCTACTTCTCTTAACATAGTAAATGGCATATAGTAGGTACTCAATAAATGCTTAATAAATAATTAAAGAAACCTTTCCAGGAATTGGATTTGGAACACTGAGGTCAATGAAAGAATGAATGAAAAAACTGCTTCTATATTAAATGCTGAGGATGTGGTAAATACTCTGCTAAGTGCTAGGGATACAACTACAAAGCCAAGACATATCCTGCCCACAGAAAGTTTACATTTGAACAAGAGGAAATAATACCTATATGAGAATATGGAAGAGGCATTTCAATTTGGAAAGTTACCAAGATTATGGGTAGAACTCTAATGGACTGGCACATTCTTTCCTGTAGTAAAGGCAGTATGATTTGGTTAGAGATTGGTTAGAAGATAGTTGGGGAGTAAGTGAAGCTTGGCTGGAGCCTGAAATAGTGAGTCTAGGGAAGCACTCACTAATTACACTAGCATATTGGTTCACAAATTGGAACTAAAGTTCATTTACATAAATAATGGTATTCAAACAGTCAATAAACATTTATCAAGTGTCTACTAGGTGCCAGGTAAACAAAGGGCATTTCCCAAACAACCACCATGGAAGGGAATGTATATATGATAAACTTTCTAAAGTAACATTAGTCTCTCTATTCACCCTCTTAGAGTTTGAAATGACAAGAATCCTCCAATTCATCATAGTGTTTGTCTATGACCTCTATAGTCCCAGAGGTCAGGCTTCTTCTCTATCCATCTGACTAACACATTCCACACTTTTGAGGGAGCTCTGACTCCTGGTTCATTCTATTAATCATGGCAGTGGCACCAGAAACTACATAGAAGAGGGGGAAAACATGCTTAAGGTTATCAAATCTCCTTTGGGAGATCAGGAAACTAGATAATGAAGGGAAGCTTTTAACAAGCAGTGGGGACTCAGGACAGCCCAGAGTTGATGAGGCCTGCAATTGGAAGAAAGCAAAACCCTATGAGAACAGACAAAATGAACGTGGCCAACACTTGGATTTCATAAAGCTGGAATATCTTGAGGTTAATCTTCCTATCTGGTCCAGAGGGGACATTGTTAAATCATTCTCTATTCTTGTGTCATCTCAACTTGTCATCATTAAACTGGCCTGCAGAATGGGCTTTGAAGTCAGATCTGGAGAGATAACCAAGTTGTATTTGCCTGAGTTAGGTGAACTCTGACAAAAGGAAGTATCTGGAGTTGAGTGAAGTCATCTAGAGAGGGGAACTGCAGAGTAGGCAGGGGGAAGGGCATGAGCCAGATGACACATGAAATGGACCTAGAGAACCCCTTTCAAACATCTCTTGTTCCTTTTTACCTTTTTCAAATAAGCTTTTTATTAATATGCTTTACTTTTGTGTAATTTCTCTTTGTGTCCGTCCCTCCTTATAGTCATTTTTTATACCAAAGACTAAAAAAGACACAAAAAAGTTTAGTGAATTGACTGATATATTGAAAATCCTATGATCATGTAAAGTGGTCTATACCTATAGTCTCCCGTTTCTTCAGAAAAAGTGTATTGGGGGAGGGGCATGAGAATGTCTTCTCATATCTCTTATCTGTCTCTTCTTTACAATGAAACATAGAATCTTAAAGCTACAAATTACCTTGGAAATTGTATATCCTTTTATTATTTTAGGTTAATTTTATCTTGTTTTTATTGATATTTTTTATTTTTCCCCCAAATATATCTCTCCTCTATCCCTTAGCCAGTGAGCCATCTCTTCTACCAACAAAAGGAGGGGAGAAACAAAAAAACGTATTAGCAAACTAAACAATACATCAAAATGGGGCAGCTAGGTGGTGCAGTGAGTGGAGCACTGGCCCTGAAGTCAGGAGAACCTGAGTTCAAACATGACCTTAGACACTTGACACTTAACTAGCTGTGTGACATTGGGCAAGTCCTTAACCCCAATTTCCTTGCTTTTCCCCTCCAAAAATCCCCAAACAATCAAAAACAAGAAAAAAAGCAATACATCAAATGAGTCTGACTGTAGACAGTAGTTCCACACTTACAGTCTCTCACTTCTGTAAAGAAAGAACACTTTTTTTGTCTATTCTGTGGTCCAGGCTTGCTTAATACAATCACACAGCTTTTAGTTCAGGTTGTTGTTCGTTCCATTTACATTGTTTCATTATCATAGCCAGTGAGGTTCATCTGAGGCTGATTACAGCTAATCTAAAATTTTCTGATTCTGCTTACTTCATTTTGCATCAATCCATATAAGTCTTCCCATGTTTCTCTGTATTATTCCTATTAATCTTTTCTCAAAAACAAAGTGCTATTCCATAACATCCACATGACACAGGTTTTTATTTTTAGCCATTCTTCAAACCATGAACATCTGCTTTATTTCCAGTTCCTTGTTACTACTCTTATGACTCTTCCTCCTCCTCCTCCTCTTTTCCCTTCTTCTCCTCGTCCTACTGCTACTACTACTACTACTATTACTACTACTACTACTACTACTACTACTACTACTACTACTACTACTACCACCACCACCACCACCACTGTACTACCACTGGTGCAAACAATGCTAGTATAAATATTTTGTTGTATATGGTGTATAAACTCTAGCAGTGGGATCCCTAGATCAGAGGCTCACCCTTATAGGTTAGGAAACTGAATCTCAGAAAGGTTAAGCACAGTGCATCATGCATGGGAAACATTTAATACACTTAGAGATTTTTCAGAAAACTAGATGGACTAATCCAAGATCATTTAATAGCTGATGGCAGAACCAGGAGAAAAAACCAATGTTCTTGATTCCCAGTCTAGGTCTCTTTCTATAAACCACACTGAAACTTCATCCTCTCTGACATCTGCTTTCTTCACCCCCACTTCCCCCATTCTACTTAAAATACTGATTTTTAAACTGGTCAGCATGGTGTGATCAGATACTCTAAAAGAGATACAGATTGTGGTGTGTGTGTGTGTCTGTGTGTGTGTCTGTGTGTGTGTCTGTGTGTGTGTCTGTGTCTGTGTGTGTGTCAAGTGAGTTGGGTCCTATGAAACATCACTGAATGATGCAAGACTATGGAAACAGGAAAGAATAATGAAAATTCACAGCCTTACATTAAGACCAAAGAGAGAACTATATTGTCATAATCACACTGTTTAATATTTGTATTCTCACCAGTTCAGTGTTCCCAAGCATATTCTAATGCATGTTTTATTTCTCCGTTGATTTTAATTAAAAAGATATTGTCAAGGTTGCTAGGCATAAAAATTGACTGACTTTGACACGGCAGTTGTCCCAGAGCAAAGCACTTGGTTTTTAAAGATTTATGTTATCTCTTTTGGCTTCTCAAAGCTGATTTTTGATGTATTACAAACTTTTAAGATAATAAAAACTAAATAATTAGAATGCAGATATGGTAGAGTCGTGTCCATATAGGCAGTGGAGAGAAGAATTCAGGCAATTCTCTTACCGTTAAGGCAACAAAACAATTCTTTTTAAAGAACACTCCACCAATGACAATAGTACAGTACTCAGATTTGTTGTCTTTAGCAATTAAAGGTCTTGAAGTAATTGTTCAATTCTCTGACTTTGACTGTTATAGACACTGAGTGAGGGCCTAAATCCCTTGAACGCCTTTAGATGGTAAATTTAAGGAATGAAAAAGCATGAACTACAGGAAAATTAGGTTCCCTTACAGAAAGGGCATTCCTTGGTTGTCAGTTGTTTCAGTTGTGACTAACTCTTGTTCCCAGTGATCCTATTTGGGGTTTTCTTGACAAAGGTACTGGAGTGGTTTGCCATTTCCTTCTCCAGCATTCCCTGGTACAAATTACTATTAGCATGCTGAAAGATGATTTTAAATGACCCTAAAGATGGCATTGCCACCCCATCCTTACTAACCAATCTTTAGCATGTGGGATATTGACACCAGGATGATATTCTATCCTTCAGCAGCATGCCATACAGCTGCAGGTGAAGGAGATGCAGCAGTATATCAAGAGGAGGAGGTTGCAGGGACTAAGCGATGTGGGATGCATTATGAACACTCTCTGAGAAGAGAAATTGTCTTTTTCTTGTTGATAGTAGAAAATCAATAGGGTTGTTTTCTGTCTCAGGTTTTCAAGGGCACAAGTTGTTGATACTTCAGGCTGGGGAAGTTCATAGCATGGTTAACAAAATGTCAGCAGTGATTGACCAGTTCAAACGAAATTGACATTTCTTTGCTGTAAGTCTACCTTAAGTGAGCAGGAAGCCACAGGGGATGGCAAAATAGCTAAGGTCCCAAAGAAGAGCACAGGCTGGCTTGTCAACTTGAAAAGAAATTACTGATGTACTATGATTAGTTGAAAAAATAGAGGATTTTGTTTTGTTTTGTTTTTTTAATCTTTGTTGCGCCACCCCAACATGTGGTTAGATGATTCGAAAAGAGAGCACAGACTTTTAAAGTGAACAAATCATGCTGAGGTCTGCATTTCCCATGGAATTGAACTGGTGTTATTTTTTTTTTGAGGTGGTTGTGGGGGGAGCTCTTGAAATTTTACTGTTTCTATGCTGCCATCTTAGCTCTGCTCCCCTCACCCCCTTTTCTTTAAATTTCCTTATTCAGGTTTAAAATTCAAGTGCTAGAATGTGTATTGATACCCTGGGCCAGTTATCCTTGACAAAATTGTCAGTGTTTCTTTCACCAAGAATCACAGAATCTCAGAGCTGGAAAGGGAACTCAGGGTCATCTAGAACATGACAAGGAGAGAGTGTCATCCACAACAAGTTGTCTAGCCTTCACCTGGAGATTTTAGCAAGGGAGGAGCCTACCAGCAATGGAGCCAACCAGTTTAGCTTTACTGATGAATTTTAGAAAGGTGATATTTTGGGGTTTTAAGCCTAAATCTGCCTTTTAGCAATTTCTACCTTTCACTCTTACTTCTTACACCTGGGGCCAGACAAAGAAAGCCTAATTCTCCTCCATAACAGACATGCAGGTATTTGGAGACAATGATGGTATCTCTCCTAATGTTTAATATCAAATATCCCCAGTTCTCAACTGACAAGTTGTTGTTTTTTGTCCTTGGTGATGCCATGACTTGGAAGTGAATTGGATTTAAATGAGGGAGGTCTTTGCAAGGTCATCAGTCACACTTTCTCCTCCAGAGCCATCTGGGTCCAGCTACAAGATATAGATTGGATGACTGGAGATGGTCCCCCAGTTTTCCCCCAGTCTTTGAATGGAATGGTTTCCAGGCTCCTCAATAACTGGTTGACTACCTCCAGGTGCATTCCAGATCATCACTCTCTACCTCTATTGCAGAGGACACAAAACTTAGAGGAATAGCTCACACATTAGATTACAGCGCTTGACAGGTTAGAAATTTGAGTCAAATAAAAGAAGATAAAATTTAATAGTCCTGCAGAGTAGATATAGTGTTAAACCCAGAGACAGGAAGACCCAGACTAAAATCCCGCCCTATATGCTAGCTGTGTGACTCTACAGAAGTCATTTAACCTTTTTGTTCCTCAGCTTTTTCATCTACAAAATGGGTCTAATGAAAGCTATTACCCCACAGAATGAAATGATGTCTTGGTATAGTGCTTGATAACACTTAAAGCTCCACATAAATGTGACCTATTCTTTTAAAAATGTAAAGTGTTACACTTGAGTGCCAAACAACAACTTCACAAATGAAAGATGAAAGAGGCATGACCAGGTAGTAGTTTGTCTGAAAAGTACCTGGAGATTTGGTAAATAATAAAAAATAGCCAAATAACCAAATAGAAAAAAAATGCTAAAGTAAACTTAAACTGCATTAAGGAAGGTATATTATTCCATACTGAGTTGATAATAGTTCTACTGTACCCCATATTGGCCCGACTATACTTGGAACACTGTTCAGTTCTGGCTGCCTCATTTCAGGAAAGACAGCGACAAATCACAGCACATCTAGAGGAGAGTGAGAAACATGGCAATAGTCCTTGTGATCCTGTCATGGGATGATCATTTGAAGAAACTAGAGATCTTAGGACCCTTCAAGAATCTGAAAGTCTATTGTGTTAACAAAAGCTTATATCAGAGAGCAGAGCAAGGAGCAACTGATGGTAAATTTAGTTCTGATGTCAGGAAGTATCTTCCAAATAATTAGAGTTACGCCACAGTGGAATGGTTTGCCTTTGGAGACATCTTCACAGGAGGACTTCAAATGAAGGACCACTGGTTAGATATGTTTTAAAGAGAAAATGTTTTAAAGAGAAAAGACTCAGGTCTTTTCCCATTTTGATTTTCCACGATTCAATGATTTCCTTTCTGTTTCTCTGTCCTCATTTGCCAGTCTTTCTTCTGTCAACTAGCATCCTCCTACTTCCCATTAGAATCCTGTAAAATCTTCCTTTCCATCTAGTTCCATGAGAAGTCTCATTCTGGCAGAGCCTTTGTCTTAGCTACTGTAAAGTACAATGTACCTTTATTTAAAAACCCTTTTATTAAGAGAAGTTATTCTGTAAAATTTCAATTCAATCAAAGGGTTACACTTAAGGACCTAGAGGGCCACATGTGGCCTCGAGGCTATAGTAATGGTAATAAGCTCATTTATATTGAGGAAGAAGTTGCAGTATTAGCTTATTTTATCTCCTCCACTCGAGGTAGTTATTTGATGAAGTGGATGGAGTGCTGGTCCTGGAGTCTGGAACACTTGAATTCAAATCTTATCCCTGAAATGTACTAGCTGTGTGATCCTGGGTAAGTCATTTGTCTTCTCTAAGCCATAGATTCCTCATCCATGGAATGAGGATAAAAACAGTACCTAACAGGGTTATTGGGAGAATCAAATAAGAAAATATATAAAGTGCTTTGCAATTTTCAAAGTGTTACATAACTATTATCATTAATTATTTCATCTCCCAGTAATATTCTAAGAACTTAAAGCACCAGCTCTTTCTAATGATGGAATTTATAGTAGTGAGGCAATCCATTGGGACTGATGTTTGTGGAAATATTTCACGTTTTTGATATGCACCAAATCAAATCACATGTTCAGTCACCTACTTGAAGCAGAGGGTCAGTCCAGGATGTGATAGATGAATTGCCCAACCTAAGATAATATGATCGCATCTATTTCCTGAGGAAGATGCCTCATCTTTCATGATTGCAAGAGGAATGGTCCATAGGGGATGGTGAGACTTGTCATTTCTAATTCCACATCTTTGGCCTGCTCACCTTTCCAATCACAATTGACCACCCTAGTTCAGGTCCTCATTTCCTTTTACTTATAGTTTGGCAGCATTTTCCTATTTCATCCTTATGTCTTAAGACTCTCCCATCTTCTGCACAACTTCCTGACAGTTGTTAAAATGGTATTCTTAAATCATAAGTCTTACTATAGTATTTATCAACTCAAAAATTGTCAGTGACTTCCTATTGCCTCGTGGATAAACTATAAACATCTAAGTTTGATGTTTATACTCCAGCTTCATCCTAGCTTTCAAAGTCTATTACATGTTGCCTTGCCTCCTCTCATCACTCCCCACCATGCATTCTACATTCCAGCCAGACTGGCCTGTCCCATATCCCAGCTCCATAATTTCACACAGGAGAAGCCTGGAATGCTTTCTCTCCTTTCACCTCTGCTTCTTAGAATTCCTACTTGTTTTTCAAAGTTCAATTCAAGTGCCACTTCCTAGATGAGGCCCCCTTTTCCCTCCCCCAAGCAAACATCTCTCTAATTTTCCTCCAAATGACTCTGTTCAGTGTCACTTGTACTTTGTATTAACTTGTATCTCATATCTTGTGTACTCCTGATAGAATGTCAGCTCCTTGAGAGCAGGCACTGTTTCATTTTTGTCAGGATTGGGATTTGAACCTGGTTCTCCTGCATCTAAGTTCAGTCCTCTTTCCTCCATACAATAATATCCCTAGAGATGCAGAAGGAATTTTAAAAGAACAAGTATTAATGCTTTTAATACTATCCTCTGTTTAAACCTCCCTAACATCTTCCTCACAAAATTTCTTATACTAGTATTAATTACTATTACCTTATATTTGTATAGTACTTTAGATTTTCTTAAAGTTCTCTTGACATTATTTTTATGTTTCATTGGATATTAAGATTTTCTCTGTGTTGGTTTGTTTCATTTATTCTCATGTATACCAGGGTTGGTATATTCTTAGTGAACTTGGATTTACCAGATGATTATATAGTGCTCCATTCCTCTGTCTACCCCTCCCCCTCCCCCCCCCCTTTTAGATGGGTGTCTTTACTATCACACAGCTGTTAATCCAGACAATCTTCTGGACATTTTTTTTTGTTCCTGTCAGTACTTCTGACTTTAGCCTTGTTGGGAGCCTCTGCTGTGGGAAATTCCTTCCACTCTTAAAGACCAGCAACTCACTGTGACCCCAGGATCCTGGGTTGAGAATTTGAAGGAACCTCAGTGGTCATTTCCAGAGTTTCTCAAACTGTGGGACCCCATATGGGGTCAGGACTCACAGTTTAAGAAATGCTGAAGGGGCAGTGAATAGAAAAAGTTTAAGAAGTCCTGAAGTCCACACTACCCTTACCCACCACCCCTCCCTCTTTTTATAAATGAGGAACCGGTGGCCCAGGGGCATTTCTCAACTTGTCCAAAGTCAGATGAGTTAGGTTAGTAAGCATCAGAGACAAGATCTAAATCCCATGCCTTCTGACACCAGAGCCAACACTCTGGTGTGCTAGGATGTTTTGGCTGTCTATAAGTATTGAAAAGCTGAGACACTTGCCTATGGTCATGAAGTTAATATGTGTTAGAGGTAGGATTTTGATTCGGTTCTTTTTTACCTCAAGATTCACCTCTAGAGAAGACAGGGCTGGAATACTGACAGAAGCCTCACTGATCAGATTGTTGAAAAACCAGCAGAAAAAAAATTAGAAGTCAGGGTCCAAAAATCCCTTTTTCTGCCAGAGATTTGATAACTGGAATCAAAGAGTAGAAACTTGGAATCAACCCACCATTTTAAAACACACCCTCCCACATACATATCTACATAGACATGCATGCATAAATGTGCAAATACAGGCATAGGTGTATTTCTATATTTGAAGGACTACATGGCAGCCCAGATGATAATTCTGATTTGCTTAAGTTTCATCCGGATTGTAAGAGAGATGCTGAATTGTGTAGGCCAAAGGATTTATAGATGCTTCAAAGGAAGACATTCTCATCCCTGACAGAAATAAAACATACAGAAAAACAGAAGTTCAAAACAATCCTGATGTAACAGCTTCCTTCCTTCAAAGTTTGCTTTCCTTGGCTGAAAGGAGATGGCTTTTCAAGGCTGGGCTCCCTGAACATCTCCCTCTTCAGCTGACCCCCACACTTCTGGGCTGTGAAAAGGAGAAACAAGCCCAAGTGAAAAGTCTTAAATTAAAATACAGACATCCCTTTCAAGCTGACAACCAACCAAACAGTCTGGGTTTTTGAATGACCCCTGCCTCTGTCCTTGCAACTAGGCTAATGCCACAGAGGGACCCTCTCATCAATATCTAAACTCTAAAATATGTATGAGGCTTGCAATAGCTCTGATTTTCAACAAACATATTGGGGAAGGTGGAATGTGAGGGATAAGAATGGAATAAGGGAGGAAAGGAGAAGGTATCTCATTGTATTTTTTCTTTGTTTATTTTTTGTCTTTTTGTAGAGGAGAAAGCAGGGCAATTGGAGTTAAGTGATTTGTCCAAGGTCACGCAGCTATTACGTGTTAAGTATCTGAGGCTGGATTTGAACTGAGGTCCCCATGACTCCAGGGCCAGTGCTCTATTCACTGAGCCACCTAGCTGCCCCTCATTGTATTTTTAAATGTATTTTATTGATTCTTTTAAAAAATGTCAATTAAATACATAAATACACAAGCCCCTCCCCCACACAACCCAGAATGAAGTACAGATAAGCAAAATGAATCAGCACACCGCCATGTCTGAAACTATGTGTCTTCTTCCATGCCAGTAGTCTGCCATAACCCCTCTGATGAGAGGCTGGAAAGGGTTCTCCATCATCAATCTTCTGAAGTCAGAAGGAGTCACTGCATTGATTGGTTTCAGTTTTGTTTTTCTTTTATACTTTTGTAGTCATTATGTAAATTGTTTTCTTGGTTTTGCTTCCTTTATGTATAAGTTCTGCACAAGTTAATCTAAGTCTTTCCTGAACTTTTCTGAATTCTTCATATTCACCATTTACTATGACATAATATTACATTATATTCGTAGACCACAATTTGTTAGATTATCTCCTCAATAAATAGATACTCACTTTGTCACTCCAAAAAGTGCTACTATAAATATTTTTGTATAACGTGTGTGTGTGTATGTGTGTGTACTGGATAATAAAAGCCTAGTCTTGCAAGCATGCACAGTCTACTGTGCCTGGTAGCAACCCCACATGCATGCTTAAGGAGCCTAATTCCAGGTATCCTAAATCCAGGTATGATAGCACCAGGTAGAGTAGACTGGGCATGCTTTAAAGACTGGGTTCTCATTGACTAGTCTCCCTGTTATGTTGCTTTATACAGGACCTTTTCCTTTACCTTTGATCACCTTGGGGTATATAACCTAGAAATTATATATTTTTAATTATCTGAAGTATTTCCATATTAGTCATTTGTACAAGAAAACTTGAAAAAAGAAAAATATGAAAGAAAGTGAAAAATAGCATGCTTCAATCTATATCTGTTCTTTCTTTGGAGGTGGATAGTATGCTTCATTATTAGTCAATTGGGATTGTCTTGGATCATTGTATTTCTGAGAATAGCTAAATCATTCATAGTTCTTCATTATAAAATATTAGTGTTACTATGTACACCATTCTCCTTGTCTTGTTCACTTTACTATGTATCAGTTCATGTAAGTCTTTCCAGGTTTTTCTGAAATCATCCTGTCAATAATTTCTTTTTTTTTTTTTTGGAGGGCAGTTGGGGTTAAGTGACTTGCCCAAGGTCACACGGCTAGTTTTTTGTGTTAAGTGTCTGAGGCCGCATTTGAACTCAGGTACTCCTGACTCCAGGGCCAGTGCTCTACTCACTGCGCCACCTAGCCGCCCCCTGTCAATAATTTCTTAAGGCACAATTACCTTCTATTACAATTATACCATGTCTTGTTTAACTATTCCCCAATTGATGCGCATCCCTTTAATTTCCAGTTCTTAGCCACCACAAAAAGCCCAGAAATGATATTGCAGAATCCAAAATATGTACAATTAATTGACTTTTCTAGTCTAGTTCCCAATTGTTTTCCAGTATGACTGAATTAGTTCTCAGCTTCACTGACTATGCATTTCATGGTCTTCTCTGAAAAGGCATTTTTTTCTGTCTCCAAACAACAAGAATTTCAAAGAACTTACTAAAATAGATTAGACATCAAATATTTCTTATAAAGCATGATTTAAATTTAGATTTTAGAGAAAATTAATCGGAAATTTACAGATTTGGTTTCCCTTTAATTCTGCTGGGATTATAATGAAAGCAAGAGTTATAATAGCATGTTTCACTCCATCTCCCAATCTGAAATATAGTCAGATCTGTTCATCCAAGGGGGAAGACTTTTTAGTTTACCCGATCTGCGTGTTCAAATTAAATTACACTTTCTGGTGAGTATAGGGAAACAAATTGGGGGAAACCAAATTGTTCATGGCCTACTTGAAACACACCACGTCTGTCCCCAAAGACAAGAATCTAAGCTTGTGAACTGGGTCCAGATTTCTGACCATGGAAGTCTCCACTGTTATCTTTCTCTGGTTTCCATTTTCCAAAGATGTCAGGCCTGAAACAGGGAGCTTACTAAACCTCATCCATCTTGAATATGTTGGCTCCTCCTTTGTTCAATGTCAATTAGATAGGAAAGAACTTTCAATAATCCAATAACCTGGTATTAGAGGGCAGCTAGACCACACATAACTTATTCCCACAATTATCAATTACTTTTATATGAAACCTTAAAGGGACATTCACTTGACTAATTCTCTGGCAATCTATCAGCACTTGGATTTCCCTGAACAAATGGAGAATTATGATTTCATTTAGTGAAAGGTTGGGCATGAATGGAAGTAGATGAGATTTGTTTATAAAATGACGGCTTGTTTTCTCGGGTACTAATCATGAGTTTAATTTTTAATGGAAGAGCATTGCTAGCATAATTAACACCCAATTTACATGTGCATCCATAGAACCAATTAATTAAATTTTATTGATGCCTAGTTGCTCTTTAAAATGCTCTCCAAATGCCTTCAAATTGATTTTAAACTGTTGATAGTGGAAGTCACTTTGTACTTTTCTTGGTTTTATGAAATACTAACAATCTCATTCATTAAAATATGCTTTATCTACTCCAAAGTATTCCATAATTTGCTAAGCATATTTTTTTTGTAGAGTAGGCACTGTGATCTAGTGGGAATATAGACATGAAAATACTTTCTTAGAAATAAATAGTAGATGGTGTGATGAAGTACAGTGGAAAGAATGTTGATTTTGGAGTCAGAGGACCTGGCTCAAATCCTGACTTTCTCATCTTTTACCTGGGTGCCCTTGGGCGAGTCATTGGGACTCTCAGACTGTTTGCTCATCTGGAAATGAAGGGCTTAGACTCTTTGTCCCTAAAGATGCATTCTAGCTCTAAGTCCATGATCTTATGAGGCTACCAAAAGAGGAAGAATTAAAAACCAAAGCATAGAAGGGCCCTCATAAGGCATCCGGTCAAATTCCTTCATTTCACAGATAAGGGAACTGAGGACTTGAGGCTCAGAGAAGTGAGATGGATTATCCAAAGTCACACTGAGTAAATAGTGGAGCCAGGAATCAAACACATGAAGGCAAACTAATAGAATAAAAGAAAATAATTATTTAAAAAATAATAATCATGTTATATATTAATATTGAAGCCCAGAAAGCTCAAAGGGAGTAGAATATTTTGATTTACATGCATATGTTTATATCTACATCATTTATATATGTTTATATGCAATATTAGACATACGTAATAGATATTTAAATTTACATATTTATATGTGTATATATAAATAGATATTTGAATCTCAGCATTGTCCTTGACTTTTCACTCTTCCTTACTCCACATATCCAAACAGTTGTCAAATCTTCCCAACTCTACTTCAGTAACATCTCTTGCATTTGACTGCTTCTCTCTACTCACTCAGCTCACCTCATCACCTTTTAGCTGGCCTGTTGCGGTAACCTCCTAATTGGCTTCTTGCTTCCAATTTTTCCTATCTGTTATTGACAGCTGCCAAAACGGTTTTCTTGAAGGATAGATTCAATCATGTCACTCCCCTACTCAAAAATTTTCAATGACTTTCTGTTATCTTTTCTTAATATTATTTAGAATTCCGGTATAGTGGTATAGTTTATACACTATAAGGTCAGAGTCAAAAAGGATAATTAAAGAGAAATGTTGGTCCTCATTCTTATTCATTTTAATTCAACAGATAGTTATTAATGGGTTGCTATGAGCATTACCCTGATCTAGGCAATGAGTACATATGCAGTACAATACTTCATATATGGAAGGTACCAAGATACAAAGCATTATGCCAATATACATTAATGTATAATATATATAAATGAACATGTAATATATGATATATATATATGCATTCTGATTCATTAGAATATTGAAGAAGTTTAATCAACTAGGCAAATGAATTGTATTACCTTTTAAATAGAATATAAACTTCTATACCTTTTAAAGCCCTCAAAAACTTGTCATTCAGCCAGTCAGTAAGTCAATAAGCATTTATTAAGTACCTGCTGTATGCCAGGCACTGTGCTAAGTGATAAGGATACAAAGAAAGGCAAAAGACAATATACTCTACAGTCTGGCCAAACTGGCAACTTCCCTCTGCTCCTTAGAAACAGCCCTCCATCTCTCATCTCCATGCTTTCAGCTGGCCACCCTCATGCTTAAAATTCACTCACTCTTACTGCAATCTTGTAGAATCCCCCTCTTCTTTCAATATACAGCTCAAATGCCATATGACTGATGGCTTCTCTGTTCCTCCCAACTTTTAGTGCCCTCCTTCCCTAAATACCTTGCATTTATTTTGTATTTGTACTATATTTTGTTTATAATTATATATGCTAATAGATAGATGGATAGATAGATAGATAGATTAGATAGATAGATAGATTAGATAGATAGATAGATAGATAGACGTATACATGTATACACACATAGACATCCATCTATATAAGTGTATGAGAGGCAATCAGAGTTAAGTGACTTACACAGAGTTACACATTTAGTAAGTGTCTTAGGCCAGATTTGAACTCAGGTCCTCCTGACTCCAGGGCCAGTGCTCTATCCACTGCACCACCTAGTTGCCCTCACTTTGCATAAATGTTATATTTACTTATAAGTGCAATTATTGTTTTCCCACAACAGAATGTGAGCTCCTTGAGGTCACGGGTCATTTTCACAACCATCTTTGTGCTCTACCATCTGGCACATAGTAGGCACTTAAATCTTCACTGAGTTAAGTGTCAGAATGAATGGGAGAGTTCTGTTTGTACCCTTCACAACAATGGCCAGCAAATGCACCAGTGGTATAGGTGAGTGCTTTATTGGAAAGGGAACCAGCTTACAGCTTGTGCTAGAAAGAAAAAATGGGTTAAATCAGGGGAGGTACATTGTAAGGTGCATTGCAGCCTCAAGGGTAACACAGCTAGCAATCTATGGCCCAGAATCCATCTGAGTAAGCTCACTAGTGGAATGGGAGGGGCCCTTCCTTCGGACCACATTTTTCTTAGAAGACATCTAGAAATCCATGCTGTCCATTTGGGTTTTACTATTCCTTGTATCTAGTTAGTATTTTATCTCCATTGATTGTGGCCTCCAGTCTTTAATAAGCTTTCAGCAATTCCCATCTGCCTTCCCTGTTTCCAGCCATTTCCTAGATTTGTTTCTGCCTAATCATTTGTTTCTGTCGCTCTTTTAAATAATGGCTTTTTACTGACTTGTTACAAGCTTCTTTATTTTAGTTTCACAAGTAAAATGGCAAGTCCCTTGCAATTTCTCTGTCTCTGTCTCTGTCTCTGTCTCTGTCTCTGTCTCTCTCTCTCTTTCTCTCTCTGTCTCTCTTTCTCTCTTTCTCTCTCTCTCTGTCTATCTCTCTCTCTCTTTCTCTCTCTCTCTGTCTCTCTGTCTCTCTTTCTCTCTCTCTCTGTCTCTCTGTCTCTCTCTCTTTCTCTCTCTATCTCTCTCTCTCTGTCTCTCTCTCTTTCTCTCTCTGTCTCTCTCTCTGTCTCTCTCTCTTTCTTTCTCTCTCTGTCTCTCTCTCTGTCTCTCTCTCTCTCTGTCTCTCTGTCTCTCTCTCTCTCTTTCTCTCTCTGTCTCTCTTTCTCTCTGTTTCTCTCTCTTTCTCTCTCTCTCTTTCTCTCTCTGTCTCTCTCTCTCTGTCTCTCTCTCTCTTTCTCTCTCTCTCTGTCTCTCTGTCTCTCTGTCTCTCTCTCTCTTTCTCTCTCTGTCTCTCTCTCTTTCTCTCTTTTTCTCTCTCTCTCTTTCTCTCTCTCTCTTTCTCTCTCTGTCTCTCTCTCTGTCTCTCTGTCTCTCTCTCTCCCTCTCTCTCTTCATTTCCTAGGTTGAAAGACCATTTTAAAAGTAGTTTTCTAGGATTTATGTCCTCTGTGACAGAAGTCACTGAGAATATAAACTTTTTTGCACTGAGCCTGAATGAATTCTGATTTTCATGATGTCTTCTACACTCTCTGTAAACATTCGCTTAGTCTGATTTTTGCTGTCCCCTGACGCTCTCAGACATGAGAAACCATCCATGATCTACTCTGTTATAGGATATTCAGATCTCACCTATTCACTGATCTTAATCATGTGACCTCATTGTTGTATAGAGGTGACTCTGAATTCTTGAAGGCTTTTCCAGTGGAAGCCAATCTCTTGTGCCAGGTTGTCATCCAAGGACTAGACTAGCTTCAGAAAGATTGGTCACCATAAGATTAACCACTGGACGATGGTTTTTTAGACTAAAGACTATTCTATTAATGGATAGTAGGGTTACAACTTGCGGTGAGAAAGAAATGGCAAGAACAGAAGAAATCACACATCACTTGAGATGTTGAATGAAACCAGGAACACTTAAAAATATACATCGAATCAATTGTGATTTGAATCTGTCATCCTCGGGAACATGATCAAACAAGCAATTAGTGCATTCACAGGCAGTCCATGCCCATTATAGTTGTGGGGATTTTTGGTTCCCTTAGTAGCATGAAGACATGAGTAAATTGGAAGAAATGAGCAATTGGAGCAAATGTGGTCATCTAGGAAGCTACTTCTTTTATCCCGAATGCCTTACTTCTGTTTCTGATTAAGTTTGCTTTCTTTGGACCTATAATTTCATCAGTGTAAGGCCTTCACCAGTGCAGATCAGCCACTTTTTTGTAACTTCTGGTCTTAAAGAGACCTGGGGGGGGCACTGAGAGGTTAGTTGACTTGCTCAGGGTCCTACTAATGTATCAGGACTTGAGAAGTGGCCTGCCTGACTCCAAAGCTAGACTCCTCTCCGCTATGATATGCTGCTCCCTCCAGTTTGATTGAGTTGTATTTTCATTAAATGAGAGGAACCAAAACATCATAATTAGTTTAGCAATTTTCAAAACATTAGCATAGAAGAATATAGGCTTACTCTAAAGCTACTCTAAATTTTGATAATGTACCAGGCACTGGAAGAACATTATTGAGTTGAAGAAACCATTGTTTTGCACATTGATTTTTATTCATTCTGTAAATGCTTGCTAAGCACCTACTCTGTGTAACACATTGTGCTAGACATTGGAAATTCACTGGTTAAGAAAGAATCTAGTCCCTGCCCTCATTGAGCCCTCAGTCAAATTCAGAAAAACACACAATATCCAAGTCATTTGAGTTTTCTGGTTGAGCAAGAATGTATTGTACTTTAGGGACTTCTGATGGAAAGAGAGATATGTAATGGCTCAGTATTATTATTTTACATGGTAGCTAATTGCTTCTGCCTTGTATTTACATTCCATAGATTTGCGATGAAAGCAGGAGCACTCAGCATACATTTAATATGCCAATGTGCCTTTTCAGTGGTGAAATGTGTTTGAAATAAACAAAGAGATCCAGCTATTAATGTACGAGCATCTCAACTAATATTTACCATATACTGTTAAGTGTTGAGGCAGCAACACATGGGCTGCCTAGTCACCACTTAGTTTCAAAGCCTAGCTCTGCTAGAGATGGGAAGATAAATACCTATCTTGGATTACAATCTCTATCACAGGAAAATGGGTCCATCCCCAAGGAGATCATCATCTGCTGGCCACAAAAGATGTCAATATGATTGCAAGGCAAGGCTTAACGTTCATCAGTAGATTGGTTAGATTCACTGGAAATTGCTGGAAATATTGATTGCAAAGAAAAGAGCATCATGCAAGTACAAAATAGACACACGACATGAGTTTTTTTGAAGGCAGATTTTGTATGGAAATCTTCGTATTGACAACATGCTAACTACCTGTTTCTCATTTTGAGAGCCAGAGGTCCGTGGCTTAACCATTTTGTGAATTATTTAGGATTCCTTGCTTTTCTTTTTCTCTGTTCATCTTATAACTCTTTTATTGATGAACCAGTGGCATTTCCACTATACTATTGGTAGAATGGGCAAAGGGAAAGAAATTCAGATTGTGTGTTTTCTCAGTTCATTAATAGATTTCTTGGTTGATGTAGGATTTGCATTTTTTTTTCTTTTTGGAGGGTGGAAGGCAGGACAATTGGGATTAAGTGATGTGCCCAAGGTCACACGGCTAGTAAGTGTTAAGTGCCTGAGGCCAGATTTGAATTCAGGTCCTCCTGACTCCAGAGCTGGTGCTCTATCCACTGTTCCATCTAGCCGCCCCCCTGGATTTGTATTTTCTTATTTTGTTTTTTTTGCTTTTTGGAGGGCAGTTGGGGTTAAGTGACTTGCCCAAGGTCACACGGCTAGTTTTTTGTGATAAGTGTCTGAGGCCGTATTTGAATTCAGGTCCTCCTGACTCCAGGGCCAGTGCTCTATCCACTGTTCCAGCTAGCCACCCTGGATTTGCATTTTCATAGGAGAGTTGAGATGGAGCAGATTTGTAAAAGCAGAGGATTTTGTAGTCAAGGATCTGATGCATGAGGAAGCTGTAATAATTAGGTAAAAATGTAGCTATAGATTTGTATGCATTTTCACTTAAAGACTTCCACATCATTCATTGACAAGAGTATCTCAGAAGCAGTTAATGAGTGTATGTGTGTGTGTGTGATACTGATTTAGATACTTAGATGGAGTTATGATCTCACTGATATGCACATTCCTTCTGCTAGTATAATTTGTACCATTTTGTGTAATTCTTGCGTATGCCCTCAATGGATATCCACCAAACATACTGAAGGTTCTTTTAAAATCTTTAAAAAATGTATTTCATTTTGACAAGGAATTTCTGTAATAGAAGCTTATTTCACTGATGCTGGATGGTGACTTGTCTTACTGTATAGCTTGAGGAAGATGGTGAGAGCACTCAGGTCTTTATAACTTCTAGGCTGACCCCCTAGCCACTGGACCATACTGCCTCTTTTCTTTATCTAAATTAGAGGGTCTATTGCTTGGGCTGCCTATCTACTATCTCTTATTTCACTATATCAATCAACCAAAAAGTATTTACCAAGCACCTATCATGTGCCAAGTTATCGTGTTAGTCCCTTGGTATATGAAAGGTACACAAAGACAAAAATAAAACAGTCTCTTCTCTCTAGGAGTTTTTATTTTATTGGGAAAATGACATGAACATAAGCAGCCCAGTGTCTTCCAATGCTATAAATGTTATTGATGATATTTTTCATACAATTTTAAGGACAAATCATTATGAGTAACAAACCATGTCCTAGTTATACCTACCATGTATCTTTTGACTCTCTTTTGGGTCACTTGCAATTTTAATCAAGTGAGTTATATCGAAAGCTACCAAACTGTTCTCACATATAGAAGAATCTTATGTTTCTGGACACATGTTTTGATCCAGGTTAGATCTGAAACTATGCATTAATAATCAAACAAGATTCATATGCCTAGAAACATAATTTCATATACACCTTTTCAGAGTCCCAGCTCTGTGGCCTTGGGCATTTTACTTCTCTTTTCTAGATATTAGTTCTTGTTGTATAAAAGAGAGTATTGGACTAGATGATTCCATGTCTCTTCCTCCCCTCTGTCCTAAGTCCCTATTGAATGATGACTAGAGCCTTGCTTAGAAATTTTTAGAGTCTATTTGACACTAAGTAGAAATTTGTTTGATTATTTGGTTCACTTGGTCATTATTAAATCACAATCCAAATGGGAGTATTTGGGGTGTTTGAATTATTCTAGTTAGATGCCAACATGGACCACCAGGTAGAGCTGGGCTTTAATTTCTCTCAACTAAATGAAGGAATGGATAACTTTAGGGATTTCAAAGGCCATTTCCATCTTTGACCTCTTATAATTCTTTCTTCTATGTTACCTCTCCACTCTGGAATTCAAATGCCAGGACTTTTATAGTTAAAGATTGATATAACTAAGTCTATATAGCAACAAGTGACTGAGTCCAAGGCAGGTGTTGATATTTCGTCCCTCCAACTCCATCCCATCCCCACCCCCCGTTCTGTGATACAGGTAACCATCTCTCTAGGAAGTCAGTAGGGCTATAATTGTGGATTTATGGCATGGTGTACATATTGACTAGCTCATTGTAAGGGGAATATCAGGATTTACCATCTAGGAGTAAAAATTGACCTTAATTTAACCTCCATTAATATTTATTTCTCAGGTCAATACATCAGGAATTTGCCTCTGTAGAAGTCAATATCAGTTGCATTTTGACCATTTGAGGGAAAGAGAAGGGAAAGTAGGAGACTGTAATAGAAAATATAATTGGAGCAAAACTCTTGGTAAAAAAAGTCTAATATAAAAAGTTGAATAGGAAATCAACCTCTTATGAACATCTTTATTATGTAAGATTGAAGAGGTTACTTCAATATTGGTATAAAATCACTCATAATAATGATTAATTAATGGTAATAAGCACATTGAGATTTGTAAAGAGTTTTACATACATTGCATCATTTGATTCTTAAAACAATACTCTGAAGTAAGCCTGGCAAGCATTATTATCCCCATTTTATTGATAAGTAAACTAAGCCTTAGAGAACTTGAATGACTTGCCCATGGTCACATGAGCTAGTAAGTATTACTTACTAGGATTTGAACCTAGGTCTCTCCTGATTACAAATCTTAGAATGGGAACAAGGCGCTACAACATGTGGCCTCTATTTGGTGTGCTGATAGCGTCATTGTTTTAGCTTTGAGGAGTCACTGAGTATGTGGAGCAAAGCCGGCATAAAAATGTAAGGGGAGCAAATGTATAGGCACACATAGGTTATATTAAATAGTTACCCACTGGGCTTGGCAAATTCTTATGATACCAAGTCAGAGAGAGAGATGGAGGCTTGGAATAGATAGAAACAACCAAAGTTACTACGTCAGCCTTAACTTGCTACAAGAACGTATCAAAAATTATACTAACCTACATGAGAATTTTTGCCTGGTTCACTAATTCAAAAGGGAATATTCACAGCAGTGGATATGTGTAGAGGGGATCCAATGGTAGTGGTGAATGGAGTCTTATCTAAGACTGTCACATTTGTAAAGTCCACTCTACTAGCTTATTTACTCTCAGATAGAAAAGATATCTTTCTTAGGAAGCTGTAGGACACAGTGTTGGACAGAGCAAGCCTGTCACTGGATCTTGTTTGTGCTTACCATCAGGAAAAGAGACCTCAACCTATATTGTTCAGTCATTTTCAGTCCTGTCTGACTCTCTGTGACCCCATTTGGAGTTTTCTTGGCAAACATACCGGAGTGGTTTGCTATTTCCTTCTCCGGTTCATTTTATAGATGAGGAAACTGAGGCAAACAGGGTTAAGTGACTTGCCCAGGATCACACAGCTAATAAGTGTCAGAACAGATTTGAACTCAGGAGGATGAGGCTTCCTGATTCTAGACCTGGCAGTATGCCACCTAGCTGCCCCCTGCAACCTATAGGCTATACATATCCTTTTTGAATTCCATTTTGCTATCAATAGATGGGGTTGAGGCATGATATGTGGAACAAGAATAGGCTATCCGGTCAAAGGACCTGGGTTCATATGTCTGACTCTTGCTACCTATGTGGCCTTAGGTAAGTCACTTAAAATCCCTAGGCCTTAGTTTTCTCATCTGTAAAAGGAGAATGTTGGTATAGGTTATTACTCAGGTCCCTTCCAGCTCTAGATCTATAAACCTATTCATGTCCTCTGTTTTTCTTTCCTGAAATCCCTAATCAGACAATAATGTGAAGTTCTCCTAAGAATTGGTGCTTCCAGAGGTCAGGCTTTTACTGACCAAGAAACGTAGGTGATGAAATGAAATTGGTGCCTGATAAGCCCCTAAGCAAGTGCCCTCTTCGAATGACTCTTGCCATACACGTGTAAATGTAAATTCCCAGAAGTTACATTTTTGCTTTGATCTTGTGCTCCTGGACATAGAATCCGTGATACCTTTTATCAAGTGATTGAAGGCAAAAATCCTATACCCATACCCACATTGGCTGTGTACTTCACATCATTTACCAGATTGAGCACTGTTAATTTGACATAATCTTATTCCTTTTCTGTAATGAATTTACCAAGAACAGGGGTGAACTTTCCAGAGGCCTTTGATAACATCATTTTTTAAGTGCACCCCCCCACAACATCCCGCCAAATCATCTGCATTGTTTATCTGCTCTTAGGTTGTAAAACCCAAGTAGAGGGATTTCAAAGAGTCTTGCAGAGAAGCATTTTAAATTAAGATTAATCATAAAAGTAGACCACAGAGGAAATGCTTAACCTCATACCAAGCTCATAAATGATAGTTATGACTCTCATTTCATATTACCCTATATCTACAGTTCAGTAATGGTTCAATAATAATGATATTAGCCTTTATATATTCCAATTACTTTCTGCTATCTTTCTCCATTCCATCTTGTTCTTGTTATACTGTCTCATATCTAAACTGTGTTGTGCTTTTCCCCACCTCACTTTAAATACTAATAACATTTTTTCAAAAGATGTTTAAACATTCTGATCCTATGTGGGTTCAAGTCCCACCCATGATACATACAGAATGTGTGATGTTGTGTAAATCATTTAGCCTGTCTGGTTACTAGGCCACTCATTAAGACAATAAATTGCAGAGAAGATGCTGACATATTGGTAGAAGGAGTTCTTCATTGAGACTCCCTATGCCATTGAAAAGACAGATCTGGTCCCCCTCTCCTCTTAAAAGGGGCAGCTAAGTTTAAAAAACACTATTAGAATGACTTTCGATAGTTTTATTTCTGGAGGGCTAGCAGGAGTATGGAGGGACAATGTTTCACCCACTTTTATGGTGAAAGAGAACTTTGGCCAAATGCTTTCTTGGGTTAAGTCTTGAATCTTAGAACCTTAGGAATGAGAGTGAAGGGCCTCAGAGATTGTCTAATTCATATTTCTAATGTTATAGGTGAGGAAACTGAGGACTACAGGGGTGAACAAGTAATCTAACATCATATAGTAATTTAGTATTGGTGTTGGGACTAGAACATTACATTCTTTTCCTTAAAGCATGTGGTTTAGCAGAGCATCATTGAATTATGAGTAGTTTGTGCATCAGGCTACAATGGAATGCTCTAGGCCTCTGCCTGTTCTTTCCTTTTGTTGGTCTTTGGGAGAAATTGTATCTGGTTTCACTAGTGAACTGGGATGTTGCTTGGCAGGATTGAGTATAGGGGAGTGGTATGGTTCTGCCAAGACTGTCTATTACCTCCTGCCCTTGATGTCATCCCCAACAGCCTTTTTGCATTAGAAAGATTTGCCTTTTTTCCAGGTGGTGTGATATAGTGGAAATGTGTCTTGAGGGATGAAGTCAAGTACCATGATACAATGGAAAGATCACTGAAGACTTAGGCTATTCAGGTTGTGGTCTTGGCTCTTCCATTTATTTTTATGTGGCCTTGGGCAAATTCTTTCCTTTCTGGGCTTTAGTTTCTTCCTCTGTGAGATGAAAGGACTGGATGAGATGTGTTCTAGGATCCTTTCCAGCTCAGACTTTTTTTTTATATTCTAAGGTCTCTTTTAGCTCATTTTATGTTCTGTGTTCTATGGTTCCTTTCTACTCCACATATTCTACATACTAAGGTCCTTTTTGACTCTGACATTGTGTTGTTTTAAGAAGTTTTTGTCAGGGTGGCTAGGTGGCACAGTGAATAGAGTGTTCTCCCTGGAGTCAGGAGGACCTGAGTTCAAATCCAGCCTCAGACACTTAACACTTACTACCTGTGTGACCTTGGGCAATTTGCTTAACCCCAGTTGCCCTGCCCTCCAAAAGAAAAAGAAAGAAAGAAAGAAAGAAAGAAAGAAAGAAAGAAAGAAAGAAAGAAAGAAAGAAAGAAAGAAAGAAAGAAAGAAAGAAAGAATTGTATGTCACTGGCCCTGGAGTCAGGAGGACCTGAGTGCAAATCCAGCCTCAGACACTTACTAGCTGTGTGACCTTAGTCAAGTCACTTAACCCCAATTGCCTCAAAAAAAATTGTCTAGCAGTTTGATAACTTGTACTTCTAAATTAAAGATGCAGGCATTAGGAATATTGGATGAGGTCTCTTCATATGAGAGATTCCATTTCTAGCCCTAAACCAAAATGAACTGAACAATCTAATTTAAAATGTTAGGCAATTTTAGGGACAAGTCCCATGAGCTCTTCTAATACTATGCATGTGGCTACAAGCAGACAAAAGCCACAGACAGACAAAGTCATTATTCAAATATTTCAGGTCCTAAAACTACCATTATTAGGATAAATGAGGGGGACAAATCCCTGTTGACTGTTTTTCTCTATTTCTTGAATTCACTGAAGAATTAACTATTCAAACTTTTGCTCCTTTCCCTCAGTATGGACATAAGTTGTAACAATAATCATATTAACAGCCAGCATTGATGCGGCGCCTACTATATGCCAGGCCTTCACTGTGCTCAGTACTTCACAGATGTTGTTTCATTTGATCTACACAGCAATCCAGAGAGGTAGTGCTGTTATTAGGGGCAGCCAGATGGTTCAGTGGGTAGCGCTCTGCGTGTGGAGTCAGGAAAACCTGAGTACAAACCCAGCTTCAGACATTAGCTGTGTAACCCTGGACAAGCTGCTCAAACTTGGTTTGCCTTAGTCCGCTTGAGAACAAAACGGTAGACTCCTCCATCATCTTTGCCAAAAATCCCTCACATGCAGCATCGGTGCACTATGCACTGTGAGTCATGAAGAGTTGGATGTGATTGAACAAGAGCTGCTGCTGTTATCACCATTTTATATTTGAGGAAACTGAGGTAAACAGACCTTAAGCAGCTTCCCTCCGATTACAAAGCTAGTAAGTATCTGTGGCCAGATTTGGCTCAAGTCTTTCTGACTCCAGGTTCAATGCTCTCTCCACTGACACACTTACCTGCCTCAGTCTGAACTGAGTGGACCTCTTATCTGATAAAAAGTCTGTGATCTTCACAAGTCTCATAAATACAATTTTTTTTTCAATTGACTTCTTTTCTTCCTCTACCCATCCCTTCCCCAAATACTAAGACCCTGTAAGATTAATTGATTAAGTTTTTTTAGAATATAACATGATGTTGCAAATAATTTTCTACCTGTCGTACTGTTTGGTAGGAATGATAATTTATTGCTTCTACATCTCATTGCTTACAAATATGCTTTTAAATGGAGATTTATAGCATGTTTCAGTTGCTCAGTGATGGAGCAAAATTAATGTCTTCACACTGGCCTGTTAATCAAACCAATATCTCCATGGGTCTGGAGACTATCTGGAGCTATCAGTAAGAAGATGCTTGGTTTTTCTTTTTGTGGGTCATTGCTGCTATCCCTCCTTTAAAAGGATTTGCATTTCTAATACAACACATATTTTGTTACTTGGAATGGTTTGGGAGTGAACCCCCTTTCCACATTCCTAGACTGAGGGCTTTGGACTTTCATGATGTCTATAGTTCAGAGGTATTGTGAAGCTCAAATGAAATAAGAAATTTAAAGCACGTTGCAAACCTTAAAGGACAATATAAATACCAGTTATTATTATTGTTTTTGTCATCGCTATTGTTATTATTGCTGCCATTATTATCATAAGCCTATAGTCACAGGCTCCCATTCTGGTGATGATTTCATTCCTTGAGCCCTCTACTGCACTCCTGCTGAACTCAAGCAATGCAGGAGTGTGCCAGTAAATGTTTAATAGCTGGGCTCTCTGGGGGAAAAATGTGTATACATACAATTTTAAATTTAATCTGAATTATTTACACTTTCTAAAGTCTAAACAATCCACAAAAATAAATCAAATTCTGATTTGTAGCAATTGTCTATTTCTGAGGTATGAATGTTCACACTGAAATTTTCACAATTAGTACCAGTTAGAGCTGGCTCCAGCGCAGCCCTGATATGGTTCCTTTTGAGCATTCTGTTATTCTATGGTTCTGTCAAATTGATGGTGAGAAACTGACAAGTCGGATTATTCCTTGCAAATGTGGATGTTGTGACTCCCCAACTGGAGTTGTGTTTAAGTGTATATGCTGCTAAAAGAATTAATGTCCTCTTGAAACAAGGACAGAGAAATGACCATTTTCTGAAACTGCTTTATTTGAGTCATCACAGATACTTTCCCTCAGTCCCAAAGGAAATCCTTATTTATAGTATCTTTGGCCTCAACCGAATGGGCCCTCCATAAACTATCCTAGGATTGTGGTACTTTGTGGGTCAGTATACAACCAAAATCACAATTCACAAGCTTCTACCTATGTTTATTTTTTTTTCTTTTACTAGGCCAACCAGAAGGCACATCAGCAAAAATTAAAGCATATTTAGTCAAGCAGAATACAAACATGATTGTCACGTAGAAGTGTTCTCATTTGTAGGTCATGTACCATTAGTAAAAGAAGTGACATACATAGAGGAACATACAGAGAGAGGAATAGAGAACCCCCAAGCCAAGGGGACATACATGAGCTATGCAGAAGAAATATATATGGCCAGAGAACTTATGTGGCCAGCAAAACTCATGCCTCCAATGCTGCACAGCTGCTAATGTCCTCTAGTTGGGACAATGAGCTGATCTCTGCTGTGCTTCTCTGCAGATCTGTCTCTAGACTCTCTGACTGCTCTCTACTGTTCTTGAGCTAGGAGTCAGCTTGTTTCCTAAGTTACTCTTAGAGCTGTTGGGGTCTCAACTCTGAATTCTTCTTTGCTTAGACATTTCAGTTCTTTGGAGCCCCAAGTAACCATATCCAGTTCTAGTTCTTTCCTTCTGAAATCTTGTTTCGTTATTGCATTCCAAATGTCTTTTAACGCCTGTCATTTAAAAAAAAAAGCCTGTGTCCCTGAAAATCATTCCAGGAATTCTATTTAGTGAAAAGGGATGGGGGAAGGGAAGAAACATTGATTAGTGTTTACATAGTGCCTACTATGTGTTGGGCACTATGCTAAGTGGATTACAAACATGATCTCATTTGATCCCCTCAACAATCCTAGAGGTTGTTCTATTATACATGTCTTTTTGCCTGGTATATTTTACATGCCATTTTGCACTCTATGGTATATGTCATTTTATATATGGAGAGACTGAGGCAGTCAAAGTTTAAGTGACTGGCCCAGGGTCACACAGCAACAAGCATTTGAGACAGCATTCACACTCAGATCTTTGTGATTCCATATCCAACATTCTATTCTCTGCACCATCATTATGTCCCTAAACGGCAATAGTAGAGGTGTGGTGAGGAGATTCCTTTCAATCCCAACATGCTCCTGATTTATGGGAATCAACTCAGAAATAAGATAGAAAAGAGTTAATTGGGGGGGGGGGGAGGCAGAGCCAAGATGGCGGCATAGAAGCAGCAAAGCACCACAGCTCCCACACAAATATGCTAAAAACTCATAAAATGGGAATATAAAACAGATTTTCAAGCTCCAAAACTCTCTAAAAGACAGAAAACACATCTGTTGCTACAGGCAGCTCAACAGGTGGGGCTCTTCACAGCAGTCTGGGAGCCACGGCTGAAAGCCTGGCTGGGTCAGCCCCTGGGGCAGCCAGGCGGAGCCCAGTCTATAGGAGAGCAGATCACCTGCACTGGAGGCACAGTTAACACATTTATCAGGCCAGAAAAAAAAAGGCTAAGAGAAAGGTCAGTGGATTTTGCTAAATTTGGGGAAGAGCGGGTCTGGCCAAACTGCTCCCAGGGTAAGGAAGCAGCGGGAGGCGGCTGTGACAGCAGGAACTGCTGAGAGCAGCAGTGGCCTCCACTGGGCTGCTTCAGAGCCCTCGGCCTGCAGATAGCATGGGGGCTGAGGTGATTGATCAGGGCCAAGGGCTCTTGCATTGAGCGGCCTGGATCTGGATCGTGGTCTTGAGTGGTGGTCCTGCGGTGTGCTTTCAGTGAGCCAAAACTGGGGGGGGGGCTTCAGCACCCCACTAATAGCTCCGGCAGCCGTGAAGGCCCTAGCGATTTGGGACAGAGCTTTCCCCCTCTAGGAAGCAGAGTTCCACAGAGCTAAAACACCAAGCAATTAATAGACTGGCCAACACGAGAAAAAGGAAGCAATGTAGAACAGCAGTAAAACTCTAGAATCCTTTTTTATGGACAAAAAAGATCAAAGCATGGAGAGGGAGGAAGACAACTCAGTC
>CM053595.1:94262288-94333420 GCA_028646575.1 Pseudocheirus occidentalis
AAAAGGGAACAGATTGTGGGAGGGGCTTCACGGTGGGATCACTGTTTTGGGCTTGGGGGGAGGGGAAAGAAGGGGAGAAAATTTGTAACTCAAAACTGGAAATGAATGATGTAATCAAGAAAATAAATTAAAATTAAACAATTAAAAAAAGAGTTAATTGGAACCAGTGGATCTGGTTTTTCCCTACTTCCCACCACCAACCAAATTGCTGCTTTCATTGCACTTAGATATATGTGTTGTTCATTTGTTTTTCAGTCATGCTCAACTCTCAGTGACTCCATTTGGGATTTTCTTGGCAAAGGTACTGGAGTAGTTTGAAATTTCCTTCTCCAGCTCATTTTATAGGTGAAGAAACTGAGGTAAACTGGGTTAAGCAACTTGCACAAGGTTGCACAGCTAGTAAGTGTTTAGACCAGATTTGAACTCAGGAAGATAAGTCTTCCTCATTTGTCTGACACTCTATCCAGTGAGCCACCTAGCTGCTGATTAGATATATGTACTTTAAGCTAATTCTTATGCCTGCAGTTGATTTGTATATTTATTAGGAAATAGAAGGCTGTGTAAGATTCCAGACAATTTACTCCAATATTTTTATAGACTTGTGCTCTTCTCCATGTAGGTTGTCTCCTGTGCTAAAAAAAAAGACAACTTATCCATCCATCCATCCATCCATCCATCCATCCATCCATCCATCCATCCAAACATCCATCCAAACATCTGTCCATCCATCCATCCATCCATCCATCCATCCATCCCTTTATTCCTTCTCTATCCTATATGATTCTTGTCTCATAATATCATGAAGACTCCGCAAGGAGTCCACATAATATACTGGAGAAACTTCCTCTGAATTTCTTGACATTACATGGATACCACTAGGGCATGCAGGCCATTTGTTGGCTAGTCATTCCTCTTTCACTATGACTAATTCATTTCCTTTTCTGTCTGTATAGCTCTTTGAGGATAATATTTATGCTGCTTACCCTGTGCATTTTTAAATTATAATATATAATGGCCTACTCATGTATAACATGAACCTTTCCATAGCCCTTTGGATGACCTATATCTCCAGTGCTTTGGAGGATGTGGTATTCCGTGACTCAGTCATGCAAGATCCTTGGAAGAATATAGATATCTAAAAAGACGCCTATTCTAGGGAAGTGCTTGAAGTCATTTAAAGTATGGCATACTTTCCCAGGGACAATTCAAATCTCTTCTAGCTCTTATTCAATTCTGATCCCAATTAATTGTCCACCTATAGAGTTTGTTTTAGATTTATACACTGACATGTTGGCTTTATAGGTTGTCCATCCAATCACATATCATAGTTGGGACGATAAACATTCTCTATTGAATTACTTTTTACTTTGCTAACAATTAGACCAAACTCTTTTGAGTGATTTTAGATCTCATTTGCTTATATTATTTGGTGTTTGCTGTACCTTCTTGGTAAATAACCTTCTGTAAAAGCTAATTAATTATTAACTAATTAATTGGTCTAATTAACATTAATTAATTATTAATTGTTATTGGGGAGATTGAGTTAACTGATTATATGATGGGAAGAACACATTAGATAGGGGTTCACGAGTGATAGTCTTTGAAATCCCCCCCATCAGTATTACCCATAGAATGTTGAAGTGAGAAGTAGTAGTCCTGTTGTGGGAACCCAACCTGATTGTAACTCTAGGATTTGGGGTATAGTGAATCAAGGATCTATACTTAGAAATATTTTATAAAGATAGAATATAAGACTATGGATTAGCATTTTTATTCATTAATTTTTAGTTTTCAACATTCCTTTCCATAAGATTTTGAATTCCAAATTTTCTTGCCATCTCCCCCCTCCCACCCACCTCAAAAGGGCATGCATTCTGATTATCCCTTTCCCCAGGGTGCCCTCCCTTCTACCACTCCCGTTCTTATCCTCTTCCCCCTTACTTTCTTGTAGGGCAAAATAGATTGCTATATTCCTTTACCTGTATATCTTATGTATTTAAAATTTTGAGTTCCAAATTCTCTCTTCTTCCCTTCCCACCCACTCTCATTGAGAAAACAAGCAATTCAACAGGGGTTACACATGTATAGTTATGCAAAACACTTCCATAATAGCCATGTTGTAAAACGCTAACCATATAGCCCTCTAGCCTCTCCTGCGCGCCATTGGACTGGCATTTATTTGATATTTTTCTAGATTATCTTTTCTAGAAACAATAAAATCCATGTCTTTTGACCACTGTGTGTGAGAGGCAGGACTTAAATTCAGGTCTTCCTGGCCCCAGTGTTATGTGTCTGTTTCTACTTTGCCAGATCATATCTATAGTGTCCATATTGAGCCTTTTTTATTCTCTCAGCCCTCATCCTTCTTGACTTCTTTGTACACTGCCAATTCTAATCTCCTTTATAGGTTTTTGTGACTGCTTTCTTTTGGTTTTCCTTCTACTTGTCTGGTTGCTCTTTCTCATTCTCCTTTGCTGAATCATCACTTATATCATCTCACCTAACTGTGCATGTACCACAGCCTGGCATTCAGGACTCCACCATTAGCAAATAGCTTTACCTTTACAGCCTTATCTCACCCATCTTTCCTCTTGATGTAGTTCCAGGCTCTGGGTAAATTACAATGCTCATTGCTCCCCATACAAACTCCAAGCTTTCATAGGAACCAAAGAACTTTAGAGCTAGAGGCATTCTTAGATATCATCTACATCAGAGGTATCAAATATGCAATTCACAATTTTTTTTAAATCAGATTTGAATGTAATTGGGAAACAGAATGAAATAAGTAAAAAATACAATAGAGCATAGGTAATGTTGATATGTAGTTTTCTAAGTAGGCAGCGGTAATCTTTACATATCTTTTAATTTATTTCTATTTGAGTTTAACACCATTGATCTACACCTACCCCTTTTCATATAGAGTAGGAAATTGAAATAAAGAAATGGAAAGTAAATTGACTGAGGACATACAGCTGATTAATAGCAGAGCTTGGACACAAGTGAATGTCTCCTCACTTGCAGTTTAATGTCCTTTCCATTACACTCTGTTATCTCTTGCATCCACATCCTTCCTCATGGCATTGTCTCCCTCATAAAGCCTCTGTCAAAAATAATCTTCCCTTCATAAATTTCAGAGCTGGAGGAAATCTTAGAGATACCAGGCCATTTTATACCAGAGGAAACAGATTTTCTTAGTAGATGCAAAAAGGAATGATGGTACCATGGATAGAGCACTCAACTTGGAGTATGGTGGATCCCAGTTCAAAGACTGCATTAGAAGCTAGATTTGTGGCCCTGGACAAATCATTGAACCTGTTTGAGCTCAATAATAATAATAGCCCTGTAAGGACCAAGTAAATGGCTTTGCAAATTTTAAAACCTCTTAAATACACACTAGTAGTAGAGCCAGGATATGAATAAAGGTACTTCACTTACAAAACAACTGTTTATTCCATTGCATCTCACTGACTTCCTTTTTTGGACCCCATACAATACATTATATCTCTCTTACGTACTTGTATTATAGTAATTTCTATGTTGGTTTTATTCCCTTATGACACTGTGAGTTCTGTAAGAGCAGGAACTATGTCTTCTTTATCTTTGTAGATTTCCCAGTATCTTACATGGTGCTTTGCACTTAGTTGTTGTTTGTTCTTCATTTTTGAAGAGGATTGTGACATCAGGGAGATGATGCCATGATTTAAGTAAGGGAGGTTATGGAAAGCCACCAGCCTCACTTTCTCCTCGAAAGCTGCCTCAGTCCAGTGGTAAGATATAGATCAGGATGACTGGAGATGGCCCTGGATGCAGTGGGAGACCTTGACCTTTTTGACCTAAAATCTTTAATAGGTCTGAGTTTGAGTGAGGCAACACCCATTCAGTGATTAAAACTAGGTAAGAAATTATGAGAACGACCTCTTTACCTAGTCAAAAAGAAAAAAAGAAAAGAAAAAAATCAATCTGGGAGGGAAGACCCTCAGTGTTTCTGGCCAAAACAGAAACAATTGCAATTTGCAATCTATGTTCACTCAGAGCCAATCAGAGTCTATAAAATGACCTAGGGGGGCTTGACCTGGGACTTATTCTTGGCCAATTGATGAAAGCCAGAGCGATTTGGGTTTAATGTATGGTCCTTAAGGAAAAAAATGTTTCAGGGATCAAAATTTATATTCCTTTAGGCAGAGTATCAACATGTAAGGATATGATACCCTATGTGGACAAAAAAGAAAGAAAAGAAAAGAGAGCCATGTTGCCCAACTGGCCAGTTCCATTTGAATCCTCAGTGGGACAGTTCCTCTTTCTACTCACAGAATTTATTGTTTATCCTTCATTCTTGAAGAGGACCATAGCATCAAGTAGATGATGCCATGATGTATGAGTGAAATGGATTTAAGAGGGTAGGTCGTTTGCACTTAGTAGGTCTTTAATCATTAATGATCCTTGAGATTGATGTTGGAAGTGAAAGGGAAGTGATGACCATGCTCTTGAGAGGTCATCTTAATGATCATGGATTGATCTGAATTAAAGTTTTTAAAAGTTTTCAAGCCCTAGTGCTGCTATAATCTTTGCCCTTCTCTTCCCCTTACTCATAACCCTGCAGTCTGTCCTCCTTCCTCCAGCATAGTCACTAGTACATTTGATCTCTAGTCCAAATTTGAAAAACAATGGGAGAAAACCTCAGTCAAAATCTGGCAAACAAGTGGGAAGAAACCTAGGAGAACTCGCACTATGCCAATGTTTTGTGATATATGGGCTGCTCAGTTATGCTTCAGGCTACCTTTTTTGTAGGAGAAAGTACTCTGAATATGGAATGAGAAGAACCAAAATTCAAGCCCTAGCTCCAGTAGGTATCAGCTCTGTTATCTTGAACAAACCACACGGTATCTCTTATTTTCTTCTTCTGCAATGTAGGAATAATAATATTTACCTAAAATTGTCAACTACTGTTAGACCAAAGGTGCTGAGGCATTGAGCCTTCTTCTTCCTTCCTTGAGTATAATATCTGTTCTGTGGCCAGGTATATGATCAGGACTATACTGGGAAAATCTAACTTTCAGGAGAGGGGAACTAGATCCCACCCCTCCTCTGAGGACAGATTCTTTAACACTTAGGCTTCGACTCATGCCCAGAGCCTCTCCCAAAGTAGTTAATACAAATTATTCAACGAACAATATCAATCAGTTATGGGGAAAATATTTGTTTCTTATACACACAATGGCCAATGGACACAAAAAGACACACAGAGAATAGCGACCCAGACTTAAAACATAATTAGTAACTTAAAGTTATCTTGTTTCAGAAGGCTGATTCTGAAACCTCATTACAACATAAAGCAGATTTAGGGGTTATTGATTGGACATTTTACATTCATCTCAGCTCTGCCTGGCTTCCTTAAATCTGTGTGCCTTTTAGCCAATCAAACCATGGGCGTTACCTCCTTCCCCTGTCAGAAGTATGCTCTTCAATGTAATAACTTCCCAGTTTCCAATCCACTTGTAGCACCTAAGAACTACAAGTATCTTGGACTCATAAAGTCATCTTCAAATCTGCACATATCCATCTTGAGATGAATCTTAAGTTACCTACTCAGGAAAAGAAACAGAAAAGAGAAAAAGTGCTCAGGAGCCTTGGATGATAGGTGAAGAAGGTCTAGCTCTTCTCTGCCTCTAACTGGAAATCTCAGAGTTATATGGCACCAGCTAGAAGGTTGCATAAAGAAGAATGAGACAGAATCGATTTATTCTTTTTAACTGAGGCAATACCCCATGTCTCTGCCACTGTCTGGTTGGGTATGCCACAGAGCCACTCCATTTTACCAGACCATACTAAGACCCTTTCATTACTGGGTGATGACTGTATCAGCAAGCACCCTAGCATACCCAGGATGGCTGCTAGCACAGGTTCTTAGATCAGCTTTACTAAAGGAAAGCAACTCAAAATGGGTTAACAATCTTACTTTAATCAATCAAACCTATATCATTTACCTAGTTCAAGGGAAAAAGTCAGCACCCTGAACTTTAGAATACAGACATTACATTGAATACAGAATTCAAACTGAATACAGACATAAGTTACAAGCAGAAGTTACAAGCAGAGAAAGAAACAGATCAGCAGACAGGCTTCTAATTGTCTAACCATTGCATCCATACCTAGTCAGTTACCAGAGAGGGAAGCACCAACATCTGGGTTTTTCAAAGCCAGGAGGCTCAACAGCTGCCCAGAGTCTCATCTGGCCAAATCATACAACTCTTTCCAAAGTGAGCCCCCGAAGCAAAATCTCACATCAGGGTATATATAGCCTTCTCCTGGATCAGAAAATGTCACAGCCCTTTAGACCCAATGCCCAAACACAAAGTAATAAGGCGTGGGCATTCTTGAAGAACAAGCGTCCTGACACAGGCTCCATGTGACCACATTCAGCCTATTAGAGGGCAGAGTATTCTTTCAAATCAGAGAAGGTTCTCAGAGCCACTTAAGCCTATCAAAGGGCCTAGGGGCAGGGAAGATCTTCAGATTCCCTTAACAATGATATATCAAGAAGCAAGTGGGAATTCACTATCTGTGATGCATCCAAATTCACCTAGAAATAAGCAGGAAATGTCTATGCATACCCTGTACAACTAACTTTGTTCTTTACAGATGGATAGATCAATAGATTGATAGAAGTATAGTTAGATGTTATATAGCTAGATTCCTAATCCATTAGATAGACTCCAACCACCTTTTACTTATAACATTTTATTGATGGATAAATCAATAGATAGATGGACAGATGGAGAGACAGAGAGATAGGAAGGAAGGAAGGAAGGAAGGAAGAAAGAAAGAAAGAAAGAAAGAAAGAAAGAAAGAAAGAAAGAAAGAAAGAAAGAAAGAAAGAAAGGAAGAAGCAAAGGAAGGAAGGAAGGAAGGAAGGAAGGAAGAAAGGAAGAAAGAAAGAAAGAAAGAAAGAAAGAAAGAAAGAAAGAAAGAAAGAAAGAAAGGAAGGAAGAAACAAAGGAAGGAAGGAAGGAAGGAAGAAAGGAAGAAAGAAAGAAAGAAAGAAAGAAAGAAAGAAAGAAAGAAAGAAAGAAAGAAAGAAAGAAAGAAAGAAAGAAAGAAAGAAAGGAAGGAAGGAAGGAAGGAAGGAAGGAAGGAAGGGTTTATTATGAGACATGGATTCAAAAGGAGCTGAGTTCAAATCCAGCCTCAGAAACTAGCTATTTGACTCTGCACCATCCCTAATCCTCTCTGTCTCCTTTGTCCCGACTATAAGATGGGAATAACGATAGCACCTACTTTGTAGAGCTGTTATGAGAATCAAATGAGATAATATTTGGAAAGCCCTCCACACAGTCCATGGCGTGCAGGAAATGCTGTAAAAATGCTTTTTTCCTTCCTCTCCTCCTTCTTCCTAGTGTAAGAGGTACAAACACAAGCAAATGAAACAGGTCTTGCCCTTAAGGAGCTTGCATTTTTATGGGGAAAGATGACCCAGAAAGGGGAGCTGGGAAAGGCACTAGAGCCGACGCCCAGCAGGGAGGTAGAAGCCTCCAGGTCCCAGGGCAATGTCCAAGATTCTAGGGAGCAGGAGGTAGTCATGATGACTGGAGTAGAGGCAGCATGGTTTTGGACTATAGACTAGAAGGATAATTGAAAGGCAAGTACTCTGCCAGCCTTAAAGGGCCCTAGAAAAGTGATTTGCAATTGAAATGCTGGGCCAGGCCCTCTTAAATTGGATGGACTTTAGAACTAAGGCTTCTGTCTGTCCTGGGTACTCCTGGGCACCACAACTACCTGTTTCCCAAGAGCCTTGGCTCCCATTTCATTCTGTGTCCACTGTGGGGAGGACACTTCTCCACAATAAGGAAGTCATACTTTGCCCAAACCTGGCAAAAGGAGGGGAAATCCTGTTTGGAGATCTTGGAATCCAACAGGCAACTCTTTCCAATTCAATGCCCTGGCTTCAGGCTTCCCCTGCCGGAAGGTGGTTTTGCATTTTTGGTTGGTAGCCAGAGTGCTGGCTGAGGACAGGAGACATTTCTTGGAAACAGCAATTGGGCAGCCCTGCGATCCTTGCCCTTTTCCCAGACCCCAGCTCCAGGAGGCATCACCAAGCAGTAAACCTCCTTTCTGAGGTGGAAAGGCCTGGGGAGGGAGGGTGAGAATGGCCTAAAGCCAGGTACCAGTGTTGTAATTTTGTATTTACTAACAAATAAGTAGAAGGAGAGAGTTTAGCGTAAATAAACACCACTTTCCACAAAAACTGCAGAGAAAGGATTTGGGGAAACAGGAGTTAGAAGGGCATGGACATTTTCTTCCCCCCTCCTTTTTTGGATCAGAAAGAAGCTTTGTTTTTGTCATTCCATGCACGAGCCTTGCAGATTACAGTAATGAGAAATGGGGACAAGACCAGGTATCCAGGAGATGGAAGAGAATTTGCATTCCAATTGTAGCCCAGATCAAACAGCAATTCTTTGTGCTTTGGATGGAAGGGACCGCCTGTTTGGGGCCTGCCTTAGCTGGGCCATACCTTTTCCCTTGCCATCTCAGCTGGCAACAGAGGCCAGGCACAGCCCCTCCCAAGGTCCCCAAAGACCAAGGAAGGAAAAGATGAGGCAAGGGGCCTGGAGCAAGGGGGTATTATTGCTCTATGTCTCCACCAGGAAACAAAGCTCTAAGAAAAATGGGGAGGGGGAGAGGGAGAGAGGGGGATTTCCTTCTCCTATGAGCAAAACACTATTCACAGCCTCTTTCTCTCTCTGGGATCACCCATTTTCTCTCTAAGGGATACAATCTTTTTTTTTCTTAAAGGAGGCTTTAACTATAACAAAATATGCCCATAGGTTTGGAATGAACCTGGGAATCAGTCAGTCTTTCTCCCTCCACTGAAGCGCAATGGTCTGTCTGCCTCTTCTCCCCCTAAACCCCCTCCGTGCAGACTTATTTCATAAAAATGTCAGCTATTAAGTTAACATTATTTAAGGGGCTTTGGATTGTAGTTCCTGAATGCAACCTAAGCTATATCCATAAAGGCCTGACACTGAGCCGTGGCTGTATAAAACATGATCCAGAGAGGTACTAAATAAATAATCCCGCTACGGCTTCCAAAGCATCTCTATTTATCACTGCACTAATGATAAGGATCTGATTTAAAGTGAACCCTACTGAGGGTCAAATCCTGGCACAAGCTGTAATATGATCTGCAGGGGAGTGCTGATAACCTGAAACAATATGAAGAAACCCTGTCAGATAAATAAAACAAACTGTTTGTCCATTAAATGGCTCAGGAGGAGGGCACCAAAGCCAAACACAGCCAAATCCAATTTTTTTCTCATAGCACCTGAAACAAGCTGGGAAAAGAGCCTAACTCAGGATGAGAGGGAAAGGATTTGTTTTTAAAGGTGGTTGTTTTATTTATTTATTTATTTCGCACAGTAGTTTGGAAAGAGTAACTAAGGAAGGATGGAGAGGGCCCAGTTCTAAACTGGGTTCTATCAGGTCCACAAGCTAGAGACAGAACCGAGACTAGAACCCAGTCCTCTCAATCCTTCATTTCTTTCCAAACTTCTGTGATACAATAACAATCATGGTGATGATAGTAATTATTTTATTAATAGACCTAAGAAAGAAATGGAGAAAAAAATATCAATATTGAGGATTAAATTTGCAAGTGTGTCATGGGTATATTTTTCTTAGAGAACTGATTGCCAACCTTTCCCCAGTGTACCCCTGCCCCATATTCACCATGCCACCCTGCATCTTTCATTGAGCTAATTCATCACAAATATCAAGGAAACAACCATAACCCAGGCCGTCTTCAGGAAGTACAGGAGGCCAAATTGAAAGAAAGTTGGTTTGCAGCAAATAGTCTTCCCATCCCTCCCCTCCTCCCCCATCCCTAGAAAAGAAAAAGAAAAAAAAAACTTCAGAGAAGGAAGATGATCATTCAATCAGCAGAACTTCAGCATGTCAGAACTTAATTTCCAATTTGAAAAACAAAGAAAATGCAATGTGACAAGAATCTGACTACAATGATAACCACATGGACAGAGGCTTTGGGGGAGGTCACCTTGTGTCATCGAGACACCCTTGTGCCCTCTGACAGAACTGACCAGTGAGAAAACGAAACATGCTCATCTCAAGGGTGGTCTGAAGCTGGAGTCATGGTAATTAGTAAAGAGGGGCCTCTGGAGAGCACTCTCTATCAGTGAGCAAGTTCCTGTATCATGGGCTCAGCCTCCTGTTATCAAAGCTCTTCCAAATTCCTCAAGTACAAAATGCCTGGATCTGTTGTAGCCCAGACCCTAAATTGCTGAGAGACAACATAACTGCAAAAGGAGGTGGTACGGGGGTTATTATTTGATCATAATAACATAATTTTTTGAACGTAATAACATGTATATAGCGCTCTGAGATTTGTGAAGCATTTTGCAAATATCTGATCCTCCTAACAATTTTGAGAGGTAATTACTATTATTGTCTTCATTTTAAAGATGAGGAAACTGAGGCATAAAGAGGTTAAGTGACTTGCCCAGGTTCCTACAGCCATAAGTATATGAGTCTAGATTTGAACACAGGTCTTCCTGATTGCAGGTACACAGCACCTCCTAACTGCCCATAGATGATAGAACACACAGGCTGAGCAGTTTGCCTAATGACACAGCTAGCAAATAGCTGATACCAGCCTCAAACCTAGGGCATCAAAGTTAAACATCCCTTCTGTTATGCCACTCTGTGGGACACATCCACGTACTCTTTTTCCTTCACAACCTCGTCATTTTTAAAGGTTTTCTTTTACATGAAGCACTTGGGATACGATTTTTTGGGTTTTGGGGGCAGCCTACCTTGGCATTCAGAGGCAAGTGACAAACTTTGATGCCTACACCTAGGTTAAATGGCTGCATCTATTGCTTCACCAGGTACAGGGACTGGCACATAGTATATATTTAAAGGCTTATTGTTTGATTGTCTGAATATCCCAATGCATATTATTAAGTAATTATGTAATAAATGTAAATCATTTCATTTGAAAAAACTCTAATTGTACCAAAGCCTGTACCTTTCCTCTTCAACTCTGTAATCATGCATAGCATAAGCATTTATCCACTCTCTGCTTGAAAGCCTTTAGTGAAGCAGAACCCTCTTCCTCCAGAGCAACTCATTCTCTACTCTGGGGTAGCTCTAACTATGAAGAATTTTTCCTCACATAGAATAGAGTACACTTCTATTAACTTCCTTTCATTGGACTGAATAATGTCATTGAGGGACAAGTATCAGAAAGCTTGTGGCTCTGCTGCACAGTGGTCTCTCTCCCCCCTCCCCCAGTCCTTGAAGTTACCATGTCACCCCCAAAGGCTCAGAGGTGGGGAATCTGCAGCCTTGAAGTCTCAAGCAGGGTCCTTTGACTGAATCCAGCAGTAAAAGGGCTGTACTTGAGGACCTTAAGGGCCACATGTGGCCTCCAGGCCGAAGGTTCCCCACTCCTTCTCTAAGCATTGTGTTCTCCAGGTTACTGGTTGGAAAAAAGGCCCTACATGTTGTGGTCCCTGGAGTGAGGCCCTCCTTACCTGAGGGTCCATCCTGTCTTCTTGACATTGATGCTCAAAGAATTTTCTAGAAAACCCAGTGGTTTTCACTCTGGTAATCTTATTCAACAGTGCCAAACATATGACACATTCAGGGAACTGCAAAATTGAAGTGAAATGTTTCTGTGGAGGAACTGTGAAAAAATGGGTTCAAAAGATAGTCCAGGATCACAGTGTAAAAGGCCTCACTGAGAAGTTTGGGCTTTATATTTTTTAGGTAAGGAGAATCAGGCCGTTGAAAAGGGCTTGAGTAGGGAAGTAATAATTCTAAGTGGCATTTATACAAGGCCTACTATGTGCCAGGCACTGTTGTTTAAGTGCTTTACAAACATCTCATTCACTTCTCGTAACAACCCTGAGAGGGTGGTGCTATTATTATTTCCATTTAACAGATGAAGATGCTGAGGCAAGTAAAAGTCATGGGACTTGTCCAATGTAATAGAGCTAGTAAGTGTCTGAGGAGGGCCTAGAACTCAGATGTTCCTGACTCCTGAGCCAGTGTTCTATCCACTGAGCCACTTACCTTAAAAGTTGTTAGGGATGCTTACATGCTTGCCATCAGCTCTAGTCCCTATTGGTTCTGGATAAAACAAGGGTTCTTAATCCTTTGTTGCTGATTGTGCCAAGGATCCCTTTGGAAGTCTGGGGATGCATATAGATGCCTTCTCCGGAAAAATTTTTTTAAATAATTGAAAGAAATGCTAAATTTTAGTTTGAGGTTCAGAGAAAAGACCCCAGGTTAAGAACTTGGATAGCAGAGAAGGTAAACTTGGATCAAAGTGCTTAGAAATGGAAGGAAATCTAGACATCCTTTTTCTATCTATCCTCATTAAAAACAATGAAACAGTAAAATGACTTAACAAGAGGTTTGAAACCAGATCTGAATAGAGAACAAGATTCAAAAATTGAAGACCTATATTCAGTGCCTGCCTCTGATACATACAGGCTATGTGACCCTGGGCAAGTCACTTAAATACCCTCCCAGTGATCTAGGCCAGTGGTGGCCAACTCAGAGGGAAACAGAGCCATCAATCCATGCATCAGGATCCCTGCAAGCCTGCATGTTAACTTATAAAATGACAAATTAACATACTTATTTTTTAATTTTGTTAAATTTTTCACAATTAAATTTTAATCTGAGTTGGCTACTCTCTGGAGTGTTGTCTCCTAGATTCATTGTTGTGAAGAAGGTGATGACCCAGATTGGTAGAGGGGAATTTCTTTACCTGGAAGTTTCTTAGATCAGTAAAACCACAGATCCAGGTTCCCCCCCTCTCCTTCTATTTCTGGTCCAGTTCCTTTCCTATTACTCCATAATAGTCTTTCAATTGAATGGACATGGCTTCTGGGGTTACCTAGTTGACTGCTCTGGCTGTATGCAAGTCCACATGTAAATCATTCTCAAGAAGATGGCTTTCTGCTCTTTAAAATCCCCCGTGAATGAGATTTCATGGCCTCTCCGGCATTCAGGAAGTTCTCCCTCATTTCAAAGAGCTGTCCTTTCAGCGGTGTATTCACTCTGACTGTATTTTCAGCTTTTCCTCTGTTCCACTCCTGAGAAACATCAGCCCTGACATTTTACAAAATGCTTTAAAGCGAGAACAATGGGAGAGACAGCAGTCACCACGGCTGATCAGAAAGGAATCTTCAGAGTGATCGCTGTGGGCCTGGTGAAACCCTGCTTGGAATTACTTTGTTTCTAAGTGCTGTGGAGGAGCCTGCTGCCCACCCCTGAAGTAGAAGGACATGTGAAAGTCTGGCTCGGGCTTTGGCTGGGCTCATAGGGACTCTGGTCAGCAATCGCCTCGCCTCCTGTAATATTGGACTAACAGAGGAAGAAGACATTCCAGCAGAAAATACCTTCCAAACTTCCGTCTGTTTAGTTTTTTTTTTCTCTGCCTTTCTTATGGCAAAGCTTTGAAGTACCATATCTGATACTGAATCTAAATTAGGCTGATGGTGCTTCATTTTGTGCCTTTAAAAAAACTTAGATCACCTGTCTCTCTAAATCCAATCTTCCAGTCAGTCTGAAAACCTGGGTGATGATTTTTTTAAAGTGTCATTTTCTCTTAAAGTTATCTAAGAAATGTGTTGTGTGGTTTTTTTTTTCTCCTTTTGGTTAACTTTTTTTAAGAAAGGTAGACCTTGGGTCACTGTTCAAAGCACTTCGAAGTCACTTAGAATTAGTTAAAACTAGTTGGATGACAACGTGCCACAAAGATTTTAGAGAAGAGCTTCCCTCTCCTCTATGGCATTGCATTCTTGAGAATAAGTCCATTCTGCACCAATGTCTGAGGTTCAGTAAGTAGCAGTCTGGAAATTAAAAGTGTGATTCTCTCTCTCTCTCTCTTTGATATCTGTATATTGTATCATACAATGTATTATATATATAGTACATTATATTGTATGTGTATAATTTATTTGTATATTGTATTATTGTATTGTATGTGTATACATATGGTATGCTGTAAGTATATGTATACATACACACACACACATACACACATATATATATATATATAGACAGACACACATAATTATTTCTGTCTCCCACCCCAAATCCAAGAATTAGAGACAGAGGGCTAAGATGAGAAACTTTTGTATCTAAAAGTTTGTTCTTCCAAGTCCCTATATTTATTCATTGATTTTAAAATTAAGTGATTTGGGATAAATGAAAGAATTGAGTGGTATGATAAGAGAGACTTTCTTTAGGACCCTAAATTGATAAACTTCAATAAGTTGTAACACAATGCATTGTCTGTATATATATGTGTGTATGTATGTGTAAATATATTTATAGTATATACATGTATATATGTGTGTGCATATATACATACATACACACATACATATTTATATAAATAAATATATATTAACTACATATTTATAATAAGTAAATATATGTATATATACACATACACACATAATCAGTAAACTACTGTTTAAATGTAAAGAGTTAGAGGCTTGAGAACTCAGGTTGTTTAAAAAAGGTAGTAGGTATTTGCTTTTGTTTTCCATCATTATTTTTTTCTTTTTTCTCCCCTGTTCCCATACCCTTATTTCTTTCTTCTCTGTCCTTCCTTCCTTATTCCCTGCTTTCTAAACATTAACAAACAGCTACTGTAAAGAAGACTAAATCTCCCCAACTTATATTTCTTTGGAGCAGGGTGACATTAGTCACTGTGATAATCTCTGTGCTGTGTACATGCCTGTCTGTTCAGGGAGAGGAGTGTTTTCCTGGTGAATCAGGGCCTGTATCTGAGCCCCTTTGCCATGCACTGCACTTTGGAGTTTTCCAAGCTGCAAATAAATCATTTCTTTCAGAATGGATAAAAAATGGGCTGTACTGTTTGGGAGCAGACCACTTCCAGATAATTCCATGTTTGCTCCATAAACTATACCAGTCAATTTTACATTCATGTCAAGATTTGGGCCAGATTTATGCCCATGAGAAAGTCCCATTTTTGCATGATTTAGACAAAAAAAATGTGTCTGAATGCTGTACCCAGCCTAATTTATAGGAAACTGAGATTCTACCACCTGGAGTTTCAGGCTTGCTCTGTGAGACATGTCTGGCATGTGACTAAATGACCAAGAAGCAAAGGGGGGGGGTGGGTAGTGAGGGGGGAGAAGAGAATCTATTGGAGGGATGGCTGCCCCAGCTGAACTGAATGAAAAGCAAAGACAGAGCGGGGAATTAGGAGTGGTCATTGTATTTTTATTGTATGGGACTGGAGTAGAATGAAAATTCTCTTCTACCCTTATCCTCTGTTTCTTTCGACTTTAATTACTTAAAGTTGTTCCTCAGAGGAAACCCCACTGATATTTTCCTTCAAATGGACCTTTTATGTTCTACTGTGAATAATGTCCTAGCTCCTCTTTCCTCTCCTACTCCTCTTCTCCCTCCAGCCCAGTCCTACCTGTCCCAGCATCTGAGAACAGAGTAAGAAAGGGGTACCCCCATACACAAACTTCATACACAGAGTGATTGCCTATTAAGCCACGTCCAGACCTTAGAGGTCATGTACCTCACCCTTTCAGAGAAGTAAACCAAGGCCCAGTGAGGGTAAGAGACTTACCTAGTCAGACAGGCAAATAGATGGTCCTTTGACTCCAAGTTAAATACAAACACACACACACACACACACACGCAAATATGCACATGCATACATGTGTGTATGTATGTATACACACAAACCATAATGCCTCTTTCTGCATTTATTTCTATTGTGATTGGTTCCCCTTGCATCTTTTTGGTAACCTTCCCATTTTTCCCATTTGGCAGAGAGTTTGCCCCTCTAGAGCAGGGATTCTTCAACTGTTTGCAGATCGTGGACCTCTTTGGCAGTCTAAATCAGGTTTTTAAATGCTATTAAAATAATATTTCAAAGGAGACCAATTATGTGGAAATAGAGTTCTCAAATATATTTTTTCACACAAGTTCACAGATTTTATGTTAAGACCTCCAGCCAGAGAGATCATCATCATCATCATTATATGGAAATTATTCTTCACTGACAGGGTTGGACAAGACTTTGTTGTTGTTCTGTTTCATTTTCTAACTTTTAAAGCATTTCAAAGGCAAGAATTGCATTGTCTACTTTTGTGGTCCTTGGTGGTCCTAGAAATAATAACTCTGTACATTCCTGGCAGAATTTCCAGTGTAACCCAGAAGCACCCATTGAATCTTTGAGTGCTGCCATGGATAGCCCTTGGGAATCAATAACTCACATTTATTTATAAACCAATCAATTAACTATCAATTGAGCATTTATTTAGCATTTAGTGAGGTAGGCCCTGAGGAGGAGAGATCTCTTGGGAAAATGGGGTTGAGTCCATCACACACAGTCCCTGACATGTATACTTTTACACGTGCTTTTGCAAGAAATATGAGGAATTCAGAGGAATTCAAATCCTATCATAACAGGAAAGACCTGTATGATACAGAATGAAGTAAACAGAACTGAGGAAATAATATAAATAATGCCTTGAATAATGTAACTAAAGACAAGACTGAAAGGCATCTGGACCCTGATTAATTGTAATTAATTGGGATGATTAATCTTAACCCAAGAAATCAGATAATGGAACTTGCTTCTCAGTTTGAATGGTGGGAATGGGTAAAGGACTCAGGATGATGAATTTTGGATACCTAGTCAAACAGTTGCTATGTCCCTTGGTTTTGCTGTTGTTGGTGGTTTTTTTGGTATTTTTTTTAATAAACAAAGCTTCAATACAGGGAAAGGATGGAGCATATAAGGAAATAATTATGATATGGTGTTTACTTTAAATTTAAAAAATACATGAAGCTAACAAAAAAAAGTTAGCAAGCAAAAGAATTTCTTCCACATTCTCATCTGATCCTCATTCATTGACTATGTGTATGGCCTGGTGTTGAGCACTGATGGAGGTTAACAGCCATCCATCCTCATCATCAAGGTCCCATGGCAAATTGGTGACAGAATAGGCAATAGAATCCAGAAATCCAGACTGAGAGTTCAGTAGTCTTGTCCCACTTGCACCTTTCTCATGACTGTTTCTTGCCCTCTCACTAATAAACCAAAAAAAAAATCAAAACAACAACTTGTGGAAAGATTTTGGAGTTGGTACCCTGACAGAGTCTGATTTCTGTTGCCCAATGCAGGCCTTGGAAAATGGTGACGCAGAAGGAAGAGTGAACTTGGGAATTTCATATCAGAGTCTGAATCCTGGCCCTACTCTTAGAACTTGTGTGACCTCAGATAAACTATTTAACCTCTTTAAGTCTCATGCGTAAAGTGAGGGTGTTAGACCAGATGACTTGTAAGAGTTCTCCTAGCTTTAGACTTAGGGTTCTAAGTCTGTTCACGGTGGATCAACCTCTATTTCATTCAATTAATTTAAGAAAAGTGCAGCCATATTTAGAGAGGTTTGGAGAGAGATCCTATCCAGGGTTGGAGGGCCTCCTGCAGGTTCCCAGATGGCAAATGTTTTGGACTCTCTCTATAAGGGGCAGAGGAAGCTAGAATCCCCTTCCTCAAATGCTATGTCTCTAAGTAGACATGTCTCTTTGTCTACTTCATGAAATAAATATGTATCTGTTCTAGGTGGCTTTAAAAAAGAAAAACAGCTTTTTCTTTATTATATTTTCTAAATACTCCCCCACCAACTCGGTAACAGTGACACTCCAGTTGCTAAGATCCCTTGGAAGCAGTGTTGCTGGGCTTAATTGCCATGGTTTCACTTACACTTGCTTTTAATCCATTTTTAATCTCCTGAAGAAGACATCCTTCAACAACTAAAATCTTCTTTCCTGCATATCACAGTGAAATATAAACTTTCGAAGAATAACTTAGAGACCCCTTTACCTCTTTAGCCCCTTCATTGCCTTCCAAGACCAGATTATTTATTACCTGTCTGGGTGGTTGAGTGTGTGTGTGTGTGGGGGGGGGGGGGTATTTTCATGGGAGATTCCTAGATGCCTGTGGAGATGGTGGTGAGTTTTCCTACCTCTTTCAAATAAAACCAAAACAACGACACAAACCACCTTTACATTTATCTCCTTGTAAGAAGTGTGGGTGGCTGCTGTGGCTGATTTGGGGGTGGGAACTGGGGAGGGGGATCACAGTCTGTATCTAAAATTAAGTGCAAATGTAAATCCCCCAACTCCTCCTGCCAACCAGGCTCAGCCTTCCTGGTTATGACCCATTTTGGGATTGAGGCAGCCAGCTGCCTCCCGGGTGAGTGTTTGGGGAACCTATTCAAATTGCTGGGAGCTGACTTCCGAGTCTGAGAGTGATGGGGTACTCACAGGCAGACAAGTGTTGTTTATCAGCAATTACCATGAAAGTCCTTCCTGTAATTAACCCCAGCTTCATGGACACTGCTATTTGCACATCAGTTCTCTCATAAACACGGGCTCTATTTCCATTATTCTTTGGGAAGATGAGTCACAGAGGGAGCCTGCTTATCTCAAGTCAGTTTTTAACTAGCTTTTGTCTACATGAGATATTAGTCACTGATACCTACAAGATTATAAACCAGGCACATTGAAAAAAAACAACCAAAAACATTTTCTTTCTTTCTCCCTTTAGATTTACCCCCTCCCAAACCCCAGCCTTTCAGGCATCCAGGGTGTAGCAGAAATAGCATCAAAGCTTAGGCACTTACAAAATCCCTCTCCTTTCAGTAAATGTGCACTTCACTTGTATGATCATTGACTCATAACCAGAAAGAATCACACAAGGGGAACCGGAGGTCTGAATAACTATCCAGATCACGATCTGTAGCTAAGGGAGAGACAAAAGTGGAGGATTTGTTATAACAGGACTCCCCCCCCCCCACTTTTCTCTTTCTTTTTCTCTTCACCCCCCCTCCCAATTGTTCAGGGTGAACTGTGCTACCCGAGGCAAAGGACAGGAGCTGTTGGGTCTTCCTTGTCAGCTAAACCACTGATATCCTCAGGCCAACAGAATCTCTTCTTATCAGCTCCCAGACCTCGACTCAGTTTCCCATCTATCACTGAGTTCTCCCACATCTCCATCATTTGCAGGAGATTAGAGTTTGGTGATTCTAATTCTTTTGAGGTGACATGGGGCAACCCTGGTCCTCTGAGAAAAATTAATCCACAAGTTCTCGTTTGGGATATTACTCTTTAGAATACAGCTCGTGGGCAAATATAGCAAAGATGATGTGTCCTAAATAAACTGAATAGGTAGTGTGCCACTACATTCATCCCCAGATCCCCTACCCCCCACCTCCCTCCATTAAGTATGAATAGGAATCACATCTGTTTCTTTTCTCCTTGAAAAGCAAGAGGCAGAGACCTCGAAATGAGGAAGAATCAGTCCACACCTGGGTGGTCTTTAAATTAGAAACGGTTTTGCCAAAGCTCAATTTTTGGTTCTGTACCCAAGCAGCTTTCAAGAGCCCCTTCTTTACCTATCCAGGTTAGAAGTATCAGGGTAGGTGATTTCAAAGGGAGCAATAGGGAACAAACCCTTTGTTTTCATCCTGCTTTCTCAAAACAACTGCATTCTAAGTCCCTCCAAGAGAGTTCTTCCACCCCCATGTAAGGAGTAAGGAAGTATTGGGACTTTGTTAGACTGTGAAATTCTGACCTCTGTTGCCTATGATTTCCACCCTACCCACCATATTGATTAATCTAATAATATTAAAAAATCTTGTTGCTAAGAATTACTTGCCCAAGTTTCCACTAAAAAAAAAAATCCAGAAAGTAAAGATACTACTGATAGCTGACATTTATTGTTTTTGCCTAGACCTGAGATTCTATCAATAGGGAGCTCCCAGTGGGAAAACTCCTCTCCACCAAAGCAGATTAGCAATTTATGCTACAGTCTTAGAGAGTTGCCTGGGTCACCGAGAGGTTAAATGATTAGTTCAGGCTCTTGTGGCCAGTATGTGACAAAGGTAGGACCTGAATCCAGTTCTCCTTAAGAGACTGGCTCTCTCTAGACATTATACCTTAACATTTGCAAAGTGCTTTATACACATGATCCTATTTGAGCCTCACAGCATATCATGAGTTAAATTTTAATTTTTAATTTTTTTTTTCTGTGCAGACCTGAGGTATAATCTCGTACAAAGAACTTCAGGTATGTAGATAGACAGATATCATCTATTCTCATAAAGAATTGTTGGGTTGGGGGTGGAACAAGATTTAGAGGTTAAATGACTATCCCAGGTTGAACCCAGATTTTCTTGACTCAGACGTTGGCATTACATCCACCTCTCAGGCAGGAATTAACACCTTCAGTTCACAGAAGAAGGGATTCAACTCCCACTATGGCATCCCCTAGATTGAGATTCTCTGTTTCCTTTCAGAATCACAAGGGCTAGTTACCTCCTGTCCAAAACAGTTGTGTGGCCTTTTGTCATCAGCCTTAAAGTCTGAGAGAGTTGATCTTAGGTGGATAAGTCAATTAACTACAAGCATTCGGGATGAGGAGTGCTGACAGAGGCCAGGAAGGCTATACTGCTATCTCCCACCTTGTGTCATTCTATCCTCCTAGAACAGATGGAAGGAGAGAGAAAAGAAGTATAAAGTATATGAATGAATCTCCCTCAATTATATAAAGAAAATAAGAATCCTTTACAAAACTGCTTCTAGGGAACAGGGGTAACATCTACAGTTGGACTATATCAAGGTTTCCTAGGAGGGAGGGAATAAGGGAACAAAGGAAATATGATTTGTGTTTTACACAAATCTCTATAATTATGAGCTGTGTTAAAGCAAGATGTTATGCAGATAACATGATTTTATATGGATGATATAGATGGTTCTATATACATACACATATGTGTATATTGTATAGGTATAAACATTTCATTGATAGCTAATTGATTGGTTCATAAATAACAAACACAAACTTCCCCTGTCAAATTCCCCGGGCTGAGGTCCTTCCTTTGTCACATAAAGGTGTTGTTCTAGACAGTCTTTAAGATTCTTGCCTGTTCTAAATAAATGATGCTATATTTTGTAGAAATATCTGAGAATCTTGAAAGTGTTCCCCCAGTTAGTTAAATTAGGCTTGTCCAAGTTACTAAATTGAGATTAACCCATAAATCTGATAAGGGATCTGAGATCTGTCTACCCACTACATTTGTCTTCTCTGATGTACAACCAAACAGCAATGTGGATTTCTTTTTTATCTAAACACCTGTAAGTGCTGATTGAAAAAAAAATTAAATTTTGCCCTCTTTATTAAAAGATTGATTAGTCGAGTTACTAGGCTGGACCCAAAATGAAAATCTATAGCCTTACATCCACCTGATCAAATAAATATTCCTAATCCATTCTGCCAGTAATCATGGTGAGTGGAGCCTGGAACGATTGAAGTGTTGGGGACAAGGTGAGTGTGTGTGTGTGTGTGTGTGTATGTGTATTTCTCCAATGGGAGTGGCGACTAAAATCTGGCCTCTAGCCATAACTGTGGCACAATTCAGATTCTAGTATTTATAGAGGCAAAATAGTCAAGGCACCAGCATACTAATGTGGCAGACAGCATCCTAGTCCCAGACAAAAACTGGATAAGACTAAATATGCCAGGAGCAGATTAAAGATGGCAGCAAACCTGAAGTCTTGGGTGTACCCACTCTGGTTGGGAAGTTTTACAAAGTTTCTTTAGCATCGCTGCTCTTGTTCTCTGCTTCTTAATAACAAATTCTTGGGTGGATTTACCTCTTTTGGTTTCTTTGCAGAAAAGGGGAAGCCATTGTATATTTCCATTCGGCTATCAGGTATATTAAAAAAAAAAGTCACTCCCTAAAAAAGTATTAAAATGAGCCCCCAGGTTACTCAGTTAAATCCCTAGTGGAAAGAACTTGCAAGTATTTTACCAAACAGAAAATTTTCCTTTAAATACAGAGACATTATAATAATAATAATAAAAAATTTATTAGCTGCTCGACTCTCTGATCCTTTCTGGAGATTTCCAAAACAACAGTGAGCTAAGCCCCTAGCCTGCTAATTTAAGAGTTTGAGAGGAAACCAATTGCCTTTTAAGAATAGAAAGTGCATGGTTTGTGTACTGAGCCTGCCACATCGCCCAAATAAATAAGCACCTTTTTTCCCCCAAGCAAAAGAAACTCTGGAAGGTAGAAAGGAAACAAAATAGAAGAAATTTTAAATGAAAGACATAAAATTACTTTTCCAGCATGCATACATACATATATAAGGGTTGGGTCAATTGTAGAATCTACATCCATGATTTCTTCTAGAAAACGGAAATTCTCCCCCCTCTTTGAATTTGAATGAGAAAGCATCAAATTGTGAGTGATAAAGTAGTAAACATTTTTTAAAAATCATTTATCTTAGTCAGTGATTTTCCTTTTATTTTGAAAAACATCCATAACCTTAGCTTTCAAGCTATTGAGAGTGATAACTGGTAACTCAGATTTTGTTTGTTCTCCCTCCCCATCGCCCTTCCGTTTTTTATTATGACTTTCTTAATTATGGCAAGATGGTCTCTCTTTCTGTCAACAAGTTGTGAAATGGGCTGGCTGCTAACCCTCTCACTCTCACCCAAAGCCCAGGCTTCTATTTCTTAAGTCCTATTTAATTTTTGCATTTCCTGATTTTTGCCTTGGGAAAACAAAAGGCAGCTGTAGTCCGTTAGAAAAACTGCAAAGGGATCCTGCCAGGTAGTGTGAGTGGCTTGCAGGTTCCCCACAGCAGATTGTGAAAAAAGAAATAGAGAGTGTGGTACTGTCATATTGCCTCAACTTCTGCATCTCCTCCTTCCTTTTTTCTGATATACTCAACCACTCAACTTCTCCTTCCTCCACCCCCCCCTTCTTTTCTTTCTCTCTATCCCCTTTTTCCTTTTCTACAGCTGTATTTCTAATCAGCAGAAGATACATCTTGCTTGGAGTCAACCCTTCTTTCTCCCTGCACATTCTTAACCTTCTATCTTATGCATGGATCACTGGTTAGCTTAGAAATGCACAGGCACAAAAGGAGAAGCTGACATGTGAGGTTTGATGGCAATAATGGCTGTTTATAAGCCTAATCCATCACATTTAGTGGACACCTCCATTTTTGTCCCTCTGAAAAGGTATAAATAATAAAATGGGATAGCTTCAGCTCAGAGGTGCCTTGGTAAATATTTTAACTATTTACAAGATCGTACCAATAACAATGGAAGCATCTGTACCATCCACAGAGAGGCCCCTGAATCATTAAAAGAGGGCCCAGATGGTTCTTACAATTCACTCACAATAAAATTTCTTGATGACAGAGCTTTTGTAACATGGTTTACATTTTTTTTCATATCGCATTGTTCAATATTCTGAACTTGTCCTCTTTCTTTCCCTGGAGAAAGTCTCCATAAATATCCTTTCCCCTAAGAAAAGAAGGCCTTGGATGAAAACTAGAGGGAAAAAATGTACATTTCATAGCCTGTTTCAGAGGAAAGGCTGAACAATTATAAATCAGGCACTCTCAATATCCAAATATTGACACTCAGCTGTTTCTGTACCACCATACCCCCTTTTCTGTGGACCACTGCAAGGCTAGCTTTGGTAAACAATTCTAAAGAAACCTTTAGCATTAACGTTCCCGTTGGATTGCTGAATCCTTTTAATTTGTCTGTATTTTGCACCCTCAAAACTGGCTTAAAGAAGTGATTTGAAGGGAGGAAACTGTATGTACCCAAGGGATCTAAAATAAAGTTGATGATTTTGTTATTTAAAGGTACACTCGATTTTCTTCATGCTCTCTGACTCTTCTGATATCAACATTGAAAGTACAATATTTCCCCCTTTTCTTTCAATACTCTCCTTCCCTTTCCCCCTCCCCCTTCAAAATGCTGGTGCTGGGCTGCTCCTTCTTCAGAAGGCTAGCTCAACTCTATGGTCTTTGAAAAAAAAAAACATAAAAGAAGCCACTAAGAGGATGTGGAAAGGAGGAGGTTGGTCTGCAACTTTTAGCCTCTGCTTAAGGAGTTGTTCATTCACTGGGGAAGGCAATTTGTAAGTTACAAAAAAGAGATGGCTAGTAGGGGAACAGCTTGTTGCAAGGTTTAAAAAAATGCAAGTCTATTCTATGTGGTTCTAAAAGATGAAAAAGGTACATAGAAATTCAGAATAAAGCTCTCCAAACAGCCAAGGCTTAATGCTGAAATTTTAAAGTTTCCCTGTTAAAAAAAAATCAGACAAATTGTCCCTGAGAAGAGCAACAAGATTCAATTCTATTCCAATGGCTCTTCTCAATATCTGAGGTCCTACTTTTCAAATTTGGTCAATAAAATTAACAGCCTCCTTTTGAACAGAATATCACACCTCCAAACGAGTTCAAGCTGGTGCGGTTATTGTCCAGTGGAATGTGAGACCTACATTTCACAGCTCCTCACCCAAGTAATGAATGAATCGGATCTCATAAACAAACAAACCCAGTTTCACGTTGTTTCAGTGGCCTTAGACTACAGGGGTTTTGCTACAAAGAAAAATAGTTGTCATGTTTGTGTTCAGCTCAGTTCCCGCATGGCTGGGGCCATAAAACCACTCAGTAAAGAGCATTTTCACAGCTGAGTTTGCAATTTAATAAACAGATGCAAACATCGGTCCTCCGAGGTCAACAATTACAAATAAACCAGGCAGAAGTTCTCCTTGGAATTCCACATCACTGTAAAGTAACAGAAAAGCATGTCTTAGCAGCTGTAACAGGAGGGCCTTGGGAAAAAATAAGGGGGGGGGGTGCAGCGCTCTCTGTCCTCAGTGAGCTCAGGGGAATTTTACCTGATGTAATTTAGTATTCCAAAAAATCCACTATTCTTTAAATAAAATTAATAAAGGAAACTGTGATTTTTGGAAACCAATCTATACTTCTAGATTTATTTCAGGATACTAGCCTTCAATGCTAGCTGTCTGTCAACCTCTATCACCTCCATAGATTTGTGTAGTCTATACCCCTAGTCTAGAAAACACAACCTGTTTATCTCTACACACCGAATTCTTCATTTTCTTCAAAGCTGAGCTTGCTCCCTTCTCCATGAAGCCTTCCTGGATTGATCCTAGCTATCGATACCTTTTCAAATTCCTTGAGAACTCTTGGCTTGGATTTCTTCCTTTTCCCCATCAGATTTTATTCTGTGTTGTATCATTTTTGTTTCTATGCCATATCCCCCTATTAGATGGAAAGATAATAAAATTCAGAGGTAGAAGAGCATTTAGTCCCATTTCTTTAGAGAAGACTATAGCTCAAAGAGATTAAATAACTTGGCTACAAAGTCACAAGATCTCTTGAGGATAGATTTTTATTTTTTTTAATATTTGAGTCCTGATAACCAATGAATCTAATAGATATTTATTATGCACCCATGTGGCATGAATGGGAGATACAAAGAAAGGCAAAAGAGGTCCCCTCCCCTCAAGGAGCTTACAGTCTAATGGGGAAGACAACATGCAAAAAATGTATATGAAGAAAGCTATACCAGGATAAATAAATAATTGACAGAGGGAAGTTTCTAAAATTAAGGGGGGATTGGCAAGTCTAGTAAAAGATGGAATTCTACTGAAAGGAAAGTGATTTAAAGAAAGCTTGGGAGGTCAGTAGGCAGAATTGAGGAGAGAGAGTGTTCCAGACATGGGGATATCAGAGAAAATGGTTGGAGTCAAGAGATGGAGCATCTTATTCAAGGAACAAGCAGGAGGCCAGTGTCACTAGGTCAAAGAGTACAAAGTAAAGCATAAGAGGACTGGAAGGCAGGATTTGTTCAAGGTCACATAGCTAACATAGGTACCTCAAAAGCATGTGTCAAATTTAATTCAATTGGTCTAGATATTGGAGAGAAATGAAATAATTTCTTTGGGTGACAGTAAAAAAAAGCCAATTTCTTTATTATCCATACTAAAAATGACCAAAAATGTCAAGAATATAAAAATCACTTGAATTTTATTTTGTTGTATGCTTTGCATTACTATTTTCTTTTCTTTTCTTTTCTTTCTTTCCTTTCTTTCTTTCTCTTTCTTTCTTTCTTTCTCTCTCTCTCCGTTTCTTTCTTTCTTTCTTTCTTTCTTCCTTTCTTTCTTTCTTTCTTTCTTTCTTTCTTTCTTTCTTTCTTTCTTCCTATTTTGCTTTTTAGAGGGGAGAAGGCAGGGCAATTGGGCTTAAGTGACTTGCCCAAGGTCATATGGCTAGTTAGTATTAAGTGTTTGAGGTTGGATTTGAACTCAGGTCCTCCTGACTCCAGGGCTGCTGTTGACTGCGCCACCTAGTCACCCTGTATTATTATTTTCTTAATGGGCATTTTCCATGCTTCTTATACTTTACCCAAAGAATAAGTAAAGGACACCAAGAAACATCACAATCAGAAGTTGGAAAATCGTCTACCTTTCTGGTCCTGCTCCCTTCAGCCTTTCTCCCCATTCTCCATTCAGTTCTAGGAACAGCTAGCTTGTTATGCAGAATCAAGCAAAATGGCAGGCTAAGCAGAGGTGATCTCTCTGCTCGAATTGTGAGGAATCACTGGCTCACATCATACAAAGAGCAAAAAGGCAATCTAGTGTAGAACAGCATCATTGCCAATATTGGGCTATTTTCTCTTTCATAAATGTTACTTTTAAGAATGAAAATAATTGCCCTCAGTTGGGATGAGTAAAGGAAATTCTGTGACAGATCTGTGTTCCAGACTGATTCCCCAACAGAAAGGCAAATGGAGTAGCATTAAATGTTTATATATTCAAAGTCTTCGCTACTTCCCACTAGAGTCTACATGCTCTGTGGTTCTCAACCTGTGGGTCACAACCCCTTTGGCGGCCAAACGATCCTTTCACAGGCGTCACAGAGGTCACCTAAAACCATTGGAAAACATATTTCCGATGGTCTTGGGAACCAAGACACCACTCCTCTGTCTCCAGGCGAGTCTGCCCACATGCAGATACGGTCGAGGCATTACCACAGCATCTAGTAAGCCTAAACTAAGAATTTAAGCTGTTCCTCAAATTGTATGTGCCATCATTCTCCTCTGTGCATCTCTGTAGGCCATTGCCCTTTCCTCCCTCATTTCTGTCCATTAAAATAACCTCTTTCTTCAAGGATCTTCCTCCAGCACCTCCTCTTCAGAGTATCCTTACTGGCCGGATTCTCCAATAACCCTCACTAGCCCCAAGGCCCAACCACCAAGCCACTCTCACTCCCCTCCCTACTCCTAGGCAGTTCCCTGACTCTTCACATGGTCCAGCTTGGGACCTTTCCTTTCTCCATATCATACTATCTTACATTACATCCATCTGCATATCTATCATATCCCACTCCCAGTTCCCCTAACAGATTATAAGCTTTTTGAGGACATTCATCCTAGTATCTTCAATTTTATACATAGTGGGGACTTAGGAAATGTTTACTGAATTCAACTGGACCGAATTAAACAGAGTAGGTGAAAATGTCAACAGGAGTATAAAAGCAGGCATTAAAAATAAACTTCAAGGTAAATAATTCACTAGTGGTTATTGGTTAGTTGATATGTTGGTTTTTCTCTCAAAGAGTTTAGATCTCAAGATCACATACTGACCTGTTTATCCCATACAGCATATGCATTGTTTGTCTTTTAGTATCTCTAGCTTTTGGAAAGACAAGAAAGGGGTGTCCATTGCAATGGAGTAACCTGAATGCTGTCTCTTCTTTAGGCGGAACACTGTGTTGTGCATGCAGTAGGCATACATTAACTGTTTGTTGTATGGAATAGAGAAACTGGCATCTTTTGGGAATTTTACTTTCCTCCAAATTATTCATCATGTCTAACCACCACAAAGTTTAACTCTGGGCTTTACATGTGTCTTGCTCCTTTTGAAATTTATATTGAAGTGAATGGGATAAAATTGAGTTGGATCAATCCCCAAGCCTGCAACGAACTGCCTGCTACTGTCCTTATAGCTATACCAATGGAGAGAGTGATACTGGCACAACCCCTGTCCTCCAGTGGCTGCACGCGGAGAAGAAAGGGCAAGGAGGTGGGAATACAGAGAAAATACAGTGAATGGAGGAAGAAGGAAAAAGAAATCCCCATGCAATGCAAATAATGAAGATTAAATATTTACATAAGCACATTAGGGGGACTGTGCTGATATGTATATGACAAGTATTATTTAGCTTAAACCTCTATGGTTTAGGTACCAAAAGTACAATTGTGTGTTTTTTTCGGATTGATTACATGGTGTTAATAGTCTCTTTCAGAGAGGGTGTTTAGTGGTAATCATATTCATTATTTCCTTCCTTCACTTCTCAGGTGCCAGAAATAGTCATCCCCACTTGCATTCACTGAGTGTTGGGTAAGGCTGCAAGTGCTGGTTGTTATGTTTTTCCATTACATAGCAAGGCCTCCAGATTTACAGCAGGGAAAATCCTATTACAGTGAATAGAATAGAGGGATTCTGTATCACAAAGCCAAACCCATGTCCTGGATGGTGGATGGTGGAAGGCAGCTGTGGCAGAAGGCAACTATAGTATAGTGGCCAGAGATCCGAGTTTAAAAGGAAAAGACCTGGGTTCGAGCTCTGCTGCTCATACTTTTATTACTTATATGACCATGAGCAAATTCCATGCCTTCTCTGAGTCTGCTTCCCAGTCTAGACTGTATAATTTCTGCCATTCTTCTCAGCTCTAAATCCGATTGTTCAAGTTTTATTTGTTTGTTTGTTTTTTAGCCCTTACTATATACCTTGCCTTCAGTTTGGTGCCCTGGGGGGCAGAGTGGGTAAGGGAGGGGAAGCATAATAAGGCTCAGATCCTGCCCTCTGGGAATTTAGAACTTATTGTGAATATCACACTGAGATGTAACAATTTAGAAAACAGGCCAAGCCTGCAGATTATGAAACATAAAATTGAATATAACTCAGTGCCTAAACATGTGATGGAGACACAAAGGGATATGAAAGATCAGGAAAGGGATGCCAATGAAACCATCCTGACCTAGTGATGAGCAATTTCTATGCCACAAACAATTCTGTCCTAATGTTCTCTCCCTATAACAATAATTCTGTAAAGACCTTGACCATGTGCTATTTGCATTAGAGATGGTGAAGGGAAAGCTAAGCTGAGGAATGACTGAGCTCTTTACACTTCTTTTGTCCTATCTTCAAGTAGCAATTACAATTCAACTCCCCTTTATCCCACCACTTCTCAAACATCCCAACTACCTAAAGAAAACCCACCTAAGCTGTCAAGTTTCCTGTCAAAACTACTCAGGAAGAGTCTTGAGAGCTAGAGCTAGGCAGAAGAGGGTAGGGACAGTTAGTGCATTCTTCTGACTGAATTTAAAGTGCTTCTTTTCACTTTTTAATTAATTCATTTCATACAGAGCCCCCAGATTATAGCAATTTCATCTCTAGGACTCAAATCCTAGGAACGCATTTCTAGGAGACAGTTTGTGAAGGTTCTGATGCAGAAAAGTCCATTTACAAATGGATCAGCCATGTATAGAACAGTGAACAGGCCCTAAGACAGTGCAGAATAAGTTTGAAATCAATATTTAGAATAATATTATTCAAATTACTTCAACTGGGTTGAAAAACAATGAGTTGAATGAGTTAATGACATAATGCAAATTTTGAAATCAGTTGCCATTAAATGTTATTCATTTTTAACTAATAGAGACTATTCTTAAGAACTAAATTTTTTCTCAATAGTTTTAAAGTATTGAAGTATCAAAGTAACTTGGGATTAGTCATTTTTAATTAGTCTTTTAACCTGACCAGTAGGTTTTTCTATGTCTGTTTAACAATTAATAAATTGTTACCCTCCTCTTTCCACCCAAAAGGGTTTTTTAATCAACTCAAATTTTCTAAATAGGATATTTTCTTCATATTAGCTTTAACATTATCATTTTAAGAATTAATGAATTTTTAAAGCACAAAGCAATTTGTATGTTCCACAGAATTTAATAATAATAATAATAATAGCTAGTGAAGCATATAATGCTTTAAGGTTTGCAAAGCACCTTCCAGATATGATCTCATTTGATCCTCACAACAACCCTGAGAGGGAGGTAGTACTATTATCTTCATTTACAGATGAGGACATTGAGATGGACTGAAGTGAACTGTCCGAGGTTATACAGCTGGTAAGTGTGTGACACCAAGTTTGAACTCAGGTCTTCTTGTCTCCAACTCCAATACTTTACCTTTCCATATTGCTTTTTTCCCTTTCTTTCTTTCTTTCTTTCTTCCTTCCTTCCTTCCTCCCTTCCTTCCTTCCTTCCTTCCTTCCTTCCTTCCTTCCTTCCTTCCTTCCTCCCTTCTTCCCTTCCTCCCTTTCTTTCTTTCTTTCTTTCTTTCTTTCTTTCTTTCTTTCTTTCTTTCTTTCTTTCTTTCTTTCTTCCTTCCTTCCTTCCTTCCTTCCTTCCTTCCTTCCTTCCTTCCTTCCTTCCTTCCTTCCTTCCTTCCTTCCTTCCTTTCTTCTTTTTTCTTACTTTCAAAGACTTGAACTTAGGTGTTAGGCAGTGGTGGATGGCTGAAATTCAGAGTAGGGAAAAGACAACTCTTCAGAAGTTTAAAAATAATGGGGTTAGTAGTCAAGGACTAAGTATTTGATGGTTCAGCCAATGACAGTGGCAACTCCTTCACTGATTGTGTTTTATTTAATTTTTTTGTTGTTGTTGTTACAAGAGAGGCTCTAGTTTGGGTATAATGAGAAACGGTTATTATATAAAATGCATGAAATAAAAGTCATTAACTTGGGAAGAATTATGAGAAAGGAATTATATAACAATGCTATAGATATTCTGAATGTTGTAGATTTGGGGTGTCCCCTTGTGACTTGTCACAACAAAGGATTAGATTTGATTTTTAAGTCCAAGAAGAAAAAAAAGAAGCATTTTCAATGAAATACGTAATCACCTACCAAAGCAGAGTCACTGGATATATGAGTTTGGGGGCATTTAGAATACCCTTCCTTAGTAAGATAGGGTCTATGTAAGCCAAGAGAAGTAGAAGATGAAACATTTATCTGGATAATTCAATGGTTGACAATTTTAGATGGCTTAGAATAAGTTAGAACTTAGTACTAGCTGTCATTCTGTACTTTTTTTTCAAATCCAGAGTTGAAAATCCAGGCTTCTGTATGGTAGCAGAACAAAGTTAACATTTATAAGTGTTGTTAAGACTATTCTATCTAGGATTTGCTAGAATCCCACAGTGTTAGTAACTTAAATTCCTTTCAGTCCACCTCCCTTATTTTCTGTATCATGAAAATAAGGCCCAAAGATGGGGAGCAACTTGCCCAGAGTTGATGTCAGGATTTAAACTAGAACCAGGCTTTCCAACTCCCATTCCATTATATAGGGTTTTCTCTCAAATGCAAAAGGAGACAACCTTGCCTTTCCCAACGCCACATTCTCACTTACTGTCCTTCTGGCAGATTTTTCTCAGGTGAAAAAAGCCCAAACTGAATTCAAGTAATCTCTCCATGTGCATAAGGAAAGCATTGAAGGCTTTTTTTTTTTTGGTGAAAGTTCAGGCCCAGGATTAGGGGAAATAGATCCTCAAACAAAAATGGCACAGATGTTATAAGAAAGAGCCAGGAATTCCCTTTCTTGAATTTACATCTTAGATGCCTTGTTCCATGCCCCATTGTTAGAGACCAGGAAAATGATTCTGTAAATTTTCCATAAACTTATGGAAGTGCCCAAGGAGAATGAGAGGAAAAAAGTATCTTACAATTTATCTCTCTGCTTAGCTATATGTTGGCAGGGCTAATGAATACTATTTATTTTAGTCAAAGTTTGTACACTAAAGACTTTTGGGAAATTACCTACTATCTGGGAGAGGGATGGTTCATTTTTACCTACCTGCTGGAAAGTTAGAATTTCCTTCTTTAAGGGAGAAAAAAATTATCCTAATTTTACATATGAAAAATATGTCAAAAGAAGAAATGGGAAGAGCTATGGAATTCTATTTACCCAATATTACAACTCTGACAACCTCATTTTCCATATATATATATATATATATATATATATATGTAAAACTTTTCAAAGCTTAAAACCCTATGTAAGTGTTAGCAAGTCGTTCAATGAATGAATTTATGGAATCCCTCCTATGTGCAATGTTGTATTAGATGCTGTAAGGCAGTGGTTCTCAACCTTCCTAATGCCTTGACCCTTTAATATTCATATGTGCATGTATCTTCATGTGGGCAGACTCTCCTGGAGATGGATAGAGGAGTGGTGTATCAGTTCCTAAGACTGTCAGAAATACGTGTTTTCCAATGGTCTTAGGCAACCCCTGTGAAAGTCATTTGACCCACAAAGGGGTTGCGACCCACAGGGTGAGAACTGCTGCCAAAAGGGTACAAAGTTATACAAAGGCATACTTGTCTTTTGACCACTCTGAATTGCAGCTACCCACTATTGCCTAATATCTATATTCAAGTCTTTGAAAGAAAGAGGGAAGAAGGGAGGAAGGAAGGAAGGAAAGAAGGAAGGAAGGAAGGAAGGAAGGAAGGAAGGAAGGAAGGAAGGAAGGAAGGAAGGAAGGAAGGAAGGAAGGAAAGAAGACTAAGAAAGATGGAAAATGTTTTAATAGACATCTCAGTCCCATGAAAATAGGAGGTCTTCTGCTTGCTGTGGTTACTTGGGCAATTTAAGGAAGACATGGATCTAGGCCCTGGACTCAGTATTTCTTATAGAACCTAATCTTCGTGAATAAAGAAATTATTTTTTTTTCCAAATATGGATTGTGAAGGAAAGAAGTCACATTATCCCTCATCTCTAGTACTCCTTTGTAACTTTCAGAAAATTACTTGCTATAGGATCCAATTGTGAGACTCCAAGCCTAGCTTTGAGATATCATACAAATGTAGTTTATCTCTTTTTGTGGAATGAGAGCAGTTGTTTTTAAAGTAAATGTTTGTAAATTTAAGAGACTGGTGTTAACCTTTTTATGGCTCAGCTCACCTCTGGTTTAGTGGGTCAGAGGAAGAATGTGCATTGGAAAAATTCAGCTAAACATGTGATGATCTCATTGCTATCTCAGCTGTAACTAAGAATTGTCTTCTGGTAGAGAGGAGTCCAGGAAAGGGGAGTAATGTAGAGAATAATGAACACCTTGAGGGGAGCTCTAGAAGACAGCCTAACCTCTAGTGTAGTCTCACTAGGAAAAAGGAACACTGGTTCTCTATGAAGTCAAGCTTTCAATTATATGGAGACTCCATGTATTATTGGGGAAAGTAGCCTAGGAGAAAGGTACCATAATGAGAAGAATGTTTCGCATAGTTTTGGGAGGCTTATATTATGATGTAGCAGTCTAGGGCAGCATCTTGAGGAAGGGCATGGGCGGGAAATTACAGACAGGAGGAAGCACATCTAGGTAGACAGAATCATAGGAAGCTAGCACACTGGGCCTAACCACATTGACTTCATGATAGTTTAGGCCTCTAGCTGCTCCTGATGTGACAGCCCTAAGAATGCATCGTCTGTGGTTGAGAGAGACTTTTGTATTTGCTTTGTATAGGTTTGTATCCCTTATAGCATGTAACAAAGAATTTCACGTGGGAGGAAGTCCATGACTCCATTCATTGAATGACTAGTTAACACTTACATGGCTTTTAAGCATTGAAAAGTGCTTTATATGTTATTCAATTTGATCCTGTGAGTTAAGTCTGATTATTATGGCTACTATATTACATATAAGGAAAATGAGGTTGTCCCAGTTATACTACTGGGCAAACAGAATTCTATAGCTCTTGCCATTTCTTCTTTTGACACATTTTTTTCATGTGCAAAATTGGGATAATTATACTTGTATTACTTATTATTTTAGAAGGTTTGATGTGAGGTGGAATTCACTAAAGTCTTCTCTTGATGTACTGCTGCAGGGTGGATGTCACTTTAGGTTTATGAGGACTACACTTGGAGAATGTAAGCTATGATAGATTTTGGTAAAGTAGAAGAGCTTTCTGACCATACACTTAGAGGTATGTTTTCTGAAGACTGACCTAACTAAATTTGTAGAGGCTCCGTAATGGGCTGATTGTGATGTGATAGATCTTTTAAAAATCATAGTAAATTTGAGTACTGTTTTCTAAGTTATAAAGATGTTGTAATCAAAAGCCCTTAAAGTCTCTCATTGGTAGGTTCCTTTTTGTAAACTGTAAAGCATCATATAAATTTGAATTGTTGATTTTTAAAAATTATTGTTAACTGGTTCTCATCTTTTTCAATGAAGTCCAGATAGAAATAAACCTGGGACAAGTGGCTATCCAACTACTCTTCTTTAAATATAATCCCTCTCCCCTAACACCTAGTCTTGCATATCCAAACACCAATGGGACATCTCAAACTTTGTGGCCTGTGGACATTTCAAACTCCACATTTTTCTTAACTCCAGTCCCCCTTGGTAACTTCCCTGTTACTATTGAGTATCCCACAAGCCTCCTAGTCATCCAGGATCACAAACTAAATGCTATACTTGACTTTTCACTTTATCTCATTCTTCTCCCTCTCCCCATATCTAGTCTTGCCAAATCCTGTTTATTTTAACTTTACATCTCTTTTATGTGTATCCTTTTTCTCCTCTGGGGTAGCTAACTGGTACAATGGATAGAGTATCAGACCTGGAGTCAGGAAGACTCATCTTCCTGACATCCAGTCTGGCCTCAGAGACTTACTAGGTGTGTGACCCTGGGCAAGTCACTTAGCCCTGTTTGCTACAATTTCCTCACACGTAAAATGATTTGGAGAAGGAAATGGCAAACTGCTCCAGTGTCTTTTCTAAAAAGTGACCCAAATGGGGTCACAAAAAGTTGGAAATGAATGGAAAATGAGTAAATAACAAGTTTTCTCCTCTGTCACTGCCACCTCTTGGATGCAGACCCTCATTACCTCACACCTGGACTATTATAGCACCCTTCTGGTTGGCTTCCTTGCTTCAAAACTCTCCCCCTTCTGCCCATCCTCCATTTAGTCATCAAAGTGTTCTCCTAAGGCTCAGATTTGACCATGTCACTTCTCTTTTCAATAAACGCCAGTGGCTGCCTATGTCTCTAAAATATCAAAAAGCAATGGAGTCAGATAAGATCCACAGACAGTGACTCAAAGAAATCACAGTGATGCATGAGTAATTGGCAGAGTGTTTTGCCAGATTCTTCTCAGATCCAAGCTTGATTCCACTTTGACAAACAGTAGGCCTCACATATCTACTAACTAAAGATGAGGAACTCAATGACCACTCCTGTTATGCATCAAGGTATGCACGTTACACAAAGAATTTACACCTGTATTACAACAAAAAACCACATAAACATTTGCAAAATAAGAGACTTGATTAAGTAAAAAGGAAAGCTAAAAAGCCTCAGGTGAACAAAGAACAATTTATTTATTTTTTTGGAATGAGCTGCCAGAAATTGCTATAATATTTATGCTGGCTTATGCATATACTGCAAATATTTCTAATTAAATTTTTTTTTAATTAATGGAAATCTATATTCTCACCCTTATACCTCATGCTCTATTGGTGAAAAAAAACATTCCTTACAATAAATAATCATAGTCAAGCAAAACAAATTCCCTCATCGGCTATTTTCAACAACTATGTCTCATTTTGTACTCTAAATCTATCACTTCTCTGTTAAGATATGGAAAGAGTGTTTTAGTATTGGTCCTTTCATATGAATGGTCACTACATGCACCGCAATTCTTACCACTTTCAAATTTATTTATTCTTACAATGTTGAAATTATTGTCTAAATTGTTCTCCTGGTTCTGCTCATTTTATTCTGCATTAACTTAAGTCTTCAAAGTTGTTGGTTTTTATAATATTAACATTATAATATATTCTTCTGGTTCTGCCTACTTCATTTTGCAGCAGTTCATACAAATCTTGTTGTGTCTCTTTGAAAGCCTCTATTTTCTCCTTTCTTTTAGCACAAAAATATTGAACTACTTCCATAAACTACGATTTGTACTGCAAACATATGAAATAGTCCTAAACACAATGACAAAGCTAGTATTTGATGTCCACATAAAAAATTATTCTTTCTTTGAAACTCATCACCAACACATTTACATCAAGAGCAATTGATATAAAACATCATCTTTCGGGGAGACAATTTAAGTCTAATTTTTTTCCTGTCTATCTTTAAACTCATTTTTATTTTACCTAAATAGAAATCACTATGTTTTCCAAAGAGGAAGTCATACCAAGACATCTTATTAATAACTTGCTATACATAGATGACATTAACTTATATGGTTCTACCAAAAACCACATCAAATTGCTTATTGATTTTGTGGAATCTTTCCGCAATGACATAAAAATGTCATTTGGGCACAACAAGTGTACACCAAGGAAAGATAAAGACTGAAGGTATCAAGCTTGAATTCAGAGGTCAAACTGAACCTACAGGCAAAAGTAATGCTTACAAATATCTTGATTTTCTCTAGGTAAATCACATTTAACATAAAGTTATCAAGGAGAAAGTTGTAGCTATGAATGGTAAGAGACTTACTGATATCAAACCACCACGGGAAGAATGTTTTTAAGTAATTAACACACAATACTTTGCCTTAACTTAAATTTCCAGAACTACAAAAGAAAATATAATGTATATAGAAAGTACCTTAACCAAAATTCATATGATATTAATGAAACACATGATCCATCACCTTATGCACTTAGAGAAAGATCAACACTTCCTCATCAAAAAGGAGGGAAACAATACATTCTCAAAGCACTTAAGAATCTGGTTAAAAACTTGTAGTAATACTCTTGGATGAGCAAACATTTCTTCAAGCTATAGAAGAGGTCCAAGGCAAGTATGCATTATTGAATTTGTTGGATGTAAATAAATGTGGTTTATCTCCGAATCATGTGTAGTTAACAGTGTCTGAAGTATGAAGTAGCCAAGCTCTAAAAATAGAATCAAAAGACAACAGTTATGGACTTGAGCAACAATGTGCTAATAGAGAAATATTGAAAAAATGGCCGGTCCATGTGGATTTGTTCATAGAAAGAAATAGAATTTTTGATGCTATCAGATCAAGTTAGTGCTACCATAAATAATTGGAGTATTATCCTCAAGGAGCCTGGACCTTCTTGATCAATGCTGATGATGCAAAAAGATGTTAGAAACTCTAACATATAGATGCTGGCTATTAAAAAGTAGTATCTACCAGATACATACCAAAACACAATCTGGTGACTGAATTTGTGCTCGAGAATTTGATAGACAACAAAGTTCCATGTTATAAATACAGACCTCAAAGTATCCTTGAAAACTCAACAAGTAACTGTACTGAAACCTGAACATCATCACAGACCAAATTGTTACTTGAGTCCCCTAGACATAACATTAATCCAAGAAAAATTAAAACTACCCTTTTAATAAATATGCTCATAATTTTCAGGCTACGTGAAATGATGAGTTTTCAAAATAAAGAGACATAGTATGAGAAATTAAAATCGTGTGAGGAAAAGATGAGGTACATAACATCTTCCGTTATCCTCTCTACTACTAGCAATGTACTATGGAGACTTTCAGATCACTTTGCATCCTAATACTTTTACGTAATTCCAAAAAGCAATTGCTTTATCAACCTTTGTATCAATACAAGTCAAAAAGTGCTCAAGTCAATGAGCACTTCTTAAGTTCTTACTATGTTCCAGGCACTGCTAAGCGCTGAGGATACAAAGAAAGGCAAAAACAGTCACAGATAAAAACACTCTCTCAAAGAGCCCACAATCAAATGTGGAAGAAAGCATGTAAAGAACTAGGTACAATCAAGAGACAGATGGTCTAAACTGAAGATAAGCTCTGAGTGAAGGCTCTAACATTAAGGAGGACTGGGAAAGGACTTCTTGTGGAAGGTGGGAATTTAGCTGAGACTTGAAGGAAGCTGGAGAAACTAGGAGGTGGAGATGACAAGGAAGAACATTCCTGGCAGGAGGTTAAAATACATATGGTCAGGAAATGTAACATCACGTGTCACAATGAAGTTACTAGTACTGCAAAGTACCATATGTGGAAGGTAAGAAGGTTCCAAACTGGGAAGGTGGGAAGGGACCAGATTTTTAATGACTTTGAGAAACAAACAGGTTTTTGAAACAAACAGTTTCAGACATTGTTTGCTACATTATGTGATTATAAAGGGGAAAAAAGAAAACTACTGATATCTAAGTGGGTGTCCATAAATTGGTGAATGGCAGAACAAATAGTGATGTATGAATGTACTGGAATATATATATATATATATGTATATATATATATATATTATATAGATAGATAGATACATAGATACATAGATATATAGATATATATAGATATATATCTATATATATCAGAAATGATGAAAGGGAGAATTCCAGAGAATCCTGAGCAGTGTGAAGTGAAACCGAATGAAGTGAGCAAAACCAGAAGAACAAATTATACCAAGACAATAGCATTATGAAGAAAAACATCTTTGAAAACTTAAGAACTCTGATAAATGTAATAATTAACCATATCTCCAGAGGACAGAGAAGTATTGGATTCAAGGTGGAGAGATACGCATTTTTTGGACATTGTTACTACATGGATGCATTTTGTTTGATTGTACTTATTTGTTACAAAGTTGTTTTTTTTCCCTCAATGTTTAATTGAGGAGAGGTAGTTAGGTGGTGTGGTGGATAGAATGCCAGATCTGGGGTTAGGAAAACTTATTTTTCTGAGTTAAAATCTGGCCTCAGATGCTTGCTAGCTGTGTGATTCTGGGCAAGTCATTAAACCTGGTTTGCCTCAATCTCTTCATCTGTAAAATGAACTGGAAAAGGAAGTGGCAAATCACTCTAGTATCTTTTCCATGAAAGCTCCAAACAGGGTCAAAGAAGAGTTGGAAATGATAGAAAAATGACTTGAAACATAACAACAGATGTTAGCACCAACATTTTTTGAAAAAGAAAAATGAAAATAGAAGGCTATTGAAACTTTTTTTTAATTTACAGAATAAGACAAGAAGCAGTTTTGAGAGTTACATGTGGAATTATTACATACTTTTTTAAAAAGCAAGCTGTATGAAATTAAGAGTTGCTGCCTCACATTACAATCCTATTTTTCTGCTGTGTATACGGACATATTTTTTCAAGGGGTGTTGAAATTCAGAATTAAGAAAAAAACAAAGTATGAATCATGTGCAACTTTTTGGCTTCTTTTTTGATTTTGCTTGTTTTCATTGGGTTGGAATGATGGGGATCATTTGGCTATCCAGACATTTTTTACATCCTTCTTCATTCAACGTTTTCTCCTCTGATTTCTTTGCCTCTCAAATAAGGTTGGTTGAGGTCGAAGTGTATATTTAGTTCATTATGCTACTTTGACTCCTTGTATCACCTTTAGCTTTTGACTTTTACCTTCAATTGCTAATTTAAAAAAACTAGAATTTCTAATATATGAATTATGATTTTGTTTTCTGGTTACCATTTCCCATTTCTTTTTGCTACCTCTCATTAGCATTTATGGTTTTATGTTCATATAATTTTTGAATGAACCAGATAGATATTGATGACTTCTACTGATTTTCTACAGGTTACATATGTATATATATACATATGAATATGTATATATATATATATATATACATATGTATGCACACATATATCAAGGCACATATACATATATAGCCTGTAGAAATATGTGTATACATATACATATACATACATATACATACATATGTGTCCCCAAACTACTTCTTCTGCCATAGTATAATTTGATGCATCTCTTTAGTAATATTCCTTGCTAACTCCACCTTTCTCTACAAGGTTCTTCTTTTGGTCACAACCACTTCATATATTGTTATATAAATATTTTCTTACTTCCTGTCAAACATTGTGGGAGAATGAATTCATTTATGATGGCTACTCGGAAACTCAATTTTTTGGACTTAACACTGTTTCGGTATAATTGATGTACTGGTTGTATTTGTGTCATCCAACTCAAAAAACGCTTTCAAAAAATCTAGTGTAAGTATGCACATTTTCCTTTTCAGAATCATTTGGGATCTCTGCATAAGGATTTTTTTGTTAAATTATTAGGTGGTAATTTCAGGAGTTTGCATTAAGATTTTTAAAAAGCTGTCATTATCTAGCTTTTTTCTTTTTACTTTTAATAGTATTTTATTTTCCTCCAATTACATATCAATAACATTTTTAACATTCATTTTTACAAGATTTTTGAGTTCCAAATTTTTCTCCCTCCCTCCTCTTTCCTTGTCTGAAAATGATAGTTTGACATAGTTTATACATGTGCTATCATGTAAAACATATTTCCACATTCATCACTGTTATAGATGAAGGAACAGATCAGAAGAAAAAAGTGATTTAGAACACTTCTTCATATGACTGTAGATATCTTTGATTTCTTTATCTGAAAATTTCTAGTTCATATCCTTTGACCATTTATCAATTGAGGAATGCCTTGTATTCTCATTTGACTCATTTGACTCAGTTTTCTATATATTTGAGAAATGAAGATTTTTTCAGAGACAATTGCTATTAAGATTGTTTCCCAGCTTTCTGCTTTCCTTCTTCTTTTGGTTGCATTGGTTTCATGTGTATGAATGCTTTTAAATTTAATATGATCAAAATTATCCATTCTACATTTCGTATCACTCTATCTCTTGTTTGGTCATGAATTTTTTTTCCTTTCCATAGATCTGGCGGAAAGATTATTCTTGCTATTCTAATTTGATTGCTTCATTGTCAACTTTTAGCAAGATGTAGTTTCCTTCCTTGTCTCTTTTAATTAGGTCTATTTTTGCTTTTACTTTCTCTAAAATCAGGATTGCTACCCTTGCTTTTTTTTTAGACTCTAGTCTCTCGCCTTTGTCCACACTGACCTTTCATTTTTTTTTTTTTTTTGGCATTTGTGGGTTGATAATTCTGGAAATCACCACAGCTGTTGGTGATCTACTCTCCCGAATTCCCTCCAGCCATGGTCGATGGGGTGCCCTGGGTTACCCATGGGCTCCTGTGCTCCCAGTGGGCTATGATGAACCCTTCCTGTCTACCTGCTGGGATGCCTTTGGCGGGAGCTTTTTTTCTCTATCACTTTGTGGGTTCTGTAGCTCTAAAGTTTTAGAGTCATATTTTGTAGGTATTTGAGGTGGTTATGGGGGTGCCATGGAATTTTCCTGCTTCTATGCCACCATCTTGGCTCCACCCCTGGCCTGTGTATTTTCCACTACCCCTTAAGAGAGTACTGAGTAGTGACTGACAGCATAACTTAATTGCACCCCATGGATAGAGAACTTTGACTATTGTGCTTTGTGTCCCTTAAGGACTCCATAAGGATGAATGAGTTAAGCATTAGGGAAGCTCTCCTCTTTAAGACTGATTGAATTAAGGACAATTAATGACTGATTGTCTAAATGAATACACCTTGTTTAAAAGAGAACCATTGAATGATTGAGTTACTAAATGATTGTACTTTATTGAAAACTATGTGACCACTTTGGTAAAACCTATGTGGCCATTTTAGTGATAAGTTGTTGAGTTGTGACATGTTAAATGCTGTATTTTGATTTTCTGTGACAAGTTGTAACATTGTGAATGCTGTACCTTGATTTTCTGTGAATGTTTTGCTTTGATTTGTTATTGAATAGAGAGTTTGCTATACTATGTAATCACAACTTTGAAAGCTGATCACAGCAGCAGTCCTCTGGTAAGCTGCTCATGTGTAGCTTTACATGTAATTGTCAAAATATGATTCTGATTTTATTATGATTTTATGTGGGCACATAACAAAAGTATTTATGCCTTCTAAACATTCCATGAGCACTTGCGGTCACAACTATGTACTGTTTCTGTATGCATAAGGAAAGGGGAGAGAAGGGAAAAGAATTTATTAAGTATTTATGATGTGTTTGGATCTGTTTTAAGCACTTTACAAATATGTCATTTGATCATCATAAGAAGGCTACAAGGTAGATACTATTAATATCCCTATTTTATAGTTGAACAAACTAGGGCAGACAGAGATGAAGTGACTTGCCTGGGGTCACACAGAAAGCTAGTGTCTGAAGCCGTACTTGAACTTTGATTTTATTATCTCCAGACCACGTTTTCTATGCACTCTACCACTTTGCCTATTCTAGTTCCTGATCCTATGAAGGAACACCAAGCTTTTTTTCTTCTTTTTCCTCATTGTTGGTCACATATATACACAGGGAGATGTGTTATTCAACAAAACACTTATTAGACACCTACTACTATGCACATCGCTTTATTCTAGGCATTGGAGATACAAGGACAAAATGACAGAGACCCTGCCCTCAAGGATACTTAATGGAAATGGAAATACAACATTTATGTTGATAAGAAACTTTGAGATAATTTGAGGAGGAGAAGGAGAGTTATTACTAAATAGACAAATCAGGAAAAGCTCTTCTTCAGATAATATCTGAGTTGAATCTTGAAGGAAGTTTCAAGATTTGGTAGTAAGAAGAGAGTGGATTCCAGCAGTAGAAGACAGAATGTTAAAATTAGGAAGATAGAATGCCAAAACAGGCAAGTTTAGTTGCAACCTAGAGCATATGAAGGGGCTAATTATAGGTTAATTTGCAAAAGTAGGAATAAAACATACTATACTTGAACAACTGAACTGAGGAGTTTGTTTTATTTGAAAGGAGTTTTATTTGAAAGAAAATAGGGAGCTACTGACTATTCTTGGGCAGGGTAGAAACATGGTTGGATTTGTACTTGTGGGAACTGTGTCGAGGATAGATTGGGGATGGGATACTCTTTTAGCAGGGAAGGCATCTGCAAAACCAAGTGAAAGCAAAGGATGGCTGAAACTAAAATGGTGATTGTGTGAGTAGAGATAAGGGGATGGTACCCCATTAATGAAAAAATAAAGCCTGGATTTGAAAGTATTATGGATAACATTATCACCAAGTAACCCAATAGACACACTTGAAAACTTTCTGTGTAACTGGCCTTCAGATAGAAATCTGAGCAGCAGTGTTTTGTTTTTGACCAGATCTCTGATTTCATCAATGGTTGTGACTCCCAGTGCACTTTACCATCTCACCTATTGCCTGTAGCCTTAGAGATGTCTAGGGGCACTTAGCCAAATCATTCAAGCTGTCATTGATTAGCCAACAATAGGTCCCAGGACAAGCCCCATTTGGTCATTGTTTGGGCCTGGGCTGGTTCCAGTGAATGTAAATAACAATTGCTTCTGTTTTGTCCAGAAAACCTTAGGGGCTTTCCTTCCAAGATTTTTTTTTTAAACTAGGTAAGAGTCCATTCTCTGCCTCATTTATTACCTAGCCTTAATCACTGATTGTACATTGCCTCAGTCAAACCGAGACCAGATAAAGACCATAGCTTAAAAAGATCAAGGTATCCCACTGCATCCAGAGTCATTTCCAGTTGTCCTGATCTTGCCATTGGACCCAGATGGCTCTGAAGGAGAAAGTGAGACTGGTGACTTTGCACGGTCCTCTCTCGTTTAAAATCAATTCACTTACATGTCATGATATCACCTTCCCAATGTTATGGCCCTCTTTGGGAACAAAGGACAAGCAACAGTACAGTTTAATGCCCATATTCACATAGATAAAGAGGTCTTCTGGAACCAACTTGAACCAGCTCTTGAGAGCAGATGATTAAATTTTCAGTGTGAGCATTTACACCTTGGAAATCAGCAAATATTACAAATCAGGACTTGGCTTATTGTTTTGTCAATTGTCTAGAATCAAAAAAGTAATGGAGAAAATGCTAATAATGTGGGTTAATTTTAAAAGTATGCAATGCATCTATTTTTTCTCAGAGAACCAATTGTTAACCATTTACCAATGAACCCTTGCTTAGAAAATGTGGCAGAAGCAGTCCTTCAGCCCAGATCTACCAGATTCCCTTTTCCCTCTAAGTTATGCTACTGCTTAGTAAAGATACATATTTTTATTAAACCAGCAGTCCCTCATTGCACATTTCTGGTTGTCTAATGTTGGCTTTGGCTCTGTTTTTTTTTTTTAACTCTAGTAGAGTGCCATGATCTTAAATGGATAGGTTTAAGGAAGGTATTAATGAAAATTACTTGAGAATCACCTTGGATTTCAAAGACCAAATAAAAAGAATCTTCTTGGTATCAGAGTGGCACTATAGAAACATTCACTCTATGCTATCAACTCTTTCCAGATTTCCGGACAATAGAGTCTGGAAGAAATTAAATAGTGTGCCCTCGTCTATGCATGCATATTTGTGTTTAATTTCAGGAGAAAAATAATTTTAATATACATTGTTTACTTAGAAAGTGACAACTATAAGGTTGACCTGTCCTAACATGAATTCCAGGAACTCTGGGTTTTTTATTTGTTTGTTTGTTTTTGTTTTTGTTTGTTTTACATACAAAGTGTGTAAACTGAAGTTCTACCAGAGAATGGGACATTCTAGAGCAGACTCACAAGAAAATAATTGAAGGGTTTGGGCCTTTGTTTAACATGATAACTTGAATCCTTGGTTTAAAGGGAAAAACTGTCCTGATTTAAGGGGGATGTAGCAAGACAAGATACTCATTGCTGAGTTGTGTCCCTGTGTTGAGAAAAAAGCAAGAAAATATAACACATTTGGTTAGATGTAACTGAAACTGATGCCTCAAAGAGAAGAAATCTGGTAGATATTGAGTCAGTTACAAGTTCTCAACAGCTGAAAAGAATTCCACTTCAAACCTATCACTGTCAGAAAAACAAATACAAATTTGCCCCAAAGCAAAATAACTTTGCAAAAATCAGGAAGAAGATAGATAGACAGTAAGTTATGGTCACAAAACTCTTTGTATCCAAACCAATTAACCCTAACCTCAGGCAACCTTTTTTCTTAGGCCATTCATTTAAAAGTTTTACAATTTATAGGCAGTGTTTCTCAGGGGAGGTCTAACCTGGCTCTGATTTCACGTTTCACAACAGCACATGTGTAATCCTGCTGTGTCACAAGCCACACAATCCAGCCGAGACCAGGAAATCCACTTTTCACAAGTTGGAAAGAAACTAGGGGGAGACTCAGCCAGCCCAGGCTTCCCACTTGGAGAGGCAGCCAAGAGCTCAGCTGAAAGCAACCTTCAGAGAACCAACCACCTTTCCTAACTAACTGGGGATGATGGGTGTGTTCTGGCATTCATTCTTTAATGACTTTGTCCTTAGTCAGGGTGTTACTTTGGTATAAATAGTGAACCTCACTGAATATCATTTGCAGATAATTCATTTCATTGTTGTTGCTGTTTGTCAGTTTTCCATAACTATGCCAGGCAAAATGCAAAAGTTGAAGCCATAAATCCTATCCTTAGGAAGAGTACAAGGAACAGCTGATTTAAAGAAAAGAACATGGTATAAGGTGGAAAGACTTGAAACTGAAGTTTAGCTCTGCCATTTATTAGCTCTGTGACCCTAGGCAAGTTACTTACTCACATTATTTCTCTATTTCCTCACATGTAAATTGATGATAACAATATTCTCTACCTCACAGGGTTGTGAGAATTAAATGAGATAAGATATACAACCATAAAATGTTTTGTAAATGTCAGTTATTCTTAAGGGTAACATCATTATGAGAAGAGGCAGTTTAGTGCAGTGGAAAGTGTCCTAGATAGGAGTCAGGAGACCTGAGTTCCTGATGCCACCACTTCCTACCTGCGTGACCTTCGGCAAATCAGTTCACTTCTATGGGGCTCAGTTTTCTCATCTGTAAAACAGATGTTGGACTAGATGAGCTTGAAAGTTCCTTTCAGTTCTGTATCTCTGATCCTATGAATATTCTAATCATGTACTAAAAAACTTATAGTTGTCCATTATCCCATACTATCTTCTTTCATGTGTTAATCATAGTTAATCAATATACATTTATTAAGCACCTATTATGTGCTAGGCATTATCATCAGCATTGTGGATACAAAAAAGGGGGGGAACCAATATATGCTTTTGAGGAGCTCTCAGTCTAATGGGAGAAACAACATGAAAACAACAATGTTCAAATAAGCTATTTGCAGGATAAATTGGAAATAATGAACAGAAGGGAGTTTTATATTCAACTGGTCAGTTAATAAGCATTTATTAAGTACCTACTATGTATTATAGATTCAGCACAAAGAGCAGTTCCTTGCTTAGGATAAATGCTTAATAAACTGCTCATTGAATTTGAATTTGAATTGAATTATGGCCAGAACAATGAGAGGTTAATGTATTGAATTGAAGTAGTCAGGTACTCTACTTCTGGAATGGACTTTTCTACATCTACTGAAATTCTCCTCCTTTAGAACTCCACTCTGATGCCATCCTCTATGATAGCACCTATTGGTGATCACTTGGTAGAGTAAGAAAATGTCCATTTCCAGATTCTAGAATTTTAAAGATGAGCTTCTCTGCTTTTAAAAATTAATGCTTTAAATCCAGATTTCCTCTGTTCAAGAGATCCAGGCATTTTTAAATAACTTATCAGCTTCTCGTTTTTAAAGAGAGCTCAGCAAATTCATTTGTACAGTCATTCATCTGTACAATCTTAGTGTCATAGAAAACATTGAATTTTGAGTTCAATGACCTGAATTCAAACTTCAGCTCTGCTTTTACTACCCGTGTGATCTTGGATAAGTAACTTGATCTCTAGTACTAATTCAGCTTCTTCATTTTTAAAATAAAGGGCTATTGTATTAAATGACTTTAAAGATCCTTTCAAGTTCTAAGCTTATGAGTCAATGAAATCTGTCATGGTTTTAAAACTATGAATCTAAGAACTTACTGCCAAATGATGGGTAACTTTTACCAATATTATATTGAATTTGGGGTCCAGTACATATCCATGTAAGTGGAACCAGGACAAATTGAACCATTTCTTATACAAGGCATAATCTTGTTCTTATTCAGTGATGTCTGACTTTGTGACCCTATTTGGGGTTTTCTTGGCAAAGATACTACAGTAGTTTGTTATTTCCTTCTCTAACTCATTTTACACGTAAGAAAACTGAGGGAGGGATGAGTAGGTGGCACAGTGAATAGACCACCAGCCCTGGAGTCAGGAAGAATGGAGTTCAAATGTAGCCTCAGAGACTTAACACTTACTAGTCATGTGACCTAGGGCAAGTCACTTAATCCCAATTGCCCTCCCCCCCAAAAAAAGAAAAAAGAAAACAGGTAAACAGGATTAAGTGACTTGCCTAGGGTCACATAGTTAATTTTCTGAGGTCTTATTTGAACTCAGGTCCTCCTGACTCCTGGTGCTCTATCCACTGTGCCGTCACCTAGCTGGCCTAAGACATAGTCTAGCTACTGTGAAACCAGCTGTCATATAGAGAGTCTCAAGGCAGATTCCTTAGAGACTGATTCCACATGACGCCAAAACATGTGGATGAACAGAGAAACAATCATCAATTGTCTTCCCGTGTGTTGCCTACACTGAACCAAGCCACTCAGGTATTTGGAAAAAGGGATTTGAGGGGGTTAGGTGAAGGGAATTTCAATGTAGACTTTGGTCTTAATCCCTAACCTGAAGCATGGAGGAGGATCTGATTAATTGCATTTATTCACAGAAAGGTGAGCTCTCTCTAGAACCCAAGGTAAGCATAGATTAGATATCCCAAATCTACTCTAAATATTACCCTATGTGTTGCTACTGCTGCTAACATACATCAAGTCTTCACCTCCAGAAATATTTTCCCCACCTGCTGCTCAGACAAACAGTAGCCAGTGCTGTTTATTTTCAACACCAGTCCACAGGGGAAACATGCCTTAGATGTACCCCTATCCATACCATACAAGGCACACAAAAGGGAAGCAAGAGAAGTATCAGGGGCAATAAATGAAGCTGAATTTGGTTGATATGATAAGATTCAAAACTGTTGTCAGTACAATTTGATTCAAGGAAAGTTTACTGATCACAACAAAGTTCCCATAAAGCTCATCAACAATGGCTAATCACTAAAGACTTTGGCTGACTTTTATCTCTCCATCCCCAACAGTGTTATTTTGTTTGTATCACTGAATCCACTTCCTTGTGTTTTCCTCCAGCTATATCCATCTCCTTAATGTTATCTTATCAGTTGGGTCCTTGAGGTGATTTCCATAGTTTTCAAAGGAAAAGTCATTGGGCTTTTTCAACCATCAACTGTCGGGGCCCAGTTTCCTTTGCATTGTATTAGAACTTATCCACAAACATTGACACTTTCAGATTTATAACTGCTCCATTGTGCTATAGGAAACAAGGAAAGTTTACCTTTCTAATTCTTTCCTCTCTTCCTTTCCTATTTTTCTAAATCCAGTTTACCTGGGTAGCTGTCCAAGGTAGAATTAGATCCTCACATCCTCTCCAATATCCAGGATGACTTGTTATTATCTTTTTCTCCCAATTTATTTTTCTCTCAGATTTCAAATGAGTCGCATGAGTTTTAGTCTTTGTATTCTTTTGTAAGTTGTATTTACTGAGTTTAGTTCATGGGGATGGATATAATTTTAATGAATTTACATATTTGATCTCAAAATATTCCACTTGTGTTTTTTTCTTCCATGGCTACATATCTATATATGTATAGTCACTGAGTCCCTTCAGTTATGACAGGCCTTTCTGTACATACATACCCATGGAAATAAGTGGTGATTCATTCCTACTACTAGAGATACAAAAAGGTTTTGTGAATTTTTTGTATATCATATTACTCCTCCCTCTTCCACCAACTCACACATTGGCACATACTATACACACACATAGAACCTTCTTTGTAACAGTCAAGTGAATTAAAAAAAAAAAAACCAGAGCCATCTGACATTTAATGATGCATTCAGCATCCATAGCCCTTCTATCCTACCCATTCCACTGAGATGCAAGGGATGTGTTTCATAATCTATTTTCCAGAACCCATGTTAGTCATTATGTATAATTTAAATTGAATGTTTTCATACTGTTTTAACTTATTTATCATAGTTTCAATGAATATTGTCCTCCTAATTCTGGAGAAGTTGGTCCTTGGTTTACTTTCTTTATTCTGCATCATTTCATACAAGTTAGAAGCTTCTCTATATGCAAATGAAAATAATGTTCTAGCTTTTGAATTCAATGTATGAATTCTAGATTTAGAGTTAAAAGTTAATGCAGACATCATCTTTCTCAATCCTCTTATTTTATAGATGGGGAAAATGTGGCCCTGAGAGGTGAACCGATTTGTCTGAGGCTAGGGAGGTGGCACAATCAGGAATTGAACCACTGTGTTTTGATTCCAAAACTAAGACCCTATTCACTGAAGCATCCTACCTTAGTCAGGAGTGGTGGCCATAGCAGAGCCTTTTCACCTGGAGGCACAATTACTAATTTCACTTGGTTGACTTATCTGTAGTGCATCTGTGATGTGATCTGAGGGACAGTGGAGATATGCTCCAAAATATTCATCTCATCTAATTATTTTATCATTATTCTCCGTATTTTAATAGAATATCACCACTGTGAATGACATCAGAAGTAATCTAGTCCAACCTGTAATGGTGGAAACATTCTATTTATAATATCCTCAAGAAATGACCTTTCAGTTTATGTCTAAAGACCTTCAGTAACAAAGAGCTCAATATCTCCTAGGGCAACCCACTTTCCTTTTGGACAAATTGAAATGTTTGAAAGTTTTTCTTTACTTTGAGTTAAAAATCTGCCTCTTTGACTTCTAAACATTATACTTGGTTTAGCTCTCTGAGTCCAAGGAAAACAAGGAGTGATGAAGAAAAGAATATTTTAAAGTTTGAGGTGATGTCCAAGAATGGTAGGCATGGGTGAACCCCAGGAAAAGGCACTGGATCCCCAGGGAAAATGAAGAAAATGGGGAGGGGGGAAGTACCCAGGAAAAAGGTAATGGAAAGGCCCCTCAGATGAGTTTACTGACTTTCTAGTCTTGTTCCTATTAGACACATTATACCACCCTTTATTTCTGTTCTGAGCTGCTGACAAAGGGAGACCTCTAGACATATAAAGGAAGATCACCAGACAGAGTCTGAAGTGTGGTCTAGAATTTACATATTCTATAGGCATGGAGATGCATGACTTTACCCAATGTATCTGTTTGTAAAAGATTATGAATTTTTGTAAACAGGATCACATTTTAAATGCATTTGGGAGAAATTGCTCTTTTAAGGAAGCTGTAATGAATCCATTTGTAAAACAAAGAATTTTTACAAAATAAAGTGAATAATCCCTCCCTTCAGTACTTGTTTGCTATATGGAATTTCTACATCCTGAATTTTCTTCAAGTGAGACCCACCTGTGCTGCATCCAAGTCTCACACAGATTTTTCAGAATTGAATGGATTCTGCTGTAAGATGGATACGGTAAATAGTGGAATATAAAACAGAAACAAACCTGTAATTTCCAAAGAGCCTAAGAATGCTGCCAAAAATAAAGTAAGTTGGCAGAAAACAATTTAGGAAATCTCTGCAAAGAGCTGTACTACAAATCCTGTAAATTTGCAAAAACTGGTAGGTAAAGCATGTTAAATACCAATGAACAAAGTTTGAACATGCATTGGAAAAACAGCTCCTAATATAAAATTACCGGCAACTGGAAGTTATCTGCAAAATTTTATAACTAAGTGTTTGCAGATGTAATTTATTTTTCTGACAGCACAGACCGCGTAATGAAAGTTGCTTTTAATAAAACATGAATGCAGTTAGGTTTTGCCAATTAGGTTCAGAGGAACTATAATCAGTTTGATTCAAGTTGATATGTAGCTCCTTCAATCCAGCACTGACCCAGAGAGTTGTTTAGCTCTTTCCAAAGTACTTATGAAAGATGAACTCCAGAGGCAGGGACTACACAGGCAACATGGAGGGAATTGTTAGAATCCTTGAGGACTTGCCCCTGATCAAGAAAGAAATAATGTGTTAACTGAGAGTCTTGGAGCTGCTTCTGGATGGTTATACAAAGCACGAAAGGAATTGTTTCATTCAGTAATAAGAACAACACTGTAGGTGGGTAAGTAGGGTAATATTATAACCATTTTTCAGATGAGGAAAATAAGTCTCATGGGGTTATGGGAAGTTGCCTAAGGTAATACAGCCAGCAACCAGTAAAACCAGAACTTAAACCTATGAAACAAAGAAAATTCACTTCAAATAAATAAGCATCTTTATCTGATTTCAGTTCCATGTTGTTCTCCCCACCTCCAATTGATTCCATTCCTCTTTCTACTGTATCACCCTCCTCTAATTAGAAATATAGCTGCTATCCTGGTGAGGAGTGGTACCTCAACTGTGAGCAAGGACATAATGAAGATATGGACTCTATGTAGGTGCTGGGAACAAACAGCCCCCAGAAGGGGTACACGGCCCTGAAAGAGGAAGTGCAAGGGATCCAAAGATAAATTCTGTCTCCTTCACAATTTTCCCAGGCCCCTATTTAGGGTTATGCCCCAGACATCCCTAACTTCCTCTTAACAACCCATTATGGATCACAGTGTAGTCTGGGGGAAGGGAGGAGGGGAACTTGTGGCTAAACTCTGATGGAAGAGTTGGAAAAGCAAACATTGCTCGCAGCCATGTGTAAGTATATGAGACAATGTTGAATAAAAGGCTACCAAGCAAGAGGTCTCTCCCTCCCTCCCCTCAACACGTACACGTTGTGTGTTTCTGGTATAAGAATGACATGTTTGTATCCTGGACACAGAGTCCTCTGGGAGGCTGGGTTTTGACAATGGTCTAAACTGACTTATGCCAATGTCATCCACTGCATTCTGGCCCATTGCCAGTTGTCTTCACTTTGGTCTTGCCACTGAACTTCAATAACTCTGGAAAAGAGAGTGAGGCTGATGATTTTGTGCTACTTTACCTCACTTAAAGTCAATTTACTGCCACCTGGTGATGTCATTCCTCCTCTGAAAACAAAGGACAGACAACAGTAAACAACCAAGACCCCTGAGTTTTGAACTCAATTTCCATCCTACTGTTGGCTACCTGTTCTTTTCTTCTCTAAGCCATACAGTTTTCCTATCTGTGAAGCTAGGAAAGTAATAAGTACCCTATGCTGCTTTTAGGTACAGGCCCTGAAGGCAATGTTCCTTAGGGCATTTACTTACTTCTTACTCTGACTCTTCGTTTGTCTTATGGATCCCTTTGGAAGTTTAGTAAAAGTAATGGGACCTTTCACAGAGTAATGCTTTCAAATAATTGAAGGAAATGCTAAACTTTAGTTAGAGGTTTAGTGGAAATAAATATATAAATTTTCCCATCCAGGTTCCCAGCCACCCCTGAAATCTATCCACAGTTCTCTTTCCATGGGTCCAAGGTTAAGGGCTCTCATTTTAGGGCAAAGAACTCTCTGGACTATCTAATCATAAAATACATATAGAGTGAGTGCCAGTTAAATGCAAAGGGCTCTGGAGACTCTGAGAAGAGAGTAAGACATGGTCTTTACCCTCAAGAAGATTAGTGTCCAGTTTATGGACATCCATAAAAAGTCTAGTGCAATGAAAAGGTTAAAATAAAATGTGAGTGATGTCACAGGATGGCATGTGATATGGATTATGGTTCAGGTGGTATGTGCTATGGTAAGACATAGGAATTAGTTAACCATACTGACTGTTACCCAGTTAGGTGGCACAATGTATATGAATCTGAAATCAGGAAGACCTGAATTCAAATTCAGACACAGACAACTATTATCTGTGCAACTTCGGGAAAGTTATCCTTCTCTCTGCCTCAATTACCTCAATTGCAAAAATGGAGATAATAGTAGTTCCTACCTCCCAGAGTTGTTGTGAGGATCAAATGAGATAATAATTGTAAAGACACTGAAACAAAATAGGTGTTTAATAAATGCTTGTTTCCTCCCTCCCTCCCTTCCTTCCTCCCTTTGTTCCTTTGTTCTTTCGTTCGTTCCTTCCTTCCTTCTTTCCTTTTTACCTGCTTCCCTCTCTATTTCCCTCCCTCCCTTCTCCCTTCCTTCTTTCCTTTTCTTCCTGGAAGCTTTTCATCCCAGATCATCTCGATTCTTTTCTCATAAGGGAGCTGCTGAATTTCTGTAGCACTTAAAAAAATCAGCAGACTCCACTCTGCTGCCACTTTGCTTCAGACAGGAACTGAAACAAGTTGAGCAGTGATTCACTCATTCCCTCCTTGAGTTTCATCTTTTCTGTGTCCTTGATCACTTCTAACTTGTGGCACTGAAAATGAAGTGGATGTGTGAAATGGAAGCAGAGGAACAACAGCTCTCCATTTATTTTCATCTGTATTGGTCAGCCAAAGCCCCTACTCCCTCTCCATCGCTACCATAACCATAATTTCTAGAGATCTTTACTCAAAATTGGTAACCCGGCTTGGTTTACAGGGTAACACTTAGGTAACAGGGAGAACTAATTAAAAAATGTAGTTACAAATCTAAATTGTGGGCCAGAGAAAACTCCCAATGTATGTCTTTTAATTTGTTTTATTCTCCTTGTCAGGAACACAACCAGCACTTGAACCAGACTCTTCTTCCTGTGTGCTATGAAAGAAATTTTGGTTAATTTACTTTTCATAATTAAAAAATCATATATATATGCATACATATATGTATACACACACTCACACACACATACATATATATGTTCTTCCCTTAATTGACTCTGGACTATAAACACAATTAATAAGATATGACGAATTTCTGAGGCACTAAAAAAAAAACATAGACCCAGGAGACATTGTAGTTAGCTCTCCCACTGGGAAAACACCATTGGGAATTATAATTGTAAAAATTACAATTCTAAAATGTCAGGAAATAATTTTGCCAGTATTCATTTATTATGAAAACAACCTGGAATAAAGACAGAAATCAAGCTCTAAAATACACTAAAATATTTATTGCAGCACTTTATATGGTAAGAGAGAACGGAAAGCAAATTGAGTGCCAATCAAATTGGCAATAGCTGAAAAGAAATTGGCATTTGAATGTGATGGAACAGTACTGTGCAGAAAGCAAAGATGACTATGAGGGATCCAGAGAAACATGGGAAGATTTATATGGACTTACGCATAGCAAAATAAGCAAATTCAATATATTTGATTACAATAATGTAAATCAGGAAGATTAAAAAAATTATTAATTAATTTATTTATTTACTTTTAGTTTACAAAATTCAGTTCCACCATTCCTTCAGTTTCAAATATTCTCCCCTCCCTCTTCCTCCCCTCCCCCAAGGCAGCATGCAATCAAGTATAGGATCTGCAAATACTTTCACATTGGACATTAGTCTGGTTATACAGAAGGGTTGTAACCAATGGAGTGAACTATGGGAAAGAAGAAACAAAACCAAACATGGAAAAGAATGCTAGCATGTAGATTGCTTGAGTCTCCATTTAAAATCTGTTCTTTCTAGATCTTTCTCTGAATGTAGACATCTCCTTCCAACCTGAGACTTGTAGAGTTTCTTATAACTGTGTGTTGCTGAGAAGTGTCCAGTTAACCAAAGTGGTTGTCACACATACGATGTGTCTGTGATTGTGTGTAGATTTTTCCTATTTCTGCTCTTCTGACTTAGAATCAGTTTGTATAAGCCTTTCCAGGCAAATATGAAGGTCATCTCCTCCTCATTTCTTATAGCACAATAGTATTCCATTGCATCCATATACCACAACTTGTTTAGCCATTCCCCAATTGATGGGCATCCCCTAAGTTTCCAGTTTTTTTGCCACCACAAAGAGAGCTGCAATAAATACTTTTGTACATATGGGTTTTCCTCCCACTTCTATGATCTCTTTGGGATACAACCCCAGAAGTGGTATTACTGGGTCAAAGGGTATGCAATTATTTATAGCCCTTTGGGCATAGTTCCAGAATGCTTTCCAGAATGGTTGAATCAGTTCACAACTCCACCAACAATGCATTAGTGTTCCAATTTTTCCACATCCTCTCCACCATTTGTCATTTTCCTCTTTTGTCATCTTAGCCAATCTGACTTGTGAGATGGGGTACTTCAAAGTTTTGATTAGCATTTCTCAAATCAATAGTGATTTAGAGCATTTTTTCATATGCTTATAGATGTCTTTAATTTCTACCTCTGAAAATTGCCTGTTCATATCCTTTGAGCATTTATCAATTGGGGAATGACTTGTATTCTTATAGACTTTACTTTATTCCCTGTATAGTAAATCAGAAAGATTAACTGGAAAACTGAGAAATGGACAAAGGTCCAAAAGAAGAAATAATGAAATAGATCTACTTCCTTATGTTACAAAATTGGGGGAGTACTATAAAAGAATACTAGGTACAATGTTGTTAAATATTATATTTTTATTATTTTTCTTTGTGGCAGGGATAGATGTGTTCCTTCTGCATTCTGATTTGAGGATGAAAGGCATAGACAAAACATTTATTTAAAAAAAAAAAGAAAAAGGAAAGAAAGGATAATAGTTGAAAAATTGAGGCTCAGGGAAGTCCCTGACTCACTCATGATCATACATCCCACATTAGAGAATTTGACTTTGACTTGACAAGGTTTCACTTGACCTTAAGTCCAACATCTTTTCAAATAAAACATGCTACTGCTCCTCCAACTCAGTGGCACTTTTTCTTTTGAGAAAATAAAAAAAAATCCTAACATGATTCAAAATGAAAGAAATAATTATTTAATTGCTTGTACTTTTATCTCCAGAGCAAAGTGCCCAAAGTGTAGTAGGCATTTTATAAAAACTTGTCCATTGATTGAGTCAGGCTACCAAAGAAAATTATAATCTATGAAGCTGTATCATAGGAGGGTGCAGCTATGTAGGACTTGCTTGAGTACAGTGAGTAAGAAACTCCTGTGATATATTCTCTCTCATTCTCCAGGTTGATTCTGGGATGTTTTCAGGGACAACCAGTAGCTCTGATGTGAGGGCTTGCCAAGCCCTTTTCAGGGCTGCTCATTTACCTTTATTGCCCACTTTCACTCAACTCTCACCTGTGGCTCCAAGAAACTGTACAGCAGCCACACTTCAGTAAAACCTTCTTGGAAGGCGGGCTAAATCAGGTTGAGGCTAACTGACAGGCCTTAAACCCATCAGTGAGTTAGGGGGATCTCTACCTTAAGGATGTGAAGACTTCCCCTGGAGAAATGAGTGGATGAGAAAGAACAATTTGTTCCAAAAACCATAAAGGCAATTGAAGCAGGTACTTGTTGAGCACTTTGAACTTGGTTAGACAACGAAGATGCCATGGTCATCCACTGTACCTTGGGCCATCACCAGTCATCTCAACATTTGTCTTACCACTGGACTTGATGATGCAGGAAGAGAGAGTGAGGCTGATGACTTTGTGCCACTGCCTCACTTAAATCCAATTTGCATCCAAGTCAAGACATCATCTTACAATGTCACTGGCCCTCTTGGAAAACAAAAGATCAACAACAATAATAACTGGCACTTAAAGAATTCTTTTATGACATTTTGGAATTGTAATTTTATAATTATATTTTTAAAGGATAATTTTTAGACCACGGTAAATGTTTTTCCCCCAAAATAGTTACTATTTTCTAAATAAAACTTCTACTGACTTATAAATGTAATTCAGTTCAATTAAACAAAAATTTTTAAGCATCAAATAATGTCAAGTTCCTGTGCTATGTGATGGAGATACAAAGACAAGAATTAAGCAGTCCTTGTCTTAGAGAATCTTTTGATAATTCTTTTGATAATTAGGCATCCATTTTTTTTTCTTTTTTGGAGGGGGAAAGGCAGGGCAATTAGGGTTAAGTGACTTGCCCAAGGTCACATAGCTAGTAAGTGGTAATTGTCTGAGACCAGATTTGAATTCAGGTCCTCCTGATTCCAGGGTTAGTGGTCTATTCACTGTTCCACCTAGCTGGTCCGGCATCCATTATTAAAAAAAAAAAGACTTTCATTCTTGCCTAGGTTGGAATTGCAATGGTCACTCACAGGCCTGATCACACCACTGATCAGTATAGGAACTTTGACCTACTCTATTTCTGACCTGGGCTGGTTTGTCTCTCCTTAGGAAGCCTGATCTCATCATATTTGGGCCACCCTTAGTATGTGCAGTGAATTGACTTCTCTCATTGCAGCTTAAAATTCCTGAGCTCAAAAGATTCAACAACTTCAGCAGAAATTCTAGTCACTGGTCGTCATGTCTAGATGAACATCTATATCTAAGGAAATATTGGATTTCCCATAGTAAGAACAATAAAGCCACCTGGGCTGCTTAGGGTGATTATCAAATAAGTATTTATTGAGTGCCCAGTATATGTCCATTACTTGTTAAGCTTTAAACAATGATGTATGCGACATTGTTCCTGTCCTCAAGAAACTTACACTGAAGGCAGAAAAACAAGCCATATCCATATAGACAAATCAATGAATGGTATGAGAGGGCATATCCAAGTGACAAATTGTGACTGACTACCAAACTGAGGGCCTACACAACCCTTGTGCTGACCTCACTGTTGTATGTCTGTGAAAGCTGGACAGTCTACCAGTTCCATGTAAGGGAAACTGGATCTGTTCCATTTGGATTGTCTTAGGAAGATGCTGAAAATCACCTAGCAGGATAAGGTACCAGATACTGACATCCTTACTTGAACTAAACTGCCAAGCATTCAGATTCTGCTTCAGAGAACATAACTCCAATGGATTGGCCATATTGTTCAAATGCAAAATGTACCCTTGGTGAAAAAACTATTTTATAGAGAACTCACATAGGGCAAGTGTTCATGTGGTGGCCAAAAGAAGTGATACAAGGACACTCTCAAGGTCTCTCTTAAGAACTTTGTAATTGATTGCATGACCTGAGAGACACTGGCATAAGAATGCTCAGCATGGAGTGCCCATATCAGAGAAGGTGTTGTGCTCTACAAGCAAAGCAGAATTGAAGCAACTCAAAGGAAACACAGGATGTGCAAATTTGGAGATTCCCACCCCAATGTTCACATAGACTATTCATTCCCAACCTGTGGTAGAACATTCCAAGCTTGTATTCATCTGATCAGCCACAGTCAGACACATTAAAATTTAACTTTAATATAATGATGTCATTTTGGTCCTCTTTGAGAACAAATTATAACAGCCAACCAACCAACCAATCATAAGAATTCGGATAAGAGCAAGATCCCTGTGAGCTGCAATGGTGAAAGGAGGTTTGATGAAAGGGGAGACTAGTGAAGGATAGTTTGAAAGATCAATAGGATATAAAGAGCTGGAAGGAACATGAAAGAATATGGAAAGGGGAAGTTTGATAAGATATATGGAAGCAGAGATGAGCATGGCATTATTGGGAGGGAGGGAGAAGACACAGGTGACTGGAATAAAAGGGGCATATTGGGCTTAACAGGAATTTTTTGTTGCATTGGGCAAGATTACAGGGAACTTTGAAAACACGGTAGGTCTGAATTTGATAAAATAAACAACAGTTTGAAGAAACAAATGGTTACTTGAGTGGAAGGATGAAATAAGAAAAACTTTCTTTAGGAAAGATGATTCTGGTCCCAGATTGAATGTTTCTGGCACAGTATATATGCTCAGTAGGGAGGCAGCCCCTTTTCTGCATCTATAGAAAAGAGTGTTGAAGTTTCTGAAACTCAGGTGGGCTGAGAGGAAGAACTTTCAGGCAGTGTTTGACAGTGCCTTTCTAGGCATAGTGTAACATCCTCCAAGTCAGGTAAACATTTTCTCCTATTGAAATGGATTTGCCTATACTCTTTCCTCTCTACCATTAGTGAGAAGCAGCTGTGATTTGAGGTCATGCAAACCTCATGGGTGGTATGACCTCTTGCTCAAATTGTTTGCAGGAGATCGCACCACATCCTACCTGAGAGATATTTAAAGAGAAGAAGCACACTGGTTGTCTCAGGTGAAAGGTGGGTGGGTCCTACTGAAATTGAAAGTGTTCAAAGCACTAACCAGAATGATGAAGGAACATCAACTCCTTCACTTTTCAGAGCAGGAAACTGAGGCTCGGAAAGGTTAAGTGATTCTGGAGGGTCCGGGCCCTTGGGCATTTGTCTAGATTCTTTACCTTTCACAAATTACAAAACAGGACACTGAGAAAGGAAACAATCATTCAAAGTCAACTCCTATCCAACAAATAAAGATAAGATTTACTGTTCCACGGCAAGAGAAAAGTGCTTTGTATTCTGTTCCCTCCTTTCAAGAATGGGGGAGATAGAATGTCTTTTCTTTAACGATGACCACAGACATTTGCTGGCAAAAACATTGGTGCAACTATATGTGAGCATATAGAATTCATTTATATGCAATGACATAGATTCGAGTATCAAGGAAGGCTTAATTTTTGTTTCTGCTGTTGCTTCTTTTAAATATCGGTTTAGAGTTGGGTAGGGTGGAAAGTGTTGGTTAAGAGAATTGCTCATCCCTCAAAACACGTTTTAAAAAATTAAGAGTATGACTATTGAAAATGCTTTCATTTCAATAATGAAAAGTTGTCTGAGAAGAAATTTTCTTATTGTTCTTTTCTTTCCCTTCTTTTGAATAGCCTCCCCCACCCACCCCAAACCTTGCAATTTGAGATTGAATGACTGTCATTTTTATGATACTCATTTTTAGACGAGTGTTATGATTTCACCAGTGTAAGAAACAACCTGTGTGGAGCTGTCAGCATGGCAATCAGAGTCACCTAGAACACTGAGAGGTTAAATACTGTGTCAAGGCACAACTAGTGTGTGTCAGGGACAGGATTTGAAGTCAGATCTAGTCTAACCCTAGCTGTCCATTTATTCACTAAGCCATTTGGCCTCTAGGCTGATGCTACATAGAAGATTATGATATTGGTTCTTATATCACTCTCCTTCTTCCCTTTTAAGTCTATATAACTCATTACCTATCCCACTATCAATCCAATCCAGGGTATTGTCCTAGGCCACCTTGAATTTGCTGATACTAACTTTTTATAAATATGTAAGTTTCCCACTAACCCAAACAAACTTCTATGGGCTGATACTATATTTATTTGAATAAACCACAACAACATAAGGAAGGAAATCATAAAGAATAGTTTTCTGGTTAACCTCGGAAGTAACATTTCAAGTTAGTTTGTATATACCTCTAAAGCTTGTTTTTAGCCAAGCTGTTTCAATGTGATATGGCATTTTACCTGCAGAACTTTTCTTTCATCTCATTTATGATTTTTTACTAAAGTGAGAAATATTATTGGTATGTTTTGTTCTGCCTTTCACTCTCACAAATCCATTTGGAGGGCACAAATCTTGGAATTATGTAATTATTGAGTAGAGGGCAAATTGCCACAAGGGTCAGGGGCTTAGCCTAGGGTATGTCTGGTCATTTGCTTTGACAGGCATTCACCAGCTCATTGGTGTCTACAGAAGGAAATGTTTCTACTCCCTTCACTGGAGCACTTGGAAAGATAACTAAGCAACAGGTAGTTGCTTAAGTGGAACTGGCGGTGTTTGGTTACCAGAGTCTTTTCCTTTAGTACCCAAGGGCAAAGAGCAGCTGTTAATGACACCCTCACCGGAAAGAAGGTTAAGAGTGTTGACACTGAGCTGTTGGCAGGGTTACATTTGAACAGTTGGCCTACTCCGTCTCAGTGTATTTATGCCAGTTCATGCTCTGCAGCTTCTCAGAAAACTGAAATTTAGACATCTGTAGGCGGGAGGGTTGGAATTGATGAATCATCTTAAAAAAAAATAACCATGAAATACATCTTCGTTTCCTTGAATTCAATAATACCCAGAGCCTGAAATGTGAATATGTTAATTACAGATATTTCAGAGCAAAAGATAGCTTATACAGATAGGGTACATACGTTTCTACCTCAGTACATGAACAACACCTTCAGAGCAGGTACTACTGTACAATCTTTGTACATGGAGGAACCTTCATGGAAGGGAGAGACTATAATTAGTGAAGAACTATTTTTTAAATAAGGCAATAAATCCCTAATAGAATTTCTAAGCAAAATTTTGATTGAAAATGAAAAAAGGAAAGAACTTCTATCTGCTCTATTTATCATAGGGATTCAACAATTCCATTGGAATAACCAACTGAAGCCATCCCCCCACCAAAAAACCCAAAACAAAATTTAAAAAACAAACTACTTCTGCTGAGATACATCTAATTTTAACTAGATGTAGGCCGAGGAGAGAGATCTATGTATGTCATTCTTTTCAGCACCAATGTTTTCGTGTAAAAATCCCATAGTGTTTTAAACATGCTATGATTTAAATGTTTTTTTCCATTTACCGCTTTATCTATTCTTGTCCCAACCCATCCATCTTTTATGTGATGTTCAGCCAGGAAAAATAGGTTCAAGCCCTGAATATCCCAAGGACTGAACTGTGTATAACCAAAAAAAAAGAAAAAAAAGAAAAAAACCCTAAGACATTTTGATTTCTCCAAAACATATTGAGAGAGACGCCATGGTACAGATCTTTTAGCCTGTTATTCTGGTGTGATCATAGAGACACAGCCAGAATTCACCACTGCTAGGTTTCATCATGGCTCTTAATACCTACCATTCTAAAACTCAAGATGCCTAGAGTTTTGAAACCTCTTATCTTGTCTCTTCATGATGCTAGCATTTGTCAGGATTCATAGTTATGGTAAAACATTTTTGATGTCTTGTGACCCACAAGGTTATTGACTTTCCAATTCTAAAGCATATTAATTCAAAATTTTAGGGTTGGCTATAATTCTCTATGGGGCAGCTAGGTGGCATAGTGGGTAGAGAACTGGGCTTGGAAAAAGGAAAATTCACCTTTTTAAGTTTAAATCTGGCCTTAGAGACTTAATATTTACCCTGGGCAAGTCACTTAACCCCATTTGACTCAGTTTCCTCATCTGTAAAATGAGTTGGAGAAGGAATAGCAAATCACTTCAGTATCTTTGCCAGGAAAACACCAACAACTGAAACAACTGAACAACAAAAATATCCTCCATGACCTTGACCTGTCTGGAATAAGGATGGTGGTGGTGGTCGTGTTGATGATGATGATGATATTGATAAAAGTGATAGCTAGCATCTATATAGAACTTTAAGAGTGTTGGGTTGGGAATTAAGAGATCTGAATTCTCATCCTAGGGCTTGGTCCTTGCTGGTTGCATGACTAGGCATTCCATTTCATCTTTGTGGGTCTCAGTTCCTTCCTCTGAAAAATGGGAAGGATTAGATGGTTTCTAAGCTTTCTTCCAACTAAAAAACTCTGCAATTCTGTGATTACTTTACAGAATGGATTCTCCGATGAGTCCTTCACAAATCATTTCCTTTGTGAGAAGAGAATCACATCTGAGAAACTATATCAAAGAAGACATGAACCACACCCCAGAGGCCTCTTGGAAAAAGAGAATCTGCAAAGCACAAACTGAGCTGCAGCCCGGCCAAGTATTGTCTCCCCTGCTCTTTCCCAGCAATGGGTGGGAGGACTTGTCTGAGTGTCATCAAGAAAGGAAAGCACTCCTAAATCAAAGGCATGAGCAGGGGTAGAAATATATTTCTTGCAAGTTAACTGACCATGATGAAGGGTAATTTCTACCTGACGAAAATGACTAATTTCTTCCAAAAGACAAACAAAAGCCGATTCTCTTTAATGTCCTCATCTAGCCTATAGAATTTCAGATGGGCAGCCTTAGTTCCAAGATCCCCCTGTGGTAAATCACATCCGTGAACATTAATGGAAATGGGTGTCTCACAAATTGATCTTCAATTTGAGATCCAACTTGCTGGAATGTGTGAAACACTTAAAAATAACCTGGATAATGAATTTGGTGGCGAGGGCTGAGAGCACTTGGAACTGGTGTCCATTTTGTGAGTTGATTTGGTAAATGCTGGATGTGTTAAGAGTGTGTGTGACTGGGGGAGCGTGGTTACCATTTCTGATTTCTACTGCCTAATTGGCCCTTTCACCTGGAGTCATTTTTAACTCCCATATTCCTGAAGTTTAGAACAATTTGTCACAGATATGAGTAGGGTGCAATTATTGGTACTTGGTTCCAGGACACTGAAATCAGAGGGTACTGACAGCAGATCAAGTCATAGGAGCATTGCATAGATAGGATGACAGAATTTTAAGGAATCTTAGATGTCATCCCATCCAAAATCTTCATGGAAACTGAGGCTCAGAGAACTGAAATGACCTGTCAAGTTCACTACTAAGTAGGATAGCCAGGCTTTAGACCAATGGATCTCAACCTTCCTAATCTTACTGTGACCCTAGTATGTGGGTGTAACTGCATGTGGGTGGACTTGCCTGGAGACAGAGGAGGGGTGTCTCTGTTCCTAAGACCATCGGAAATATGTGTTTTTCAATGGTCTTAGGTGACGCCTGTGACCCCTATGAAAGGGTGTTTGACCCCCAAAGGAGTCGCGACCCTCAGGTTGAGAACCACTGCTTTAGATGCTCTGACTTCAAATCCAGCACCCTTTCCATTACACTATTCTGCCTTTAGAAACATGAGGAGAGCAGAGTTTAGTACCTAATTAACAAGAGTAGTTAGGTCTCATATCTATTCCCAGTTCTTTTGTCACCCCCAGGACCTTTCCCAAGGTGAAACCTCACTGTACTCCAAATTTTCCCCGGGTCCCATATACTGGTGCCTCTTGTCTCTCCTTCCATTGCGTGAGGTTACCTCTTGTACTGTTTGGGAACATTTGTGTTGCTTGGCCCTGGCACAGAGTGATAACCCATACCTCTGTAGATTGTGGTTCTCTTGTTGTGGTGCTGGCTCCTTTCATCATTCTTGATTCTGAGAATGTGAGAAGCAGAGAATTCCTTCCCCTTTGGAAAGGTTCTAGAAGATTTTTAGAAAGCATCTGGACTGTTACACAGATCTCTATATTTTAAGTGCTTTTGGTTCTTAATTTTGGAAGTCAAAACTAAAGCTACACAAACACACACACACACACACACACACACATACACAGTCACTCCAGATCAGGGCCAGAGCTGTGGTAATAGAGGCATTAGTGAATGGCACATTTTTGGTAGTCACTTGAAAGGGACTCTTTATTAACAGAACTTGATTTGGAAGTCCTGCCATGGTGAAAGGATCTCAGATTTGGGGCTAGAAAGAATCTTGAAGATCTTCTAGTCTAACACTCAAAATTGGGTTGGCTTAAAGATCTGGAATGTGGTTAGATGACTAGAGCCAAAATTAGCCCAGGTCCCCTGATGCCAAACCCATGCTTCTTTCCACCATACTGCTCTTCTACAAAGTTAGTCCAAAGAAGCAGGAAATAGGACATTTGTGGGAGGATACCTAGAAATAAGAATTTTAGGGCTAGGAAAGATCTCAGAGATCTTTAGAAGTCCCCTTTCCCCCCTCCTCCTAATTGAGAGATGAAGAAAGTGAGACCCAAACAGGTGACGGGACTTGTCTGAGGTCTCAAAGCTAGTGAGCAATAGATCTAAATCCAGAATCACAGATCTGATGTTCTTCTAAATAATCTGGCTGCAGATTATTTAGAATTTTTATCTCTAATAAAGTAGAGTACAAATCGGATGACATCTCCCAGGTCTTCATTATTTTGGACTAACTTAGTGAGTTGGAAAAGTGGAATAGGAAAAATGAATACATTGGAACAGAAGGATTGAGTGACTTTATCCACAGTGAGTTTATGGCAACTTATTGCTAGTCATTTTTGGAGTCATAGAATGGAAAAGAAACTCGAAATCAAAAGATTTTGGTTTTAATCTAGATTCTATCTCTTATAGGATCTTCAGATTGAGTACTGGGATGGGCTTTAGAGATCAGCTAACCTCACTGCCTCATTTTATAGAGGAAGAGCCTGAGGCCCAGAAAACTTAATTAACTTATCCAAGGTCACACAGGAAATAAGGGGAAAGTTCTTGATGCTAAATCCAGTGATCTTTCTACTACCCCACACCCACACTGCCAAATTTTACTTATGTAACTGTCAGTGAATTACTTCTCTGAATCTCAGCTTCCTCATCCGTAAGTGGGAGCCATAAGATTTGCCTTCTCTAGTTCACAGGAATGTCATGAGCAAAAGCTCTTCTAAGCCTTACAAGGCTCTTATGATACAAGTGGTGATCATTATTCCTCAGTTTCTCTGCTCAGGTACCCAGGGTCTCTCCCTATCATGCAAAGGGCCCTAGCCTCCCCATGAATGTTTCTTCTTTTACAAAACAGACAGGTGGAGGGCCTCCTTCCCCTCTTTGGGAGGTTCTGGTGCATGATTCACCAAAGCCAGGGGTGGAGGGGCTCATTCCTAAAAACTGCTGAGCTGTCTCTGCCCTGAGGGTGGGATCTGCATTGAACCAGGCCTCACACAGAGTGTGCACTCAGGACTAATGAGCATGTCACAGGGATGGGGAAGGGAGAGCTGCCATGGGGACAAATGTTGTCTCAGGGTGGAAGAGAGGAAGAGGCCAGGCTGTTGTGGGTTATTTCATCTACAGAATGAAACTCAGAATAGGTTTGCATGTTGCCTCATGGGAATAAAAGGAAGAAAGTGATTCACACCAAGAAATAATGAATTTTCACAACTTGCCATGATTATAGCTGCCTCTAGGACCCTCCAGCTTGCAATGGGGCAGTAGTGATTAAACCCATTCCATTGTGATTAGAGAACATATAGGACTGAAAGCTACTGCTTTCAACGATGTCCAAGAAAATATGGAGTTAGTGACTATGTGTTTGAATTACCCGTTCCTTTGTCCCATCTCCCTGTTGTGCCTAGGTCAGCAAGTTCACAGGATCACAGAATGGTAGGACTGGAGGGGATCTCAGAATATTGAACATTTGCGGGGACTGAACAGAGGCTTCAAAAATAGAATGCCATCTCTAGGGTGGAGTGGGGGGAGCAGGGGAAGGAAAAAATTTATAAAAAAATTGTCTGATAACTTTGTTGTATATTTGAAGGGAATAGCAATTATACATCAGTGGATTGGCAGGTTCATGTGTAATTGTCTTTTTTATTGTAGTGTCATGAAAATTCTTTTTTTATTTCATAAATTAAAATAAAATAAATACCATACCTAAAAAATGGGATGTCTAAACTCAAAGAGACTTAAGAACATAATGTCTAAGCTTAAAGGGAATTTAGAAAATTGAACACAGAACTAGAAGACAACTTGGAAATCATCTAATGCAATCCCCTCATTTTATAGATGAGAAAACTGAGGACCAAAGTGGCAAAGTCAAGGACTTCTTATATCTTTGCAGTAGTCATCTACCCATCATAGACTGGAACAAGTAGTATTGTTTACCACAGGCATTAGTTGTGGCTTCAGGGATGTTATTCTGGTGAAATGGAGAAAAGAGTAGAGAAATAGAAGATACCCTCATGTTCCTGAATGGTCAGGAGATAGCCAGAAAGAGAGGAATACTGCAAACATAGGAAAAGTTCTTCAGTCTCTGGAGGATGGCACAAGTCACTTTGCTACTTTTGTACTGAGTTGCCACATCCCGTGGAATGCTGATCCAAGAGTCAGGAAGACCTGACTTCAAATCCTGCCCGTGTCTAAACATGAATGCCCTTTATAATAGAGCCTTCTCCCATTTTGTGCTTGTGAAACAGATCATTTGAGTCCAAATGTAAGGGGAAGCTAGGTGATGCAGTGAATAGAACTCCAGCCCTGGAGTCAGGAGGACCTGAGCTCAATTTCGGCCTCAAACACTTAACATAAAACTAGCCGTGTGATGTTGGGCAAGTCACTTAACCCCATTTGCCCTACCTTTCCCCCTCCAAAAAGCAAAAATAGAAAAAAATTCAAATGTAAGATTTAGATTTGTCCCTGTTATATTTTGTATTTTTAGATTCAGCACAGTTCTCTAGGCCTGTCAAAATCTTTTTGAATCCTAACTCTTTTATTTAGTGCGTTAGCTTTCCCTCCTAGCTTTGCGCTATCTGCAAATCTGCTAAGCATACCATCTCTGCTTTTATTCAAATCATTGCTAAAAATATTAAAATGTATAGAAACTTCCACCCCTCTCCCTTTTTTCCTAATTTTAAAATATTATTCTCTGCCTAAGAAATTACAGTATTTGTTTCAGGTGGCCCAGTCAGAAGCTGCATGCATTTATATGTAACAAAAACCAAGAGACCTAGAACAGTATATCTAGAAATTAAAGATGGCATACAATGAACAGGATCATTGAGTACCCTATACAATTTACTTACCTGTCTAGGACCTTACTGAATTTTTTTCCATCCTTCCTTTTTTTTTAATTAGAAAGTATTTTTATTTTTCCTATTTAATTACAAACAGAGATCAGATGAGACTTGAGGCACTTGGTTTGGGGGGAGAAGGGGGAGGTTACTATGCCCCCAACCCCAAGGCTGCTTGTGGGAAGGAGAGCAGAGGACAGCATGGGTCAGAGTTCGTTTGAGGCTGGTGCTGTGTGCATTGGGTGAGGGAACCCTATATTTGGGGGGATCATGAAGGGCTGGCTGGGGTTGAGGTTTTTATGGGGGGGTGTTGGGGTGGAGCTGATTGATTGGGCTCAGCCCTGTCAACCCCCTTATGGTGCTGGTGCTCTGGACATGTGGCTGGAGGCTGAGAGGGGTAGTAGTAATGGGGACTGGATTCAGGGTGCCCCTTCCCCTCTCAAAGACAGGATCCAAGTTCATCCCCTGTCCCACTACGCCATTAGCAGGAGTGAGGCGGAGAAATTCCCCCTTGTTCTTCATCTTGAAATTGGCTCCTCCTCTTTTTTGAGGCTTAGTGGGGAAATAATATTCTGGCTCAGTATTTATATCTGTAGAAGAACATTATCTCAATTCACTTTATTTTAGTTTTAAATCAATATCCCAGGGTTTGTTGTTTTTTTTTAATCTTTTTGGAGGGGAGAAGACAAGGCAGTTGGGGTTAAGTGACTTGCCCAAGGTCACACAGTTAGTAAGCATTTAGTGTCTGAGACCAGATTTGAACTTAGGTCCTCCTGACTCTGGGGCCAGTGCTCTATTCACTATGCCGCCTAGCTGCTCCCCAGTTCTCCTAAACTTTTCTAAATCACCCCCCAGGTTATTATTATTTTTATAAAACATACTTGCACCTTTTCCTCCTTACTCTATGACTCATGTCACACCTAGGTTTTCTTAACCCTGGGAGGCAGAAATTTTTACAAACAAAAAACTTTCTTGCTGCAGAGTTGGAACTGGGTGATTGGAAAGGGGGCAGCTAGGTTTCTACTTCAGGGAGGAAAAATTAGAAGCTGCAAGCAGAGCTCTCCAGTGCTCTTCTTCGCTTGTCTAATTATTATTGTCACTGTTATTGTTGTTCAGTCACATCTGGCTCTTTGTGGCCCTATTCAGGGTTTTCTTGGCAAAGACACTGGAGTGGTTCGCCATTTGCTTTTCCTAGCTCATTTTACAGATATGGAAACTAAGGCCAAAAAAGGTTAAGTGACTTTCCCAGGGTCACACAACTAGGAAGTATCTAAGGATTTGATCTCAGGTCTTTCTGATTCAAGGCTCAGTGTTCTATCCACTGAGCCACTATTTGCCTCTTTAGGGTATGAGGGTGAAAGCAAAGCCTTGATTGATGCCCTTTTCTTTTCTGGTTCTGTCTTAAGTCACTGTTGCTATTGTTCATTCACTTCAGTTGTGTAGCGGAGGCATTTCTTCCCCTTGCGGGACTACATTTAATCGCCTGCTTAATGTTTTCCTTTCCTCTTCGATTCCCACTGGCTTGTCATAGGTGAAAATGATGCTAATTAGAGCTCTGTTTTTGAATATGGCAGCAAGAATCCATAGCCTGGGCTCTGAAGTGAGCTCTGGCTTTCATACAATCGTAAGTCTTCGACCTACAAGTGACATTTGAGTTCAGCTTCCTCATTTTATAGATGAGGAAAGTGGGCTCCGGAGAAGTTAACCTGAACACTCAAGTTTGAACTAGAAAAGCCTCAATTGTCCTAGTGAAGGCCTCGTAGAAAGAGAATTGGGTTTAAAGTCAGAGGACCTGCCATCCAGCTGTAGCTCTGCTATTTCTGGCCTTGGGGAGATTATTGCCCCCCTCCCTGGACTCTAGTTTCCTCTCCTGTGGAATGAAAGGTTTGGACTCAGTTTGGACCCCAAAGATCTCTTCCTGCTCTAAATCTATGGTCCCTCTGACTCCAGATCCAGATCATATAATCAAATGAATTAACAGATGCTTAGCATCTGCACAGTTTCAAGTGCTATATAAATGCTAATTGTAATTATTATTGACCATTTTTATTTTTTCTGCTTATACATCTAGATATTCAGAAGGCAGTATAGCATAATGCATACAGGGCTGGGAAGGCCTGGGTTCAAATTCTGTGAACACCAATCAGCCAACCAGCATTTATTTCTCGCTATGTACCAGGTTGCACGCGAAACTCTGGGGCTACAATGAAAGACTTACTAGACAACAGCTGTATGGCCCTGATGGGCAGCTAGAATAAGTACGGATGGCCTAGAGTCAGGAAGATCTGAGTTCAATTTTGGCCTCAAATACTTAGCAGCTGTGTGACCCTGGATAAGTCACTCAACCCAGTTTGCTTCAGTTTCCTCATCTGTAAAATGAGCTGGAGAAGGAAATGACAAACGACTCCAGTATCTCTGTCAAGAAAACACCAAATGATGTTATCAAGAGTGGGACATGACCGAAAAACAACTAAACAAAAACCAAAAAAGTCATTTACCTCTCTGCTTCTCAGGCCCCTCTCTAAACCTCATCTCTTACTTTGGAGATGTGTTATCAGTCACAGGTTCATGATATATTAACGCTTGAAATTTGAAAAAAAATCTTGCAAGCCCTGGGCTTCTGAGTATTCTAAAAACAAAAAAGCAAGTGTGGAGACAAGAACTGTCCCAGGAAGCTCCTTAAAAGTGGGGCTGCCATCTTGGCAGTCCCACCACCTCTTTGCTATGCTTATAAATTCAATCTTTCATCACAAGAACAAGGACAGTTTTCTCATTATACAACTTCTCCAGGGAACATTAGCCCTTCTTCCATTGACCTAAGTTTCATTTATATCCCTATTAACAAAGACACGAAATAGACCACTGAGGCACTGAGGTGTTTCTCGGGCTACATCTATCCTTTGGGAACACTGGAATTCTGGAGCATTCATGTGTAATAAAACTCATTTTTTTCCATCTTTATGATTACTTTTTAAACCAAATTGATCACAAGTGTTGTTAAAGGTCACTGAACTAGAAAAGCAAACCCTGCTATGGTTTTTGCATTCCTCATTACAGGCGTGAGTGCATTCTGGGACAATTGTTTTTGTGCCTCCTTGTTTCTAAGCCACCATCAGGAAATGCAAAGGTTTTTCCTTTGGTTACTCATATGAAAGGATTACTGACAAGCCAGAAACTGTTCTCAACTTTCTTCTCTGCTCTGAACTGAAACAAAACCATTTCTTAAGTATCAGGTTTTCCAAAGAAAGTTATTAGCAACTACCATTTCATCATAAAAACAAACTCACGGCCTTGACCACAAGGTATGTACTCTCTGTTCTGATCAGGTTCCAACAAACAGTATCAGCTGCTCATGGTACCAGCTAAAGGTTTGGAAGTGTTGGGACCCCAGAATTGTTTAAAATGTTCTTATTATGTTTAAGAAGCCAATACCATCCAACCCACCTTCTCCTTCCAGCTACAGTAGAAAACTGGCTATGGAGTCAGAGGGTATGGTTTTGAATCCTGACCCTGTTGTTGACCTTGGACCTTCATTTCTTCAGCCCTCAATTCAAAGTGTGTTATCTCTAAGGTCCATTCTTCTCCTAGCCCTGTTTTTGGAATTCAACACTACATCTTCTTTATTGCTGGTTCTTCCCCAAATTTCCCTAATCATCAGGGCCTCCTTGCCCTGGAGCAGCCTACTGTTCCTGTGTCTTACTCATCCTGGAATATCCTATCGACAGACCTGCTCCCCTTCTCCCACTGGTGAGTTCCTTCTGAAGCCTCTATTCTGTGGAAGACCCCAGACCAGTCTTCCTTCATTCTTTTCTTGGCTCTATACCCAACTTTCTGGTCTTCAGAAAAATGCCTTTTCTCTGGGTACCTTCCTTTTCATCTTCCCTTTTCCCCCTTCAGCTTTCCTTGGAATGTAATCCCTTTGAGGGCAGGAGCTATCTTTCTTTCTTTCTTTCTTTCTTTCTTTCTTTCTTTCTTTCTTTCTTTCTTTCTTTCTTTCTTTCTTTCTTTCTTTCTTTCTTTCTTTCTTTCTTTCTTTCTTTCTTTCTTTCTTTCTTTCTTTCTTTCTTTCTTTCTTTC